>CM038010.1:17547467-18747467 GCA_021234005.1 Nephelium lappaceum
TAATATAGTAGATAAGTATACACAAACCAGGATCAAGGAGATAATCATTTCTTGTGACTACAGTAATTAATTTGTTTCTATTATTGTTCGATGTGCTTTAGTTTCTAGGCAGCATATTGCTGCATGTTGGAACCATAAAAATGAAAAAAGAGTTGTAGAAGAGGCATTTATATCTTTCGAAAGTTGAAGATAAGGACAAAATCTGCAGTCCTTATTTGTAAAGAGGATGCATTTGTATTCTATTCTTTCACTATTTCAACATCTGTTTCTTGTCTTTTGGCTATTGACTGGTTGGTTATAAATTTGTTGTTTACTCTTGAATTTATGGTTTCATATGTGGGCAGATTGGGCCTTTCCAAAGTTCGCTTGGAGAAACAGCAAAAGTTAAGGTCAGAGTACAGCTAAACCTTCATGGGGTTGTGAATGTACAATCGGCATCGGTAAGTATTGAACCTTATCAACTGGTTTTGCAGGACTACATACTTTCTGTCTTCTTTCTAGTAATTACTTATTACACTAATCTGTTATTAATCTCTTCACCTGGATCAGTTGATAGAGGAATCCATGATTGACTCTGAGGCAAGGAGAGATCCTTCATCAAATTCAGAAGTGAATGCCAAATCTGATCATACACCTGCTGTAGCAAATGATGATGAAGTCAGTAATCTTGCACATTCTGCACCTTCATACATAAATTCACCATATATAAGTGTGGTATCCTGGCTCTTTTTTGCATATGCATCACTTGATCGTTGTATTTCGCACCCTTATAAAAAATTTGTTCAGAGAAAGAGGAAATGCTTGTTTCTACTGTTCAGTTTTGTTGCTAACATTTATACTATTATACTGCTTGGCCTTCATATTATGAGCGGCCATTCCAAAGCTATTCTATATTATTTTAATGCTTATTATGTTCTAAAACAGGATTAATATTTTAAGTTGGAAGGTTTAGGTTAAAAGGTCAATTTTTTTTATATGCAGTTAGATACAGTGAGAAAGGGCAAGGACATCAGAAGGCTGGAAATTCCGGTTAATGAGACTGTTTATGGTGGAATGACAAAGACTGAGGTTGCAGAAGCTGCCCAGAAAGAACTGCAGTTGGCAGAACAGGACTTGAAGATGGAGCGTACGAAGGACAAAAAAAATGCTGTGGAGTCTTATGTGTATGAAATGCGTGATAAGGTATATTTAATACAAGGGTGATATTATTCTCTAAATATTAAAAACTAGTTATCAAGATTAAATGGAATGACACACTTATATGAATAGATTTTACATGCATACCGGAATTTTGCCACTGAGACAGAAAGGGAAACAATCTCTAGAAATCTTCAAGAGACTGAAGATTGGCTTTATGAGGATGGAGACGATGAATCTGAAAGTGTTTATTCTGAGAAACTGGAGGATCTTAAAAGGTGACAATAACTTGTAGACTTTTTTTGGAGTCAAATGAATTAATTTTCATATGCAAATGACTTATAAATTTTTTCTTAATAGCTTGTTGATCCCATTGAAAATCGTTGCAAAGATGAAGAGGCCAGGGCACAGGGAACTAGGGATCTGCTAAAATGTGCAACAGATTACAAGATGGTTGTAGGATCACTTCCATCCAATGTGAGAGATGCGGTAAGATTTTTTCCATGAGCTTGAATGCTGCTAAAGACAATGATGGTGATGGTCATTAAATCGGTTTATTATTCCGAAGTTTCCTTCATTTCAGGTCATCGAAGAGTGCAACAAAGCAGAGCAATGGCTGCAAGAGAAGACCAGAGAGCAGGATTCATTACCCAAAGATGCCAATCCAATATTATCATCAAGTGAAATCAAAAGAAAATTAGAGGCTCTTGATGCGTATGTTCTTCTGCCACTAACTTCTTTGCAAGTTATAGCACAAAATATATAGCCCATATCAGGAGTTTGAAAAACAACTCTTTTCATATTGAATGTCAATTATAATGTATTATGCCATATAATTAAGTATAGTTTGATGATGTATCAAATCGAGTTACATGATCAATCATAGGTCCTACATATCACAGCATATAACTCAAAAAGGGAGTTGTTTTATGAGAAAACAACCATGTATAGCAGCCAAGTAGCCCAACAAAAATTAAGTGTCTTAGGTTGATATTGCAAGCTGTAAAACACTGCATCTTTGTTTGCTCTTTTTAGCTACGTCATTCGGATTTAGATCAGGCTTCTTCCTTTCCACGATTTCATGAATGCAGGTATTTAGATATTACACATCAATTTGGAGAATTAAAATGTGCACCTATGTAGCCCATGTGTTGATCTTATATCCTGAAAGCCCTTGCACTTCTTTTGAAGTATTTTTGTAGCTAGAGTACGTATGTGAGTGTATGTGGCTTGGAAATATAGAACATTTGATTTGGGTTCATTCTTAAACGATATTCTTAGTAGTGAAGTTCAATATGAGAGTTTCTACCTTGGAGGCCTCCACCCTTCTTAAGCGGTTTCTTATAAGATACACCTGTTTGGGACATGGTGAAATTTTAAGTTCCTCGAGTGCGCTTCAATTGTCAACTCCATTATATTCCTTTTGAGCATCAACCATGTTGTTGTTCGGGGATTTCCTTACTCATTACATGTTTATCAAAATGTTATTTGTTCTTGCTTTCCTTTTTCTCATGGTAATTGTAATTTGTATTTTCAGGACATGCAAATACATAATGAGATCCAAACCGTCTCCCCCAGGAAGAGACGAAGCAAATGGGTCAGACAGGAGAAGAAAATCAGACGACATGCAGGTAGACTGATGTGGTTATACATATATATAATATACATATGACATCAAAGATCAGACAGCGAAAAGGAAATCAGAGTATGTAGGTTGACACTGACCCTTAAAAAAACGTTGTTATGCTTTTCCTTCACAAGTATAGTCTCATTTCTTCGATTTTCGTTTGCCCCTGGAAAAATTTTGTTTGATAATTAAAATTTTGTTGGAATTTGATTGCTCTGTATAGAGGATTATGAAGAAATTACACCTGATACTGATGTATCCGTACGCTTACTGATTGCTGTTAATGGAAGTTTATATTATATTGCGTGATGGATTTCTCTCTCTCAGATACAATATCATTTCTAAGGGATCTAATTAGATAGGTTATCTTCTTCAGGACATTCGAAATCTTCGAAACAATACGTAAATTCATCCTCGATTGGATTGAATTAATTTAAATGTTATCTCATGTTTGGTGAAATGTAAGATATAATTAAAAATAATGAATATAAACTTGGTTTTTAAAGAAATTATCTAGGTACTAAACAAGAAATTTTTTAGATGTATAATTTCACTTACTAGAACTTGCCTCCTCCACAAGCAGAACCTTCTCTCCTCCACTACCACCACCACCACTCTCGTCCCTCTCTCATCACTCTCCACCTCGCTTCTTTTCCTTACGGCCTCAGAAGAGGTCGTCGGCACTGCACGTCATCTTCACATCGAAGCCCTTCTCTCATCCCTCCACTGCTCTCACTTTCGTTGTGAAATCATACCTCTCACTTTTTACCTGTCAACTTCACTTCGTTTTTGATGTCGACGTTGAGCGATACGTTTCTAGCACAATCTTGTTGGGCTTGGTGGTGACGCAATCACTGTTGTCAATATCCAACTAGATGTTGATGTGTGGTGTGATCTTGAAGAACACGTTGAGATCTGAGTGAGTCGAGTGAGAGAGGAGAGGTTTGATGAGAGATAGAGTTAACCAACGATTTCAATAAGTTGGAGTTATCCCACTTGAGCGTGATAAAATAGTGATAAGGTAAATTAGTCCAATTTCATTGGGGAAATTTCATTTTAGTCTCTGAGGTTTTGAAAAATATTAAATTTTTAAACATATTTTGGAAATAGCTCTTTTAGTCCCTAATTTTTTCAAAACTCTTCAAAATAGTCCAGATTGTTAGTCAATTAACGGTCAACGGTGACAAATTATTTGGATAGGAAGGGCAAAATGGTCTTTTTATAGAAAGGGTAAATTAATTTAAATACTTTATTATATACATAAAATTAATTTTATAAAACAAATGAAAAAAAAATAAATAAAAAGTGGAGATCCACCAGATTGGATCTCCACCGTCCATCCAATCTAGATGGATGGACGGTGGAGATCCAATCTGGTGGATCTCCATCATCTTCAATAGACCAAGATTCAAACTCTTTTCCCAACATAATCAACAACCCACAGACTATAACATTATCAAGAACATCACAACGTCATCAAGAACATCTCCCACAACAACATCAACAATAACATTAAGAAAAAAAAATCAAAACTGTTTATAAAAAAAAAAAATGAAAACATGGGGTTGTGACGAGTTCATCTGGGTTCATCGAACCCAGATGAAGAGCTTCATCTCTACATCTAGGTTCGACAAACCCAGATGAAGCAGCTGAAACTTCGTTTGGGTTCGATTGAACCCGAACGAAGATGGTTGAACCCAGACGAAGCGTCTTCGTCTGGGTTCAATCGTTCCGTTTGGGTTCAATCGAAACCTAGATGAAGAGCGTCATCGTCTGGGTTCGATCGAACTCAGACAAAGAGTGTCCTTGTTTGGGTTCGATCGAACCCAGATGAAGTCTTCATTCGTTCTGGGTTCGACCGAACCCAGACAAAGAACGTCCTCGTCTGGGTTTGATCGAACTTAGATGAAGTCTTCATTTGAGTTCGATGGAGAGGGATAAGAATGGATCTGGGCAAAAGAAGAATGAGAAGGGAGGGAGGCGGAGGAGATGGAGAACTTATTTATTTTTTTTCCTAAAATCTATTTTTGAGTTAAATTTTTGTTTAATTTAAACAAAAAAAATAATAAGATTTTTTTAAAAAATATATAATCATAGTATACGTGTCAGTTTTTTATTGGTCAAATATTATGTAATATTCTAATTGTATTAAGGGTAAAATGGTCATTTTAAGTTATGAGGGATAATTGAGTCTTTTTGTTTTTTTTTTTGTTTAGTTTGACTGTCAGTTGACCAATAGTTTGAATCTTTTTGAAGAAGTTTTGAAAAAGTTAGAGATGAAAAAAACTGTTTCTAAAAGATGTTCAAAAATTTAATATTTTTTGAAACCTCAGAGACTAAAATGAACGTTCCCCAATCTCATTTGTCTACAACATACGTGGGTTTGGATAAAATTTAATCCAAATCTAGTCCAATCCGGGCAAACAAACAACCCTTAATTGTAAGGGTCAGGTTTAATTTTTAATGCCCGTGTGTCTCAGGGGCCGAGTTTAAGGACGGTTCAGGCTTAAAAATGGAGAGAGAACACGCTTTTCTTTTTTGATAAAAAAAGAAAAAACACACACAAAGTTTATTATATAGAAAATAAACTAAAGTTTGACGGGCCATCCAAGCCCGCTTTAGACAGGGCTATAATTAGAACTGAGCCTAGTAAGAATTTTTAAGGCCCAAATCATATTCAGCCTTTAAATCTAGTTGGACCATAAAATTTTTAGGTCCAGTCCGGACTGGCATGCCCAATTATCTCCTCTACTGTTGTCTATTTTGTTGCTTTAGAGGTAGAAATTTAAAGAGCAAATTATTGCAGCATTTTCGGATTTGGGCAAAGTCATAATTGATTGCCTCCTAGTGTAATGCAAACCGATGACATTTCAGAATCTTAACTAACCAAAATTATTTGAATAAGTAGTGTCCGCCGTTGACGTTAAAACGAAGCTTTTTTATGGTTGGGTTTGGCGAGTGATGGTCTTGGCATTTATGATTCATGGTCTCCAACGTCTTTGGCATGTACTTTATTAAGCAAATAATCAATTCTATTAAAGCGGCCCCTTTGTGCCTCCGACTGATCTTATCAATTAGGTGACGTAAGTAAATCAAAATCTGTCCAAATCTTGATAGCGAGGAGAATTCGATTGCATCCTGATCTGTAATTTTCTACTTAGGGCCCCAGCTTTTGTACAATCTGCATTATTGTCGATTAATCAATATTCTATACTATCCTTATCTGTAACGTTGGTGTCGTACATGCTTGAGGGTCCCCCACTAGGTACTTAGACCCCACATTATCATTCATTGATCACGTGATTCTACAAATGCTAATAAAGTGACAAATTAATTGGTTTTAAGTTTGTTTTATCTACAAATCAGGCGTTGGTTTGGGTAGAGAAATTTTCCTGGTTGTATTGAAATGGTGTTCCGAGAGGACTTACAACCGTCTATGTTTCGTTTCTTCTGATTTTTAGTAGATTTCCATTTTCTTTGAAAAAAAAAAAATGAAGAAGATAAGAAAAAATCATCATAGTTCTTTTCCGAGGTTTTCAAGCTGGATACTAATATGGAATAGCTAGTCAAAACATTTATTGTATCTACGTTACTATAACCAATTTGGAATAGCTGGACCTTATTATTTTTTTATTTATTTTTTTGAACGCTAATACTTTATGAATCAGATTATTACTAAAACCTATCGAAATGATCACTGATAACATTATCCGAATGATTATTTTATAACTGAAAAAAAGATAATTTCTATAAAAAGATACTCATAACTCATATATTATGTTTTAAATGATAACAATGGAACGTAAACTCTCGATTTTTTTAAATCAAGTAAATATCCAACCATCCTATCCAGTTTTGTTTACCCTAATATGAGACTGGTTAAATGCCATTTCAATGAATAAAAGTAACAGCCTACTACTAACATAGTTCTGAAACAGTACCACTGGCTTAGTGCCATATTCTCCACTCAGCAATCACAGCTTCCATTGCAATTATCATGAATGAAAACCAATTTCACCAGCTCCAAGCTCAATTCACACTCTGTTTGATTTGATTCCACAAAATTATATCTTTTAGATATCATATTACTATGTTTGAAAAGCAATAAAGACCCCTCTAAGTTCTCCTAATTTCATCCAAATTTTCGTCTAATTCGAACACTAGGATGCATCTTTTTTTAATCTTAAAGTGACACAATATCTGAAAGTTGCTGATTTGAAAATGAAAGCCAGTTCAAAAACCTCTCATATATGAGATCCCATCCAAGCAAAACTTATATTATCTTGTAGTGCATATAAACAGTAGATAAATATGTATCAGGAACGTTAAACTCAAAAACATGGCAGATAGCAATCACACGAAGCTTTAACTTCATAGCAGCAGCATGGTAACATCATAATTAGCAATCTCTGATTGTATTGCATATACATATTTATAGGGTTTGTTGCCTCTCTGATTCCATCTTCAACATCTTGCATGGCATGGTGGTGCTGACAACCAGATAATATCCTGTTAAATCGATTCCTTATGCAACATTTTTGTTTATCATTTCAATAGAGGCTCTTTTTTGTCCTCCCACTTATCCAAACGCATCTTTGCTAGCTCCACCTGAAATTTCAAAACAATCCATTAATGATTGTTTACATCACAAATTGAAAGACCTAACCAGTCCCAACCAGTCCCATTGCTCTCAAAATGCATCCGCACATGTTTGCTTGATTTGTATGCAAATAATTGGCAGACTTCAACAAGTCATGAACTCCTCACTAAAAATATCAGCTAGCTAGGTATATGATTATAAATGAAGTAGCGGAATCTTATATATTTCTTTAATGGGACCTGCGTATCTAACCTTAGAGATTTGATCCCATCGTATATATTTGTACAGTAGTTATATATATATATATATGAATATCTTGTGCTCGGTGGTTATCTGACGATAAAGGTAACATTTATTAGTATTTCTGTATACGATGCTTTGGAGACACTCATAGAACACATTACAAAAGAGTTTCAAAAAAAAAAAACCACATCACAAAATAACACTCATTAATTTTTCTTTTCCTCACTTCATATTTTTGCAATGTGAAATTAATCTTTAACTAATCCTATATTAGGATTCGGAAATCCTTTTGCTTGTTTTCAAATATGAAAATCTGATGGAACTTATTGAAATCTATTCCACATAAATCTATCAATCACCCTTTCATTAGACCCACCAAAATATAACCAAAAGGTTACATGCATTTAAGACCCCTCAATTCCTGACATGAGCATGATTTGATCCTATAAATGTTTGTACACATAATAGTACTTAGAATAATAACAATTAATATGTTAACATAAAATTTGAGTATAATTAATAAAACTAAATTGAAACTTGCCTCTTTTTTCCAGTCAGTGCGAAATGTTGCCCACAGTAAAATGATGGTTTGCATGGCGGTCCCTCCCATCATACCAGACCATATTCCCTGATTATATATAAATCAAACGGCTAGGATTAACAAATGGTTGGGCCCCCTCAAGAGTTAAGAACATGAGAAGGGTTTGGAATTTTGATTACCTTGGCACCAAGATCGTATTTGAAGCCAAGAAGACAACCCAATGGAATTCCAACCACATAATAACATCCTACATTTACATAAGCCACAAACGCTTGCCATCCACATCCAACAGCCACCCCTTCATCATCAAAATCAAATTAATTATACAATTTTAGTTTTATGGATGCTCATTCTGAAAATACATTAAATTTCAGTCGTACATCATAAATTTCAGTCTTACATCAAAATTACGTAAGATACATATATTTTCACATAAAAGAATAATATAAAAATAAGATACAGTTGATCAATAATATTTTTCTCTCGAATTGTGTTTCCTCTTTCAAATCACAAATTATATATATATATATTTTTTAAAAAATAATACTAACTAATATGCATTATGATGCATGCATATGGATTGTCCATTCAATTTATATCATTTAACAGGTAAATAGATACCATCGATTAATTGCGAATCATAAGAATTAAGAAGCATTGTATCATTGTCCGTTAATACTATCTTGAGGACTGATCCACGAGCTCACATGTCCAAACAAAAAGACGGCCCAAGCATGCATATAACTCACTCGAATCCAACACGAGTACTTTCAAACAAGAAATGATTAATTCACCTGATAAGACTGGTTGAACACCATTAAGAATAAGAGTGATAGCCAAGAGTGGGCAGAGGTCTGAAACTGCCTCGGCCACTGTCTCTCCACCCGTGAAGGCGTAGCTGATGACATGTCGTAGGGCAAGCACAGCCACTGCTTCTATCACAGCAATTACAAATGAAACAAAGTTCACCATCACAACTGAGAATTCTGCAGACTCAGGATTCCCTGCTCCAAGCTCATTGCTGACCCTCACACTGTATAATCAACATCACAATGTTTGGTCAGTACCTTAATTATCGCGTCATTGACATATCTATACAAAACCCAAAAATAAAATATCCCGTGAATACAATTGATATGATTTAGTGAGATAAATTAATAAAACAGTATCATTTTTTCTTTTATCGTTCCCATTGATTTATTTTACTATATCAATTATGAGACGGTTTCATAAAATATTTTTCCCTAAATCAAGATAGTTTTGAAATTCGTCGGAACTATTCTTTTGATTTTTAAAATTTATTGCAAACGTTCTAATTAAATTTGTCAAATTTCATCATAATTCTCCTATAGCAGAAACTATTTTGCCGAAATCTTAGAACCAATTTAGGATATATGTAGCTTAGTGACATTCTCCATCAACAATATAGTTGGATAACAATATGACAATTTATTTGTAACCGGAATAAATTTATCACATAATTTATAATCATATCATAACTTATATATATATAGAAAAAATAAATATAATGTCATATAATTTAAATTTATATTTTTTAAATAATATAATTTTGAATAATTTTATTCTTCAATAATAATTTTAAAATGTTATTCAATAATAACTTTTATAATATATCTAAAAATTATTATTAATAAATAAATTATTTGATCAGTAAACAAGATAAATCCGTATAATTTTACTTTTTTTCCATATACAATCAAGTGTCATGTCAGAAAATATTTTACCACAAACAATCGATAATTATTAAGTACATATTAAAAAAATGTCGAAAAGGCTGACCTTGCAGCAGCATTGAAGCCCACGGAGACCATAAACATCAACTCATTTATTGACATGCTGTAAAAAAATAATAATAATAATAATAAGAGTCACAATTATTTAACAAGAACCCCTCCAAAAAAGGACAACAAAAAAAGAGACGGACACTGGACAGTCAAAAGGAAAAGTAACTGAAATTGAATAAAGGCAGATGGCTTCTACTTGATTAACAGGTAAAGTCGAGGCCAATTGGTAGACATGACACAAAAAGGGTTATTTTCTTCAGAAATGGAAAATCATTGTCAATCTTTCAGGCCCGGTACAATATTTCAACAGTTATGCACGTGATAGGTTTCTTTTTTCTTTCTAAATTTTTTAAATTAGTCCAAGTTATGCTTTTAAAATTTCCCACATTATGTCATTTTTTTTACCACGTCTGTTGCATGCTCGAAATGATTTTATAGTAAAGCAAAATAAATCTTTAAGATATATTTTTGTTAATGATATAGTGACTGATAAAATGATTAAAAATCATTCATTCAAGTATAATTTATTTCACTTTTTTTACCATATTTATTATATATTCGAAATAATTTTATAGTGAAATAAAATAAATCTTTACTATATACACGATTGTTAATGATATAGTGATTTGACAAAATGATTAAAAATCATTGATTTAAGTATCATTTATATCATATTTTTACCACGTTTGTTATGTGTTCGAAATGATTTTATCATGATTTTTTTCTCGTAAAAAATAAATTAAATCTTTACAATATATTTCTGTTAATGATATAGTGACCGACAAAATGATTAAAAATCATAGATAAAAGTATCATCTGTGAATAAAAGTTTAATGCGTATTTTTGTTTCTTACTTGGAGCTAAGTACAAAATTAGGGTTCTAAGATTAGACGAGTAACTGTAGAAGATTCAAGAAAATCTAAAAGTGCCCGAAGTACGTGGAATTTTCAACATTTGTGGGTGGAATTAAGAGAACTTGGAAACGAGATGTCTTGAAAAGTGCAGGACAGTTGTATGGAAAATAACATTAAAAATTAATATTTTGTCAACAGTCAATTCGTACCTAATCTTTTATTTGCCTTTCTCTGACACGTGTTTTTGTCGTTCCCGACTCAATCATTTTCACTGTCCTTCTTTCGCTATAAGCGCACTTAGGTCATTTTCAAAGAAAATATTTTTAAATTATTAAAAATATTGATACTCTCACACCTTAAATTCTACGATTAAAATTTTTAATTTCCACTTAAACTTTTAAATTTGATAATAACTAACATAGTATTAAAATTTAAAAATCACGAGTTCAAACTCTTTCTTCCCCTTTCATCTTAAATTTTTACTACACATATTATAACGATAAAAAACGTTTAATATGTATCAAATATCCATCATCTGTTTATAATACATATAAGAGAACGTATTATATATTAATCTCAAATTTTAAATATTATAATTACGTTACATATGAGGAAACATCTTACGTATTAACTTAAATTTTAAATACTATAACTGAACTCTTTTTTATTAGTTTAAGTTTTTAGATATGATCATAACTAATATTCTCAAGTCTTAAATATTATAATTAGACTACTTTTCTATTAATTTAAGATTTTAGATTTGATGGTGATCAGCTTATATAATTAAAGATGTTCTTTAATGATTATAATAACGCTATTTGGAAGTACCAACTAGTAGGTTTGATATTTATTACAATACCAAAGGTTTTTAAGATGAAAAATTACTCACATATTAAAGTAAAGGGTAAAGATTTGGTGCCATTTCACTCCCTTTTTTTTTTTTTTTTTTTTTCGAGAATAAGATTTGGTGCCGTTTGACTATTAAAAGAATATCTTTTGCATAAAAGAATGACTTATGAGAAGTAGTATATTTTACTAGCTAGTTAGTTTTAATTGTTTACAAATTGCAAGACAAAAAGGATCTTATATGGGCCGGATCACCATATTACCGGTTCACCTTTAAACCCAAAACACATCAAGAAAATAATGGAATTTCAATGATGAAACTCTACACGTTTTTCTCACAAAGTTAAACTTTTAAATGTTTTTTTTTTTAATAGCTTTAGTCAAACTTTATCAGATAATTCATTATTAGAAAAAAGATAAGTTTCACGTCTTTTTAAAAAAATTAACACGAAATAAATTAAATAGATATAGTCTCAGATACTTATACACACAGTAAAATAAAAATTAAAAAGAGAGAACACATACTTACGTATCAAAATATTATCAAAACTTCAACTAGAAATCCAGAATGTCCACAACCATCACCTAAACTATATTTTCACTTCTTAAAAGGCAGTTCTTGTTCAACTAGAAATTTAGATTATATCTGTTTTTTTTTTTTTTAGTTGCTAAAATTAATTCAAGAGATAATCGGATCAAACTGATAATATACTAGTAGTATGATTCGGATAAATAACTTTCATATGACTAGGAACCACTCATATTTGGATGAAGACAATTCACATAAATGAAAAAAGTCCCACATTTTATTTACGAAGGTGGGGTGCACTTGTCTTTGAACCACGATTGGGAGGGGTATGCAGGTTTTAATACAATCACCTCAACTATATTTTCACTACTTAAAATAGTTAGTTCTTTAGCGGATTTTAAAACTACATTAAACTACAATCTTACAGCGAAAAAGATCTGAAATCTCTCATCTTCTAAATTTTTTCTTTAATTTCATATAATTTCTTGATACAAAAATATTATAACAAATAAATAATTGAGATGTAATCGATCTTTTTTTTTTGGAAATAAGATGTAATTGATTTTTACTCTTTAATATATATATATATATATATGATATAAATATTTAATCGATTGTTAATACACCCGACATGTTATGTAATGCATAGACCTGTTTCCCGAAAAAGTTTATTCTGAATTTAAAAACTATATATGGATGTATGTCAAAAAAAGAATCTAGATATGGATGAGAGGATGATGACAATTCAATAGAATAATTTATACCAATATAAATCTAAAGTAAAGTTATTATTATTTTTTTTTAAAAAAAAGGAGGTCAGATATTCTAACTTACCAAACAGCAAGAGAGTCCAAGGCCAACTCAGGATTCGGGAGCAACCCAGCAAGAAGAACCAAAATCTGAAAGTACCAAGCCTCCAAGCACAACATCACAGCCGATGCAGCTGACAATTTCACAAATTCAAATATCCCTGAAAACGCTTGCACACTAAAACCCTTCCATGTCTCTTTACACCTATCACTCACCACAATGTACACGAACTGACCCACAACCACGACCCACCAGGACAAGCTCAGCACGAGGGACGCACCTATCAGCCCCAGTCCAAGCTTGAACACAACCAGCCAACTCATCAGGATGTGGAGCACAAACGTGGCTACTGATATGTAAGCGCTTGGAGCCACAATGCTTTGTGCTTGGAGGAATTTTTGTATGGGGAAGTTGACAGCGTATGCGAAGATTTGTGGGATCAAACCGTAGACGTAGACGGCAGCCGCTGAGGCCACCTTTGGTGATTCACCGAATAGGATCAGGATTGGATTGGACAGCAAGTAGATCAACGTTAATGGTAAACCTGTAAGGAGAAGCACTACTGTGGCTCTTTGAAGGTATATGCCTAGCATTTCGTATCTATGTGCACCAAATGCTTGTCCACATAGTGTCTCCACTGCACTTCCCATCCCTAGCTGCGACCATCGAAATAAGTTCACCGATCTTATCGATTACCATCAGACTAAAAAGCTTTAAATCGGTAAAAAATGAACTAATTATAATATTTCTTATAAAAAATATTTTAATAAAGTTTGAACGTGCATACTAAATATACGTACCAGAAGGCCATAAGCCAGGAGCTGGATACCACTGTTGCCGAGAGAGGAGGCAGCGAGCTCGAGGTTGCCGAGCTGGCCACAGAACATACGCGAAGACAGTGAAACTGCGTTGTTGATCATATAAACGAACACTGCTGGGGCTGCCAATGGGAAGAGAAGTTTGAGTTCGATCCAGGACGCCATTTGGAGGCGTTTGAAGTAGGACAAGTGAGTGTCACACAACACCTCTTCAAGTCTAGCGTCAGGTTCATGGTGTACTACTGGTTTTGACTCCGGCGTTGCTGGAGATTGTTGGACGGAGCTTAAAAGGGTTTGATGGAGTTCGTCTCTGGACGCCATTGTTGTGTAGATACAGAGAAGCAAGTGATGATGGAGGGGTTTATATATACGTAATCTAAATATCTCTCACTTTAAAAGATAAGGACATTCATTTTTTATATTCTCTTTTGTAAAAGAATGGGTTCTTATTTTATATATTCATAATTGGATACGCAATTCGTGGAGCTTAGAGAACCTCTGGTCTTATCTGATTAAATTCTAGAGGTTTTTCCAAATATGTAATATTTCTAGAAAATTCAATAAATGTTTTTTTCCATTTCAAGTGAAACACCTTTGCGTATCTTTTTAGGAAACCTTCAAGTAATTTTAAAGTGAAGTACTTGTCAAAAAAAAAAAAAAAAAAACTTCTGGCTAATATTTCAAAAAAAAAAAAAAAATCTCTGGCTAATGTATTTCTTTGAGTCAAATACTTTAATTTCAGGCAACTTAAAAAATATATATATATTTGAAAGAATCTAAAAATATTTTGCTGTCAAACAAAAAAAAAACCTTAAAAATATTTTTGCATGAAAAACAATTTATGTAAATTAGATTATATGAGATGAAAATTCATGTGTACTATAAATTTTCGAGAAAATGGAGCTCGGTAAATTTTATCTTACAAACTAGTTATTTCTTGAAATCGACGGTCAAATCTTCCTAAAAGGGTCCTTAGAAGAAATATAAAATAATAATAATAGTAATAATAAATATATTGTCTTTAAAGATCGTCTTTATTACGTGATCCAATTCATACAAAATAATATAGTTTGAGTTTAGGGAATCGTAAAAGTTTATTTTATGCAGGCTTGTTATCACTAATTATCCTTAAGTGCACCTTAAATTTATTTATTTATTTTTAAAGTTGGATAATTATTAAATTGTGATTTGAAAAAGTAACTCTAATAGTTCGGGGGTGATGCCATTGGCACCATTTCCCTTATCTCTATCTTAGAGAGACGGTGTTTGAGTACCCTCGAACACCCTCCACTATCCACTACTTTGTTAGTGGTAATTTCTCACTTGTGTTAAGTTTCACTCGTGTAGTTCTCACTCTCAACTCTTCAGAGTTATATTTCAGATTGTGTCTTAAAGTAGATTTTAAGAGGTCCTGATTGTGGCTTATGTAGTTGTAATATTCATTAATTAAAAAATAATAATAATTCTTATTATTGGGAAAGGAACTTTCGATATTTTGTAATATATAAACAAAAATAATTCTAAAACCCACATTAAAAATATGAAGGATAAGTACATTACCCACTAGAATACATCTTAATTTGACCCTTTATTATTACATTCAATTGTACTTATGATTAGAAAGGTTTTGCCTTCTTTTGCATTGGATGCCTTTTTATGTTTAATTTCTTTATAAGCTTTGTGTTTGTGGATAATATCTATAAAGGATTAGATTGACGCAGAATTATACCTTTTTACAGGGATACTGATTTATGTATGAAATAAAAAATTATAGGGGTCCTATACTTGATCTTTTCTATGTGTATACATGCCTATCTATATATATAATTAGTAGAAAATCAAATTTAGAAAACATGGGCAAGTGACTGTTTTATGTGATTGGTATACTTGTACAATGTTGCAGGCGTAATGATTTTTATGTAAATTTATTGGAGGTACATGATATAAAGTAATGAGAACATCAAAACTTAAGATTATATTAAATATATAATGTTTTTAGGCAAAACAATGTTTGATGTCATAATATAATTTAAATAAAATGAAATATATATCATACTTAAGCAAAACATGTAGTTTTATGCTTAAAAATTTTAATGCAATCATTAAAATGAATAAAAAAAAAATTGTAAACTATGTAAAGTACTTAAGATTTCAGTTTTATATCTTGAAATCGTTTTATGATAATTTCTCCATCAATTTTGTCAAAAATATATTTCTCCACTTACGCCAACAAACTATCATTTAACTATTAATGCTCAAGTGGATATAATTTGGTATTATTTATTAAAAAATATTAATTTAAATAAGACACAAACCATATTTATTCATTAGAAAACATAATTTTAGTTCAATTTTATAACAAAAAAAGTTTGTATTTATAATGAACAACAATAAATTTATACATTAAGAATTCATTGATACATATTATATAAGTCATGTTCGGGATTTTTTTAACTTCTAATTTTTATTGATTATAAATAAAGTAAAACTATAAAGTAAATAAATATATATATAATAAAAGTTGAATAATGGCAATATATGGACAATTTTAATGCAATAATTTAAAGTTTAAGATTTAGGATTTATTAATTGGATGCATGTTAAATTTAAATTATTAAAAATAAATAAATTATAAAAAAGTAATAAATTTAGTAGGCTAACTTGATAAGTAATGAGATGCTGAGCGAAAATAAAGAGATGTCAAGTAAAGATAAAGAGAAAAAAATGGTTGTTCAATAAAATTATAAATTGCCAATGAAGTTTGTGTGGGCAGTAGAACATAATTATTAGCAATCAACAATCATCATTAATCTCTCATAAAACATTATCTGGAGGCAGTCGGCAGGTGAGAAGGTTGTTACCAAGAGAGGAGAAAAGGGAGAGAGAATGGAAATGAGAAAAGATGAAGAATAGAGAGAGAGAGATGAAATAAAACAGTTTTAATATATTTTAATGTTATTTATTTTGATATTTTGGTTTTTTATATTTTAATTAATATTATTTAATTTAATTTTTTATTGCATTCTTTGTTTGCCCTTAGAGTCAAACAATAAAGCATTTTCAACCTAACGGAATTAGTGACGATCAGGAATATCGTGTTCATTCACATGCGCCTAAGAGATATTTTATATATTTATATTAACATCAAACAAATTTTTGGATAAATTTTAAAATAGAGATGATAAAATCGAGATTTAGACAAACTACTGACATGTTTTTAGGTGCCTAAATAAATTTTAACATACTACTGGTCTTTTTGTCTTGCTTGTCAATATGATGTAATATTATCTTGGTAGACAGGTTACATTTAATTAACTTGGTCCTCACCTGCACATATAGGTATGGATATGATAGATATAAAAAAAATAAAAAAAGTGGTATGGCTATGATAAGGGGTCATTTGTTTTTTGACTGAAAACTGAACAGTGCTGCTGAAGACTAAAACTGAACAGTGACTGAAACCTGAAATTTAAAAGACATATATTTTTTTTTTTCCCTCTACATCTGAATGTGTAGTAATTTTATTATTTTTTTTAAAGTTAAAATTGTCTAAAAATAAGTAATTGGATATTTATATCATTTGACTATTAGTTGTTATGTAACTTCATTTAATATAATACAAACAATTATAATAAATTATTTAACAAATACTAAAACACTTTTATGTATATATTAATAATATTTTTATTCATAATTAAAAGATGATTAATTGTTATAGCAAAGTATTTTTTTTTTAAATTATATATACACAATAAATTATTATAGTAAAGTAAATTAAATAAAAATAAACAAAATGGTATTAATTTGAATTACTATTTTTATATATTTAAATAAAAATAATATTAAAATGAATATCATTAAAATGAATATGTGCCATGTAAAATTAAAAAAAAAAATTAGAAATATATTTGTTAAAGTATTAAAAGAAATTTGCATAATGTAAAACTATGACAAATTTGGAAATATATTATTTTTGGGAGGATAAAATTAAAATAATAAATTTATAAAATCAACGAGTGATTTGATATTAAGTGAAAAGTTAAAAAATATAACTTTTTATTTTAAGTGATTTTTGGGTGGTTTTAAGTGATTTGACCACTTAAAAAATAAATAAAAATCACTTAATTGATCTAATTAAGCAACATTAAGTGTTAAGTATAAAAAAACAAACTATCCCTAAGTTTGTGCAATGAACAATTGAATTTATTATGCACAGATAGGCATGAAAACATTGCAGAAGCCACTCCACATCTATCACATGTTGAAGTATACCCTATACTGTAGGGTTGCTAGTTGCCAAGCACCCAGGGCATGGTGTGACTGTATCTGTTTACAGTTATATGTTTAAATACTGATTTAAAATTTATTTTTTTATATATTAATTGGAAGCGTTCTTTTCATAATAAGTGACATAAAAACATAAATTATTAGTTTAATGATATTTCCACAATAGGCGTTATTATTACTGTCATTAACAAAAAGATCTCTTTTTTTTTTTTGGATGTTCTACTTGATTAGAAAGTAATAGTACACATTGTTATGATATTCAAAACAACATAATAATTAAAAGTAAGTTTCTAATTAGTTTTAAACTTACCATCTTTAAGTTATATTTTCAAAGATAAAATAAGATTTCATTAAAATGACTTTAATTTTTTAACAAATGCAGTGCCATATGAATAAAATCAAGTGTTTCTAAAGAAGTCTCTTTGAATTTAATCTATTAAAATGAAATGTTCGTAGAGAACAAGTATGGAACAATAAAATGGTGTTTTCGAATAGAATAAGATTTTTTAGAGATTTTATTATTTAATATGAAGTGTTTTTAGAGAATAAGTATTAAAAGAAAAAAAGTGGATTGTAAGAAGAAATTCTCCAATTAAACATGTGCTTACCATTTCTTTTTTCTCTGTTTTTGTGTTCTTTTGGTAGAAGTAATATTATGAAAGCAAATATAATTGAAGTTAAAATTTTAGAAAATAGCATTAAAATTATCATAAATTTTGAAACAAACAGTAGATCATGAAAATGAATTTCTTTAATACCATCCTCTTGCATTGAACAAATGATAGACATTGTGCTGATAAAACTTATTTTCATTTATTACAAGTTTTAAAATCCACACTACTTCTAATGCTAGTTATAAATTAAAAGGAAAAAATCTTATGAATAAATTCAATTGACATGCAGTTTGGCCCACTCTTTTTATTATTGCACGGACTGTCTGCAACACCCTCCTATTGTGACAAAAAAGCTGGAAGGAGGAACATGGTAATTTACTGATCATCATGATCAACTCACTGAATGTTGGTAAAGCATTATTGACATTATTTAAGCAAATAGTTGGAAGTCGACACCAGGTATGTGAACTGTCAACTGCCCTGATAAATGTTGGCAATATAAAACCTTCAAATCCTGAATAAAATAATAATAATAATAAAATCTTCAGTTCAAGTGGTTTGTTATTGATTAACATTACTGCATTGGATTGAATTGAATTATACTGAATTTAGATGAATTAAATTGAATTGAATTGGATTGAATATAACAATTTCAAGAGTTCGGTGTACCAACTACAATCAATGTTGTTCCAAGTTTGGTATAATAAGATAGGTATGAATTGATTCGTAGGTGATCCCCCAGTTACGTGCAAGCTCGATCCTGGTTCTGTAGATCACTTTTGTACTGAGAAGATACAAAATTAAGATCTCTTCATGTTGTATTATTACAAATAAAATTTTCTAAAGGGATACTGCACAATATATATATATATATATATATGTATCTGTAGAGTCTTTTAGTTCGTTGGTGTGTGATCTTGAAAAGAGTTACATATGAAAAGTTAAGATTGCCTCTGTTAGAGTTTTAATATGTTTTGTACACGATCAAAACTCATCTAGACTTTAACGCGAATGATTACAATTTCAAATTCTAAACATAGTCATTTAAATTTTCAAAACATAAATTATGTTAAAACTTTCATACTTGGATATATGCAACAAAATGAGACATTAATTTGTAGAAGAGACGACATGACACTGACAGGGACTGTTTGTTTTTTCCCTAATAAGTCTTATTTTCACTTTAATCTTAATTTAAGTGATTTTAATATGTTTATACTTTACTTATCTCTTAATTTAAATTAAAAAAATATCTTATTTAAAAAATCAAAATTTTTTGCTTATAACTTAATGAAAAAGTCTTTTATTAATGAAATCATACTAACTTCCAAAATTACCCTCATCTTATTATATTATTGTCAAAATGTCCCTAACAAAAAGAATTTTTAGATCTAATCAAACCTTAATCTAACCCTAGCCTAACCCTATCACATCACCACCGCCGTTGGTCACTAATTCGAGACCGAAGGCCAACCTTCTCTCCTAATCGTTCGGAGGAGGCAGATCTCCGTGTGAGTTGATGTGAGCAAGCAGCATTTCCTCCCGTTCGAATGAGAGAGGAGGCTACGATCTCCTTTGTCTATGGAGGTCGTCGACAGTCTCCATCCTTTTGTAGGAGGTCGTCTACCTCTTGCCACCTGTGAATAGAGGAGATAGATCTTTTTCATTTTTTTTTTTTTGGTAACTTTTTAAAAATTCGTTTTATATTTTATTAAATTTTAAATTATAATTAATATTTCTTTTATAATAAATCTTTATTAAATCATTATCATTTTTAATTAATTCAAATAGTTATATAATATATATACTTATAAGTTTAATTTAATTGAATATTAATGGAAGTTTGTAATCAACTCATTCTAAATTATCGGTATATCATCCAAAAAATTAAAAAAAGAAAACAAACTATAAGATTTTAAATATCAAGACCTATTCAAATCTTATTTAAATTAAGTCTTATTTAGATTTAAAGATGAAAAAAAAAAAAAAACGCTCTACACACCATTTATTAGTAAGAATCGTTGAGTATCACTCTTGATCATTAAAGGTTTAAGTCTCAAATTTCTCTATTAAATGTATAAAATTTCAAGTCTCTTATTTCTCTATTAAATGTATAAAATTTATCTCCCTATTATGTCAGTATTAATTAAAAAAAAAGAAAAGAGTAAAAACAGTGACTTTAGGTTTATGAGTTATGAATTCTTGGTTGAATGACCTGGCATAGTCAAAAGAGGGGGCTGATGTCAATGTGTACAGGTGAGGTGAGTACTGTAATTAGCAATGCATTGGAAGTCACTTTATACAATTATAGATAAACGACGAAAAAGACATAAAAAACTATAATTGTGGCTTTTGTTGTCGATTAGTCAATTTGATGAATGAAACATCATCAGTAGGATAGCTTTTTCTTTTTGCTCAGGAATAATACTTGTCCCAACTTAATTTCTGCCTTCTGGATCACAACATATAGTTTGGACAATTTTAGAGTCTCTGTTTTTTGTTTTGTTTTTTTTTTTTTTATCTCTCTACCATATATAAATTTGTGGTCTTGAATAAATTGGTAATAATATCTGGAAACCCATAATGTTTTGGTCCACTTAATTTTAATTTTAATTTTTAATTATTATCATTTGAATGCCTTTAGTTTGCTTTTATGATAAAGATAATGGGAACTACGGAAAAATCGGCGGTTCATGACCCGGACGAAAAGCAGGACCAGCTGGGTTGTTCTCTTTAAACAATTGGCTGGAGAATTGACTCAAGAAAAGCATCAACTTGCTGTAGCTAGCTAAACAATTAATTCTACAAATATCAAATCTTATACATACCATCCCAGGTTAATATTACAATCTACCAAAATCCTAATATGACGATTTTAATATTCCTGCTCAATCTTGGAGAGATTTTGTTAACAGTACATAGTGTGATGTATTACATTTTTTTTTTTTTAATATTACTTATGAAATATGCGATAAAAGTAATTTAAACCTGAAATAATATCAAATTGAAAGAATATTTTATGTCATTTGAGTTACGCGGAATAGTGATAGTGGTTGCATGACATACTACTAGTTGTTTGTATTATAATTTCTGGATTAGATAGCTTGGTTAATAGCAAAGAAAAATTGTTGCTGAAAAGTTAATTAGATATTGTTTTTGAGATATCACTTTGGGTGGAGGTGATTCAAACTTGGATTGATTAGAGAATAGTCAGGAAAAATAATAAAAAACCTATTTCGAGATGAGAGATGTAACTAACTGGTTTATCTAAGGATGTCGGAAATCGTTCTAAAATTGCATTAAAAAGTCGATATAATCTATAATTAACAAATTCAATCCATCGATGAATCATCGTGAAGAAAAAACTATTGATCATGAAATCCAAAAGCGGCAAAATTATTGGAACAAAAATAATGTCAGATACAAATCATTCTATGGGGCAGCCGAGTTGGTAAACGGTAAGATCATAACTACTTAGCCAATCTCCGATAATTGTGGTTTGGACCATTTTTTGACTCCATCTTCAACATCTTGGCCTGTCATGTCCTTCAAGTGATTAGCAATCTTTATCAGTTCTTCAAAAGTGGCTCTTTTGTGTCTTCCCACTTATCCAAACGCAATTTCGCTTTTTCCACCTAATATTTCAACCAATTATTATTGTTTAAGTTTGTAAAGAAATAATTAATATGCTAATATCAAACAAAGTGCAAAATTAGTTGATTGTCCACATATCCAGTAGTTAAAACTTTAATACAATTTAAAAACTTGATAAAGACTTGAGTAAAATAAGTTAAAGAAATTCTATATATGCTGATCATTGTAATCTTGTAGTCTAAAATTAATAATGTTTTTTCTATAACTTACATATTGTATTATCAGGATGTAAATTATTAAAATTAAGATTTGAGCAAAAATATTTGAGGCAAAACTAAATAAAATAAAATAAAACAAAATCATGTGTTCCATTAGTTCAAAGCATGCAAATAAATTGCTTCTTTGAAATCGATAAATTATCAAAATAATTTGAATTTCAACTGAAAAATTATAAGAAATGTAGATGAACTAAAACAAAAATGTAGAGTTTTTAGAGAGAAGTGTTTGATATTTGATAAATTTAGCATTAACTTTGGAATGAAATCTAAAAGATCATATAAGTGAGCCATGATAAGTCAACTCTAAATGTTGTAGTTATAATTAATAGCATGTAAATGCAAAACTAAAGCTTGTATCTAGAGGTTGTGAATTGTGTTGTGCGAAAATGAAAAAAAAAAAAAAAATCACAATCCCTAATTAATATGAAGAGGAGTTGACCCCACATGCAAGCTTTCATAAGTTCGAATTGCATAAGTCTTACTTATGTGGACATTTTTCCCACGTATGTGGGTTGTTCCCTTTCGTCTTCTAAGAGTTGATCTCCAGACTGTGTCTCAAAATCAAATCACAGCTAATTCCGATAGAATCCTGAGTTGGTCCTAATAATAAAAAAAATAAATAAATAATTGAACTTACCTCTTTATTCCAGTCAGTACGAAATGTCACCCACAACAAAATGAGGGTTTGCATAGTTGTTCCTCCGATCATCCCAAACCATATTCCCTAATTATTCAAATCAAACGGCTCAAGCATTAACAAAGGAATGGACTCATGATCAAAAGTTAAACATGATCATCACTTCATAGGGGTGTTTTTAACATTTGATTACCTTGGCACCAAGATCGAATTTGAAGCCAAGAAGACAACCCAACGGAATTCCAACCACATAATAACTTCCCACATTTACATATGCCACAAACGCTTGCCATCCGCATCCAACGGCCACCCCTTCATTATCAAAATGAAAATTGATATATACAAACTAAGCTCCTTCAGTTATCAACTATTGATTGGTAACTATTAGGTTATTTCGCATTATATATATGTATGTATGTATGTGCGTATGTATATAAAGAGTAAGTAAAGCATAACAATTAATCTATATTTTTTAAGGTGTGAATGTAAGTACTTAAATTTTTTCATTCAAATATGTACATATAATTCCGTAGACTGTAGTAATGAATCTAATTTAAAGATTCATGTGGAAGCCTATTATTTTATTTTATGGACAAGAGAATTGTTTCTTATAATGATAAAATTGCACTATAAGCAAGCTTTTAGAGAAAGTGTTTTTAATATCTGAAAGTGAGGTTGCTAATGTTAATGATTGTACTAATTTATAAAGACAGGCATTAAATTATTAGAAGAAACTTCATTTTAATTTTTGAGGTTTTGAAAAATATCAAAATTTTAAACATCTTTTGGAAATAGTTTTTTTAGTCCTTAATTTTTTCAAAACTTTTTAAAATAGTCCAAACTATTAATTAATTAATGGTCAACAGTGATAGAAAGCTTGGATGGAAATGGTAAGATGGTCTTTTCATGTAAGAGACTAAGATTATGACACGTGGATGACTGATATTTTAAACCCATAAAAAATTTAAAATAATTTAAAAAATAAAAAATTACTTATGAAAAAAATTTAGAAAATTGAAAAAAAAATCTGGAAACTTTTTTTTTTTAGAAAAAATTGGATTGTTTGAACCCAGAATGTGTAAATTCAAATCCTCAAAACAATTTACCAAAAAACAAAAAACAAAAAACAAAACACTCAATAAATTCATCAAACCACAAATCAGAACAAATGTGCAAATTTAGATCTTCAAAACAATTTAAAACAAAAAAATGAAAACAAAAAGATAAAAAAACACTCAACAGATTCATCAAATCACAAATATCAACCCCCAACACCAACCACAACTATCAAACCCCAACATCAACCCTAAAAACTAACCACAAACGCAAACAACAAACATCATCCTCAAACACTAACCCTAAATATCACATACAAACCTCAAACCCCAAACATCTCTTGGCGCCGTCATCATCTTCATCCCCACCTCCAGAATTTTTGATTTTTTTTTTCTCTGCTGATGTTAAGGTTTGGGCTTTGGATTGATTGAATCCAAAACCAGTCTTTGGTTATGGGTTCGATCAACCTAGAATTAGATACTTTGGTTTTGGGATCGAACCCAAAACCAGAGACACTGGTTCTCGGATCGAACCCATAACTAGTCTCTGGTTTTGTTCTGGGTTCCATCGAACTCAGAACCGTTGCTGGTTCTGGGTTCGAGATCGAACCCATAACTTATTGGAAGAAAGGAAAGGGAAACGAAAAAAGAGAAAAAGAAGAAGAAGAGATGAGAGAATGGAGGAGCTGAAGAAGAAAATAAGAAGAAGAAAAGAGAGAAAAAAATGACAGTGAGAAAAAATAAGAGAGTTATGGTGATGATTTTTTTTTATTATCTAATTAAATAAAAAACTTTTGATTATATATTAATTAATTTATTTTTAATATTTTATTTAACTAGGGGTAAAACAGTAATTTAGACATTATAACCAAACCTAGGGGCAAATGAGTCATTTTACTTTTTTTTGTCTCTTTTGATCGTCAGTTGATTGACAGTTTGGACTATTTTAAAAAGCTTTAAAAAAATTAGGAATTAAAAGAGTTATTTTTAAAGATATTTAAAAATTTAATATTTTTCAAAATCTCAATAATTAAAATAATTTTTTTTAAAATTACTAATAAACCGATCACAATTGTGAATGTCGGCAGTACTTTAAGACCGGCGGGTGAAGATATTATTAGTCATTAGATATTATTATCTTCACGACAAGATGAGGAACTTAAAAGAGAGAGCAAAAAGCACTAATTAATTGTAAACAAGTTAAAAAAGTACCAAAAGACGATGCCAATATTAGTAATGATTAACACAAAAATAATAAATAAATTAAAGGCTTCGTTTTGTCCTTGTCATTGGATATCTGTCTGCCTAACTCAAATAATAAACGAATAGGTTAGGTGGCATTGGAAGTGCAATTAGTTGCGTTAACTATCAATTAATAGAGATTACATGTCTGGAAGGATGGACACACTCTCCAATACTGATATTTTTCTGACTTAAAATAGTTAATTGTAATATATTATTTTTTAAAATTAAGAAGAAAAAAAGAAATTCAACTATTGATTGTACGTGGCACTAAATGTATATAGATTACTTAAAAAATCAACATGAGTAATTCAAGTTTGCCTAGATAAATGGTGAAAGACAGACCAAGCATGATGCAAAATGCAGTACTAGTATTGAGAACCAAAAACATTATTTTATTGCCTAATCATCATTTTTAGGGATTTAATTTATTAATTAACATGGCCGCAAGCTTTACAGTTATAAAAAGCAACAACAAAAATGATTTTTCACTTCCCTACTTATAACTTAGGAGTGCAACTGACCCTTATAGAGTTAGATATTATCCATTTTGGAATTTGGATGCGTAGTCTTCACATCTAGTGGAGTAGCTACCTTCAAGTGAGCCTGGTCTTCAGCCCAAACTATTTTATTTTTCTTTTCTTTGTTTTTTTTTAACATTAACACTTACGGGTTAGAAGGCTGTTGGAATCCATCAAGATCAAACAGTGATAACACGATCCGGACAACTACTCACATAATCGAAAAATAGGCTACTTCTATCAAGAGGTAACTTATACTCATACTTATATTTTAATAAAATAAAGATGAGAATCAAACCCTTGTGGTTTTTTTTTTTTTTTTTTTTCATATATATAGACTAGAACATATTAAAATTTTATTTTATTTTTCTTGAAGATAAAATTTATTGGTTCTTTATAATTTACGAAAGGATTATATTTTACAATTAAAACAATCAAATCCCAACGGAATAGTGACAATATTCACGTTCTTTTAACTGATACTTAATCTTATCCAGTTTTCTTTTTCTTTAATTTTTCATTATTCATACCTTAAATAAAAAAGACTAATTTAGAGTTCATATATAACTTCAATGGACAAAATTCAAATATATATAATTCTTCATTTTCTTTGTTTTGCATTGAATTGATTTTTGTCATCATTCTTAAATCGATTTTTTTGGTTAGAACTCTTTATGATATGAAAGTGCATACTTTTTGTCAATAAATTTTGTTTTATTAAGGAGGAAAAATTTTGTTTTCTTTCCTAAAGTATCAAAAACTATTAGAATTTTAAAGATAATTTAGAAAGAGCTCATTTCATCCATAAGATTTTGAAAATTTAAAAAAATAAGGTTAAACCATTAATTAACTGATGGTCGAAGGGGACAGAAAGATTGGACATAAAGGGTATTTTTGATATTTCGCGAAAAGAGCTAGATAATGACATATGTATGACCGAGATTAAATTGGAAACATTAAAAAAAAAATCGCATTGAAAGGACGAATATGCCCTTAAAAATATATAATTTATCAAAATAAAAATTTGAAATTAATTAATTAATTAGAAATGAAAGCTTTTCACCATTCATCTTAAGATGAATAATAAAATTACACTTAATTAAAAAAATTTTAGAAAATTAAAAAAGTAATTAACCTTAGATCGTCGAGATCTAAGTTGAAGAGGGTTGAAGATCTGCATTTGAGTACAACCAAATCGTCCTGAAGATCTAGGTGAACCGAGATGTTCAATATCTAGGTTCTTACTTAGATCTTCATTTTGGTCCAAACCTAGATGAACATAACAAAAAGGCAAAAACCAACAATTGTGGGTTCAACAACATTCAATCTCTCAAAACCAAGATGAACCTACCAGATGAACAGTGTCTCAAAAACCAAAACCAGATTGTGGGTTCAAGGAAAGGGAACCAAAAAACCCATAAACACAAAAAACAAAAAACAAAAGACCAAAACGATAAAAAAGAGAGAACCCAGACCGTCACGACGATATGGGTTCGAGGCAGATCGTCGTCTAACCGAATCCTATCAGAGAGGTACATGCAACTTTACTTTTACTATCTTATTTGATCATGTTAATGTAATTTAATTTAACATAAGATTATTTGTCTACTTATATAGTTAGCCATCTGATGGTTAGACAACGTCAAGCCTTAAAACCCAATAGATAGCATCTACTTAGGGCCCAAGTTGTTACAACCTATATAGTAAATGCATGACTCACACTATATAAACCTGAGTCCTTGTGAATTAATATCCGATTTTGTAACCTGATTAAACAGGTTGGACGCTGAAGTAAGAATTTTGCCACTAAAAAATGTGTCGCTTCCACGAATTCTTTTGAACAGATACTCCGATTATTAGTTACCTGATAAGACTGGTTGGATGCCGTTAAGAACAAGAGTGACAGCCAGGAATGGGCAGAGTTCTGAAACTGCCTCGGCCACTGCCGCTCCACCTGTGAAGGCATAGCTGATGACATGTCGCAGAGCAAGCACAACCACTGCTTCTATCACGGCAAATGCGAATGAAACCACATTCACCATCACAACTGAGAATTTTACTGACTTGGGATTCCCACCTCCAAGCTCATTGCTCACCCTCACACTGTTCATATATAATTCAATTGCAATTTCCACAGATACACTTTGCTAAAATTTATGTATAGATCCTAAATAGATATGAAATGTGTATCAAAATTCTTCTTTCTGCTATCAAAATCTTTGAGTGTTTCGGGATATTTTTTCAGATGTTTTATAATATTAAATATTAGCTAGAAATTTTACCCATATAAAGGACAGTGAACAATTAACTTAATAAGGATTGAAAAAGTGGAAAACTGTGGTAGCATCAATGACTAACCTTGCAGCAGCATTGAAGCCAACAGAAACCATTAACAGCATTCCATTTACTGCCATGCTACAAAAAAACAAAACAAATCACTGTTATTAATTTAATCATGGACATTTTTTATAAGTTAAACACACATACAAAAGAGTCATTAGATATAAATATTTATAAATAAAGAAAATTTTGGATGAGACAGTTTTGCCATACCATATGTGTATTTACAATCAAAATAAGTCATGTAATAAAAAAATATAACTAAATATGAATAAACTTCAATAATTATCGTATGATAATTTTGATTAGACAGTCGAAATGGAACCATCTAATTGGAGTTTCTGGGATGCCTATCATGGAATATTTGAGCCAGACACATCGAGTGGGACTCACTCATGACAAATTTATTTTCACCAGTCAATATGTTTACAACAAACGCATACAACAAAGTCAAAAGGTGGAGTGGATAAAGCATATGCACTCCCACTTTTATTATCATCAGCGGTGGATTCGACGTGCAGTGGACACTGATAGTGTTTGCTGCTTTCTTTCTTGTATGTGAAGGCAGTCCCTACTTACGCGTGGATCGTTTCTTTTCATATGGGCGTTACTTTTTGACTCATGTCATCGTTATTTAATCTCATTTGATTTTAATTATATTTTTGGAGAAAAAATATATATAACAAGCATTTCAAATATGATGCATTAATTTGCAGTCAATAATTGAGAAGAAATGAAATGACCATATGTTTCCTTTCCTATGTCCAATCACAATGATTAACTTTTACTTTATGCTATTCGAAGCAGAAAATCTTTAGTGCATCGAATGCATGCTCAACAGTGGATAGGACCAGTAAAAAAATAACACATAATCTATTTTTTTGTTTTCGAAAGTGACTAAAAAAAATTAATGGGTTAGAAGTGAGATTGTACAAAGGAGGGTGCGAGTATTCATAAAGACTGTCAACTTTTAAACGGTGAGGCGTATTATTTGCGCTCAAGATTTTCCTGAGGGAAGAAAGAAAATAATGCTTTTCCTCATTTTTGGGCCACACAGAAGTTGAATAAGAAACAAAATGTAAATTGCAATGTAAAATTCAATAGTAATAGTACTACTTGAAATAGCTATAAGAGTCACCATTAACAATAGTTTTCAAATAAGATTAACCATTAATAATAGTTTCAAAAAACATCATTCTGAAAACTATATCAAATGGTGATGTTTAATATTATTCTTACCAGACCGAGAGAGAGTCCAAGGTGAGCTCAGGATTATCCAGTAACCCGGCCATCAAAACCAGTGTCTGCATGTACCAAGTCTCCAAGCACAACATCACAGCCGATGCAGCCGACAGCTTCACAAAATCACACACCCCAGAAAATGCCAGCCAACTAAGTCCCTTCCAGGTGTGCTTACATCGATCACTCATCAAGATATACACAAACTGGGCCACCACTATGATCCACCACGACGAGCTCAGCACCAGAGACGCACCTATCAATCCCATTCCAAGCTTGTATACAACCAACCAACTCAACAAAACGTGAAGCACAAGAGTGGCTGCTGATATGTAAGCACTAGGAGCCACAATGCTTTGTGCTTGAAGGAATTTTTGTATGGGGAAGTTGACAGCATAAGCGAAGATTTGTGGGATCAAACCGTAGATGTACACGGCTGCCGCCGATGACACTTCTATGGATTCGCCGAGTAGGATCAAAATGGGCTTGGATAGAATGTAGATCGACATCATTGGTACCGCAGTTAGGAGGAGAACTATTGTGGCTCTTTGAAGATATACACCTAGCATGTCATATCTATGTGCACCATATGCTTGACCACATAGTGTCTCCACTGCACTTCCCATCCCTAGCTGCAACCATTGAAATAAGTTCATTGTCACTGATTAGACAATAAGCGATTTAACACAAAATACTTTCATCAAATTATTTACATATTCATATAAATTCGCAATCAAAGAAAGTAAATACAGACATCTGCACCAGATAATGACTCTCTAATTGGACATGTGAATTACCATGAGCCCAAAAGCGAAGAGTTGGATTCCGCTGTTGCCAAGAGAGGCAGCAGCGAACTCTAGATTGCCGAGGTGGCCGCAGAAGACACGTGTAGACAGCGACATGGAGTAGTTGACCAAATAAACCAGGACCGCTGGCGCGGACAACCGGAAGAGAAGCTTGAGTTCAATGCAGGAAGCCATTCGGAGGCGTTGGAAGTGCGACAACTGGGTGTCCATCAACAACTCTTCTAGTCTAGACTCCACTTCATGGACGCTCGGTTCCGCCAAGGGTGGCGACGGCGGTGGTTGCATGCAGTTTAAGATGGGTTGATGGGTTTCTTCTCTAGTGTCCATGGTTGATTATTTTCTCTCACTCACAAGTAATATTTTGAAAGTAACTAGGAAGGTATAGAATGAGTAACAATTGTTGTGAGTGTGTGTGTCTATATAAATGCATACACACATATATATTCACTTGAGTTTATCATTGACACGTTGTTTACTTTCTTTTTTCTTTTTTAATTTGAAGTAAGTTGTTTACTTTTTACGATGCTATTATATATGTGGACTTTTGTAATTGTCAGTGAGACTCCCTTTCAGTATTTATATATAAATGTTGTAGTTTTGGAGAACAATTTCCAAACGGCACGTGTGATGTGTCTCTCAATATCAATAAAATTTGTTCCTTTGGATAATTTGGTTTGATCAGGCTCTTAATTTGAAGATGCGAGAACATCCATTCTCTGATGAATATTAAGAATGATGGTCCGCTGGGGATGAATTGATTGCCCGTCTGAGTATCTACCAGTTGCTGCTGTGTCGAGGTTCAACTGCATATGCATAGGGTTCGACAGAATGATCAATGTTATTTTCGCCAAAACCTGCTTTGTCAGTATGTTCTATTAGGTGGGAGATACGCGAGAATTTCATTTTATCGCTATGTTATTTGAAATTTTTATTTTTCTAAGCCTGAATCCATTTTTGACTCCTGTGATCTCTTAGGATTTAAAAGCATATCGCTATAATCCCTATCGTTGGTAGGGGTGGCAAAACGGGTTGGCATGTTGGGTTGAGCTGAATTTGATTCGATTCGTTTATGAATTCGACTAATTCGACACGAATTCGTTTAAGAAGCGAATCAGACATTTTTGGATTCGACACGAATTCGTTTATAAACAAATCACACGATACGACACGATTAATTCGTTTATTACTTGAATCCTGAATGATCCAAACTCATTAACCCGTCAACCCATTAATTCGTTTAACCCGTTCAATTCGTTTAATCTGTTTAATTCGTTTATAACTTAAATAATACTTTAAACATATCTTTTATTTATAGTAATCCACATTTCACAACTGATTCAACACATAAAAACCAATCCATTAAATCAAATTCATAAAATTTCATATCATCCACATTTAAAAACCACAACAAAATAAAATCATACTTAAATACAATGCAAATCCATAGAAATTAAAATTACATAACATTATCATTTTCCAAAATAAAACTTTATAACTTAAATTTTTCTCTCTTTGATTCCAAGGGGACCTCCAACCTACACCAAAATCACAAGAAAACAATATTATCCAAACTACACAAAAATCAAGAGAAAACAACCTTAGATAATATTTACAATCTTAAAATTTAGAAAGTCAATTTACCACTAAATGAAGGAATTTGGAGTTAATATGGAGATGGTGCATCTGCTGGTGGAGATGGTAGATTTGGTGGTAGAGCTGTGGAGAAGGGTTGACCGTGAGGGAGAAAAGGCGACGACGTGAGGAGGAGGGGTTAGTGTCCGTGAGGGAGAAGATGTGGTGATGGGTGACCATGAGGTCGTGTAGGGTGTGGGAGAAGGGGCGCATTCAGTGGGGTGGCCGTGTGGACGATTTGACTTGCCGAGGTAAGGATCATGATTCCGTGAAGTGTGGTTGTGCCACTATGGGTGTGGGAGAACTAGAGAAGGGGAGAACTGAGACGTGGCTGCCGGTGGTGTGGCCGTGTGGGAGATCTGACCTGCCAAGGTGAGGACTGTTCGACCGTGAGTGTGAGATGTGGCCGTGGGTATGGGAGAACCAGAGAAAGGAAGAAGAAGTGAGATAGGGCTACCGACAATGGGAAAAAGAAGTGAGATGAGGCTGCCGACAATAGGAAGAAGAAACTGGATTTGAAAAAATGGGTTAGGTAGGTCAAATGTTATATATGTATATATATATATATATAAATGCATAATTACACCCTAACCCTTATAATATATTAATATTATAATTTTACCCCTAATTTAATCGTGTCAACCCGCGATTCATTTAATCAAACCCAATTCGATTTGTTTAATAAACGATTAAACGGGTTGACATGGTTACGACACGAATTCGTTTAACTCAAACCCATACTCATTTATTTTTCGCGAATTCGTATCGACCCATCGTGTCGTGACCTATATTGCCACCCCTAATTGTTGGTCAAAATTTTATTAACTTTAGCATGAAGAGGGGTGTCATTCTAATAGGATTATTTAATTTTAATTAAAATAAAATAAATAAATAAATAATAAATAAAAGTTATGATAAACAAGTAAAGATATGGTAAAGATAAAAATTAATTAAAATAAAATTAAAAAATAAATAAAAAAAGAAAGATATCAACTATCCTTATCTGAGATGGACAATAAAGATAAAACTTAATTACAGAATTTTAAATAAGTAAAAAAAAAAAAAAAAAAAAGAGAACTTTCTAAATCAACTATTGATTTATTCGTTCGAGGTTCTCACACGATTTGATATGAATCTGATCAACAATTTGGTTCACTAATCTAGTTCAACTAAGCAATTGACGCTCTGGTGAACCATATCATCCATCTCTATTGTGCGATGGAGATCAGTCCTCCATTGCAGATGATGGAGATCTAATGAACCTCCATCATTGACGATGCAGACTAGATCCCTATCAGTCATGGATGGAGATGGAATCCATCTCTATTCATGGTTGATAGAGATCTATATTGGATATCTATTATCCATTCATGTAGATGAACGATCTAGATCTTTACCATTTTTTCTCTTTGTAGATTCTTTTTTTCATGTTTTGATCTCCATTGTCCATCTGATAGATGAACGATGGAGATCCATTTTTATAAATCTTAATTTCTTTTTCTTAATTTTTTTTAATTAAATCTCAACCATCTATCAAGTTGTAATAGATAGTGGTGATTGGTGATAAGTTTTTTTTTTTAAAAATGAAATTATTAATTTTTATAAGGATAAAATGGTAATTTTAGTTGTTTAAGGACAAAACAATCTTTTTCTCATTTAACGTTGGCTGTCAAGTGTTCGGTTAGAGGGATTAAAATGATCATCAAGTCCATATATGTATGACAAAGCAAATTAGTATGACTAACTTCATCGCCAACCTTCGTGTGATAACTTAACGGTATATAGTAAGTGTGAAATATTACTTGTTTAAAAAAAAAAAAAAAGAAAAAAAAAAAAAGAGGAAAGTGTGAAATATTACTAGAGATGTCGTATCAATACCAATATATTCTGCAATTAACAAATGCAATCGAATCAGAAATTAAAAATAAAATAAAAAATTATAAAACCCGATTAATTCATTGTCAACATAGACAGTTATTGATAATTCTGAATATAATTAACAATCTCTGGTTGATTATGGTTGGGAATTGGTGGGTGATAGCTTTGGCCATTTTGAGTCCATCTTCAACGTCTTGGGGCATTACTTAATTTCTTATAATAAAAAATCATTCCTCCAGAAGCGGCTCCTTTGTGTCCTCCCACTTATCCAAACGCGATTTTGCTTTCTCCACCTAAAATTTCAGTCACTTAATTATTGTAAACATCAGAACTGAAACAATGATATTTAACCACTTTTAATCGATGTTCTCGTTATAGGAGAAAATTTTGAATTGGATGGACAATGTCACCAATTTAATTACTTGCACATTCACCAAATTAAAGCATACGATAAGTCTAAAAAAAATTAAACATAACTGGATGAAATAAAAATAGACGCGAATTTTCTGGATTTTTGTGCAAATTAGTTGCCTGACAATCAAGTAGTCAACTCACCTAAGAATATCGACTAGGTATAAGGATTTCATCCTTATATCTGAGGTTCTCTGGCGATGGGCATGCCAAATATAGGTCGTCACTCATAGGCTACCATGTTATTAGATCACTATAAAGGTGAAAAACAAAAATATGTATGCATCATAATGCATAGTGCATTTTTTTACTATTATATTTGTCGCATGACAAAACTATAATAAAAGATGTATTATGTATTGGATATATGACATATGGTTTTACTTCTAAATAAAAGATGTATTATGTATTGGATGTATGATATATGGTTTTACTTTTAAATAAAAGATGTATTATGTATTGGATGTATGATATATGGTTTTATTACTTCTATTAGAATATAGGTACCACCAGACTAACCCTTTTTATTAATGAACCCTGATCAGAAGTGGATTCGGTCCCATATGCTCGCTTGAGTTTGTGTTAGATCAATTGAGAATAATATAAAATTACAAGCTAAGTTGCTAAAATAGTAATTTGAGTTAATTTATAGAATAATTAAACTTGCCTCTTTATTCCAGTCGGTGCGAAATGTCACCCATAGTAAAATGAGGGTTTGCATCATTATCCCTCCGATCATCCCAGACCATATACCCTGATTATTCAAATAAAAGGTCTCAGGAACATACAAGGGCTGGGCTCACCAAGAGTGAACATATAAGATTGGTTTTGTCATTTGATTACCTTAGCACCAAGATGGAACTTGAAGCCAAGAAGACAACCCACTGGTATTCCAACCCCATAATAACATCCCACATTTACATATGCCACAAATGCTTGCCATCCACATCCAACGGCCACCCCTTCATCATCCAAATCAAAATTGGTATATATTTATTAGAAGTAAAATCTCAACAATTAAATTGCATCAGAATAAAATCTTATTTATTATTTGTAGTTAACATATACTTAATAATTTTCACCAAATTATGTACAAATAATGAAGTGAGTTTATCGGGTCATGCGGAACGTATAATATAATGTCATTGAAGAGAAAAAGTTGTATATTATAATGGTAGTATGGCACAAATTGATCATTAGTTTTCTAGTTCCCTTAAATTCCTACTTTCGTTAGTTTAAGACAAGAAAAGAAAATTGGTAGCAAACTTTTATAATTAATCGTAAAGTAATAGACATAGTTTTAATAAAGAAAGTGGCTTTATTAATTAAAAGTGGTTTTAATAATTATAGAGATAGTTTTGATAGACATAGTTCTAATAAAGAAAGTGGCTTTGATTTGAAAGTTATTTTGCTTTTGCAAGTACAAAGTCATTCCAAATGCAAGCATTAAATTAAGAATCACTGACCTCATGTCCCAATTTGAACAGGTCTTGAGATTGGTAAACGAAAATAAATATATTATATGCTACCAATACAACAAAATAAGACACTAGAAAAAAAAAAAAAAAAACAGTAATTAACGAGCGATAAAAAGTTAAGAGTGCCAAAAGAGGACGCAAATTAGCATTCAAAAGTAAATTAATTGAAGGTTTTGTTTCGTCCGTGTGTATTTGGATATATATCTCTATGATCTCAGATAATGAACAGAGAGTTACCATTGCGTGCGATTAATATTATTGCATCATATGAGCTGCTTCGGGCAGTAATCAGCAGAGATTGCATGCCTTGACAAACAGTTGAAGACATCCCAGGCATGCATGCATGTATGCAACTTTACTTGCACGAGATTGAAAATTAAAAACAGTATTTAATTTGTTACCGACTCTCATAATTTTTTTAATGAATATTGAACATGTGCAACAAACTTTTCGGTTATAAAATTTGTCAGTAAAATAAATAAGTAAATACTTCACTCTCCTATACTTGGAACGAGGAGCCAACCTGACCCGATCTCGTTATATTTTAGAGAGGTACGGTCCGTGGAATTTTTTCTTATATTAATTCTATAGAACTTATTAATTAATATTTTAATTCAATTTTTTGGTAAATTAGATATCAAGATCTGTAAAAATCAGTTAATGATTTTTTTTTGACAAGATCAATTAATGAATATGTTGTTTGGATATTTACTCCTTTAATAAAGATAACATCTTCTATAATAATACTTAAAAACAAAAAACAAAAAACAAAACATCTTCTATAATAAAAATAAATTAATCATAAAATTTGATTGATTACCTGACAAGACTGGTTGGACACCGTTGAGGATAACAGTGACAGCTAGGTAAGGACAGAGCTCTGAAACTGCATTGGCCACAATCTCCCCACTAGTGAATGCATAGCTGATCACATGGCGCAGAGCAAGCACAATGGCAGCTTCTATTACAGCAATTATGAGTGAAACCAAATTCACCATCACAACTGAGAATTCTGCTGACTTACGATTCCCAGCACCAAGCTCATTGCTCACCCTCACACTTCAACGCCACAATTTTTTGGATTTTTAGTAGTTATCCATTGTGTAGATAAAACAGACAAGTCTAGAGAGTAATATTAAATTAATCCCTAAAAAATTCTCCATTTTTTCTTCTTAAAAAATTTGTCAAATTTTATGTAAATTCCCTCTTTTACAAGTATGAGTTTTGCCGAATATCAGAATCAATTGACCTATTTGTAGTCAATGTCATTTACTCATTCTCTATTAATAATATTAAATAACCAAAAAAAATCTTAATTTTGAGAATCTAGATAATATTATGACAACTTATTTATATTTAAAAATAATTATTATATCATTCATATATATGATCAACTTAAATACAAATTGCCTCCACAAGTATGACTTAAAATAAGCATAGTTAACCGTTAAATTTATTAATAATCAACCCTCACATCGTTATATTAAACTATTAATATTAATGATAATTATAACCAAATATATGTAGAGATCAAAATGTCATTGAGGTTAAAAAAAGGGTTGGAGTGACAAATTGGAACTTATAAAAGGACAAAAAGTGGGAATATATGTGAGAAAAACAATTTATCAAATTCAAATATATATTAGACCTTGTGACAATCATACTATTCCATGTCACCAATTTTTTTTAACATATTTATTTATTTTTTAATTGAGAAAATATTTAGTTTAAATATAATACATTGATAATATAAATTATGTTTTTAAATTAGAAAAAATGAAATTAAAAAGAATGACTGTGGAATCAAATTTTTTGTATCTATACTTTTTATTTTAGATTAGTGACTGATAATAATTATATTTTATTTTGGATCAAATTTCTTTTAGAATTTACAAACAATTTTTTAAACATTAACAAATTCTTTCTTTATATATATATATATATATATAATCATAAAAAATTTTGTTTATTATTATTTTCAAAGTTGAGGTTTTTCGCAACCTAACAAAATCAACACTTAAATATTATAAGTGCAACAAGATGTAATTTTACTAAACTTGATAATTTTATAAATAAATATCAGATTTAGAATCCAAAATTTATAAAATTTCATCCACATTTTATCTTATTTATAAGACTTTTGGAAACAATTATAACCTTTCCTTTATGTAAAGTAGACTTAAACCTTGGAGTTGAAATGGTGAATTTAATTTCTAAAATTAGCATTAGAATTAACATTATAATTATCATTATCCCAAAATTAACCTTAAAAATTATTTACAGCTCCCACATCATTCTCACATGTATTCCCACTAATGATTTGTTTTTTTTTGGGTCATTTTACAGGGTCTAATTTGTCAAGAATTCAACAATTTCTTTAAACCTTTCGGTTTTTATACATATTTGACAATTATTGTTAAAGTTTTAGTGTAACAATATGGTGGTTGATTGTTAATAAATCAGAAAGTTAGGTCTATGTATTTTAGGTCATACCTCAAATTGGTAATTTATATATATATATATATATATTTGGTACAAAAACGGGGCAAAGCCCTAAAGGGGAAAAGAAAAGACTAAATGAGAGACTGAGTTTTCTGAGTTTTCTGATAATTAGAGTTGAGCTAACGTTGTAGGAACAACAGACAAAGACATATCAACCACAGACATTCCAAGGGCTCTTTTAGCCAACCAATCAGCAACATTATTAGCGTCTCGAGGCACAAAGAGAATTTTAATATGTCAATCCTTCTTCATCAAATTCCAAATGTCCAAGATTACAGACTCATAGCAAATGGGAACATGATTGGAATGAAGAATTAAGTCTAGGGCCTCCTTACTATCTGATTCCATTAAGGTAATTAGATATAAGTCATCATGATCGTTTGCAATTTTAAATTGGGAAAATCCCAAAAAACTTATGACTTTTGATATATCATCAATTTTCTATCATGTAGTTTTGTTTCTATTTAAAATACTGTTTGGCTTTTGAATAAACACCCAAAATACCCTCTGAAGATATATGAAAGGAGGTTAATGCCCCTGACGACCACAGATTTCGTTAGGTTGATATGATTGACAGTTTGACTCTAGGGGCAAAAACGAAAATTTAATGAAAATTTTAATTTAAATATAAAAACTAAAATAAATAGTATTAAATATAAAAATTATAAAATAATAAAATATTTTTATTTAAAAATAAAAAAAATAAAAGAATAAAAAAAAATTCCTCTCAACTCCTCTCTCTCTCCCTTTCTGTCTCTTCTTTTCCTTTTTTCACTCTCAATCTTCTATCGAATTTATAGGTGGGTTTAACGGCAGTGGCATGGTGTGTTCAACGACGTCATCATGGTTCTAGGTCTTTAAGATGGAGACCCAAACCAGGTCTTCAACAGTACATCACCTCTATCCCCATCGTTGGGTTACCAAGCTTCTTTAGGTCTCCCTTCACCATTACCAGTCCCTTGTGCAGACGACTCCCTCCCTCTCGCTCTCCCCTCGTCGGTCCTGACTCGGATGCACTCTCTCCCTCTTGCTCTCCCCTCGTGGTGCTTCTCCTCATCGGTGGTTAGTTGGTTGCGGTGTTGTGCTTTTCCTTGGATGATTTTGGTTGGTAATTATGTTGATGATTGATGATGATAACTAGGTTTCTAAAAATGGGTTGAAGGTTGGAGATGAAGATGGCTGATGGATCTCTCTCTCTATCTCTCTCTCTCTCTCTCTCTCTTTTATAATTTTATCAAATTTTTATTATTTTTATAATTTTTTATTTTAAAATATTATTTTATAATTATTATAATTTTTAAATAAAAATCTGAGGGTTAAAATTATCATTTTACTTGTTGTCTAACTTTTCTATTAACTTTAGATAAAAACGAAATTGCATGGTGAAAAATGGACTAAGTGTCAAAAGTCAAGTAGTTTTTTTAGAATTTTCCCTTTTAAATTTAAGTGGTTCTTTTAATCAGTAGGAGCATTACTATTTTCCATATGCTTAGTATAATAAAAGAGAATATCTACCAAAAGTTAATATTGGAGAATGATAAATAAAGATTGAAAAACACAAAATAAAAAACTAACCTTGCAGCAGCATTGAAGCCAACAGAAACCATGAACAAAAGCCCACTTATTGACATGCTGCGAAGTACATGACAATCACAATTATTTAATTCAACCACACACATTTACAATTGCTAGCATCATTTTTTTTTCTTTTAAATAAATATAAATATATATACATATATATATATATATACATACACAAAAGTGTCGTTGAATACAGAATCGATATATACACACACAAAAGTGTTGTTGAATACAGAATCGATATATCAGATGGCAAGTCCTAGTACTTGACCAGGGACTTGCTTGACCAAGGCATACTGGATCAGTGGACTTACACTGTAACACAGCATACAAATATTTAATTTTCCCAATTAAATTGGATTTTGGTCCTGGTCCTTTATTGATGTGACAATTATCTTTTTATTTCTATAAATTTATTTATTTTTTCTCCAAATTGTGTTTTTATTTTCATGTTCTTCACTAGTTTAGTAATAATTAAGATTGCTTTGTCAAAGGAAATCATCAATTTCAATAGTGAATCAATCTTTTAAAAAGAACTTTCAATACGAAATATCTATCAGTCATTCAATAAAGTAAATAATAAATCAGCTAATTAAATAATAATGAGTTTTGTACAATGTTAATTAAAGCTTTCATCCAATCTACAATGAGTCAAGTTGGAATGACTTCTTCCTATTAATCTATACATATATATAGTCTGAGTTTTACTTGAACCTTACTTTATCTGATGACACCTAATCATAAAATCTATTACATGATCAAGATCAATACTTTTTTATTAACACAGTGAAGTGTTTCATCCAAAGTAGAATACCCTGAAAACACAATCTAGAAAACAAGTAGATATTCAAGCTCCTGTATGTGGTCCCTTTATTGCAAGAACGATGAAAAAAAAGTACCTACTGGTCCACAATCACTAAATGAAAATAAATGTGCGTCATTCTTATAGTATTTGTAATTTTGAAATTGCATGAAAACCGTTAATGCATAGTTAATATTCTTACCAAACCGCAAGAGAGTCCAAGGAGAGCTCAGGGTTGTCGAGCAACCCAGCAATCAAAACCAGTATCTGCGTGTACCAAGTCTCCAAGCATAGCATAACGGCTGACGCAGCCGACAGCTTCACAAAATCACACAACCCAGAAAACGCCAGCCAGCTAGGTCCCTTCCACGTTTGCTTACAACGATGGCTCTTCAAGATGTACAAAAACTGGGCCCCCACGATGATCCACCACGACAAGCTTAGCACCAGAGACGCACCTATCAATCCCAGTCCAAGCTTGAACACAGCCAACCAACTCAACAGCAGGTGGAGCACAAGCGTGGCGGCTGATATGCAAGCACTTGGAGCTACAATGCTTTGTGCTTGGAGGAATTTTTGTATGGGGAAGTTGACAGCGTAAGCGAAGATTTGTGGGATCAGTCCGTAAATGAACACGGCTGCCGCTGATGACAAAGCTGTTGATTCGCCGAGTAGGATCAAGATGGGCTTCGATAGAATGTAAATCAACATCAATGGGACCCCAGTTATGAGGAGAACTATAGTGGCTCTTTGAAGATATATGCCTAGCATATCGTACCTATGTGCACCATATGCTTGACCACATAGTGTCTCCACCGCACTTCCCATTCCTAGCTGCAACCATTGAATAATAAGTCCATTGGTGAGAGTGAGCCTAAATATAACAAATGCAAACGTTAAAATTGAACATTTAATTTACTTTACAATTTTATATTTATTCAGTATAGAATTTGTGAATAATTGAGAATTTTAATTATAAATCGTCAATCTAAACACATTTAAGTTTTAATAAACTCTGACATCTAAATTGGATACTAAAGACTAATGTGTGTATGTATATGTATATAGATAGATTACATACCATGAGGCCATAAGCTAGGAGTTGGATGCCGCTATTGCCAAGGGAGGCCGCGGCGAGCTCGAGATTGCCGAGATGGCCGCAAAAGACACGGGTGGACAGGGACATGGCGTAGTTGATCAAGTAAACCAGGACTGCTGGCGCAGACAGAGGAAAGAGAAGCTTGAGTTCGATCCAGGAAGCCATTCGAAGGCGTTTGAAGTAAGACAATTGAGTGTCACACAATACCTCTTCAAGTCTAGAGTTCAGTTCAAGGTGGCCAAGTTCAGCCGGTGGCGACGTTTGTGGTCGTTGCATGGAGCTTAAAATAGGTTGATTGAGTTCTTCTTTAGACTCCATGGCTGATAGAGAAGAACAATTGTTAGTGGAGGGTTTTTGTACAAGCCAGATCAAAAGTCGTTGGGAGAAAGTGATGTATAAATATTAGTAGGAAAAATCCGAAAAATCTATTAAAATGAAAAATAATATCGTTAAATCCTATTTTTTAACATAAAAGATAATAATTTTATATTAATTTTATTTTTAAAAATAATTTTATAATACCCCTAATTAATAATTAGAGAATAAAGTAAATAATGTATAATAATAAAAACATAAGATGAAGAGAATTTAATTAAAAATAAAAATTATCATCAGAACGAGAGAAAAATATATATTTACGTACTCAATATTCTCTTTTAATTTCAGGACCTAAATGTGCAATCTAGATTTAAGCTCACAATTCTTTTTTTGATGTTTCCAGGTATCTCAACTATGTTTACAAACAAAAAAGAGCCCCCGTTATAGATTCAAGATTACTCGGTCCCAATTCCCAAACCATCGTCCTATATACATCGGCAAAATAAATTGATTTATTTTACACACTTTAGTGGTTTTGGAGAATATACACTTCCAAAAAACTTGAGTCTGTATTGTGAAAGTAAATAAAATTATCACTTGCCAAGTTTTATAAAATTTGATTTGAAGGGTAGCTATGGACTTGAATATTATACATACGTTTTGTTAGATGGGAAACATTTAATTCTGTCCTCGACTACACGCATGTACGGTTATGATAAGAATACATCGACATATAATATGGCATTGCATTTGCCAACATTGAAGTGCTGTTCCAACTACATGCATTTATGTAGTGGGGTCAAACAATTTTTGACCATTACAGTTTCTCATGAAAAATGCTTTTAGGAAGATCGACTTTTTACATCGTGTCATGTGCTTGCGTATTATAAATCAATGTCACTTTTACATCTTTTACATTTCATTTTTCTAAAAACAAATCAATCAATTTAAATTTAAATTTATAATTATTATGTAAATTATAAGATAACCATGGATGATAATCGTTAGAGATGAGAATTTGAGTTGATAAGTGTTATTTTAGGTTTATTTTCTTTTTATTAAAAAAAAAATAAGCTAACAATCATAGAAAAATACTGTTAAAACTATGAACTTACAAAAAAGTAAACTTACTCGGCGGCCGTCATTTGCTAGTCATAGACAAACCGAACTTTGCTAAGATTGTTGTCAACTTTTGGAAATTTGATTGAAAAGCATAAACCATTTCCTATTATTATAGATGCTTGACAAAAGATGATCATTAGCGATGGCTTTTATGCATTGTTTGGTGCATGAAAAATGGAATGAGATTGAGATTATTTTTTCCATCCTCTCACGTTTCATGTTTGACTCACATTTGAGGTAAAAAAGGGAATGAAATTTTAATTTTCGGGCTCACCTCAATTCCCACTCCAGATGGGAAATGAAAACTCAAGCTGAATCATGAGTTTACCACTTTCCAAGTTCATGGGATTTTTTTTTTAAATGTTTTTATTTCATCATCTCTCCACAAACTCTGTCTCTGTCTCACCTCTACCATGCCAACCCACCACCACCACAAACCACTCTTCATCTCTCTCATCTCCTCCTCCATCCAAACAAACCAACAACGACAAAAATTACCAGCTTCATTTTGTTTTATCTCACCTTTATTTTTTTATTATTATTTTTTAATGAGTGTGAATCATGAGTTCTGGGTATTCTGGGTTCGATGAACCTAGAACACATGGTTCGGGGTTCATCGAACCCATAATCATCTGGTTCTGGGTTCGATAATGAATCCAGATCTGATCTAGTTCCAAGTTCATTCTGGGTTCAATGATGAATTTAGAACCCAGTTCTGGGTTTGACGATAAACCCAAAACCCCCTGTTTTGATTTTTTTTTTTTTTTTGGTTCATGTTTTAATGTTTTGATGTTGTTTATGATGTTGTTATGGGAGATGATGATGTTGATGAATTGGATTAACGATATTGATGAACTATGGGGTGATGAAGTGAAAACACGGGGTTCACGATGAACTGTGGTTGTTTTTTATTTTTATTTTTAGATTTTTTATAAAATTAATTTTAAATAATAAAAAAAATTAATTAATTTTATTTCAATTCAATCCCAATTTAAATCAAATATGATATGATATAATTTTTAATCTAATTTCAAGTTCTATCAAACATGGAACAATGACTTTTCATCCAAAAATTGTGTGCCAAACAAAGCCTTAGTGCTCTATATCTGTCTTTTAACAAAGAAAAAGTTAGCAAGTGGACTCTATTCAATCTAGAGTTTATTAGACTTTATGAATTTTTTTAATGATAAATTTTGGTGAAATTTTTAGAATTCATAGATTCTATATTGATTTCGTTAGAAATTTTTAATAAATCCATGAAATTTTAGGAGAATGGTAAGATTTAATATATATACATATATATATATAACTTTAAAATTCATCCAAATTCATCGCTTAAATGAAATCTGTGAAGTTAATGATTTTTTAATATATCTAGATTTTATTGAATTTTATACAAATATGAATGAAATACACATAAATTATAATAGATTCCATATAAATTTGTATTGAATACACAAAAGTTTGGGTTTCAATGAAATTAATTCAAATCTGAATTAAATACACTCTTCAAACTTTTAAAATATTTTAAATTCTAATGAATTCTAAATTAAACACACCTTTTAAAACTATTTTATTTCACATACCTTATTAAAAAAGAAATGTTATACAGTAATTTCTACGGTTATAGAAATTATGAAGGATTGTCTAAAAAATATGAAAATTAACTTTTAACTTCAAATAAAAAGGAACTTATTTTCGTCTCAAAACTAAAATGTTTAACCCTTCGTTCACGTGAAGGGTTAAAAAATGATTAAATTCCCGTTTTGGACTAAAAAAATAAATTCATTTTTATTTGGAGCTAAAAACAAATGTTTCTTTTTGTATAAAGCCCTTTTTGAATTTCTACCTTTCTAGTTTTATATTACTTCATTTAATCATATTTAATTTTTTATTTTGATCATATGCTATATGTACTGATTGGATAGATATACAAGTAATATTAATATAGTGAGGTGTAGTAAGATCATTTCTTATAATATTTTTTTCTTTGATGAACAACAATTCCTAATTGATTTTGGAGCACAATATATATAATTTGGTCAATTTCAGAGGTTCTTTTTCTCCAGCTTACTTGTGTTTGTCTTGTAAGAAGGTAAAAAAAAAAAAAAAAAAACTGAAAATTAAAAATTTTCGCCATAAATAAAAATCACCTACACTTTGATTTGCTTGTTCGTTTTAATAGAAAGTCTTGAGTAAGGGTGGGCATCTCCAACCCAATTCGATCACTTTTTATTTGGTTGGGTTGAGTTAAATCTTAAAAAATTTGGTATGAGTTGGGTTGAGTTGAAAAATTTTCAACCCAACCTGAGAAATACTCATCCTTAGTTCTAAATCTAAGTTTTTTTTGTTTTTTTTTTTTTTTCCTCTCTAGAAAAACACTTACCTAAAGATAAGGATCAATGACAACATTTATGGTGGATTGAATCTTTTATTTTTAATCACTGAATTTTTATTTGCACTCGTTTTATTTATAATCAAATTATTAAGACTGTAAGAGTTATCAACTAGACCTTTTATATCTTTGTGATGGATTAAATCTAATTTGATCAACCCAACCCAACCTGATAATTATTAAGTTGGGTTAAGTTGGATTGCAGAATCTATTGGGTCCGGTTAGATTGAAAATTTTCAATCCAACCCACATTGAAATAAGAGATTTCTAACCTAACACCCAACTCGAACTTGAAGACGCCCACCCCTAGTTTTGAGTTGCTTTAAAATAAAGATGGTAAAGAATCATGATAATCGATGAACCAACTAAATGTCTGTCCAGGATTGATGCTTAATTAAGCAATCAGACTAGCTAGGTAGCCTCTAAGCCCTTGTTTGGTACATGAGATTGAATTTAATTATTTCTATAAGATTTGATTTGATTTGATAAATCAATGTTGTGATGTATTTGATGCTGTATGAGATTGGATTTAAAGTAGTATTGTGCATTATTTTATCTATATATTATAAGATTGGACAAAAAATAATTTTGTATTTTATTATTTTTATAAAATAAAACTAAAAATATTTTAATATTACTTTAAAAAGTAAAATCTAACTCTTTAAAATTAATTTTAAAATAATATTTATTTTATTGTTATTGAAATATATGTTTTTCAAAAAAAGAAATATATTATTTTTTTTAATATTTTAATAAAGTATATAAAAATAATATTAAAAATAAATTTAATATTTTATATAATTAATTTAAGAAAGGAAATAAAACAAAAGAAAGAAAAAAAAAAAAAGTGTCCCATGTTGGTGGGATAAAATAGTTGCATGGGATCGGAGAAATCCAATCTCATGCAATCACCAAACAAGAGATTTGATAGAAATTTATCCAATCTGATCCCTGCCTAATCCCTTGCAACAAATAAAGTCTAAGTTAGATAAAGTCGTAAAGGTTGATCAAATCAAACTTAAATTGATGCGAGTGATTTGTTGTATATGCTGTGAAAGAAAAAAAGTTATTAATTACCTTTTATATAATTATAAGATAATTTGATTTTAAAATTCTTTATTATTTATCATAAATATTACTATTAAATTAAATAATTATAATATTCAATTAATTTATTATATATATACACATACATACACGCACACACACTTTAAAAACATTGTGGACCATAATAGCTATCCATTGTCATTTGCCAAAAAGGTTAATGATGGAAAATATTTTGTTGACTCCAACCACCCTCAATATTGTTAGTTATTTTGAAAAAGTTGAATCATCTTAGCCAAATATAAAGAGTATCTTCAACTATACTCCTTACATTTTATCTAAAATAACCAAAAATATATATATTTTTGCTAGCAATTTTTGACGAACATCTCCAATCATGTTAGCTATCCATTGTCAACTAAAATAGCTAATGATGTGATTTTTCATGGACTCTAATCACTCTTCATATTGTTAGCTATTTCGTAAAAATTGAATTACCCTAACTAAATATAGACAACAAGAAAATACCAGCAAGTTATCTCTCCTATTATTTTAATATTTAATTTAAAATAAAATAATTTAAAAATTCAAGCCTAACTTTCCCTCCTGTTATTTTAATATTAATGCTTAGCTAAAATAAATATCAATTCTTTCTCTTATTATTTTAATATTAATGATTGGTTAAAATAGAGAGGATAGTTTGAGTGACTTAGTCAAAAGTTGCTAACTAAAATAGGTTTTTGATTATTTTATATAAAATTTAGAGAATATGATTGGAGCATCTTTAACTAGGTTAGCTATACATTGTCTTTAACTAAAATAGTTAGTATTGTGACTTTTTATGGATTCCCACATCCAATAACTCTCCATATTGTTAATTATTTTGTAAAAGTTAAATAATCCTAAACATATATAAAGAGCAAAAAAGTCCTAACTATATTCTCTCCCCTATTTTTAAATTTAACTTGAAATAAAGTAATTAATTTGAAAATCCTAATTAAACTCTCTCTGACATTATTTTAATATTAATATTTAGTTAAAATAAATATAAACTCCCTCTTCCATAATTTTAATATTTAATTTGTAATAAAAAAATAATTTTTTATTTTTTAAAAAATAATTTTGCATGAATTTTACACTTGTTTAGTCAAATGGTTAGAGTGATTCGATCAAAAGTTGTTAGCTAAAATAATTATTAATTTAGTTAAAATTTAGCTAACATTAAACGAATTCCTTTAGAGCTGTTCTACGTTTTTTAAGTACATATATATATATATATATATGTATATATAGCATGAGTACGACTGCTGATCCCAATAAAAATATCGTATCAAAAGATCCCAAATTTAAGTCATTAATCAATGCCATGCAACATATTTTTGTATGAAGACTTAGGTGGTGTTTGGTTCCATTTTCAAAAATGATTTTTTATTTTTGAAAACAAAATATGGATGAAAATGTGTTTAGTAGCCTGTTTTCAAAAATAAGTTTTTGGAAATGAAAAATATATTTTCAAAAATGTGTTTGGATTCATTTTATAAAATGTTTTTTTTTTCAAAAACAAAAAATGGATGAAAAGTGTTTGGTAGACAATTTGGTAAACGTATTTTTGAAAATGGAAAACACATTTTTGAAAACGATAACTAAAACGTGAAAAATAACTTTTTTATGTTTTTCACCATTTTCAAAACATGTTTTCAAAAACAATCATTATTTTTCTCTCCAAACAACTATTTTATTCATTTTAAAAAACAATACCAGACACATTAACATCATTTCCTATTTTTGAAAATAACTTTTAAGAAATTCTACCAAATACATTACATTTTCAAAACATTATTTTTGAAATATATTTTTCATTTTTGAAAACAGTTTTTGGAAACATCATTTTAAAAACGATTCCAAATGCACAAAGTAAAAGATGAACTTTTGTTTTTTTAAATGCATTTTAAAAAATGCTATCAAATACATTATCATTTTTTAAAATAACATTTTCAAAACATATTTTTCATTTTTAAAATACTTTTCAAAAACACTATTTTAAAAACGTATCCAAACACGCCTTTAGTGATCAACGTAAATCATATAAGGGAATTTTTTTTTTTTTTTAATTAGAACCAAAATATACGTGAATTTTCTCTTAAGAAAATATAGGTGAATTTTCTAATATAAAACTCTCCTATAATTAATTAACATGGTATGATAAACTTACCTATATATCTCATCGTATAATGGCAATCGCTAGCCGTATAAACTAATTAATAACATGGTGTGATAAATTTTTCTAGTGTAAAAAGTAACAAGTAATATTTCAAAAAAAGAAAAACAAAAAACAAAAAACAAAACAAAAAGAGTAATTTCTTCTTCTATTATGCAAGAGTATTCATCATGCAATACACAAACTTATGGATATATCACATACACAATCATTTAACACGTCATTTTATACCTTCCATTCTCGTTGAGGATTTAATTTTCATCAAAACATATTACAAATTGTGTAAATAGTTTTCTTGTTCTATTACTGAAAGTAGTTATCTCCTATTTATAAATATATCTAGATTGTAAATAATATTTTATTTCGATAAATTCTGATATATCTTTAATCTATTTGGTTTCAACTTTCAAAAAATAAAATTTAAATATGTATCACAAAATTCTTTTGTCCGGCAATTCTCTATATCTTTATGATATTTCACTTAGGAGTTTATTGAACTTTGTTGTTATTTGTATAGAGTATAGGACAAAAAGCTACCAAATACTTTTATAATAAGATATATCTGATTTTAAGAAGTAAGAACCAACCAATCAAATTCATCAATTCCATTCTCTCTCCTAAAACAAATTATCTCTCTTATTTAATTCAAATACAATGGATAAATTTAATTAATTCGTCATTGTTTTTTAAAATCAGATATACTTGATTTTAGAAACCCTCGAAAGCTACCTAGTTATTTATAGATTCTCTGTGAGCGCAAAAGCAGACGTATATATATATATATATATATTTATATATATCTTAGTTAAATGTATACAGTTATGATTAGCATTTTCCAAGTAATTATTACCCCATGTTTATTACTAACTTTTTTCTAAAAAAGAAAAATTATGACTAACGTTTCCCATAGAGTTTGCGTTAACCCTCGTTATCGATGAAACAGTCATGTAACACAATATTGCCACGAATTTGAAGAATCGGTTATGTAATCCGATCGCCTATAAATTCAATGAATGATAAATAAGCGATTCATAATAAAACCCTCCCATGAAAGTTTTACTCTTAAATAAAATAGAAATATTAGGACCACAAAACTACGATAACTGAAAATTGAACAATTATTTTCTTGAAGGGGGACCAGCAGCTATCTTTTTTAAAGAAGAAAAAATTGCATGGATGGATAATGAGTGATATGGTTCAAATTAACTAGCAGCAAAGACATAATGCTGCTTCCTTATGGAGTCTTAATGATCGGTTGTTCATGATTTTGATTATTCCATGTCTTGGTCGATGAAGATTTTTGACAAACATTGATTAATCTGTGAAGGACATTTATGATGAACTGCTTGATGAGAATGGCTGGCCCAACTCAAAGGATGTTTCTAGTCCTTCAAAAGAGGCTCACTGAAGTCATCCCACTTATCCAAACGATTCCTTGCTTTCTCAACCTAAAAAAAAATCAAATCACCAAAAAAAGATTGATTAAATCATTTTATTCCTATATTGTGGTGTATAAATTTGTCATTTAGTATGTACTCATTTATTTAGGCCACTTTTATGTACCCAAACTATTTATCCGATGAAGCATCTTTATTCTTTGAGAGGTCTATTCTTTCCAGCAAAAACAAAAAAAGAAAAAAAAGAAAAAAGAAAAATTCTGTTTCAAAGAATTCCAACAACCTTTTTAGGGTTGGAACAAAATTGAAAAACGAGCACATAATTTTGGAATTAACTAAATGAAAAAAAATATATATATATATATTTACCTTGACAGTTGCATGATATATAACGCAATTTTAAATTTTATATAATTATTCTTCAATTTTGATCAAACTTTACAAAAATTTTTAAAACTTTTTTCTTTTTGTTGTCAAATATGTGTAGAATAAAAATATTAAAAATTAAAAGAAATAGAATAAGAAAGTTAGCTCAAGTTTTGTAACTTCGAGTCTCCTTCATTCTCTGTGACCCAGAGCCCAGCATTGGACTAATAGAGTTGCCACAAAAAGTACATAAAAAACAAATAAACAAAGAAAAGTCCATGGCAGCTGGCAGTGTTGGTTAGTGCATAAGCTGCCCTCTTACCCCTAAGACATGCGTTGATGCCCCCACGACACTAAAAATAACATATTCTCTCACTTTCTATATGAGTTGTACCTTCACCCGTATATGGGCCTCTCTCTCACTTTTATATGGACGGATCTCTCTCATTTAGAAGTAGTTATTCGGATCATACCATCAGTGTTGTTTTATCCCAGGGAGGTCCCGATTATCCCTTGGGTGAGTCCCAGTCACAAAAAAAAAAAAAAAAAAATTCCAAAAAATCCATTGTAGTTTACAAAAATATTCATTTTACTACTTATAGTTTCATTTTTATCTAAAATCTTGCATGACGTTAAAAATTTAACAGAAAATATTCATTTTATCCCCTATAAATTTATCATCAATTTATGATCATCGATGACATTATCGTCCTTTCACACGCCTTCAAGGGATATTTTGAGTGTTTTTATTAACGTCAAGGAAAATTTTAGATTAAAATAAAACTATAAGTTGTAAGATTGATATTTTTACAAACTATAATGGATTTTTTGGGATCATGTGAAAAAAAAAAAAAAAATGCTATCTTGCAGACTCGCTTGCCACTTATTAAGCGTCCCTACTAAATTTGGCTTGGCATGTCAAATAATCAAAAGTGTAATTATAGAACATTATTATTAGATTAGGAAGTATATATGAGTGCTTTTCTCTGTTGATAAAAACATTACCTCTTTATTCCAATCTGTTCGAAATGTCACATATAATAATATAGCAGTCTGCATAAGAGTGCCTCCTATCATCCCTGACCATATTCCCTACATCAAAAAAGGAAAATAAAGATAATAATAAAATGAAATTAAAAAAACCCTGCTGCATAAATTTTAAAAACATTAGTAAAATCATAGAATATATGCAAATATACCTTCGCACCAAAATCGAATTTGAAGCCCAAAACGCAACCCAAAGGAACGCCAACAAAGTAGTAACATCCCACGTTAACATAAGCAACAAAAGCTTGCCATCCACACCCAACAGCAACCCCTAACACATTTTGTTTCGTATCAACAAGTGCAAACAAATCATGATAGATAGAGATGGAGACGGAGATAGAGATAGAGATGTTTAACAACTAGGCTTTTTTCTTTTCATTTGAATGGTCATAGCTAGATTGATTGACCAGCAGTTGTTTGACACTGATATGAAATGGAAGTCGATTTGTCAAATAATTAACCAGAGTAATTCGCATCTATCCAGAGTAATACTGGGATAATATGAAAAGCAGCCCTGAAAATTAAACTAATTGGGGTTGGCCCCCATTATTTTTATTAGACCAATTGTCTGCTACCATTAAGTTTCCATCCAAAAAATTAACATTTTCTATTTAAAATTATGAAATAACCAAAATATTTTTATCAAGATTCTGTAAAATCTCTATCATACCCTTAAATTTATGTAATGATTGAATTGCCCTTTAAAATATTAATTATTAACAATATTAAATTGAAAAAATAACACAAAAAAAATCTCTTCTCTCTCATTCTCATCTCATTTTTTCTTTGTCTCTCATTTCTTCTCTCTCTCTCTCTCTCTCTCTCTCTTTTAATTCCTTTTTGTTGATAATAATGGATGGGTTAGCTAGGATGAACCCAAATGAACATCTAGGTTCGTCCTAGATGACCCATCTCATCTGCGTTCATCCTTGATTATGTTCATTTGGGTTCATCATCTGGGACAAACCCAAATGATATTCATCCAAGATCATTCTAGATGATAAACTCAGATCTAGGTTTGATTAAACACATATCTCATATCTGGGTTCATCATCTGGGACGAACCCAGATGATGTCTTTCTAAGTTTGATCGAACCTAGATGGACATCATTTGTGTTCGTCTTAAATGATCATCTAGGCTCGATTGTTAGGCTCCAATTAAATCCAAATCATCTGGATTTGATTAGAATTCAGATTATGTTGAAGTTGTTAATGTTTGATGATGATTGGATGGTTTGAAGTTGCTAATGTCAAACTAAGATTGATGGTTTAATGATGATAGTGGTGGGTTGATATTGTTGATAGCGAGTTAATAATGGTGATGATGGGTTGATGATGGTGATGAATGAGTTGATGTTGATGATGGTGGTTGGTGATTAATTGGAGATGGAGATTCAATCTTCAGATAGGATCTTTTCCATCCATTATTTTTAATGGACGGTGGAGTGATCCAATCTAAAGATTGGATCTCCACTTCTATATATATATATATATATTTTAGTTTTATAAAAAAAAAACTTTTTTATTTTTTAAAAATTGATGTTTATTTAATTTTTTCAAGAAAATTATTAATTTTATTTTAAAATATTTTACAAATTTTTTATTTTTTAAATTATTTTAATCACCACCATCCATATAATTTTATGTGTTTTAATTTATTATTGTTATTAATTAATAAAGTTATTAAAACAAATATAATTACGCATCCAATTACCTTATGTCCTTTAAATTTAACACCATCTAAGTTTTTTTACCGGCTGGGCAGTTCATCTAAACCAAAAAAGAAAAACACACTCGGGGCCAACCTTGATTAGGTTACTTTTCAGGGGTTTTTTCATATTATCCCTATAACACTAAGACAGACAACGACAAGCACGTCGATCCTGAAAGCAATATCTTACTTAATTATTTGTATATGCAGGCATGTTTGTCGTTAAGATAGTTCGATTAATTTATAAGATATTAGTGTTAGGTGTCTTGTAGTTGTTGGTTCTTAATGTCAAATTATGATACATATGAAAAGCTAATTTCCTTATCTTGCTCTCAAGTCATCGATTGTACTTTATTTCAGTGTAATTTACAATTACGACAAATCAAGAAATTATATTAAATTGATTAATAATAAATTATTGCCGCTAAATCTGTGTTACTCATATGTGTCTGCGCTTTCTTGTGATTAGCTAATATAGCTGGCAATCGGCAGATCATTATCTTAACTAAGATAGCACAAACGATCACCACTAATTGAAATGGTGATCCTTGATTGAATCTCTTCTCTTTATCATCAATCATTGGGTTTGAACGTTAGGTCTGCTTGCACGTGCGTGTATGTGGATGTATCTATGTAATATGCTAACAAACATGACGTGATAGACTGAGAGAAAGAGAATAGTGAGTACCAGACAAAACAGGTTGAACACCATTGAGAATGATAGAGACAGCGAGGTAGGGAGAGAGTTCAGAGACGGCATCGGCCACAGTTGAACCACTTGTGAAGGCATAGCTTATCACATGTCGCAACACAAGAACAACGATGGCAATTATGACAGATATGATGAATGAGCTTAAAGTCACTATGGCCACTGCAAATGCTGATGATTTTGGATGTCCAGCTCCAAGCTCATTGCTCACCCTCACACTGCAGGTATGATTTTTACCAATTCAACAATCAAATTCAATATCAACTTGAGTTGTATATACAAGTCAACATGTCAAAGATTAAGATTTAAGACAGATCTTCAGGTGATAAAAGATTTTGTGACACATCAATCTTATTAACATATGGTGGGCGATTAAGATTTACTCCTTTATTATTTTCTTTCTATATTAACCACCAATTATAAATATTAAAATATTTTCAGTACATGATAAAGACATGCAAGTTTAAAAATTAAATCAGGCAAGAGCCTTTTTTTTTTTTAATTACCAAGACCAATCTAGGGTGCTCTTGAGACCAGTTGTAATATGATTTTAAAGTGTGACTCGAATATCAACTTTTAGAAGACGGGAAGGGGCAACCCACATAAGTGGGGAAAAGACTAGATATGACTTTTAGACACGGGCAGAGATAAACTCACAAAATATGAGAGAGAGCAACCTGCATATGTGGGATAAATTGTCCACATTAAATGGGATTTGTGAGTTTAACTCACAATTTATTATGAGGTAGGTGGATGAGTTTTTAGTTTTACCACTATACCAAAGCTACTTTCTTTAAGAGCCTTCTAATGTCTGGATGTTTCCTATATTTATTAGTAAGGTTTCTTACCAATTTAAAATCAATGATGTGCTTTAATTTGAAAGTATTTTATGTCGATCCAAGATATCAAATAAATTGAGGTAAGAAATTTAATTACCTTGCCGCTGCATTAAACCCCACTGAAATCATGAAGACCCATCCACAAATCGTCATACTGCATTAACATTACAAATTTATGAGAAAGTAGATTCAGTCAAATTGATTAATTTATGTATAAGTCAGTATTTATCCAATCAAACCCAACACCAAAGTATCCAAAGAAGTACTATATAGCTGAATGAAATGATCACTAAGTCCTATGTAATGTATAGTACAAAAGTTGAGTACTTGATTAATAAAATTAATTTGTGTAGAATGATTAATATATATTTGCTACTGTATTTAAAAGTACGCACTAAAAGTAAAATTTTATACTTATCTTTTCAAAATATTCGACAACCTTGAAAGTTTGTTGTGAACTTTTGTTAAACCAAAATAGAAGAACTTTCACAGCAAACTATTGCCAAAAGCAGAATGTTTGTCCATATACTTTGGATTTACAAAAAGAATGTTTTTATTTTTTTCTATATAAAAAATTTTACTATTGAAATAAAGAAAATTATTTTTTTTTTTTTGCAAGAAAAAAGAATATTCGACTTTTCATGCTTTATTGATCTGAGTAGACATGTTACAAACTAAATATAACATTAATTTTAAAAATTAATTTTAACCATAATTAATTTTTTATTTTTGATAATCTAAAAATCTTCTAAAATTATGTGGCGAATTTGAGTTCAAAATTAGAATCCCCGTTAAATTTTATAATATTTGGGAAGTAGTAAACTATAGTCTTAGCCATGTAGATACTCATAAGAGTTTGAACATTAGACTTTTAGAGAGCAGAGCCTAATGTTCAATCATTCTTACTAACAATTCATGGATATTTCAACCACGATTAATTCATAGCAAGAAATTAAATGATATTGGTACTTACCAGATAGAGAGAGAGTCCAGGGCAATTTCAGCATTTTTGAGCAACCCAGCAATCAAAACTAAGATCTGGAAATACCAAGTCTCAAGACAAAGCATCACAGCAGACGCTGTGGACAATTTCAAGAACTCCCATAACCCAGAAAAGGCTTGTAAACTGAACCCAGTCCATGTATATTTAAACCTGTCACTCACCAAAATGTACACAAACTGTGCTATCGCAACTATCCACCATGACAAACTCAAAACCAGCGCCCCACCCAGTAGCCCCCACCCTAGCTTGAAAATGACAATCCAGCTTAACAACAGGTGCACCACTAGGGTTGCTGCTGATATGTATGCACTTGGGTATATCACGCTTTGTGCTTGTAGGAATTTTTGTATGGGGAAATTAGCTGCGTATGCAAATATCTGTGGGATTAGACCGTACACAAAGACAGCAGCTGCTGATGCAATGGTGCTTGATTCTCCTAATGCAAGCAAGATTTGTTTGGAAAATATGTAGATGATTGTTAGTGGAACCCCAGTAACCATTAACAGGATTGTTGATCTTTGAAGATAAATTCCAAGCATTTCGAATTTGTGTGCTCCATATGCTTGGCCACACAGTGTTTCCACCGCGCTTCCCATCCCCAACTGTATTAGTTTTCACGAATATAGTTCATTACAGAAAAATAAATGTGTATAAAAAAAATCATTAAAATTTATTGGATTTTATCCAATTTAGTTTTTTATTTGGAGAAGGCATTCGTTAATAGTTTAGAAAGAAGTGATGTATCAAAATTTATTGAAATCAGTTGAATTTTATCATATTGTTTTTTATATTATCTGTAGGACGCGAACTATACGTTTTTGAGGAGAGATTGTTACCATGAGTCCATAAGCGAAAACTTGGATGCCGGTATTGCCAAGAGAGGCGGCGGCAAGCTCAAGGTTGCCGAGATGGCCGCAGAAGATTTGGGTGGACATGGAGACTACGTTGTTGAGCAAGTAGACAACAATTGCAGGGGCTGCTAGACGGAAAAGGGTGTTGAGTTCGAGCCATGTAGCTTTCCGGATGCGGTGAAAGTAAGACAAACTGGTGTCGGATAAAACATCTTCCAGAGCAGAACTTATCGGCTCAGGTCGCATGGATAGTTGAGGTTGCAACTCAGGTTGGTGGTGATAGACGTCCTCATGATTATCATGATCATCGCTTCCATTGCTATAGTCACTGGAAGCCATGCTCATGATTCTCATACACACAAAAAAAACACACTCAGTACCACTGGTCTGTGTTCTCCAGGACAGGATAGATATGGATACAGAAGCAATCGAGGCAGCATATATATACAAATCACATTGTTTAACTATAATTATATAATTTAATTTAATATGATAATATCTGAGGTATATGTTGTATGTTTCTGATATCGTATACCTTGTATATGTGATTTCTAAATGATTTAATTCATTTGTGTGGTCTATACACAAGCCTCCATCTTGTACATTTTATTAATTCAATAAATATAGTTCTTTTCAATTTTTATACTATATATATATATCGAACGATGTTACATTTTTATAAAATTTATTTCCTTTAAAAAAATATGATAAGATATGATTTATAATAATAACATTAATTATTAAATAATAGATTAATAATATGATAGATATAAATAAATTTCTCACGTTATTTTCACTTTAAATTCAGATGATGGGGATTTGTACTTGTTAATTAATAGATGTACTAGACAGCTATCTGGGAACGTTGAGGACTGTTAAAGGGCATGAACACTCAGACAAATCGGCCCACATTCATTAAATAGTTTTCAGTGAGAGCATGATAGTTCAATGAGAAGTCCATTGCAAAATTGGTTTTATTAGTTGTCACCAAAAACTTGAGAGATAAATTTCGGAAAAAACAGAAAAGTTGAGAGATAAGAAACAGGGTGGCCCTGCCCGACTATAAAAGTTCCACAATCCTCAGTCTACTATATGTTTCACGGTACCGGATGAGTCGGTTACTCGGTTATCATACTAAATAGCACTTAATTAACATTTATTACATTAAATTAAAAGAAAATAAATAGGAAATATTGGTAGCTAGACTCTCCAATTCTAAGATGCAAGTGGTGTATATATATATATATATATATACACACACCAATTCTATTAAAACTAGGATCGACTTTATGAGCCATTAATCATGTATTAATTAATAAAATCAGTTATTAATTACGTAAAGTTAAATCTATTTAATAGTAGCCGACTGTTGACACCTTTGATTAAAAGTCACGGTCCCTATGTCTTTTGGTGTGGGTTCTATATTCCGGTAGCATCATCCCCCATTAATTTGTGTGGGCAGCCCTCTCACATATATGTAGGTTGCTTTTTCACCTCCGTATGGATTGATCTCTTTCATATAGGAGCAATTTTTGGGATCGCACCACTAGTATCTCATTCTAATTGGTCCCAATAATTCTGTGAGCCAATCCTATAAATAATTTTCTTAAAAAAAAGTTAAATCTATTTAATAACTCATATCTCTCATCTCGATTTTAATAAAATTTGTTTGCCTTACAGATAGTGAAATCTCTCTCTCTATATATATATAGTATTTCTATAATCAAAACGTTCTAATTTTAAAAAGTAAGGATAAACCAATCAAATTATCCATTGAATTATCTCTCCTAAATTAAATTTTCTCTCTTATTTAATTCAAATAGAATTGATAAATTTGATTGGTTATTCTTTACTTTTTAAAGTTAAGACATTCTGATTATAAAAATCTCATATATATATATATATATGTATATATGCATAAAGTTCAGGAGATACTCTACATCATTCCCTACGATATTCCCCACGTCGGTTACTTGCATGCGTTGACTGTTAGGTTGCCTACAATCAGAACCATTTTAAAAAATCCTTAAAAAAACTATAAAAGAAAAAAAAAAAAAAAAAAAACCCTCAAACTATCTTTTAGTGGATTAGACTTTCACCTCATTTAATAATTAACTTTAAATTTGATGGTTTTTTCACAATGAATTTTTTTTTCTTTTTCTTTCTATATTATAAGTACATTTACAGCTGTTGTGCTCTCCTAATTAAGATATTGAGGTATAATTTGAAATTAAAACTCTTAAAAATGAGAAAAATAACCCATATAAAATAAGAAAATCACCTATAAATTAGATGATAACGCTGCAGTTTGATCTTTGGATAAGAAGTTCATGTGAAGCCACAACACGCCAAGGGATGGATGCCACTCCATCACCAAACTGCAGGATATATCGTACATGCATTAATCATGTAAAATTTTGTAAACGAAATTGACTTACACAGTTAAATAATAATAATAATAAGAAATTTACTTACACGCCATTGAGTGCGCATTGGTTATGTCATTTTTTTTTTCCATGAAATAGAAATAATTAAAGACTTGGTCATTCTACAGAAACTTTACAACATTCATCTACCATTTTAGTCATTTTCAGAGTTCAACTATTTATTAATATTTAATTCTATAGTTTAATTAACGCGTACTTTGTGTATCCAATCTAAGAATTTCGTGTAAGTTAATAAATTTTAATGCCGGAGTTGTGAAGTACTTGTCTTCATCATCTGATAATTCTTAATATACAACAAAACAAATTTCATGATTTTTCTTAATGTTCAAATCAAATAAAGATAGATTTAAGTGTTGATAACTAATTAAGAAAGATTTTTTTTTTGGATAAATTTTAGAAAAAATTCAGATAGATTTATAATGAATATAGAGACAACTTGTAATTGGTTTTAGGTTTTGGCAGGAAGCTCTCAATGTCCTATCTCTTGGCCCGCTGTGGTATGGTGTATACGATAAATAAACGTTCAATTATTTTAATTTAAAATTTTGATGTAAATCTATAGTTAGGTACGCAACCATCTTTCTGATTTTGTCATCAATTTAAAATAATGTTGAATCATCTCAAAGCTCGATTAAAAAATATGATTTAGTTATCTTATCTAATCATTAATCTCATTTTTCAATTGGAGTCCTTGAATTGATTTCAATAAGCACCCTTAAAATCATTCCACGAACTTCAATTGAGGGATTAAGCCAGTGGTTCGATAATACAATTAAACTCAAGATATCAAATGGGCTAAACGACCTACACTAACCCTCAAATTAAAAAGGGTGCCGATATTTGCGCCCAACTAAAAATGTATATACGCCCTTTTCATTTATACACCCTATTAAATATTATTTTAAAAAGTTATAATTTATAACTATGATTCAGTTAATATAGAAAATATTAATTTTTTAATTTTATTTACATTATACGTTTGTAAATAAACATCATCAATTTTTTTTTATATAAATTAATTTTTAAAAGAAAAAATTAATAGAGTGAATTTACTAAAGGGGTGTATAGACAGTTGTAGAGGGATCCAATATTCGTATTCTTAAACATTAAAAATATGTCTGCCTCTTCATGCTGACAGACTTGGTACTATTTCTCCATATACCATTCTTTAGAGGGCATTTTTACCCTCTACATTATTCTCATTTTTCATATACAAATCACTTTTACATATTCGTATTCTTAAACATAAAAAATTTGTGGTCTGCATTTCAGCATATGTGTATGTAAATCTGCAAGGAGAATCTAACTAGTTTAGCATGTGTTCTTGTTGTGAAAGGTGTTTGTTAACAGGGGCATATGTATTTCATGTTGTTAGACAATACATCATATTTCCTTGACATGTGAATTGATGCAATTTGAAGATTCAAACTTAAACAAGTCCACCTGGAGGTTCTTATCTTAAATATTTTTCGAACAAACTAGAATAAGTGTTCCAATAAAACTATTTTTTAATAAAAAAAAAATACAATTCTTTAGATCAATCATTATAAATCACGAATAAAAACCACTTTAAAAACTTTTATCTCCAAACAAAAGAGAATCTACAATACAATAGGCTACACCATACTATGATCATGCCAAGATGTGTGTTGCACATTCCCTAACCTTCAAAATTTCTCACAAGAAAGTGATTTGATGTAGCAGTAAAACCAAAAACCCACTCGCTTGCATTATATAAGATTGTGGGTTCAACTCACAAGTCTCACTTAATTAAAAAAAGAAAAAAAATCCAAAACTTCTCATGTCAAGATGCATTGTACATTCCACTACAAGCTATACTTTTCTTTCCAAGCGATAGGAAGACAAATGGAAAACCTCACAAATAGTGTTTGATTTCTTGTCTTTGAAACAACTCATTATGTAAAAAAGAAAAGGTGGTGGCCTAATACCCACATCATAGAACTATAGTAGAAAGTTGTGATTGACAATATCCTGAGAAGATTGAGGTTGACACACACATCTGATACCAAAATTTACATGCCATGGTCAAATAACGAAGATAGGTATTAACATGATTTCTTTCATTTTACTACTGATACTTGTGATACAACTATACAAAGAATTTTATTACACAAGGATGCAAGAATCAATAATTAATATAATCAGAAGCATAAACTCGAAAAACAAGGTGGAGATTCTCACTTAAGTAGACCTAAACGAAGACTGGATGATAACGAAAACCTTTTGCGCAACCCTTGTCCAATTATCCTCATTTTGTGCGGATAGATAGAATTGTATCATAGACATGTAGATCTTCTCAATGTAGATAATAAGCAAGAACAGCAGATGTTATAAAACTATACGAGCATCACGAGAATCATTGAGGAAGCAAAGAGTTGATAAAATTTCAAATCTTTGTTAAAAAGACCTGTGCAACACAAAAACATTAAGTCAAGCAGAAGCAAGCATTAATTATATTAGAAATCATCACTAGTTTTCATCAATTTAGACTGGTTAATCGTCACTAAAAGATTCATTATCACTTCAAAAAGTATTTTGAAATCTTTTTGTTAATGATAAACTGACTTCATGTCATTTTAGCCAATGTGGGATGGTGATAATTTGATATTTGGCATCTTCTGACTAAGCAAAACTGAGTTTCATCATCACATTCCTCGTCACTCGAATAGACTGAACTGAACAAAGTAAAAACTATTTAAACTTGAAAAGAAGAAGAAAAAAAACATGACAACGAATTACGATGCATGTACATACCACTTTGAGCAGATGCAGCTGCAGGAAGTGCTGGAATTCTAATAGCTGCAAGCCATGACTCAAATAAATAAGATTTTGGACAGTAAATGATGCCAAAGTAATATAATAAATTTGGACAGTGAGTAAAACCATTTGGATTCGAAATATTGGGTAATTGATCCAAAGAGAAACTTCTTGTCACTTGTACTTACTCTTGTTGCATGATGAAGTTGGTAATTGAGACGAAGAAGGCCATGGAGCTGGAATGTTATCATTCAGATCACAGATAAAGCTGATCCCTGAAGACTTGTCAAATGTTGCATCCGATGGCAAGCTTGGCAGGAGGCATCCGGATTCTGTTTTAAAAAGGACAGAAATATGCATGCTATGTAAAGCCATATTAAGAAACTCAAGTTAAATAATAAATAATTGTATTTGACAATGACCACTGAAACAAATTGCTAAAATAAGAACTGCAATACAGGTTCCAGGATATTTAAGCAGTGATGGCATCAAGTATCATTCCAAAGTACAATGTTAAACAGTAATGAAATTGAACTTTCCAAATGGAAATAGAAGTGCTGCAGACAAATTGGACAGTGGCAGACTGGTTGGTACACAAAATACTTCAAGGGGAAAATGGAACTATACAGATTGTGAATGTAAGTTTGTATAGGACATCTAATGGTAATACGAAATATGAATCTTACCTTGATATCCAACAGCTGAATTTGTATTGTGAATCCCGGGTATCACATCAAGGCAGAGATGCAAAAGACTTATGATTAGTAATGCTTTTAATATGCTAGCAAGTGGCATTGTGAAACAGATCTAAGTACTAACCTTGCAAGGAGAAATCCTTGAGACTTAAATGACACAGTTTGTAAACATCTGTTGTTATATTTGACTTCTGTAACTTCATTCCTAGTAATGCAGCACAATCTAAAGCTTGCAAATTGGTTATGAGGGACTGCTTTTGCAAGTGTGAGACATAGCTCTCCATGGCATTACAGCAAGCTGTCCGGTTACTTATCCCGTTTCCACAGCTCTTTGCAACATGCTTTGTGTTGGGAAAAGCCAACGGGCAAACTGAAGAAAAAACATATAAAAATTAATAAATTATTATGAGATAAACTCAATGGCATCAGCTGATGGGAGCGGTATCACAAGCAAACTTGAATCAGCACGCAAAAAGACACATGGAAAAAACTTTCAGCATATCCTTCTTAAAGAATTTAATGAATCCCATATACTAATAACTAGAGACCGGATAGGGTCTCCGATTGCCTGCTGAATGCTTACAGATAACAAATGACATGTCAAAAATACAAACAAGGATATTTCTGTTATAGGCAAAAACCTGGACTATAAAAAGCTTGCAATAGTCTGCACATGAGCGTGACTCATACTTATCTAAAAATTCACATGTGAAAATGTGGACATTTTTGAGTTGAGAAATTTTTTTAATGGAACATCTGACACGACCTGGAAAATCTTAAAACATGCAAATGAAGAGAACCATACCATGAAGAAATATCCATTAATAATCATCAATTTCCAGCTTCAGTCCTTTCTAAGGAAAATTACATTTTCACATACATGTTTCACTTTAAACGTACCTTTGTTAACATTGCAATTTGATAGTCCTCTGAGAACTTCCTTTGCACGTGAGGGATTAAGTTTACCAGCCAGCCAGCGGAGGACAATACTTTTACAATCGTTAATCCTAGATGAGCGCTCATGTAGCCCATTGGACCCATCCATCTTCAAAGGCTCAGAAACTTTCATCGCAATTGTGGTGGCAGCTTCTAATATGGCATTCTGACAAGTTTGATCACAACATTCTTTGACAGGATCAATCTTTTCACAGGCAGTGAGAAGCTTAGAATAATCCACTGTGCTCTCAAACTCATTAACGTCTTTGACAGGGCAAGATGCTTCAGTGAGGTTCGACGGATGAATTGAACATATCTGCTTAAGATCAGCAGCAGCACCCTGACCCACCAAAATTTGCTGAATGTCAGAAAGACAATGCTCAGCATGTGTCCCATTTAAAGCAAGCACATTGGTTTCTTTACTAGTGTGACCAATGAGAATCAGAAGGGTAGCCTCCAGTTGTGGACAACACATCACGTTAGCTAGCAATGGGGCAAAAAATGCATAGCAATCAATTGAAGTCATGCTCATCAAACTTCCAGCTGCAGTGAAATTTAACATGCAGTGGCCTGCAAGAAATAGACCAAGATAAAATTGTAATTACGAACAATGAGCCAAATGGCCTTAAAAACTAGCACTATTAACTAAATAAAACAAACCTGATAATTTCGGTACGGTGCTATTTGTGAAGGGTGACAAAGGAGAAGGGGCAAGAAGAGGAAGAAAGGGCTGGGGAGCCCCACTTGGGGGAAGTTCAGGTAAAAAAGCATCTGCTCGTATGGTTGTCGATATAGAACTTTTAAAATTATATACTGGACTGCAATCAGATTCATACAAACCTGTAATAGAGCAAAGGGTTACTAAGATGATACTGTAAAAACCTAACAAGTAGAATTTCTTTTCATGAGGGTTCACAAAAGGCAAGAGATGTGCCATAAAGGGCTGTACATACATTGGAGCAAAGATCTGGAAGCGCTTGACTAGTAACTCAAGAACAAATAATTTAAGAGTCAGTATACATAGATTAGCTCAAAGCATTTAGCTTAAACTTTTTGCCATTTCAGATTAACATGATGTGCAACTCAGATGTATCAAAAATTTTGATTCGTTATCACTTGGTGCCGTAACAATTGTATCAAGTGGATGACTCCCAATATTGTCAGGTTGCAGTGCACTATGATAGAGCCGGATAATATAGTTAATTGAGCATGGATGGCATAATTATAACTCAAAGGAAATCAGTATGCACCAAACAAAGTTTTCAAACATCATTATAGAGTAAAATTCTTCTATTTAAGAAAAGTTCAAGGCTTTTTTCCACAAACATAGACACAATTCAATAGAATTCATTTGACACAATATTTATGTGATGGAAGATATTGCATTTAAAATTTGAAGAGAGAAGTTCTCCAAAATTTGAAAAATAAAATCCTAAGATACAATTGTGTGCTACTAGAAGTTAACTTTAAATGTCATCTTTGACCAAAAGGAAAAGGAAATATGATTTGCTAGAGAGTGACTCGAGTTCCTATTATAATTGTGAATCATATTAAGAGTGGTACATTAATCAATCAATTACATGGGGTTTGCTTAGACACATAGTATTGCATCTCCTGACCCGGTGAGTAATTGATATTTAATAAGTCTATTATACACATACTTAAGCCATAAATTGAGATTACGAGATATGAATCCACAAGTGTTTCAGGGTTTGTGTGGATGCAAAGCAAAGTGGTAAAAACATCATGGAAGCAATGGAACAGAATTTTCTTCTAGCGCTTTCAACACTAGTGAACAGTGAAATAAGTATTGCTTTGAGATCAGGGTTTAGTGTAAAGCTTTGTGTTTATAAGATGATTTCTTTGTTATACATGAATGTAGGCAGGGTTTCATTAAGTTCAAACTCCCTTCCTATTGTATGTACGGTTGATATTTGTCATAATTAAGTGATGCTGATTCCAAATGAGCTTCTGTATTCACTACGACACAACCAAGCATAGTGATTTGAGATTCAGTGCTATGGTACAGAGACCTAAACACATAACTACAGCAAAATCTTATGCATTACATTTTGAATTAGTCCTATGTCAAACGACAACAACATTAGTGAATACTCAGTCCGTAGCAGCATCAGACTATTTCTTTTTTGTTTTCCACCGTCATTATTTACCTTCTACACTACAACAGAAAACCCCATCTTTGAATATATTTACTCAAGATTATCTATCACTCTCTCATCTCGTACGCTAATGAAAAACAAACTACAGACCATGCCCAAGGCACCTGGAAATGCTAACAATGGCAATCTCTAGTTGCAACAAACAACACTAAAACCACAATTGGTGTTCAACTCTCATAATCTTTAACTAGAAGAAAGCTTACAACATGATGTGTATGTCCAAGTCACAACACAATTGAGCAATTATAAAGTGCAAAGCAGTAATTCACATCCAACAATCCATATTCAGCACTAGCAACATATCTGTCCTTAAGGCACATAAGAGAAGGAGACCACCCTAACACAGCTTATAAATAAAGCTAATTTACTACTTGATCAAGCTAGCTAGCACTAAATCACTGACAATTAAAAAGAACCACTGGTTTCTACAATGCCGAAGACTAGAGATTCACGAGCTTAACAGCAACAATGCAGCACATTGTAGAGGACCATATAGCAAGGAACTCTAAACGCCATATATCAATTATCAACCAAAAAAGAGAAACCCCATCTCACAAAACACCAAACAAGTCACAAAATTTGACTGAAACACAGTAGCATTTCTTCTAGAACAGTGCAACAAAACCAACAGATCGTGCAACAAAAGAAGCCAACCCAGAAAGGAAACAAGAAAAAGAAGAGATGAATACTCACATAGAAGCAACAGAAACACCAGTAAAAGTACCATACTGAGACTCAGCTTGAGAGACACCCCTCCATTCATGCCTCCCCACAAGTTTGTTTCTTCCTTCAACCTCCACCACACAAAACAAACAGTAAAAGAAGAAGAAGAAGAAGAAGAAGAAGAAGAAAGTGAAAAGAATGGTTAAAGATTCAAAAAGGCGGTGTCTTGGAATTCAGAGAGAAACAAAAAACACAGAGAGAGAGAGAGATGGAGAGCGTAGTAGAGAAGCCATGAATGAGCTTGGTAGAAGGTGGGGTCAAAAGCAGTATAAGCGATAGCTGTGCTCTTCACACACACACAGAGTGAGCGAGGTGGTGGGGCGTGTGGACCCCACAGAGACATTAAAACTCGGATAAAACAGCACTATTGCATTCATTAACGCCATCAATTGCCCTTCTTTTTTTTTGGGATTATCCCAATGTTCCCCTGTAGTTTGATGAAATAGCCAAAAGCCCCCCTTACTTTAAAATATCGCTAATATCCCCCTCTTGATTTACAAAATGGATAAAAAACCCCCTGTAGTTTATTAAAATATCCAAAAAAACCTCTTACCGTCAATTTGGACGTTAAAAGTCAACAGTTGACCTTTAATATGGAAGGGCAAAATTATCCAAGTGAAATAAAATATAAATATTTAATAAAATAATAACTTAATATTTAAAAAATTGAAAAAAATCTCCATCGTCCATTTTAAAAATGGACGGTGGTGATCGAAACCATTAAAAAAAATTTAAAATTTAAAAAAATCTCTCTCTCTCTCTTCATTTCTCACTCTCTCTTCTTCTTCTTCTTCCTCTCTCTCTCTCTTCTTTTTCTTCTTCTTCTTCTTCTTCCCTCTCTCTCGGCAATACCCAAACTGGGTTTCGTCGGAAACCCAGCTTCGATCTATGGGTTTCCGACGAAACCCATAGGCTCTGGGTTTCTGTCGGAAACCCATAGATCGAAGCTGGGTTTCCGCGAGGAAACCCAGATCCGATCTATGGGTTTCCGATGCGAAAACCTAGAGATCGACGGGTTTTCGAGTCGGAAACCCATAGATTTACGGGTTTCCGACGCTGGAAACCCAGAAATCTCTGGGTGTCCGCCCTGGAAACTAGTAGATGGGTTTCCGGTGCGGAATCCCAGAAATCTCTGGGTTCCCAGTGCTGGAAACCCAAGGATTTCTGGGTTTCTGGTGCCGAAAGCCCAACCCAGAATATATTTGGTTTTGATTTTTTTGTCATGTTGCTTGTGTTTTTTGGATCATGTTGCTTGTGTTTTTTGGATGGTTTGGTTGAATTCTTGTTTGATTTGGGTTATGAGTTGTTAATGATTTGTGTTGATTGTGTGTTTTGGATTATGGGTTTCCAGATGGATTTCCGGTGACTTTTTTTTTTTAATTTCATTTTAAATATTTTTTTAAAACTATTCTGATTTTTTTAAATATTTTTTTTAAATATTGAGGGGCAATTTAGTCCTTTCACACACGGATTCCTTTTTCACTAACAAAGTTGACAGAAGGGGTAAAATGAGATTTTCAGAAACTACAGGGGGGTAATTAATGATTACATTAAACTATAGGGGAGAACTGGGATTATCCCTTTTTTTTTTTCGCTTTTCTTTTCTCTTCCTCCAGGCTCCAGTCCACTAGTGTAGTTACTTGGCCTGTCGTGGCACTGTTTGACACGTGTGAAGTGAGTGTTCGTTGTGAATCCACACCTGTGAATGAGGTTCTCAAGGCTTTTGTATGTAACTGTTGTTTACTTTAGTTTACATGGATGATGATGTTTGGTTGGCTGGTTGGCTGGTTTGTTTGGAGATTTTATTATGTGTTCTGGTGTTAGTTTCTTCGGCAATTATGACTGCTCTTTTTGTTGTAACTTGTTTGTTGGTTGGGCTGGGCTTCATGTCTTTGATTTGCACCCCACTTTGAGTCCAAATCAGGCCCAGGATTTGGGGCCCAAGTCTTACGATTTGGGTTTTACTTTTGCGAGCTGGAAGGGCTGCCTATATGTTTTGCCCAAAGGGAAATGAACCGAGCCAAAAAATTCATGGGCTTTATAAGTCAAACCCAACTCTTCATCTTTTGGGGTTTGGATCTTCAACTTGAGAGCCTGGCGCGGGCCAAGCTCGAGCCATTTTTGTTTTTTCTTGGACATATAAGCTCGAGCCCTATTTGACATCTCTACTTTTACATATTTATTTTTGGAAAAAAATCATTTGAGTCCCTAACTTTTAAAAAAGTATTAAATTTTAACTATATTTCTAAAAAATGATAAAATGGACCCTAATATTTCGAAAAAAACATTAAATTAATCTCTCATCAATCAACTGATGGTCAAACCAAACAATAAACATGAAAAAACTTATTTACCCTTTGACTTAGTTAAAATGGACAAAAAGACTATTATACCCACAGCTATAATTAGATATTACAATAATATTTAATTACAAAATTACCCTTTACTTGTTTTATATATAAATTTTGCAAAATTATAGTATTACCCTTGGACTTAATTTTTTTTAGAGTACCGATTTTAAAAAATTATTAAATATTAAATGTTATTGTAAAATATAATAATAAAATAAAATCATTAATATTGAAAAAATCACTACCAGATAAAAAAAAAAAACTATCTACCAAATTTTTATCCAACCATTTACTAGATTGATTTTTTTAAAAAAATATTTTTTTTTTATTGATGTTAAAAATTTTCAATTCTTTTTAGGGCAAATATCACTTTTATTATTTTTAAATTATTTTTTAATTTTATTAAATATTTTATCTTTCATTTATTATTATTTCTAAATTTTTTCTTAATTGTTTATTTTTTAATTTTCCTTTATTTTCTTAATTTGTTTTCAAATAATCTAGTTCGTACATGTGTTGAAATCCTGAGTTACGATTTTAAATGATAAAATTACCCCTCTACATCATATCATCCGTTAGGATTGACCGTCAGTTAACTGACAGGAAGGAACTAATTTGACAATTTTTTAAAACGTTAGGGTCCATTTTATCCTTTCTCGAAACATAGTTAAAATTTTGATTCTTTCCCAAAAGTTAGGAGCTTAAAATGATTTTTCCCTTTTATTTTTTCAAAAAGTGGTAGAACAAAACAACATTATTGATATAAATCAAAATCAGCATTCATCAGATAAAAAGATGGCCAAATTTCAACCAATAATTATCATATGTTGAATACAAAACATGTTTGGTAAAAGAATGAGTCATTTGGTTTCCATCCCTAGGAATGAATGAAACAAATTACCAAAGTCTACTATATTTTGGTCACGGTAATACATCATTATGGGAAAACTAGTGTTTTTCCGCCTATCGTTTTGAATATTAATTCAAATTATAGGGGGAAATGGGATTAACCCCACTATTATTACTATATAAGATCTATAATAGGTACCTGACAATGGATTGTACCTTTATATACTATACATTTTAGAACTATTGATATTGCAAACAAATTTAGAACATCATTTTCTATTCATTAAACACAAAGCTTTAATTTTTTGGCCAACAATAGATCCTATATAAGAGCCAAAAATTCTCATACTTCTGCAAGAAAAGAGATCCAAACGGAGGTTTTGATAAGGCAGCCCTCATAACTCATCAATCCTTCACCCATTTTCAAATGAAAGTCCCGGACGCCTACTTATCATTGTTTCATACTAATTTTGAATTCAAAATTAAATACATATTGTAAATCCCTTCAGATTTTTTAATTTTTCATATGGATAAATATTATGATAAACCTTAGTAGGAGTGATTGAGTTAAGTACTTTTTTTATCCTAAAAAGCTAGGGTTTCAAATTAAATTCTTGTCTTAAAACACGAAATATTGGTCATTCTCTCTGAATTTAATCCTTCTCCCCACTATTTATATAGATATGTATGTATGTATGTATGTATGTATGTATATAGAAAAGCATTTTATGTCTACTTGTTGATAATGTAAAGATCTAAATTAAGAGAAATAACCTCATCAAATAAGAAGGGATCAGTGTGAATGGAATCAAATTCTGTAAAAATAATGGGAAGTACATAACATGTCATTAAAAATGACTCAAAATACAATATGAAAAGGATTAATAGAGAACCTGGCTCTTAATTAATTAAATTAATGAAATTTTATATTAAATTAATCCGAGTATTAATTTACAAAAAAAAAAAAAACCCACTAACGAGCTAAAATAAATCAATAAAGACAAACAAGAAGAACAATTTCTGTACATCAAAATCTGCATTCCATTATTCTTCATAATCATCATCACTGAGCTCAAATTCAATTCACCTCCGGAATACTTTGTAGGGCCGGCCTCCACGAGCGTTGATGCTGCAGCTGATGATGATGCTGATTACCAAGACCATGATCAGATTGATCATCAAAATAATGATAATCACCACCGTTGATCAACCTAGCAAGGACTTGTTCCACAGACAAACCCTGCACGTCAGCTCTCCCAACCAACTCCTCCAACTCCTTCCTTGTTATCTTTATCTTCACCTCCCTCGTAGTACTTATTAACCGAAGATGTCGACCCTCCAAGCAGCCTCTGCTTCTCTTGTGCTTCCTCACCACCACCACTATTTTCAAGTCGGCCACCACTTTCATCCATCACCATGTTTGATGGACCACGTCTCATGCAGTTTCCCATGTTGGGTTTTTGGTTAGTTTTTTTTTAAAGGAGAAGAGAAGAGAAGAGAGAATTGGTGGAGTTGGTTATACATATAGAGACTACAGAGAGAGAGAGAGAGAGAGAGAGAGAGAGAGAGAGAGAGGTGGGTTTCGAGGAAATTAAGTTATTGTATTACAAGTAGACAATATATTGATTTTTGGATGTGCATGGGGTGACTGCGTAGGATTTGGTTTGGTCTTACGTGGAAGTTCGAGGAGTTGTTTGGTTGACCAAAAAATTAACAGCTAACCTGTTCAATGTAGGACCTAGTACAACCTGGACTGATTATAAATAGAGGAGAAGAAGAAAAAGAAAAACTTGGCTTGTAATTTAGCTTAGCTTCAATCGGTTTTAATTTGTCGGTGAAATGGTTTTAATTTGTACGGTCAGATGGTTTATAAGTTTCATGTTTTGTTGGATTTAAATATAAATAATAATATACTTCTCAAATATTTATCTAAAAATTTTATCCAAATGATATGACATACTGATTTGTAACTACCACATTAATTTTGAAATGATATATTGATTATATGGTAATTACACATAAACTTATCATATCATTTGGATAATGAATTCAAATAAATTTTTAAATAGTATAATATTACTCTTTAAATATAATACATATAACTACCTTATTGTTTAAGTATTATTAAATATTGATAGAATAACAAATGTTAAGTTATGAGTGATTGAGTACTTTTTTTTATCTTAAGAAGTTAAAGGTTCAAGTTCCATCTTTGTTATAAGACACGGGACGTGGATGGTTTTATATAAATGTTAATCCCTCATCTTCCATCACAGAAAAAAAAAAAAAAAAAAAACCCTCATATTTTTAATGGGTTACAATGTTTCATTTAACGTATAATATTTCACACAAGTAAAATATTTTGAATGATCGTTTGCTTTTTTATCTGGAGATTGAACAATACTATTGAAAACTGAAGACTGAATATTGACTGAAAGATGAAATCTGAAAAATAAGTTTGTTTTTTATTTTTTTTCTTACATTTGAATATACAGTAATCTTGTTTGTTTTTTAAAATTAAAATTGTCTGAAAACCAATAATATGACATTTATATCCTTTTACAATTAGTTGTTATATAATTTTATTTAATATAATACACATAATTACAATAAATAATTTAACAAATACTAAAATACTTATATATATAAATAATATTTTTATTCATAATAAAAATATGATTAATTATTATAATAGAGTCAATTAAATTTATATATTTAAATAAAAATAAGCAAAATGGTTTCAAGTTGAATTACTATTATAACTTATAATATATATTTCTACTAAAATTAAAACTAGAATAAACTTGAAATATGTTATTTTTAGAATGATAAAATTAGAATAATATATATACAAAATCATCAAGTGATTTAGGTATTCAGTGAAAAGTCATAAAATATAGCTTTTTATTTTCAGTGATTTTTGAGTGATTTAAGTGGTTTAACCACTTAAAAAAACAAACAGAAATCACTTAATTGATCTAATTTGGCAGTCATTAAGCGTTAAGTGTAAGTGTAAAAAACAAACGACCCCTAAGTATATGAAATGTGTGATGTGTCATGGGTTGAGAACATATTAGAAATGATTGAAATTTTAATTGACATTAAAATTTACTAAGTTATTTTTTAGACTGAAATTAAACTTTTCTTTTTTATTTGGAGTAGAACTGAATTTATCCCATTGTTAAATGCATACATCAAACTTACGTTTAAATAATTACGGATTTTTTCCTTTTTTAATTAAATGATGCAAGTTCATATCACAGCATAACTGCCTTTATATTGTGTGCAAGGACGTAGTTTTTCAAAATATTTCAGTAGTATTTAGTCTAACGACTCTAACCCGGTTTTGTAATATTTTTATTTATTATTATTATTATTATTTTGTAATATCGTATATTCAGTACATGCAGCAGTAATTTTAGTTTTTAAGTAACTATAAATCTTAAAAATATTTAAAAAATAAATAAATAAATTGTGATTAGTAAAAGGTCTTCATCTCGCACGGCTTGAAGTTTCGGCTGAGTTGGGTCTTGAAGCAAAGTGCTCTCTCTCTCGTAAAGGACCCAGCCAGTTTTTCAACAAATAATAATAAAAAGAGAAAAAAATATTCCCTTATAGAAATTATTAATACAAATTAATATGTTCTAATTATTATATTAATATTAAAGAGTGTGAAAAGGATTAATAGATAGCATATTTGGATGAGAAGGTGAGTGTGAACAAAAAACATGCCATGGAATCTTTGACCTTGGCGTATTTTGTTTAATATTCTTGATGATCACGACTTTCTCGTCTCCATACACATGTATATCTCCACGTGTGCTCTTAATTAATGAGTTTACATGATTTAAGTAATTTTTTATTGATCTTGATTCCTTTCTCATGTGCATTTACTTAATCAGTATCTTTGATTGATTAGGGACGTCTCCCACCTAAATTAGCTAGATGCTGTCCCTTTCTAGGAGCACACATGACATATATAGACATGATCATCATGAACATTTTTCTTACTAGAATTATCTTTTTGTCATTGTATGTGAGAATTGAGATAAATATATACAAGCCAAAATGTAGATCAAATTGGTAAGATTCTAGAAGTGAGATTCATAAATTCAATTGTAGGACTTCTTACCCAACCATGAATTTATATAAAAGTTTGCATATGTTATAACGCATTTAGTTTTTATTGATCATTCTAGGTAGGATAATATAATCAAATATAAAAACAAACCCATAATATCTTATCAGATGAAATTGATCTATTTCATCAAAAAACCTCTGACGCAAATCTCTCTCTCTCACTCAAGGATTTTTTTTCATACTTGAGTGCATGTGTTTTGTTTAATTGTAACCTATTCAACATTTTTTATTTCTCTTCATGAAATGATAGAAATCAAGTAATATATATATATATATAAGTACATTCTAGTATACATTTGGATATGTATATATTTGAAAAAAAAAAATTTAAAAAGTGATTACATTATAAAATATATTATTATAATTTATTATATATGATTACAATTAAACATATATTATTACAATTAGCAGATATGGTCACATTTACTGATTGTAATCAAACATATTCAATTATAATTACATATAACAAATTATAATAATATATTTTAGAATACAATCTTTTTATCAAGTGCATACATATGCAAGTATATCTAATCAAACTCCATATATATATATATATATATACTACTGAAATATGAAGAATTTGTTGGAATTGAAGCCCACAGAAATGATGAGTTAGAGAGAGAGAAGAGAGAGTACTTAATTAACTCGATCAAAGTTAGAAAAAAATATACAAATATCAACCTAAGTTTCGTAGCAACGTTCAATTAATATTAATTCTCTAAGTTACTATCATGTGGTGGTTGAGAGATTGATCTATATATTACAAGAAATCAAAACTCATGACACGTTTCAAAATAACAGAGCAAGAATGAAAAAAGAAGGGTTCATTTAATTGATGAGGTAACAAAGAAGAAATTGAAATTATTTTGTTCTCTCATATTATATACAGTTTCCTACTCCAAATTTGAAATATTCATTGGAGAATAAAAACCAAGTTACAAATTATAAATCTAAGGTCAATGCCGTACTTGAAAGTGAGTTCTACTTTCATGTTTTGAAATAAGAAAACGTATGATATGCACCAATAGATTGAACACGCATGTACAAATATTATAAACCCATTTACAAGACAAAGAAAAGATATGCCTCAAGACTCTGTCTCTGTTAATTAGTGTTTATCCAAGCATTGGAAAACAATGGGCAAAAAAATTAAAAAAAAAAAGTATTGTCGTTTCTGTTCGTTTTTATTTTTATTTTTAATCATGTTCGTTTTTCTTTCTTTTAGGTGGCACATATCACGTTTCACCAGACAAATGTGCAGTCCTGTACGCAGATTTAGACTTCTTACTTGCAGTTTCACTGCAACAGCAATATGTCCATTTGATTGCGTTGTATTCCTGTGATTACACGGGATAAGGTAGAATTATTTTACAGTAAAGAACGAAAACCTCTCACGTATACTAATAATTAATTCTTATGATAGAACTCGACCATTTATTTCGAATACGAATAAAAATGCACTAATAACTTGAGTCTTGAATGAATGATCTAAATTATTTTTACATTAATATTGATTTATTTTGTTTCTTTAATTTGTAGTGATTGTTTGCCTTCAACCACTTTCTTTTCGCCCTCCTCTAATGCGTTTGACTATTTGAGGTAACCGATTAGTCAAAGAAATTAATGTGCATGGTAACGTTTATGATATAGCATACAAAGAGGCCAGCACAACCGCAAGAAAATGATAAGATCAAAGCTACTTACATAACAATAATTAGCAGGAGAATGATATCTCCACACTGATATTTCCACATGGGATTCTTCTATCAACGAATCCCTTCAAGAATAAGAAAAACTTCTATCACAAAGGTAGAAAAGAAGCTGCTAAACTATTCAATCAAATGTGAATTTTTGCTCTCAAATAAGTTGCTAGGTTTGATTGATGAGAGATGGGGATGAATCCTAATATATGCAAGCCAATCAAGACATGACACCACCTCATACTTAATTAGTTGTAAAGCAATCGATAACAAATGAAGAAGGTAGGACCACCTTAAGTTAAATTCATGCAATTTTCAAAATGTACGCGTGTCTTAATTGTCAATATTACTATTCCCGGGACACAGAAAATCATTGGAAATCAGGGTAACTGGTGAGAGATGTCAGATGTGCTTGAAATTATAATGTCTAGTGCTAAATCGGTTCTGTTGGTTAGCCAACTGAGAGAGATTTTCGGTGTCCTTGTAATAACTCTCATCATAATTTTATTCAATGACTTCAAATTTTCAATGAATTTAGCTTCAATCTGGAGTACCTTCGGTGGGTTGGATTAGTTGCACGGAAAGGTGATTTGATGAGCACGTAGGCTTTGTCAAATCAACTGCTAGATTTTCTGGCCACAGAGAGCTTGTTTCAGCTTTCAGGTGAGGGAAGTATTTAATGGCCACATTATAGTTTAAGATAGCGTCTTCAAAACTTTGTTGGGCATATATTAGAAGTAGCACTTGGGTAGTAATGTTTATGAGTTTGATTATATTAATTACTGATGGGATGGAAGTGACTTGATGAGTACGTACCTTATTTAATGGCCACATTATAGTTTAAGAAAGGGACTTCAAAGCTTTGTTGGGCATATGTTAGAAATAACAGTTGAGTGTTAATAATGTAATATAAATGGGTTAATAACTATCTTTAAGGTTATCTAACTGGTAAGATAATCAATTTATATATATTATGTGTGTGTGTGTGTGTTAGGGAGGTGCTGGGCGGTGTGGTTGGTTCTAATTAAATAATTGATTATTTGAAAAAAATGATCTAAAATTTCTTAGACAATGTATGAAATTCTGTTTCTTTGTAGTATGTCTAACAGTTTCTTGAAGATCCGATAGTTTATCCTGCTACCTCTAGCATCATATAAGAACGTATTATATATAGGGCCCTCCATTCTGCAAAACTGATTCTAAAAGAAATTTCGAAACTAGTTCTAAATAAAGAATTATACAAATATTGTTAAAAATAGTTCCAAATAATCAATTAATATTACCTTTTGTTCTTTATTTATTTTGTATTGTTTGATTATGAAAACAAAATCAACCATACACTGTATATCAAAAACAATAAAGAAACAAACCGTTTATCAGTAGAAAATTCTAAGAAAATTTTTGTAGTTATTCAACTAATCGGAATTCAATTATCTATAAATGGAATCAAAATCTCTTTTCACAGTATAAGAGTCTTTTGTCCTTTTCTTGTTCTTTTGTTTTTGGTCTATGTATTTGTACGTTGTTAATAATCTGATTATTCAATTACGCTTCAATTTCTCCAATCAAATTTATTTATACATAATTATATAATTGTGAATATAGTTATCTAGTAACTACTGCTCAGTTGTTCAATCACATCCAAACTTTGATTTAGATTCAGTCATAGGTGTTTGGGTCATCTTTGGTAGACCCGGTCTATAACCCATCAAAACCCACATATTAAAAAATAGAAAAACACATTTTGGAGAAGCATTTGATAGCTATATTAATACAAAAAATTGCGTTGTTAAAACCTAAAAGGTCCTACACTTATTTAAGGAGTACTCTTAATTAAGCCATGTACAGAAACCATATGGAGGTTTGGGTCGATGATCACAACTTCACAAGTTTTAGTACAATAATATCTAATAATAAAGAAGCTAAAAAAAAAATAATTATATCTAATAATGAAGAAGTTTGTTTAAATTTATGCTTAATTCACTTTTGTGGTTTAATACATAGTTTTACCACAAGCACGATTAGTGCAACAACAGTAAGTACAAAACATGTACTCGAAACACTGGTACTTAATTAGTTTAATGAATGTTACCTTATTAGTTTTTGTAGTTCTTTACATTGTTCTTCGTAGTTACACATAATGCCTCCGATGTGCAATAATGTAATTAGCTTTTTATTGTTTGATTATAAATTTTTATTTTTCTAATTATTTTTTATTTAATTATTTAAATACCCTATCACTTTCTTGTAAAATGATTTTTTTTTTTATATACCACTTATAGCATAGTAAATTGAACATGAGAGCTAAGAGATTACCAAACCAATGAACATTCTCAATCATCAAACTATACTATAATTTCATTCAATAAATTTTGAATTAATAGTAATACTGAAATTTCTATTAATATTTTAATATTTTTATCCTGACTAACAATTAGTCCAACATACTTATTACAATAAAAATTTCGCGATAATAATAGGAAATTTTAATTTTATGCTGTCTATGATTGTGAATACCCTAAATTTGCAAGCGAAAATGGTAACTAACTTAGAAAAGATATTGCTATAATTCACGATTGATATCTTTTTTTTTTTTAATAATAATAGTACGAGGAATTAATCAATCATGAATTCACCATAGACAGCCAATTAAATTTTACAATCTATCTACCTTCTACCCTCATAAAATGTCCATAAATTTCATTTTGCGATGGTGGCACAGGCAGGCGCATCAAATTAAAGCAGTCTATTTATTCGTTTGTCTGTCATTTATTAATTTGTCCAAGAAAGAAATATTTTGTTTTGACTGTGTATATAAAAATCCTAGTTTATGATGCATATTTAAGGATAATTGGTTGGCTCCAAGTTGTGTGTGTTTTATACATACATACATATATATTATGAAAATTGTATTTTTTATGAGAAATAAATATTGAAAATTGAAAACACAGTCTGTCACATATGATATGATCTGAATTATTTGGATTTATTTCTTTTTTATTTATTAATTTTACCATTTCTGCCATTTTATGAACTTAACTAGCATTAGCAAATTATTGTTACCCATTTGGTAAATTCATATTTAAAGAACTTTTTAGAAGTTTTCGTTAATTTGTATACCCAAAGTGTAAATGAGAATTGTTTTTTACAATATCATATCTAATATAAACAATTTTCAAAATTCACTTATACAAATTAATATTTAGAATAGTTATTAGAAAAATATGTAACTTTAACTAAAAGATCTAGCAAATAATATACTCTTTCATGTAATTATTATATAAAAAAAAAAAACATTAAAAAAAAAATAATGTCATACAATTTATGTCTCGAATTCTTAATCTTTTTCACTTAAAATATTGATTTACCGTATAACCATACTTGTAACTATATAAAACAAGTATAATAATGACTCTCAATATACAAATAATAAACCTTTCCAAAAGATATACAAAGAAATAAATAAAAGTTGAGTCGGAGTGCTATTTACTATTTAGTACTGCCAATCGTTCAATACTTTTAAGAGCTAAAAATTAAAATGTATCAACATCTGTACATTTCCTATGTTAACAATCTTTACTCCTTTTATGTGTAGTTAAAAATATTTTGATGAATCTTAATCAATGATTGATGATATCTATTATCATGATTAACATATCTCATACGATGTCAATTGTGCAGAAGAATTGTTTCCTTACTTTATTTAATAACTAGTAGGTAATCGAAAATTTGTGTCATGTGCAGAAGAATTTTTTTTTTTTCCTTTAATAATTAGTAGGTAATTAAAAATTTCTTGATACAAAGGGTTAGAGATCTACTTGAACTTTTCGAGATCAAATTACGTACAATCCAAAAATTTATTCTCACACTAAAATATATTTATTCTCTTAATAAAGATAAAAAACTTTTCACATATACTAATAAATGTGCATGGTAGAATTCAAACCTCTATTCTTTCAAAAAAAAAAAAAGAATTGAAACCTTTATAGTATTCCCGTAAATTTATTTTCATATTGGGAAATAATTATACTCATAATAAGAAACAAAAACTTTTTATATATACTGATAAATATTAAATACAAATAATATACTCCAACCCCTAAAAGAAAATACATCAACCACTTGATCGATCAGTGGATATATGTGTAGAAAAAATTTTAACATACACCACATGATTGCTTTTATAAATCAAAGAAATTAAAACCAATAATGAAACTGTGTATAATCAAGTGAAAAAATATATATTTAAATTATAAAATACTATAAAAGTAAATTTTAGATTACATCAACTGAATTTAATATGATAAATCGCAACATACCTTTAAAATAATTATCTTTTTATATTTATCTAAGTTTACTAATATAATTTTTATTTTCATCAAGATTTGGCTTATGACTTGATTGTAGGCACAGTCATCCACTCAGTTGGCGTTAATGACAATGCCTTTTATCTCATTTCTCCCCTAAATTCCCACTAATTATGTGGGCATATTTCCACCTGTCGTGGGTTGTTTTCTTTTGTTTCTTGGAAAGTGATTTCCGGACCACACTATAAATTCATTACTCAACTCATCTCGGTCCATCTTTGGGTAAGAAACAGTATTAAATTATATATATTATTATTATTTCATCAATTTCCGACAGAAGCCGAGTAGCTACGTAAACTATACTAAAAACCCCGAGTGCAAAAGTTTCGTAGCCAGTTATAGTTCGGTCCAGTCGGCAAATCCCCCCGCAACTCAAGCTGCTTTTGTCCGAAATTCTCTCTCTCTCCCTCTCTCTTTCTCTCTCTCTCTCTCGCTATGGCAGTTTTTAGTCACATGACAAAATGAGCTTCTCTGTTGGGCACTGCTACTCCTCACCAACTGCACGCCACCATCACAGCAAATTAAGGAACCCCATTAACGGTTACCGTCGCCGGAGGCAGAGGACGCTGGGAACTCCGCTGTCACAATGGAAGTACATTGACTGAAGGACACCATGGAAGTGGTGGTGGGGGTGTTGAGTTGTCTGCTAGGAAGCTGGCTGCTGGCCTTTGGCAGTTGCATTTGTTGGCTGAGATTTCACGTCGTGGTGGTGGTGGTGGTAGAGTGAAATTTGGATCATGTGATTGGTTGAGATTTCAGGTACATGTGTTTAGTCATTTTTGTTGTTTGTAAAAGAATGGTTTTTGGGTTGGTTGTGATTTTGATGTTTGGTTGGTGAGAAAATTGGTGGGAAATGTAAAGGATTGATTTTCTGTTTGATTCTTGAAAGTATTGTGAGTTTTTTTCATTTTTGGACTTGTAAGTTTCTCATTAGACAAACAATTATGTGAATTAGTTCGGTTGCTTGAATTTCCTTTCATTGAATTCCTTGATTAAAGGTTTTTAGTGAAACCTTTAAAAACCATGAATTTTGATTGAATTAGTGTTAATATCTACAGGTGACATTATGTGTGAAATCATAGTCATCGGTCCAATACTTCTATTTATGATCCTATTTAGAATTGAACGTTTTGTATCGATAATTGGAAGTTTAATTGGTCGTATTGTTTTGATTGCAGCCTCCTACAGATGCTGAACATGTTAGTATTGCGCTGCCCTGGCTTCGCTCTAGTAGAAAATATGGTTTCAAACCTAGGGACCTATGGCAGAGCCCTTTACTCAATTGTAGTCCAAATTGTAAGATCCCGCCTAAGGTATGCCTTTTCCGTTAACTATGATATCATGATTTTTTGAAGGTTTCATATGTTTCTGGAAGAAGATCTACACAGTTGATGTTATACCTTATTTGGATCAACTCATCTTTGAAAATTGGTTATTGAACTTACAGTTTGAAGAATGTAACGGATTTGTATGTAATGCTATTAGACTATGCTTAGAAACAATTGCTTGATAAACAAATATTAAAACGTTGGTTTTGTATATAATTGCTAATCATCTATATAGTAGGTTGGTTTTTTATTGAGAGTGACTGTTTTTCTTTAAATACTTTTCTAGCATGAATCGTCTTTTCAGTATCCCAAGTCAGCAATGGAAAAGGTGACAAAGTGGGATCCTAGGTGCTCAAAAAATTCTACTGAGGCCTACTACTTTGACAGTCACATGAAGCTTCTTGAAGGTCAAGCTACCACTGTCTCCGTTGTTTCTGCTCTGCAAGCAGAAGTAGTGCAGTCTCAATTACGGTTTCTTCAGCTTGAAGATGAGCATCGGTCCTGTAAGAAGAGATTTGAACATTTGATGAGAAAGCTTGGTGAGGAAAGGAAGTCAAGGCGGAGAAGAGAGCAACATAAAGTTCGTGCAGTTATCGATGGCTTTAAGGATGATTTAAGCATGGAAAGGAAAAGTCGAAAGAAGATTGAGATGCTTAACTCTAAATTGGTCAAGGAACTGGCTGACGGTGAGTCAGCTGCAAAGCAACTCATGCAAGACTACGAGAAGGAAAAACGGGGCAGAGAGATAATGGAGGGAGTTTGTAATGAGCTGGCCAAAAAAATTGGAGACGACAAGGCTGAATTGGAAGCATTAAAGCGTGAAGCTATGAAAATTCGCGAAGAGGTTGAAGAAGAGAGGAGAATGTTACAGTTGGCTGAGGTTTGGCGTGAAGAACGTGTTCAGATGAAGCTGATTGATGCAAAGTTGACTCTTGAACGTAAACACAATCAGATGAATAAGCTTGTAGCTGACCTTGAATCTTTTCTTAGTTCACAAACTGCACCCCTGGACAGAATGGAACTAAGAAAAGCTGAATTGATAAGAGAGATGGTCAAATCAGTGAATATTCACGATATTAAGGAATTTGAATATGTGCCTCCAAAATCAAGTGGTATATTCTCGATTTTCGAAGAACTTCAACAAGGTGAAGCTAATGAGAGGGAGAGTCCTGTTGGCGATGCTTCGAATTATCAAATTGTGTGTCATGAGGTAAACAATTATAACAATAACTATGATCTGAATCATTCAAATGGCCTTATTGTGGTTGACAGTGATTTAGAACCTGATTCGAAGGGGGAAGCAAGAAATCATATAGAAGACAAGGGCTCAGGATGTTCCTATAAAAGGAGTGACCACTCAGCTGTCGATGTAAGCCGAGGCAAATTTGCTATAATAGAATGTAATGAGAATGGAGGTCAGAATTCTTCGAATACTAAACCAAGGAGTGCGAATGGAGGTCAGAATTCTCTGAATACTAAACCGAGGAGTGCATTTTTAAGTAATCCCAAACTCAGTGAGATAACATCAGATGATGGCAGTAGAAGGCTTTCAAGTGGGACACTTTCTATTGTGGGAACAAATTCTCCACGTAGAAAGTCTGTAGATATTGCGCTTAGACAACGGAACTACATGGGAAATTTGGTGTCACCACATTCTAAATATCCACACATAATGCGAGGGATGAAAGGGTTCAGTCAGTGGCCACGAGGCAGTCAAAAGAATGGCTTCAAGTCCAAGCTCATCAAAGCCCTAATGGAGAGCCAAAAATCTAAATTCCATGCCACGTCCTAAACACATGAGGTACAAGACATGTTTTCAAAATGTTGTTGCTTGGGAAAGTATATGATCAAAACTACAAAGTGCTGATCATCATTTTTCAAAATTTCATGCCAGAAGTTGGACCTTGTTTGTGGGGATATACGCCTCTAACACAAGGTACACTCTAGTCAACAATTTTCAGCTCTGATAGGAGAATTTTTACCATCAATATCTATTTCAAGTTATATTGCATCTAAGTACATGTAGTTAGTAGTTTGTTTTCCGTATAAGTTTATTGTGCACTGATTTCGACTAATCCAGACACACCATTTATTGTATGATTACAATTTACTCAGATGAGCAATATAATTCCTCGGTTTCTCATTTAGTGAAGGCATAGAATGACACAAAGCAAAACATAACCAAGCACTCATCCCTTTTTAGTTGTTCTACAAAGCGCTTTTTATAAGAGTACTTGTTCTGTGGGTGCTCTCTTGAACATCCTGCAGCTCTCTAATCCAAACACATTGATTTTTAAGTGAATTCTGCGGCCACAAACCACCCCCCGCCCCCCCAAGGGACCATTCTTTTCCATTGCAGGTGGGGGCAAGTGGTGGGATCCTTGACTGACATTGTAGCTTTCGTTCCCCCAATGCAAACAAAAATCAATTTGGAACTTGAGAGATTCAAGATCTTCCTTTTCTTTTTGTCTAGAGATTCTACATTTTCCATATACAGATAAAAATTTTTTGGTGCCAGGATTTCGTTGTCCACCTCGTTTGCATCACATATAGACCCCACCTCTCAAAACTTTCATGTCCATAATCATTTGTCCCCATAGATGTCATCCATGCTCTTTGAGAAGCATAATGTGATGTTTTCTTCAAGAATTTGTATCCTCTCTTGAATTGATCTCTACTTCAACTCATATCAAATTAAAAAATTTAAAATTGTTGAGAAGTTTTACTAATATAATAAAACTTGGAATTGATCTTTCGTAAGTTAATAACAAGGAGTCTACTAATAAAATCAAGATCTTTTATTGATTTGAACCCTTCTAAGTTTGAAAAAATATATATTGTTTTTTTTAATTATTTTTCTAAGAATATCAACTACATGTTTATAAATGTACAAATTATGGTTCCTATCTAAAAAAGGAGATGTTTTGATCTGCGTTTCAACTTATTATATAATTTATATTTCAATTCAATACAATTTTGTTTATGGATGTGTTTTATTTGAAAGTTATTGATTATTATCAAAATTTTGAATTACGTTCATAATACGAGCATAACTTAATAAAATATTTATTAAAAAAAAAAAAAAAAAACAATAATGACATAGTAGGTTGGCCTCATTATCAGCTACTTTTTAATGTACAATTGCATACAAAACAAAACTGAAAATAAAACTTCTAACACAATGGATCAAGAATCAAACTTAGGATTTTCAATTTTGTGATCGTCTCCGATAAATCGGCCAAGCCCACAAAATTATAAAAGTCTCTCAGACGGTGACCAGGCCCAGGCCCATAGACAACTATAGTCTAAACTATACCTGGAGATCCATTTTGTTCAGAATTTATTTCACAAAAACACAAAACAGAATCAAAAGCACTTAGGAATCAATTCAGAGAATTCTTCCCTTATTCTATACAGCTTGCAATTGCTCTATAATTTCATATTTTTATAGAAATAACCCACTTTTAAAAGTTTAGGGAATATGCACCACTACCCAGTACGGGATTGATGGTTAAAAATGCTAATTTTCAATCAGATAATATTTCAGATTCAAATTACTATATTATATGTACTAATTTTTTTTAAAAAAAATTAGAGAATATAATTATTCAAGTGATTAATATACTTCTTTTTTACACTTGTGATAAAGATATTATAAGTTTTCTTCTCATATTATAGAATTGCTAATTTCACTATTATATGAGTAGATTTTTAGGTCACACATAAAATGTTTAATCCTGTCGCTTCTAAGAAACTTTTAACCATTGATATTGAGTTTATGTACAAAAGTTTAGGGAATATATAGTTCATTAATAGTAAATAAAAAGGAAAACAAACTTTAGACATATAAAATGAATGATTATGTTTAAACTACAAATTAAACAATCTGATTGTTTTTTATTTACGTCTAAGAGTTTCTTTTGTAAAAGTTGATGTCAACAGCGCAATCACAAGGTCCAAGAATCTGAGATCATTTATGATCTTGATGATCATACATTGTGGGTCCCCTAAACATTCAAAGTCACACAAATATTTATTTATCAGCTCAAAAAGGAAAAATATGTAAATAAAAAATTATTAAAAAAAAAAACAAAAACAAAAACAAATAAAAACAATGGTTGTGAAGGCTTGTCAGTTGTGAGCCCATGGTTGATGGTTGATTGGCACCATCACCATCTATCACCTTCCACTAAAAGCAATTTGGTTTAATGGTTTCAGCTCCTCCTTAATTGGTCCCCTCCCCCAACAATTATTGTCCCCCTTTTTCTTTTGTTTTTTTCTTTTTTTTTTTTTTCCAGATTTCTTTATTAGATTATGTTATCTTCCTCTTTTAAGTTACATTTTTTAATAATAAGACAAATCATTTTTTTTTTTTTTTACAAGAAAAATTAGAGAACTATGGATTAACATCTTCAATGAATATATGTGGTTCTTTATTTACTTTTAAAACCTTAGTTTGTGTTTCAAACCCTTATCAACTTTTAAAGATAAGAGTTAAAGTACTAAATTTTTTATTTTATAAGCTAACATCAATTTTTAGAGTCATGTTAGAATGCATATAAATTAAACCTTATATGTGTAATTTAAAAATCTATTTCTTTAATATCTGAAGTGTCACACATTTACTATCATAACATTTGGAGATTTCTACTCTTACTATGCAAAGAATAAATCTCAATATTGTTGATAAAAGTACATAATAAAACTTGAATCTTTATAATAATGTAAGAGGGAAGTGTACAACCCCAAGTTACATTGGATATTCATTAAAAACTTATATTTACACTCTATAAAAAATCAATACATAGCACATCAAAGTAGAGGTGATCAGGTATGTTCTCGTTCATTAAAGTGTTGAGGTTCATTTCTCGTTAAATACATATTAAAACTCATGTCGGGGATTTTCTTTCTTTGTTGTATAAGTTATTATTTTTCATTTATGAGAGTAGATACCAAATTCGCACATATAGCATTTAATCTTGTAAGTCTTAAATAAGTTTAATTCCACTAGATATCAGTCTTGAAAAATAAGAAATCATACATGGTTTAAGGTTAAATTTTATATAAAAATTCATTTATCTTTTCGATCGTTAACTTGTGGGCTTTGGAATTTTAACTAACATCATGGGATATTTAAGTCTTCTTTATCATATTCCCTCTCCAATCTGTCACTTTAATACTAAACCATTACGTACCTTCAACTGGTTTGATTCATTGAACTTGTCTTCTGTACTTGGAGTGGGTTTGATTCTTTAAACTTGTCTTTGAAATTGCCCACATCAGTCTCTTTCTTGCTAATTGGATTTTTTATTTTTTATTTTTATTATTTATTATTATTATTTTTGGGTTCTGGGCAACAAGTGTGCCAAATCAGAGGTAATTAATTGGTGATTAGTCATTGTAGAAATCACTAATTTTGTAACTTATAAAAACTCCAACTTTTAGCTTCAATAGGTGATGATTTATCGTACTTGGAAATCACTGAAGGTACCTTTTCTAATCTAAAAGAAAGTGAAAACGAAAATACATTTTTTTAACTTATAAGTACATTTAATTACACTCTGTTATATAAAAATTTCCGCCAAATTATATTAACATGATATTAGGTTTTTTTTTTTTTTTTTTTATCTGTAAATTTACAATTGGTCAAATTGTCAAATATATCAAGATAGATATAAGTATCAATTGACTTTAACAAATAAAATTTATTACAATAATGTAAAAGATGTTACGATCAAATTCTACCCATATAAGATTCTCGTGATTGGTTTGTTTGACGTCTTGTATATTTTAAAACTATTGTAAAAATAAAATAAAATAGAGAGGAAGTGATGCTTGTTGCAAAATTATCAACATGCCACTAGAGAAAAATATAGGACACAAATTAGAGAGAGAGAGAGAGAGAGAGGGAGAGAGAGAGAGAGAAGAGAAGTGCCCTCCAATGAGAATCAAGCTTGAGCTCACTCGCTTGTTGAGTCAACTCGGTTTTGGACCTGTGTCGACTCAACCGAATCATTGCCCAAGAAAAAATATAATAGCAATAAGAATCGAAGTGACAATGAGCTTAGCTTTCTGGAATTCTGGTCTTTGTTGGCTAATTGTGATTAATTAAGTAATTAATCAATTAATTACTTTTTTTAACCATCGAACCCGGTCTGGCTCCACACAGCATCCCTCACGCGACTCAGATCACGGCCCTTGAGCGTGCGACCCACGCCCTCGAAAACGGACCCTCTCCGGCTCCGGGCGTACTCACGCGCCAAGTACTCATGCGGCGGGATCATCTCCGAGTCACCGTCGTCGTCCGAGTCTTGCATCGACTCGACCGAGTCGACCCGGTAAATCTTGCTCCAATCAGGGACGTTCACTGGCGCTGACGTGGCCATTTGATGTCCACGTGGCGACGCCGCAGCCGCCACGTTGTTGCTCTCGTTTCCTCTGAATTGGTGCACTATCCTAGGCGACGGCGTTTTGCCCGAATCATCAAAAGCCAACGACAACCCACCCACGTGGCGGCCTCCACCGCCACCGTCCCGAGGCGCCCGCCGCCGGCTCCTCCCGTTACTCATACTCTCCCCACCAGCACGTGGACTCCACTCGCTCTGCGAGTGGTTGCTGTTATTATTATTATTATTAACCACCACCACCTGGTCAAACCTATCCGCCACCTCGTCAACCGTCGACCAAACATCTTCCTCGCCTAGCTCCGCCAGCATCTCCGCCGTTTGCCCCGCCACTGCCACCGTAACTGTAACTCCCCAAGTATCGCTCGCTTCTGCTTGTCGTCAATTTCCGGCCTTTCGCCATATAGCATCCTAAAAACTAAATAATATTTTCAAAAAACAAAATCCCCACAAATAAAAAAAGACAAAACAAGATATATGATGTTTCGATACGAAGAAACAGAACCAACTCTAGTAAACCATTATGAGTCCATCAGTTGGGTACGCGAAACATCATAGGTTGTGCTTTGAAGTGGCAGACATGTATATATAACATTTTATTTTTCGTTAAAATACTATTAATTTTTTTTTAAAAAAAAAGGGAGCAACTTCATTTCATGTGAATTTGGAGTTCATTTTGTCTGAATTTCATAAGAGAGAAAAAGGTTGCAGTTAAAAGAACTTTTATGGTGAGAATGGAAGACGCCAAGGCCCAAGAGGTACACGAAACTGTAAAAAATGAAAAAGACAAGCAAAACGCAATGGACAGATGTCAGACGTGTCGAGCAAGTATTGGCTTGAGGATTTTTTATAATAATTGTTATTCCTTTCTTACTAATTTTAGTCGTGTGGTGTTTTAGTGGCATGATATAAGCCATGAAATCCTAGAATTAGTGGCACGATGTGTGGACTTTGGATTGAGCGTATTGTCCTTAAACTACATTTAAACTATATATTTGACACGTAAGATTCAAATAAAATTAAATAGATTCAAATAAAATTACATAAAATATTATTATTTTATATTTGATAGAATTTGAAATTTGATTAAAATTATATCATATTATTTTTAGTATAGATTTAAATTAAATTGAAATAAAATTAATTTAAATATTTTATAATATATAAAATACTTAAAATTAATTTTTAAAAAATCTTTAGAATTTTTTTTTTTTAAAAATGGAGATGAAATACTCGTTCCTAAACTTATCAAATTTCACTATTTTGGTTAGGAATGAGTATTTCCATAAAAGAAGAATTTGAGAGAATTTGAGATTAAGATTGGAATCTCACTCATTGCTTTTCAAACATGAGATTTGAAAGTCTGAGACATTTTGAATCTTAAACCCATTTCAAATCTCATGTTTCAAAAATACTAGGCTTTTTATTTATATATATATCATCCAAATTCATGTCTAAATTGTACCACATGTGAATTGTCAACTATATTAATTATCACATTATCTTATGATTTATAAGAGACTGACAATTCACATGCTACATCATTTGTGTATGAACATTAATAGGTTTTCCAATTTTTTTACTTAAATGATGTGACATGTGAGTTGTCAACATCTTATAAATTATAAAATTGTGTAATAAATAATATTATATTAATAATTTATATAACATGTCATTTTCGCATGAATTTGAATAAAAGTTTATGAAGCTAACCATTACTTGTACTTTAAATCTTAGGATCTCTATATATAATTAATAATGAGAGATATTTTTATATTTTCTTGTTATTTTTTTAAAAATAATGTTATATTATTTATAATTTTATCTAAATTATGTCCAATAAATGATATAATAAGTAACAATCATACTAATTTTGACATAAAATTTTAATAATATAATATGTACTAAACAATTTTTTTATATCATTTGATAATAAATTTTGATAGAATTATCGGGATGTAGTATTATCCGATTTTTAAATTTGATACATTAGGATTAGTATAAAAGAGGATTTAAATTCAAAGTCAGGTGTGTTTTGCTGGCCATCGCTTACTTACCTAATCATCATTAAAACGATAATAAATTTGTATATATCATTATTAGTTAAATAAGTATTTTTTATTGTCAAATCATTTATAACCACGTCAGTTTGGATGTTAATAGTATAAATTTTTATGTACTGAAATAAAGATAATTTTATATTTATTTAAATTTTTTATTAAAGAAATGGCTGTCAATTACACATATTAAGGTTTTGTGTGAGGTTGTGGGCTCTTGTGAGTACCAAACCATTCCTCGAATTAGGAATTGTTTGGCTCATAAGCTCGCTTCCTTAATCTTGTCCTCTCAGGAGGCTCTCTATTAGTATGATGTTAATGTTGATTGTATCTTTTCAAATGTTGTGGGTTTATAATATTTCTCTTATTTCAAAAAAAAAAATTACACACTCAATTACCAGAAAATTAAACGGGAGAGAGAAAAATCTATCAATATATAATAATATATATTTTATTATTAGCGAATGTCTTGCACCCGCTTTAGACAAGAGTTAAGATTAAATATATCCACGTCAGATTTTTATACCATCCTCAAAAGTGGGTCCCAGCTACTTTGACCGCGTTCAGTGTGGGTCCCATACTCCACGTGAGCGCACACATTAGACCTCCAATCATCGTTGTCCTTTAATTACCCAACACGTGTATGCTTCCAACAAGAGCGGGTCCCACCAAACCCATTTGTCTCTTTTTATGATTTGTCCTAAAACAGTGACATCTTACAAAAGATATAAAAATAAAATAATAGAAAATTGGTTTTTTATGGGTTTAGTGACAATTAATTAGAAAGGCATAATTGATGGTTGTACGATGTAAAACAAAAAATTTAATCATTACCTAAAAAAAAAAAATTATGGGGTTAAAATTAAAATAATCCCACTTGCAATTGTTTTTTTAATATTTTTTAATTTATTATTTTGTTTTGTGTGATGAGGCACATTCGACGGTTGAGAATGGAGATGGTGGGGCCCTTTTTTTTCCCAAGTGGGTCCTACAAGTAATTGTTGTATTTTGGACCTTATCACAATTTCACCATCAAAGACTTAACCATCAATCTAAACTGTTTTGCACAATAAAAAATGACACAAATCATATACATATATATATATATATATTTATGTATAGTTGGAATTGAGTTCGATGGTGGTTGATGGAGGAGGATGCTGTAAAATGTCAAATATTGGTGGGTGGGTATTATCGAGGGAGGAGGACCCAATTAAAGAGGTTGGGGACCCAGGTGTGCAGATGACCAGACTTGGGTTTGGACCTAATTTGGGTTCTAAATTCTAGTGGTTGTGGACCCTGGTCCAACTGTGGCTAGGTTTGGACATATCATTGTAATTGTGTAAGTATCCTATGCCTGGCTTGCTAGCTAGCGACTTGCTTGATATATTTTATACGTATATTGTTTGATCGTATGGTTAAACAGTTTTCACTTTTCACGACCCTCAGTAAAAGCTTTCCAATGCAAGCATGGGGTCCCATTATTTGCATCTGATCATGACACAATTTGCAAATTGTATGTCCGTTGATCAATGCTTTTTGATTTACAAAATTCAGATCAGTAAAAAATTTTGATAAATCTGTATCGTTTGATACTTCATAACATTAGAGAAGCACGGATCGAGCAAAAGTGCACATTTGATTTATTCAAAAAAAAAAAGGTGCACATTTGAAATTAATAATGGCACACACCATCTCTTACTATAAATGACTGTGTTGCAATAGGTAGATGGTCAATTCCCATCAAGTACAAATTCCTACTTGTATAAGTAGTTTTCTTCTCTTATTACGATAATAACTATCTCTTATTCATAAAAGTAAATATTTGATTTGCATAAATAATTTTTAATTTCGATATGTCTAATAAATATTTAATTCGTTCAGTGTTAAAAAAATAAATAAATAATTAGATTGGAGAGAGCATGCATGTATGTATACAGTGAGTTGAAGTCAGTTGAAGTGTAATGAAAATGGCAAAATACGTTTGGAAAAAAATAAAAAGAAATGGTAAAATACGTTTGACATCTCCATGTGAAATCCGATCAAGCGATACCCAGTTTGGATCCGCCATTCAAGATCCATTGGCGGCTCTAAAATATACGATATATGCCCCACAATAAAAATATTAAATACAAAAGAGAGAAAAAAAAATCTGTCCAATAATGCAGGAAGCTAAGGCATGCAAGATATATAGATATTTTAAGTGGGTAGATGGTGGCTAGCTAAGGCTCTAGCCTCCTAAAACTTTGCAATGACCCACAACTTGTGTCTTCATATTACCAAAACATGACAGCTAAAAAACTACCAGATTATATGGTGCAAATACAAGTGGAGGGGGAGAGGGAGAGGGAGAGGGAGAGAGAGAGATTGATCACAGAGTTCCTTGGCTTTAGGTGCGATAGGACAAGATCTGGGTCTGTCATTTTTTTGGCAGAATCAGAATCCCACCTGCTCTCTACTTAGCCAAAGACAACTATTAAGACAACAAAACCACTTAAGTGTTTTCCATGTGATCTCAATATTGCTTCCCAGATAAGTGCTTTTGAGATTTTCTGCTGATCTTATGGAATCTTGAATGAAGTCTGTAGTATATTTAATAGTTGGGTTGTACTTATGGCTCCTATTAAATAACAGTATTTATCCACCTTATATTTGGGTAAACATTAAATGTAAAATATGTGAAACTTGAATGTAACCAAATATTCATGTATTACGCTATTTCTTTTTATAAAAGGAGTTTGAATTATTTTATGTGATCTGAGTTTTTATTGGATCTTTTATTATCTAGTGACACTTAAACATAAAAAGTATTATATATATGGTTAGGATCTACGTTTTTAATTTTTATTTTTCATATAGATATGTATTTCATTCAAATTAAATAGCTTTTAAAAATAATCAGCAAAACATGAGATTAAAAGAAAATCCAAACTCTATTAAAATAAAGAGTTCGAATGTAACTGCATAATATTATACATGACATTAGTGCGATTACATTATATCTAGAATCTAGAATGTCATATATATGGAGGTAACTTGAATTTTGTTGAAACTAGATTTAATATTCTTAGAATATGTGACGGTCTAACATGACCTAATAATATTTTACCAGTGAATCAGATCCATTGGATCACAACTCGGGGTAATGATTGTGCTATGATGGACCATTGTCTGATTATTTTAATATATGATTCACAGAGTGAAAAACTAAGTCACTGTTGGTGATTAGTCTAAGAAGGCAGAGGTCGGGAGCTAGGGTTTTCTGGTGCAGAGGAAGTATCAGAAGGTTGGAGGCTTTGTTTGGTAGTGAAATTGCGTACAGAGGTTGTCGGGCCAGCCAATGAAAAGAGATTCTTGCACGAGCTACTCAATCAAATTTTGCAGAGTAGTGGGGTCTGGTCTCTGTTGGGAATTAAACTGGCTAGGGCAAAGTGCTTTTTGGGCTGAGTGAAAAGCACTTCCCCTTTGACAGTGACTTTTAACTTTTGGGTTAGTTTCATCATTTCACATCCCCTGCTGCTGCATGTAAAACGATAGTTTGATGCATGGCATTAAAGAACACATGATAGATATATTGAATCAATGAATCTCCTTTGTAATTATTCCTAGTGATTACCTAGGAGAATCCCCATTGCCCAATCACCTATAAACATTTCGCCGGGTAATGATTCTAAATTCTATCTTCATCATAAGCGATATTTTAAATTAAAAGGGTATTTGTAAACAAATTGCATATAGTAATAATAGTAGAAATCAATGAAATGCTTGAAAAAATTATCATTATTATTCTTTAGTTAATTTTTATTGGATTCAATCAAATTCTTAACTTTCTTGTAACTTGTAAATTTAATGTGATAAAAAAAAAAATTGTTCAAGGGTAGAAGTAGAACTCCATTTTTTCCATGTTATCATCCCTAAAACTTCCTCTAAATTTTAAGTTTAGAAAATTGGAAAAGAGTGGATTTTAGTTATATGGGAATCTTGGTAACCATAGAATAGTAGGGCACACAGTGCCAGTTGCACAAATGGTGGGTACAAATGTTTAAGTTTTTTTACAAATTTTTCTGTGAACTAATTAGATGAGTCACAGTCAGAATGTTAATGGAGCAGATAATGAAACTTTGTCCACCACTCCACACTAAAAAGTAAATCTAAAGAATAAACAAAGAACCGAAAATTGCTTGTTACTATTTTTGCAATTCAGTCTTATAATTAGGATAACCGATTCCGCAGTTTAGACAACTGATTTCATAATTTGGACAATTGATTTTGAGATCCAACCAATTGGTTCAGCACGCAAAGAAATAAAGCTAGGATATGTTCGCATATGAGAAGAACACAAACAACAATATTAAATTAGTGGTGGTAGCACAGGTTGCAACAGAAAAAACGTTTCTATCTTTAAATAGCAGCCAAACGATCGCCACCAATCTCTATAATTGTTACTTTCAGATTGGGCCAGCCCAGTGTCATGTGCCCATCTCATCATCTTTGAGGACTGATGGTGCCACAACAAATCAAAGAGATCATCAGATTCCCTGAACATTGTGATTCTGTATCATGCATATATTGGTTTTTCAGAAGATTTTCATCATACATGGTGCTTTCCCTATAGAGCACCATCAATTTATCATGTACAATTCGATCTTTAGTACCTGATCTGTGCAGATGGCATGTGTCTTTTTAGGAATAGAAATTTTAGAGATTTATCTACGTACGTCCCTCTTCGGATTCTCTGTTCAGCCCCCTTATTGATTATGTATATACGCCACTCTTCAAATTCTATGTTCAACCCCATTATTGACTATATATATATAGTTACTAATAAATTCATTTTAATTGTACTAGATAGGGTAAATTTGTGGATCTCTTGTACCACTTTTTGGCTAAAATATAACACATATAAGATATGGTTTTAAAATCTATCAATGCAATCACTTGACTATTCTAAAATTTTTGAAACTTTTTTCCATGGATTTTTTTTATTTTTCCCTGCTGTACATGCATTTTAACCAAACCACATAATCTGTGGTTAATAATTTACTTTGAATTATGTCAGGGATGGCATGTAACTATCTTATCTAATATACATTAAATAAAATTATTATTATTTTTTGTTTTTTTCTCTATTTTGTCTTAAGTTGTGAGATTTCTGGTTGAATAATTTACCGAACGATGATCTCCACTTAGCTCATCAATCTATATTAATATATTAACTCTCAAGCATCTTGCCCTTTCAATATTGAAAAGGGATCTCTCTTGTTTGACAACACATCACAGTCATCAAGCACCCTCGACTATGCAGTTGCTGTTATGTCTCACTCTCTCTCTCTTTTTGGTGTATTGTAAAATAGTAAATACAGAATTTATACAGCTGTAACAATTCTTTTATTCATAAGTGAGAATATATAGTACTCTTTAACAACTACAACATTTTATATATACATATATGTACATACATACATACATACATACATATGCACCTTTCCATAACCAAAATTATATAACACAAAGAACAATAAGCCAAATAATGTTTTTATTTTTTTCAAGAACTTAAAAAAAATAAAAAGGACGAAATAGTTGGCGGTCAGCTTGATTCTTGGTGTCTATTCTAAATTATATACACCTTGACTAGCATGATACTTAGATATAGCTCCTAATATCACTTATTAGAAACCAACTTTTAAACCGAAAAATAGATTTTTACATTATGGTGACCTGCATATATATAGACTATGTATGCATACTTGTAAGTCCAATCATACCCGACCTTATTACCAAGCAATGCAATTTCCATTGTTGGCCATGAAAAACATCCCCTTTGCCCTCAATCGCTCGATTAGAAAGATTCCCGACAAATTTCAAATCACACCGATTCAACTACATTCCAAATTTTTAACCGATGATATTATCCCGTTTTTCCTATAATTCTTTGCCTGCTCGATGAGCTTGCAAACTACGCATACACCACTGAGAGGTAGCTTGATAATTTATTGAGAACTGGTAAGGATAGGTGGGAGGTCACTATCAAATATCAATATCAAGTTGTGCCAAACCTCACGTCATCATCTAAGATTTTTAACTGTTACTCCTCTTCCAGTTATTAATTGCATGTGACAGTTAACAGAAAGTATCTTCGAAATGATCGATGTTACTGGTGATGGCGCACAAAGTGCCCCCTCTTTCCCACTTGCACACAATAATAATTATGATGTTGTACATTGTGCCCTCTAAAGTCTCGACTTTTTGGGTTCTGTTTTCTGTGGTGGTGTATTCAGTTCTTTCTTGATCAAGTGGGGTTCCATGCAATCATAAAGTCTAAGCACTATTGCTCTTTATTTTGGCTCAAAAGTCGTCGTGTGAGTGAGTCATTTGCTTAGCTTCTGGGTATCCATGAAGAGCATATCAAATAGAATAGACTATATTTGATCAAAAACTTGCAAACTTCATTTATTTATTTATTTTTTTGGTTTGACATTAACTTTCCAAAAAAATTCTAAATTCAAAGTATAGAAGTATTTGAAATCAAAATGCTTTTTTTTTTTATTTTTTAGACAAAGTAAAACATAAAATATTAATGTATTTTGTAGTCGATTTTATATCATCCATCACAATATAATATCTGAGCTTTTAGTAAAGCATACTGAATTTTTGCAATCAGAAATTAACATGAAAGAAAACGAAACAAAAACAAATTAGGGCCCCGTTCATTAACTATATTATTAAAATAAAGCAAGTGATGCACAACTCACAAGATAGATACAATAGAGGATGCTGTCCTATCACATACATGAAAGTACCCCAAAAGAAAATTGAAATCCAAGGGATCAGTCAATTTTTATAAAGAATGCATATATTTAAGGAGACATCATTGGCCAAGGAGAAAACAAGAATGAATAATGATATATAAAATAGTTCTTTCAACAATCAAAATTCATTTTTCTTAGGTAAAGATGGATTTCATCAACTTCCTCTTGATTAGAATATCTCTAATGCAAGTTGGGTGTAAGCAGAATGCACATGCATCTCTCGTTACAATAATATCTCGGTAACAAAATTTATCATATGATGAGATTGCAATGAAATATGAATAGTGTGTCCCATTGTGTCCAAGATCTTTTCCCTCTAAAGCGTAGCTTCGAGAAATGGTAATGACATGCTTTCACAATAGTCATTCGAACAAGCAAAATGGGCTGTTGGGCTGGGTGAGAAAATAGGGAATTGAGCCCATCAAATGAAACTTGGGTGTATTAAGAATTGAATGAGGTCCCCGTTTCAGCAACTGATTTTCAGTTCACACACTGGATTATATAGACCCATATATGAAGTGGCACCATTTTTATTTCACTATTTCTACTAAACCATTCAAATTTTGTAATATGATCATTGCTTTTGTAAGTTGCTATTGGAAAAGCAAGAATCAAAGTTCCAACCCTAACGTATTTGATTTAACGATCGATTTAGCTATTATATAGAAACTGTATAATTAATAAATACTTATGAGAGATAACTAACACTTAATTTTTATACATCTTTGAATTGTAATCTACTAGTGGCTATTAATCAATTTTGTATCAATACTGAATCGGTTCAGATGACCCTCAATTTAAACATCAGATTCTGCTATCAACACAAAATTCTATGGAATGGCTGTTGGTCTGGGCCCCAATGTTAGAGAAATCCAACCCATGCAGACTCAGCTTCGGCCCAAAAATTAATGGCAGCTTCATTAAGGGCCCCGATGCATTTGCAACAATAAAATCAAAGGTTTCAACTTTGCAACAAATCAGATTCTTCTCTCCTCTCACCATTTTCAAACTAAAATTTCAACTGATACAATCCCATCAAAATCTCCATGCTTCTGCTTCAATGTCACAGCTCTCTTCTTCTTCTTCTTCTTCTTCTTTTCTATTTTTTTTTTTTCCTCTTCTTTTTATTATTATTTTTGCATTTTTTTGGGATAAATATAGGGGTAATCACTACTCATTTTCTTTCATTTGTTCCAATTTAGATCAATATGCCAACATATTCATCATATATATTTGACATAATTGCTTCATCAAAACACATACCAAAAAATTTTTGTGTTCATGTATTTTGAAATAAATTTATCTAAGGGTTATTATCAATTTACCCCCTGAAAAGCAAAATAATATCAAACCACCACTGGTTTTAAAAATATTAGCCAAAAAGGTCCGACCGTCAATTGGAATAGTAAAATAGTTAAAAAAGTGACGGATCCGTTAATATCGAGGATAAAAAGGTAATTGAATGCGATCATAAACAGTACGTTACAACTGAAATATAATATACAATTTTTTAATTAAAAAAAGAAAAAAATAAAAACAATTTGAAAACAAATTAAAAAAAAAAAATCTCTCTCTCTTTCACTCTTCAACAGTCGTGTCCCTCTCTCTCTCCTTCACTCTTCTTCTTCTTCATCAGCTGCTGTCTCCGTTCCTCTTCTTCTTCTTATTCTTCTTCTTCGATCTTAGATGAACCCAGATTCGCAGATTCGCAGGCCGTGTGCCGCCACCGCATCTTCAAACCAGATGCCCAGTCGCTTACAGGCGCTGTTTCTGACGCGATTTGTGGAGAAGACGGAGAAGACAGCGCGGAACGGATCTGCGACCACAGACGGAGAAGACAGTACAGTGCGGAACGGATCTGCGAGCGGCGGAGATCTGCGAGCGGCGGAGAAGACAGTGCGGTAGTGCGGAACGGATCTGCGACCACAGACGGAAAAGACAGTGCAGTGCGGAACGGATCTGCGACCACAGACGGAGAAGACAGTGCAGTGCGGAACGGATCTGCGAGCGGCGGAGAAGACAGTGCGGTAGTGCGGAACGGATCTGCGACCACAGACGGAAAAGACAGTGCAGTGCGGAACGGATCTGCGAGCGGCGGAGAAGACAGTGCGGAACGGATCTGCGACCACAGACGGAGAAGACAGATCTGCGAGTGGATCTGCGACCACAGACGGAGAAGACAGTGCAGTGCGGAACCGATCTGCGAGCGGATCTGCGACCACAGACGGAGAAGACAGATCTGCGAGCGGATCTGCGACCACAGACGGAGAAGACAGTGCGGAACGGATCTGCGACCACTGTTACTGACGTTTTTTTGTGCATCTGAAATCTGGGGTTTTTTTGTTGTTGTTGATGTGTTATTTGATTGATTTCTTTGTGTGTTGTTGATGATGATAATGATGTGTTTGATGTTGAAGTTGAACTGGAATGTTGAAGTTGAAGTTGAACTGGAATGTTGAAGTTGAACGGGAGATTGAACTGGAAATTGTTAAATTTAATTTATTTAGTTTTTATTTTGTTAAATTTATTTAATTTTTTAGTTTTTTTAAATTAATTTATTATTTATTTAATGTTTTTTAATTTTGGTTATCAAAAATAGTTTAATAATTGATTAATTGTTTGTTTTTTATTTTTTAATGTTTTAATATTATAAGGGTATTTTGGTCTTTTATTATTTTTCTTACAAAACCGCTAAAAAGTTGGATGAAAACCGCTCTGGGGAGACGGTAGGGGGTTTTTTAGCTAATATTTTTAAAAAGTGGAGTGAACTGATATTATTTTCGTTTTCAGGGGGTTTTTTGGATTTTTCCCTTTATCTAATGTTCGTTGGGGGCTATAACCACTGGTTGCACACAACCTTGTAGAAATATTCAAAATTGGCCTAAAAAGAAAATGACAATTGGAATTATCTTTAACGAGAACTTTAGCATGGATGTTCACATGAACATTTTTCCATGACAATGAATAAGTTTCTTGCAGAATATCTTTCGTATCTGTTTATGTATTGGCTGATGTTGTAAAATTAATGCAAATGAAACCATTGTTACTTGAATCGCTGATCTATCAAACATTATTAGGAAGACACTCACAAGCCATCTTCACTATACATGATTCAATGGAACCAAAACATCAAGGAGGAAGTGGCAAGTCGTTAGCTTCATTTGAATGCATAGCCAACAAATTGTAGTCATATAAACTGTAAATACCTTCATCTTACAATAAAATTTCTTTTGTTAGATAATGAGTTTGAACATGATCATTCATAACAATGTCCCAACATTTTCCACTCGAGAAGGAACGAACCTCTGACATTATTCCATTTTGTTGCTTTGATAGCATACTTCTCTTGGTGAACAAACAACCTCTTTCTCTCTTACAAATCCTTTAGTCTAACATAAACTTCTTATTAGAACACTTTTATATCCACATTAGTAATGGATTTCGACAATCCAAATGATATTTTAGTAATGCATGTTAATAGTATTTGATTTCATTCGACAATTCAAAAAAAAAAAGAAGAAAGATTTATATTCATCCAACCAAGTAAATATTAATACAATTATTGATAAATCTTTGATATTTTTCATATTTTATGGTGTGCAACATACAAAATATTCCTAAACATTATTGATATCATGAGAATATATCTAATAATTTTATTTATTTATTATATTTCAGCTAATATGTTTACAAATTTAAATTTTGATATTTTTACAAAAATCAATATTTACCTTTTGACATTTATCTATAATAAACAAATAAATTCTATAAGTTTGTAAGGAGTGAGGACTTATTTATAAATTCTAAGAAGCAAATATCGAAATGTATATTTATATATTTTTAATGTGTATTCAATCTAAACTTTATTGGAGTTTGATGAATTTAATGATAGATTTTGGAGGAATTCCTAGATTATATAGACTTTATATTGATTTTGGTAGAATTCTTTAAAAAATCCAATAAAATTTTGAGGAGAATTGTAAAAGATGGAAAAAAAAAAAAAACACTTTTAAAAAGGACATTTTCAAAAGGAAAAATTCGTTTTTAACCCATTACAAAAGTGAAATTGTTTTTGACCTACCAAAACATTTAATTGCAACCTATTCCCCTTAATGACTAAAATACCCTTATACCCTCAATTATATGAATAACTTAAAAAACAGGAAGAAAAAACTGATAAAATCTAAAAAACCCAAAATACCCTTCTTCTCTTCCAAAACCCAAAATGCCCTTACATGAAAAACCCAAAATATCATTTCTCTATTTCTATCTTTTTTTTTTTTTCCTCATTCCCTCTCCGAATCATTTTCTTCCTCATTCCCCATCACTTTCTCCTTCTTTTTAAGCCGATTTTATCCTCTCCATATCTAATTCATCATCTCCAAACTGATATCATCATCTTTCTCTCCAACAAACACACATCAAAGTTAGGTTATGAAGAGTTAGAAAAGCTTGCGTCTGAAGAATAATTGAATGTATATTACTTATTTTGAAGTTTAAGAAGTTAATGAGAGTTGTTTAGGATTTACAATATCATTAGATTGTTTGATCTCACATTAGAACTTGAAATTGTAGGGCTTTTGAGCCAAAAAAAAAAGAAGCAATAGCTCGATTTTAGGGTTATCATGAGACACGAGTCTTATGGCTACTATGGACATGACTACCTATGAGATATGAGTCTCAAGGCTACCATAAGACACGATTATCATGAGACGTCGTGTCTCATATAACTGTTTCTTATGGTAGCTGTGTCGTGTTTTATGGTAGTCGTGTCTCATGATAAGTAAAGGAATACTTTTATCTTTCTAGCACTATCTTGACAATGGAAAATTGTCCAAGTCAACACCAACATGAATACCTGTTTTACACAGCATATCAATAACACAATTGCAGGCATAAAAAATTGTCGGATCACATATGTTGAGCTTGGAGGTTATAACAACTTGCTTAGGTGCTACTTTGGAAGACAAGTCAAGCCATTTTTATTCTTATGGACCATCACCATTAATCTAATCTGTGCAAAAATATTAAACACATTACAAATTATAAAAGTGTCAATCCGAGAGCATATGTCTTTTATTCACCAATGACAACATATATTATTAAGTATATTATCTTACAAATCGATGTTATAACAATTAATATAAATATTTTGTAGTATATCTAATGCACTTCTTGAGAGGACTGGATTGGACACTATGGATAACACAAATTAATTATTTTCAATGTGATAAAAGAACTCCAAATCTCACCTCTGGAACATTACTCTAAAAAAATCAACTTGTTTTATAGGATTACCAAACATTATATCTCAATTCTCAACTTTGATTGGCACATGAGTCTTATGGTTACCATGAGACACGATATCTCATGGTAGTCGTGTCTTATGGTAAGTAAGGGAACACCTTCATCTTTTCAGCACATTCTTAACAACGGAAAATTGTCCAAGTCTACACTAGCACAAATACCTGCTTTACACAACATATTAATAACATAATTATAGGCATCAAGAATTCTCGGATCAAATTTGTTGAGCCTAAAGGTCATAATAACTTGCTTAGGTGCTACTTTATGAGGCAAACCAAGCCATTTTCATTCTCATGGACCATCACTATTAATTTAATCTGTGCAAAAATATTAAACACATTAACAAATTATAAAAGTGTCAATCTGAGAGCATATGTCTTTTATTTACCAATGACGGCATGTATTATTAAGTACGTTATCTTGCAAATCGATATTATAACAATTAATATAAACATTTTGTAGTATATCTAATGCACTTACTTGAGAGAACTACATTGGACATCATGCGAGTGACACAAATTAATCATTTCCAATGTGACAAAAGAACTCTAAAACTCACTCTCGGAATATTACCCTTGAAAAAATTATCTTGCTTTGTAGGATTACCAAACATTATATTCCAATTCTGAACTTTGATTGAGACACGGCCACTATAAGACATAAGCCTCATGATTACCATAAGACACGACTACCATGAGGCATAGATACATGAGACAAGACTACCATAAGACATGATTACTATGAGACACGACTACCATGAGACATGACTCATAGTAGTTGTGTCTTATGGTAAATAGGGGAACACATTTATCTTCCCAGTACCTTTTTGATAATGGAAAAATGTCCGAGGCTGCACCAACATGGAATACCTGCTTTACACAACATATCAATAACAATTACAGACATTAGAATTCTCAAATCACATATGCTGAGCCTAATGGTCACAATAACTTGTTGAAGTGCTACTTTGGGAGGTAATTGAGCCAAGCCATTTTTAATACCATGGACCATCATCATTAATCCAATATATGCAAAAATATTAAACACATTTGTAAATTATAAAAGTGTCAATCCGAGAGCATATATCCTTTATTCATCAATGACGACATGTAATATTAAGTATGTTTTCCTGCAAATCGATTTCATAACAATTAATATAAATATTTTGTGTTATATCTAATGTACTTTCTTGAGAGGACTGAATTGCACATGTGGGTGACACAAATTAATCATTTCGAATATGACAAGAAAACTTCAAAAACTCACCTCCTGAACATTACCCTAGAAAAAATCATCTTGCTTTGTAGGATTACTAAACATTACATTCCAATTCTCAACTTCGATTTCTTCAAATTTTAAATTTAAAAATCTTGCAATTTACATCATGATTACGTCAAACAAGTTAGGATGAAAAACGAAATCTAAATAAAGACAAACACAAATAAGAAAGTAAAGACATGCCAAATTTTTATATAGTTTGAAAAATATCTTTATTTCCACAAAGCATACTAGTATTCTTTTCAGAATTAAGAAATGTTTAGACTGAAGCATTCTTTCTTTCTCACTACACATAAAACCCTCACATATGTAGAGTATTCATAATAGCTCTCGACTACAATAAAAAACACTCATAATTAACTTGGAAAATTTTCTTTTAGAAGAAACAAGAGACCTTCTATATTTAGTTCGATCATAATTAATTCTTTCTCAAGGAGTTAAAATAAAATTTTTAACCCTACAAGTTGACTAGACAGCTTAGACCCAATGTGTCTACATAGCGTCATAATTCTAACTTTAAACTTCGCACTTTCAACAAAACATACAAATTTGAAGACAGAGAAGATGAATAGAAGAAAAAATTTCAAACTCACTTGTAAGGTCATCCATATCAACATAGCCCAGGGTTATATAGTAAGATCAGAATTAGATCTAATCATTTGAGATGTTTGGAGTATTTATGGGAATAAAATATATGGTAATAACGACCAAGCAACAAAAACATTAGCCTAATAAATGCTACAAGTCATCTTGTGATCAATGTAAATAATAATGTAATAGTATATTAATGTACCTTAGTATACCTATCCATAAATTAAATATGAACTATAGTAACATAGGTTCTTACTTTACCTCCAAAGGGCTCGACTAATATTGGTAGTGTTGGTATTTTTGGTCATATAAGTTGTCAGCTATTCCATATGAGAAGTTAGCGCTACCACATGCCATTATTTTCGAGTAACAAAGTGAACAAATCTAAAATTGATCCAGTAGTGTAAGTTCTATATTTTAAGACAACCTTATTCCTCCGATTCCCATTTTATGGTATTCGGTCCACACATCTTAATAAGTATTTGCAGCATTGTGACATTTAGCAACATCCTACACAATAATAGTTTCAGAAAACTTAAATTCCATACTTGAAAAGTAATTGACTGAGAAATTTACAAGTCCATAAATTGCCCAACCCTAAAATCGATCCTCTTGATCTTAGATGAAGGTGCCTCAGTTGCATCTTTCCCAAATGATATAATCTTCCCATAATTTAAATGCTTTGTTTGAGAAACCCCGTTTCCAATCTCATCTGTATTCTCTTGAGTATCATTGTTTCTTTGATTTTGGTTGTTAAGAGAGTAAGTTTCCTCAAGCAATCAATCAATATTGCCCTATATAGTGTCCTCACCTTTTGCTATCATTGACATAGTTGAATCCTATGGTCATGTTATTCTCATTATATGTTGCAGTATTTGAAGGTGAAATAAATCATTATCCAGAAAACTTGGTGCAATGGCCTTGCATTTTGAGAAATATAATTCTTCGAACTTCATTATGTGCAAGCTATTAGAGACACATGTATTCCATATATAAATAAACTTTTTCTTATAGCAAATAAAAGTTTGATATGCGACTAAAGAAGTATCAAATAAATAAAAATCTACACACACAGAGGATCTAGTGCCTTATATAGATATAAAGAATGTATTGTAGGTATATACTTGACAAGTGTGAGAAATTTTTCATGAAATACTTAGTTGGCATGACATGCTAATATAACTTTTCAATACTATTGTAACACGTGACATTTCTCTTTTATACCAAAAAAAAAAAAAATGTTAGTGTTACCTTTCAATATCAACGTCAAAAGTTAAAACCCCAAATCAAATCTTTCAAAAGTCAATCAAAACCCCACTTCCACCATCATCGACCTCCTCTTTTCTTCCACTTCTCTATTCTTTTTTTGTTTCTCAAACAAAATACAACCCAAATCTACGATTTTATGCACAAGCTCGTCAATGTCTTTGTTGATAAAGAATGGGTTTGAAGCGCATGGTTTTTCTACCCCCCCTTGAATCATTTTTTTTTTTCAATTTTTTTTGTGTTGATAATGGTTGGTCAATGTTGATGATGTTTGGTTGATAATGGTGATGATGGTAGGTTTTGATTGATGAAGTTTGGTTGATGATGGTGATGATAGTTGGAGATGTTGATAATGAAGGGCTGATGTTGATGTTGATGGGTGGATGATAATTTTAGGTTTTTTTTTTGATTAATTGGAGGTGGATTCTATGTATTTTTTTATTTTTTTGTCAATTGTAAGTTGAGATCCATCTTCACTTCCTATAAATTTTTCCTTAGTTATTTTTCATTTGTTTTTTTTTTTTTTAAATGATCCCCACCATCCATCAACATGATGGACAGTAGAAATCTCACATTTTTTTTTAAAAAAAATTATTAACCTCTTATTTTCAAATAGTTAAATTTTTCTAATAATTTTTTCATTTTCACCATCCATAACTTCCTTTCAATAATTAATCCCGAGAGTGAATACATTGTTAATGTAAACTATATATAAGTTATTTTCAAATGTTTCATTTACATTAAAGAATATGTACCTTGGTTTTACCAACACTACCCTGTCATCATCAAATCAATTGGAAAACTTTATTTTAATTTTTGAGGTTTCGAAAAATATCAATTTTTTAAACATCTTTTGGAAACAGCTCTTTTCATCTCTAATTTTTTCAAAACTCTTCAAAATAGTTCAAATCATCAGTCAACTGATGGTCAACAGTGATAAAATACATAAAATCTTATTTATTTTAAAAATCTTAATTATCCACATGTCATGATCTTATCATTTTACATAAAAAAATCATTTTATCCTTTCAGTTCAAATTATCTGTCATTATTAACTTCAGTTGATTGATAATTTTGACTATTTTAAAGAATTTTAAAAAAATTAAAGATAAAAAAAGTTATTTTTAAAATATATTTAAAAATTTGATATTTTCTGGAACCTTATGTAGTAAAATAAAGTTTCCCTCGAATCAACACTCTTTTGACTTTCCTTCGATTCTCCTCCACTCCAACTCCAGCCTGGCCGTCAATCAGTCCACAGAGGGCCCACTCCACCGTCCCTAAAACGCCACCGTTTTCAAATCAAACCAAACCAAGACTTACTCCTCGATTCCATAAAAAAAAAAAAAAAAACTCATTTCAGATTGTCTCCGCCGTTGTCGTCTCCACCGAAAAAACCAACAAAACCCCCCCACTCCCTTCCTTCTTCTCTCGTCATGATAAATCTCGACCACCACCGCCTCTGACCATGACGAAGAAACCTGCACCACTAATACCGCCTCGCCACGTCCGCTGGAAGCTGGCGATCTTCGCCTCCATCGCTTTCTCTCTGCTCGCCATCCTCCGCCTCCACCTCCAATACGACGCCTCCTATCTGTCTCATCTACATCATCACCTTCCTCGACACCGACTATCCGCCGACGGCGACTTCGTCGGCCGTCCAAAGATCGCCTTCCTCTTCCTCGCTCGTCGGGACCTCCCTCTCGACTTCCTCTGGGGCTCCTTTTTCGAGGTCCGACAATAATAATTTCAAAAAAAGAAAAAAATCTGTTTTTTAATTGTTTTGTGGAGGAAATGAAAATTTGTTTGTTTGGTTGCAGAATGCTGACGGGGCGAATTTCTCGATATACGTGCACTCGTCGCCGGGCTTCGTGTTCGACGAGTCAACGTCGAGGTCAAAGTTCTTCTTCGATCGCCAACTCACTAATAGCATTCAGGTCCTCATCTTCGTAAATCTCGCAATTTTTTTTTTTTTTTAATTTCATTTATTTATTTATTTTTTTGTGCAATGATTATATATTTGGCGATGATATGGTAAAATTAATTATTAATTATTATTTATTGATTGATCTTAGGCCAAAAAAAAAAGTAAAAAGAAAATAGTTTTTTTCGATTTGCAATTGGTAGCAGTAGGTGATGGAGAAGGACTTGTAATTGAGTAACTTTTGAATATATCACGGGTCTAAATTTATTGAAATAACGTTGAAAATATTGTAGATATAGAATAATATTCTCAAAATATGGGGAATGTTCGGGGATATTTTTTATATCAGTCACCCAAAACAGGTGATATATTGGGTAACGTTTCGATGTTTAATTACTTGCTTGTGAAGGAAGAAATGATATGTGCTTGCGTGCGCGACTGTGTTGTAGGTGGTATGGGGAGAGTCGAGTATGATTGCTGCGGAGAGGTTGTTGCTCAAAGCTGCTTTAGAGGATGTTGCGAATAGAAGATTTGTGCTTTTATCTGACAGGTGGGGGATTGGTTTTGGTGTTTGTTTTTTAGATTTGAATAAGTTGGTTTGGTTTTGGTGATTGTTAAGGATGTGGGGTTTATGGGAAAGTTTTGGTGTCTTTTTTAATGTGATGCAGTTGTGTACCGTTGTACAACTTTAGTTATGTATACAGCTATTTGATGGCTTCTCCAAGGAGTTTCATGGACAGGTAGATGGAGAGCTTTGATCCTTGAGCTTGAGGTGCCAAGCACTTATTTTTACATCTGGAACAGTATTATTATGGGCTATAAGAAGATTGTAAAGATGAAATTTATTTTTTATTATTTTGTGTTTTTGTAGCTTTCTTGATGGAAAGGAACACCGTTACAATCCTAAAATGTCTCCTGTTATACCGAAGGACAGATGGCGAAAGGGATCACAGGTTATTAATTTTGTTCCTTGTTTTGAATTTTCGTTTAAGTCAGTTTACGATTCTAGAGGTTGTGAGCTGCCATTTGGTTTTTCAAATTAATTGTGGAAAGAAATTGTTTTGAACTTGTAATGATTTATATGGTCCCCTGGAATTGAATTGCATCTTTGTTTTCTTTGGATTTTAAAGATGCAAATCACTGTCTTGCATGGTTCACTCTGGGAAAATACTTGCAGTATAGCAATAGTTTTTGTGATGGTTTGGTACTTGAATAGAAGAATAAACCTTAGATAGATGATTTGATTTCTCTTGAGCTCCTAATGGCTTCTTGGTAACATGTAATAGACATGCCAAATCAACCTTTCAAGCCAAAAGGCTATAATCTGATAAAGAAATGTTACCTTTCCAAGTTAATGAATTCTGATGTCTGCAAGTGGTTTCCTGAGTTTCATAGTGAGCTTCAGCTTGTCAATTGATTGTATGCAAAGTTGCTCGACTAGGTTCAGAATGGTAGTGATAAGAGTTTTGTTCCATCAAGCTGGCTTAACTTTTGAAAAGTTATTTTTATGGAAATGCTGTTTATTTTTTTGGGGTCTGAGCAGAACGAAATAATCCTTAGTCTTCAACAACGCACAAGTTGCTAGGATATCACCATTGTCATTCTTGTTGTAATTATAAGTTCATTTAAGATGGGATATGCATCTGTACTACTATCCATGCATATTGATGCTCTGATTTAATCTGTTGCAGTGGATCTCTCTAATCCGAAGTCATGCAGAGGTAATTGTGGACGATGAGATCATTTTTTCAGTCTTTAAGAAATTTTGCAAGGTATGCAACAAGCATTTTTCTATCCCCATCTTGACAGGGAAATATTAACTGCTGCTTTCATCTAATTTTCTTTGTTCAACTTTCATGTTATATGGCTCTAGCAGCCAGTATTGTTTTTTGGCTGTGTCTTGTCTGATCAACTCATTATCCTCAATTCAGCCTTCTTTGGTGTGATTCCATGAAGTTCCAGTAATTGGAGCACCCTGTGATTCTTTATCTAATCATTTTAAGGCTAAACAGTGAATTTTCTCTAATTAAGTGAAAACCATTCTACATGAATTTTCTCTGGCATTATTTGTTCATTGTGAATGGAACCTTTTTTCTTGTCCTTAATTAATGATATAAGTCTGGTTTTGCTAGAATTTCATTTAATGTCAGTTTCACTTTGTGTGTGCATAGCACTTGCTCCTCTCTGGTTACCTTATAACAAATGTCATTATTAAAACTAAATATTTTTGTTAGATGGGACAATAGTCTAGGGTGCATAATTTACATCATTTTTCTTGGATCATACAAGGACTTAATTGACTTCCCTCCTTTGCAGCGACGACCGCCTGTAGATACCAGCAAGGGAAAGGTGAACCTTGTAAGTGGCATTATGTCCTAGTTATATTATGAAGTAGAATGTCTCCTTAGCTATGTGCACTGGTCTTTATGTCTATCACTTATATTTATGTCAGCATAACAGCATTTTGTACTTATCTCAGGCTCTCAGCATAAGCTGGGAAATTTTAGTAATTTCTCACTGAAGTCAGTAATGCAAAGGCTAAATGCTTACGTGCTGATAATTATCACTATCATAGTCATCATCATTATTCTTTCCATAGGCTTACATGTTAGCTTTTGATGTTTTTTACATGTTCAAACAAAACCCGTCTTTCATATTGGGAGACTGACTTAGAAAAATTCTGAAAGTATGGTGATTAATGAGTTGTTTCTCTTTCAAGCACTTGATAAGTAATTCTGTTTTGGATGTAAATTCTATATGCAGAAACTGCAAAAGCAGCACAACTGTATTCCGGATGAACACTATGTGCAGACACTCTTTGCAGTAAGCAATTATTCTTGTTTCATTATCCTTTCCTTTTATAATGTTCTGTGTGTATTGTATTGGTTCTTCCAAGCACTATCTTTGTGCAATGCATGCCTTATGTTCTTGTGTAATCTATATTTGGTATTGACCTTACTATTTACCTCTTTATAGTCTAATTGGTTATTGTTTCTTTATATCTCTCTTTAGATGAGTGACCTTGAAGGTGAACTTGAACGTAGAACATTGACGTATACCTCATGGAACCTGTCCGTGACAAAGATGGAGAACAAAGGTTGGCATCCTTTGACATTCGGCTATGCAAATGCAGGCCCTCAACAAATCAAGGAAATCAAGGTTATTATATGACTTAATTTCCCCTGCCAGTTCTTCATTACTTTTCATGAACAGAAATTTTCTTCTTGAAGGAAATACCTTACTGCTTTATTGTTGTTTTGATCAATCGAGCAGAGCATCAACCATATATACCACGAAACTGAGTTCCGAACAGAGTGGTGTCGTACTAATTGTACATCCGTCCCATGCTTTCTATTTGCAAGGAAGTTTTCTCGTGCAGCTGCGATGCGCCTATTGAGTGAAGGGGTGGTCGGCCCCTTTGACGGCACTGCAGTTTTAGTCACACCGCCCTAATCATTTATTCAATCTGGTTTCGACTTCTTACACCACCCCTAACTCCCAACTGACCCTCATCAAAATACAAGTTGGGCAGTCAGTTGAGTACGTACCAATGTAATACTTAATACACCCGATCAAAGAAACAAAATAGTTTTCGATACCGTGACAACCAAACAGAAACAGCAACTAATTTTTAGAGACAATAGTTGGAAGAACGACAAACATTGCTCGAGTTGAACATCATCGCAGCTAGTATCCAGAGATTTTACGCAGAGCTAATCTAATTATATATGTTGTAGCACTCTGATTCTTCACATTCTTTTTGAAGGATTAGAAAGATACAGCTATGTATCAGTCTCTACAATTTTTGCTGTTGCAATACATTAAACAGCCGAGGAATTTTCAACTTCTTATTTTTTTAAATATTCTTACAGGATGTAATGAGAAACTTATAGTTATCAGTGATTATTAATTTCATACTGGTTACATATTTGCTCTGTTGCATGTCCTCCTAGCCTCACCGTTTGCTCCTGTAAGAACATTTGTTAAAGACAGTTTAACAAATGCAGAGGAGAAAGCCTGGAAAAAGTGGTTCTGATCTCTAGCAAACTGATTGACAATGGAAGCTGTGCGAGGATCTCTGGAAATGGAGGAGTCGACGCTTGAACAACCCTCTGCCAGCCATGATATTTCTGTAGTACTCGTTATCAAAAACAAAGGGGGTCATGTCATTGGGCACAAATTTGATATTTGTTAGTGGAGTTTTTGTAGGGCATGTGAGTCTCAGCAGAAGTTCAAAGCTGTGGTTTATCTGGTATGTTGAATTTGGATCATTCAATCTGTCAACTATGCTTATGCAATGTCCAGCACCGAGAGTATGAGCACCTGTAACAAGAATTACAATGTAAGAAAGCGAATTTGAAACCCCATGACTATATTATCATGTTAACAACCGTTTAATTAAAAGTTAGATATAATGACAATATTTTAAGGATGAAATTTAATATGTTAACATTATTGCTTGTGAAAATACCGTGTATTTTCATAAAGCGGAAAATTTTCATAATTTTCAATTGGATAAAGTTTTATAAAATTGTTTATAAATAATTACGTTGCTAAATGAAAATAATAACTAAGTTTTCATTTTCTTGAGTCGCAGAAAGTCAATGCTTTTATGATCCTTCATCACACATTCACACTCAATAAGTAGGTGTCTGTATATTTTGAAGACAAAGTTTATTATTTTGGAGCAATAAAATCTAAAATGGAATTTGATACGTTTTCGAAATAAAGTATTTTCCGAATTTCTATTTTGCAAATATTGTTTTTAGAAAGGAGTTTTTCAAAACATTCATGCGAAAGTATTTTCATTCCTTGTTATTAATTGACCGAAAACCAGAATCCCGATAATATATTACCCAAAATAGCAACAGATTCCTCCAGGTTCATTCCTTTAGACATGAACATGTGAAGAAATTCATCAACACTTATTCCTTGAGCAGGCAGTTGAACGTCAGCTTGTTGGTGACTACTAGTCCTGGAATCTTTTCTTCCCAGAGGAATCCGAATTTCAGGTCCTCCTGCGAATGCTACTGATTCCTTGGCAACCAAGGCTATGATATCTGCACAGGAAACCTGCCCTGGACAGACAGCCTCCAGCACAGCTTTTACTTTTTGTATCTTTTCTAGATTTCGGATACCAAAATTCTTGGAGGAAACCATTTCAGAGCCTTCAGAATCAAGCAGAATTGATGCATCACAACCCTGCAAGCGTTACAAAAAAATTATCCAAACTTAAACATTCAATGTCTAAATGCAGTTACATGGAGTTGACAATGATACAGTGGTGACGTTACATATTATTAAAGCTAGTTTATGATAGGGTGTAGATGCGAGGTAACAAGCTTTTCTAACGTAGGGGTTTGCATGACAAAGTTTTAGGAACCTGACCAAGAAATTTTTTCTTACAGATTATCCGTACTGGGGAATTTTCGATAAAAACAAATGTAGATAACGAATACTAATACAGTTATGATGAGTCGAATGTAGAATCTCTTGGGTGAAACTGATTCTAGCATGATATATAGATTGATCGAAATTTTCCCGGTAAAAGAAAGTAGGGAAAATATACAATTACCTGGACTTGGCAGTCATGAAACATAAGCCTAAGAAAATTAGCAGGTGATGTAGCGTCTGTGGCGGAAATGATTGACAATTGTTTCTTGACAATGGCTTCCAAGTTTGGACATGAATTTTTGTAGTAGTCATAGGCTAGTTGATCATCAGCTTCACTTACATGTGTTGAGGAGACTCCCACCATCAATGCTGCTAAAAGAAACAATACATTGCAGTTTTCCATTCTATCTCTCTTGGTTTTTCACACTTTATACAAATGGAGAAGACATTGTAATATTGTATTCATGGTGGCAGCAGGATACATTATAAATGCATTAGTGTAATTGAGGCTCTTGATGAAAATTTCCAACATTCAGCAACTACTTCGATAAATGATACGTACCGGTGGGAAATTAAGGCTGGACGGTCAATTACTTGAATTATAAACCAATTGCTGACAGAACTTAGAAAGGACCGCATACACCAACAAAGCCTATTATTTATTGAGTAATGCTAGTCTTATCTGATTCTTTGTTCAAATTCATACTCAAATGATGTAGCATGTGAATTGTCAACATTATATCAAACTCGTCTCTAATACTCTTGTGAATTGTATTGAAAAAAAAAACATCATGTTATCGATGTCAAGGGACTTGCTTCACTTGATAGATAATCAAATTAAAAATTATTTTTCGGTGCTTTCATTTAAAATACACATTTTGATGAATCGTTTAAGCTTTTCTTTTTTACCCACAACGGTGAAGGCATACGAGGTAAAACAGAGACCACAACTTCGCAGTTGGATTTCTCCACAAAAGTACTGCACCGGCCCAGAAAAATAGCGTCCAGTTGCCGAACAAGCGGTCCTATATGCTTCCTACCAGATCGGATTTTTGTCCTCAAATACAGGCCTGAACTTTGTCTGGGATAGCTCCCACGTTCCAGACTCCAAATCACTCGATGAGGCACTTGTCATTGACTTATTTTCATCCAGCAATCTTGAAACTGCCTGCAGGATATGCATTGGGCATATATTAATACTAGTTTTTGTCGAGGAGAGATAAAATCATTATACAACCCTTCCAATAGAATAGTCGGTAACTTAAAATGGTTATAAGATGTATTTTCTAAAAAACAAGAAGGATATAAAATGTTAACGATTCATGTGTCCTATCATTTAGATATGAATGTGAATAGAAAATTTGAAAAATCTAGCATTACTCTTATTTATCTCTAGAACAATTGTTAACAAATTCGTTATTGAATTTAGTGACATGTAAGTAATTTATAATTTGTATACCATCTTTTAATTCAAATAATTGTGTATTTCCTAATCCTCTAAGAAATTGTATGGTTCAATTTTCATCAAGTATATATTACATATTATAGGAGTAGTTTTCTCACTGTTTATAGGATTAGATATTCAAGATCATATAAACAGTGTTTGATTTCGACATGTTATGATAGATTTCTAATTAATTCGATAGTAATTTTTTGTTTAAAAAAGAAAATAATTTATAAATTAAATAAATTACATTTAGTTATCCAGTTCGAAAAGCTATTTACAAACGGAATAAAGTTTTGAGTTTTATTACAATAAACCCTCTGCCGTTAGTCTATCTTCAGTTAAAGTTAACAGATTGAAGGGTAAAATTATTTTTTGATCTTATTTTTATTTTTTTAAAAAAATTAAAAAATATTCATTTAAAAAAATTAAAAAATTTAATATAAAAATTTAAAAAGTAAAAGGACAAAAATCTTCCCCAAAGTCTTCTCCTTGTTCCCCGAAGTCTTTTTCGCAGGGACGTTCGCCTCCCCTGCCGCTGCGGCGGATCTCGATCCAGATGTAATAGGTGTTCAAGCTCGTCGGGCTTCGAAACCTAAGTACGGAAAGGGTTTGTGTTTGATCTGATTTTGTGCATCTTCGAAACCTAGTGATTGATTTTGATTTTGTTCATCTTAGAAATCTGTTTCTTCATCTTTAACATCTCTGAGATGGGTTGATGCTGGTGATGATGGCTTGATGCTGGTTTCAACGGTGATGAATCGGTGATGGTGATGAAAACGGACGGTGGGTGTGGGTGATGAATGCTGGGTTTCATTTTGGGTTTCAATGATAGTTTGATGCTGGTTTCAATGGTGATGAATCGGTGATGGTTTGATGATTGATGATGTTTTTGGGTTTCCAGTAGCCTAGAATTTCTGGGGTTTTTTATTTTTATTTTTATTTTTTGTTGATTTTTTCAGGGTTATTATTGTTGATGAAGATGATCCGGGTTGTGCAAAGATTTGGTTGAATGTTTTTTTGTTAATTTTTAATGTTTTTTCGAATTAATGGAGATATGATGACAAATTATGAAATTTTTTGTATTTAATTATTTTTATTTTATTTCATTTGTTCATTTTTTAGTGAGGTTAATTGGGTCAACTAAGATGTCAAAGGGAATTTCGGCCTCTTTTGTCATATTTTTACTGTAAATATAACAGAATTTTCTAACAGCAGGAGATTTATCGTAACAAAATTCAAAATTTTACTGTACTTGTAAATAGTTTTTAATTGGATAGTTAAATTATAATTTATTTTTATACATTTTGCTATTAAAGTTTATCTTATATTGTCATGTAACATAATGAAGACAATCAACTATTATTACACTTATGACTGTGATGTTAAAAGTTTTGTCAGTTGACAATTATATTCACAATGGACAACGCTCACTATAAATATTTTCCAGCTTACCAAACGAATGCCCAAAATTAGTTGGTTGTTGGGAGTTTTGGTAGGTCAAGAACATAATGCAGAGAAATATAGTGTCCGCAAACAATATATGCATGCAACTATCATTTAGTCAGATGGATGTGATGTTTGATGATTTATCTATTATCTCACTTAAACATAAAACCTAGTCTTGTCTTTTCAGCAAGGAACAGCTTTTAACACGCTGCTCCGTTGTGTTATTACACGGGTTCTACACACCGTTTTTTCCATCCATAATTATATGGATCATTGTTCCACCTTATGTGGATCCCTCATCTACTTGTGGATTGTTTCATCTCGTATGGCAGTTACTTTTCAGACCGTACTTTAAGTCTAAATCCCGTCTTATCGGTCCCGGTAGATCCCTGAACTATTAAAAATAAAAACAGCTTTTTTGTTTATGGTTAGTGCTAAATATGAGGATCTTGTTTCTGATTTTCAAGTGCTTGGTAAGTGATTATCCAATATCATTAATGAGGATGTTGCATATACATAGAACAAGCTGAACAAAAAAAGGAAAATGATAGTTAATAGAGAATATAACCAGCGAAAAGTTGCCTCAAACCAGGGAAGAGTATGTATCTCCTATATGATTAAACAAGTTCATTAAAGAATGAAAATAAAGGTTGCAAAGAAAACCAGGCCATGAGCATGTGCAAGTAAGCCCCACAACTTGATTATCATTTCTGTAGGACACTTATCTTTCAAGTGCAGCAGAGACTTATCTCAAGATTTTAAATGGGACTCACATGTACCCACCAATCCTGAAACGTTTTGATGGAAGTACTGATGGACATGTAAGTCGCCGTAACTGTGAAGTATAGATGTAGATGTGTGATGTGCAACTTTTGCTTGCAGTTCCCACTTTATTGGCAATAGAAGTAATGCTTCCCTAAACAAGGAATTACAGGGAACACTCAATGTACATATAATTTACCAGTAAAAAGATCTTGGAATAGTAATATGATTCTTCTGTCGGCATTTCCTCAGGATCAGTTTCTTTTCCGAATCTACTCATCTGAGCAAGGTCCTTGGAACAATTCTTTGATTATTTTCTACTAACTCATGATATATTGTGATTTATAGCCGGTGTGGGACTCCAGGACTAAAAATTTCAATCTGAACAGTAATCTGTCAAACTAGTGCAGTTCAATGCAAGTTCATGTTAACTCTGAAGATCTCAAACCAGAGTTATAGTTCAGTATCCATTGTTCATTGACACAATTCGGCTGCAAGCATATGCACACAAGTGTACCAATTGCTTATCAGAGCCTAGAGTTCCAAATGTCCATTGAGAAAACAGGCATCAATGAATATTCCAGTCATACGCATAGGCCATGTTAACAGGAATCTCTTATTGATAAGCTGTAGGCCTATCTTACGAAACATCATTTACTTGACTAATGATTGAATTGATGTCCTTTTTCCTCATTTCTCCAGTCAAACTTTTCAGAATAAACACTATTTCTTTGAACTGGGGATGTGAACTATGATCCTTAAAAAATGTTGTGATCACCCCATGTAGTTCAATAAAACTCCATCCAGGGAGTTTTCTCAAGCCAAGAGACCTCATTTGGGTCCATGCCTCACCCACGCTATCCCATCTATCCAGAGAAGCATAGCAATGTGCTAGTTGAACATAGTTTCCAGCATTTTCAGGCCTCAACATGAGAACATCTTTGATAATATGGTTACCAAGTTCTGTGTTTTCAGTTGCCCGACAAGCATCAACCAGTATGCCTAAAACATCGCCTGATGGTTCTGGGAAATTCCTCTTATAGAAGTCATATGCCTCGTCTATCCTTCCTGATCGACAAAGAATATCAATGACACAAGCACGATGTTCAAGTTTAGGTTCAATCCCGAAATCTCTAGTCATTGATTGGAATATGCTCAAACCCTGGTGGACAAGCCCGCTGTGACTACAAGCAGAGAGAACTGCAAGGAAAATTATATGGTTTGGTCCGAATCCATTGTTCAGTAACTCCGAATACATCCTCAAAGCAGTCTCCCCTTTGCCATGAGAACCATATCCAGCTATAATTGTGCTCCATGATACCAAATCATGCTGTGACATTCCATCAAAACACTTCTGAGCAGAATGTAGATCACCACATTTACAATACATGTCAACCAGCGCTGTATCAACTAAGATGGACGGTCTTAGACAATTCCTAATCACAAAGTTGTGTATCCACTTCCCCTGGTGAAGCGCCCCAGTCGATGCACAGGCTTGGAGAAGGGAGACAACGGTTACTGAGTCAGGTTTTTGAAGGGTCTTAATCATCTCATTGAAGAGGAACAAAGCCTTTGATAAATGGCCATTTTGAGCATATCCAGCAATTATTGCATTCCAAGAAACCAAATCTCTTTCACCCATATTGTCAAAAACAGCACAACTTTGCTCCAATCGATTACATTTTGCATACATGGTAACAAGCGAGTTTTGAGCTGGAATGTCCAGTGTCATTCCTTGCCTTACTACGTATCCATGAACTGAGCTCCCTAAATCTAACGAACCCAGTTGTGCACAAGCTGCCAGAACACTAGCTATAGTGGCAGCAGATGGCTCTGCGCTTGATTTTAACATCTCACAGAACACAAACAGTGCCTTATCTGCACAATCATTCTGAACAAGTCCTGATATCATCGCGGTCCACGAAACCACATCCTTATCCTGTACCCTGTCAAAAATCCGAAATGCAGCATCAGCATTCCCACATTTCAAATACATAATTACAACTGATGTTAAAACATGTACGTCCAAGTTAAATCCACATCTAACAATCTGTCCATGCACCAACTTTCCCAATTCAAAATCACTCTCTATAGCATTTGCAGACACCAGACATCCAAATGTTTGCTGGTCAGGTTCCACACCTTCAATTCTCATTCTACACAAAAGCTGCAGTATTTCTCTCACATTACCAACCTGAGCATACCCCGAAATCAACGTATTCCACGAAATCAAATCCCTTTTATCCATCATTTCAAATAAGTCCCTTGCACCCTTTACACTCCCGCATTTACCATACACACTAATCATAGAATTAACCAAAGCTACATCACTCACAAAGCCATACAAAACCACACAACAATGTAAACACAGCACACGTTTGAGCTCCACAACCCCACTCATCATCCCCAACAAAGTCACCACACTTGGCTCAACCCCATTGAATCTCATCTCATTAAACATGTCAAACGACATGTTCCACATCCCCAGCTTGCGAATAGCACCCAATGATCGCAGTCCAAAGAACCACATCTCTCTCAGGCATCAAATCAAACACGTGGCGTGCATGCTTTATGCGACCAAATTTCCCATAAAAGTTTAACAAAGAGGAGGAAATATAAGGATCTGAACAGAACCCGTTAACGATAATGTGTTGATGCAGTGAAATGCCAATTGAGAAGAGCTTCAATGAAGTGCAAGACTTCAGCAGGGTAGTGAAAATATGGGAGTCTATTGGGGTTTTGGTCATGAACATGTAGTTTAAAAGGACTTGAAAGTTTGAATTTTGACAAGAGTAACGGTTTGTGAGAGAGTTCAACGACTTTGATATGAGTTTGCTCATAGTTTTCATGCATCGATTTCAAACCCAATCACTGGAACTGGCCTCAAGTTTGTTCCTTTTTTTTTTTAAGATGGGGGGCAGGGGGATGGGTTGTTGTTGTGGGGTTCTTATAGCAGCTTTTTGCCCATTTGTAAGGCCATGGAGGCAGCAAGGGTTTTGGTGTCACATTCAAGTATTAAAAATGTAGCCGAACAAACCTAAATCATATAGATATCAACATATTTGTAAACTTTGTGTTTATTAGCAAATTACAGCATCAAAGAGGAAAGCCCAAGAGTGTAATTGATCTATACTATTAATCGGTACATTAAAAGATGAATAGAAGTGAAGATATGCTCGTTAATGTTTCCGCGACAATGGGAGTAAGCTCGGATATTTTCATCTTGGGATTTAGTTTTTCTTTGGATATTCCCTTGCCCCGAATATGGTGGATCCGATTCTGACATTGGTGCTGCCCATTTCAATCTGCAAAACCATTAAGTTTGTCAATAGCTGCATAAGTCTTGCGTAAGCATTTCGAAGCAACAGAAACTTAAAAAGGCTTGCATAGCATTCAGTTTGTAGAAAAATAGTACTAAAACCAGCTCAGCTGGTGCGAGGCGTTATAGGCAAAAGTTAATCGCACCCCGATTTACTTCTTTTTAATTTGTTTTTGATACTCGGTTCTCTCGAATGTCATATGGCATTGTAATTCTAGAATAATTTCATTTTCGAGAAGAGTAAGTCAAGACAACAGGAAGATTTTGTAACTAGTAGTATTTGAGGTTAAACCGGGTAGTCCTTACAGCTAGCTCAAAGTCACCGGACATGCCCATTGATAGTTCACATTGCTCTTCAGGAATTTCAAGTGCCTTGCAGACCTCACCTCTGCAGTTTGCTAAGGTCTAATTACAAAAACACAGATTTGTATCAAATATCTGACATACCAGAAATCACGTAAAATGAAATGAATTACAAAACAAGAACAAATGAAAGTACAATCAGCCTATGACCTTGAAGTTCTCAGGGGTTGATGTATAATCAGGCATCCCTACTGTCATCAGGCCACAAAACTCAAGGTTCGGGCAGTCTTGACTAACATGCTTAGCAAGTTCTACACATCCTGAGGGCTCAATACCGGATTTTGCTGCAACATAGCAGAGATCAAACAAGCATGTCAGAACTGTTTTAAATAACAGAAGTAAAGCACTAGTCTTGCAAAATCCTAAACGGGGAAAGAGATTAACATTGGGAGTTAAGATTGTAGGAATCCACCCATAAGCCTTTTTCCTTTATACAACATTATATTCTTTCACATGCTGGCAGGATGTCACTGATAAGTTTGCAAGAATGAGCATGTCCGATATGCATTACGAGACAAACGATCATACACCAGTAACTCTATGGTCTGTTTGACAAGAGCTTCTAAGTTAATGATTTGTTCCAAGGAAATTAAATTCACAGATTACAGTACTTTTCTTTGATGAATAATTGAAGAATTTAATTAATAATCATAAAAGGAAGAGTTAAAAAGAAGGTGAACCAGCAATCTATCAATCTGCAAAGACATCAAAACAAAGAAGAACCAAACAGAGATAACCAACAAGTGATTCATAGAAAAGTCGCTTCCTAATTAACAAAATTTTATTGGCTAATCCTTCTTGTTCTTCAAATAAACATTTGTTGACTTCAAATACAAATGACAGCAATGGCACAGCTACAGGTAACATAAACTAAATAACATACATTCTTCTCCACTGGTATTCACTTGGATATACACCTTCAAAGGTTTTCTTCCAATGCTTGCAACCATACGATCAAGACGATCTGCAATCTATAAAACAGAATACGACTTAGTTTAAAAGAAAAAGAAAAGAGAAGGCAAGGCACCAAATTAAGGCCTTGTCAAGGAGCTCGTTTGAATAAACAAGACAGAACTCTTTAATATGTCATTTGCTATATAATCGACTCCCTAAAACTTAAACAATAGATTCAATAAAGAAAACCATGAAACTCTTAGCTTCAGTTGAGACCTCGCAACATTACCTTCTTATCATCTACACTTTCCACAGTCGCAAGATTAGGAACACCAGCTGCACAATACCAGATGATTCATTTATCAAACGTCATATCCATGTCTCATTCTCTAAAACAACAAGAGAAGATATACGATAAACAAGTTACATAACACCAACATGCACACAAAAGAGGAAGCTCTAAAACTTCTCAAATAGTCACCTCCCTAAACAAGAAAAAAAGCCAATTTACATTCAAATGGGGCACGAAAAAACCGACACAAACACTTGTCTATAAACTCAGTAACAACAAATTATCTAAAGAATCCAGCACGAAACATGGAAACATTTATCAAACGTCATATCCATGTCTCATTCTCTAAAACAACAAGAGAAGATATACGATAAACAAGTTACATAACACCAACATGCACACAAAAGAGGAAGCTCTAAAACTTCTCAAATAGTCACCTCCCTAAACAAAAAAAAAAGCCAATTTACATTCAAATGGGGCACGAAAAAACCGACACAAACACTTGTCTATAAACTCAGTAACAACAAATTATCTAAAAAATCCAGCACAAAACATGGAAACCAAAAACATGCAAACAAACACAAAAAAAAAAACCCCTAAACTACTAATTTCAATTAGAAGAACAGATAAATTCGATTGGCTTCCATCTATCCTACACCACAAAGTTGACAAAACAAAGATTAACCCACTTGTTACATTTCACAATAACATCTAAAAAGCTTGTTAATCAACTAAATTACGATACCACAAATTCGACGAGAAAACAAAACAAAAGGGAGCAAAATTAACCCACTTGTTACATTTCACAATAACATCTAAAAAGCTTGTCAATCAACTAAATTACGATACCACGAATTCGACGAGAAAACAAAACAAAAGGTAAGCAAAACTTTACCAAGCAAAGGTTTCACTTTGTTGCTCTGTAAATTTCCAATGAAATGCCACTCTACATCCTCTGGAAGCTGCACTTTCAATTAAAAACCACCTCACACAATCAAAACCACTCCTTCACGCATAAAAATCAACAACATAACATCAAAGGTGACATTTTTATCATCAAAAACGAATCAAGGTACGATTTTTATTGAAGAAGTGGAGAAGGTACCTGAGGGGCTTTCTCCACGAGTTCTTGGACGTAGTTTTCACCGAAAGATCGGTGGCCGGCGTCGTAGACTTGCCGGATGAGAGAGGACTGGTTTCGTCTTGCTCACCGCCACAATTCGGATACGGTCCGACGCCCGGCCCGACCTCTCGGCGACTTGGTGGACTCGCTGGATGACGGAGCGGAACGCCGCCGCTGCGACGCCGTCGGTGGCGGCGGAGGAGGCTGCCATGGCTTTCTGGATCCTGAGTCTTCTCAGTCCGTTGCTTGTCTCTTCTTCAGTGACCGCTCGTTTTCAGTCGCAGTTTGTCTCTAAACGGTGCGGTTTGTTGCCGTTGATGATATATTACTCCAGATAAAATTTATTAGGTGCTAAAATTTTTTTCTTTTGACGGAAATCCCAATTTAAATAGATGTAAATCGATTAATCGAAATAATATACATATATATATATATATATGAATGATTAACATTACACATTATAAAAGGATAGTTTTGAAACTTTGAAGGGTGTAGAAAGTAAAAAATTAATTTTTAAATTTTTAATATGAAAAAAATTAAAAGTTTTTGGGAAAATTATAGAAATAATCTTTTTTAAGCTGAAATTGAACAGTAACCCTTTTTTTTAGATTTTTTATTTTTATCAATTATATTTTTATTCAGAAATAGTTATGTTTATAAGATTTTTAAAAAAATGGTAATTTGGACCCAAAAAGAGAGTCATTTATAAAAAACCCTAAAATTTTTTAATCATTACACACCCATTACTTTTTGACATTCATATTAAAAATATAAAAATTAATTTTTGGCTTTCTGTACCCTATAAAATACGAAAATTATCCTTTTATAATGTATAATGTTAATTGTTCATATATATATAGATATATATATATATACATGCATACATACATACATATATATCTTTTCATCTATACCCATTTTTTTTCATCTTTCAAATCGGGGACAATTTAGAGGAAGAACAAACTCATAAAAAAAATGTAACAAATTGACGTTGTGTTTTGATTGTTTCATTTTTTAATTTTGGCCCTTAATCTGCAAGACTGCAATAAAACATATGCATAGTTTGGTGTAATAAACTGCAGCACTATATTTTTATGTTGTGATTTTCCTTTTGATTCCCATTATAACATTAGGGTTTATTTTGAATTAGTTGGATGAGTATAATATAAATGTGTAAATTTGACTTTATTTGTAATTATATAGATTTATCTTTTTAAGTAATTATATATATATGGATATTTTAGCAATAGTATTTTTTAATTAAAATATCGGTATGGTGTGAAATTTGTTGGGTGGTAATAGGGCCAGCCATATATACATATATATTGCCGTGAGTTTTTTGTTGTTGTTTTTATTCTTAAAATTTTCTAAGAAACACTATAATGAATTCGAAGAATAAGTAAATAAAATATAATAAATTATTCAATGATTATAAAGAGTGTTAATTAATTCAATCCTATAAACTCTCAAGTTTGAGTTGTCTCCACTATAGATAGTATCTCAAAAAGGAAAAGTGATGTCTAATATTGTATAGATCAATGTGTGCAACTAATAAATGCGATTAATAACAATACTTATTATTTGCATGTAATTATAGATAATTTTGCATAAATTGTAGTTGAAATTGGAAACAAGAGAAGAATTATAAAGTCATCATATCAGTCGAGTAATGTTATTGAACTATTAATATCAATTAGATGTATAATTTATTTGATGCGCAAACAATTAATTGAATAGAGATTTTCCATAATGAAATGTTGAGAAATGAAAGGAAGTTCAAGAAAAATTGTGCATATTATTATCAAATGCCATTTGTTGCTGAATTCTATACTTGATGATCCATCTAAGAGCCTCCAATGATAGAGCAACTAAAGCTAACAGTGCCAGTACTCCAACATAAACCCATTTCCATCTCTCAGCATGGGTTTGATGGATGGCTCCTTGGAATATATTTGCTATACTTAGAGCAATCAGTGCATAGCCTAGAATTTGATGGTATATCACCCAACACTTGCGGCAGTCATCATTTATCCTTGGTTGCACAAAAACTGCTAACATCTAATAAGAAATACGAACAAAATTCTTGTTGGATGATAAAACGAGTAATCGATCAATTAATACAGATAAATTCAGAATTGTTTATCAGGATTACAGGCTTACTTGTATAGTTGACAACGTGAATACAAGAATGCCAAGAATGCGATGTGTTTTAAGCGTGTATTGCTTGGAAGAGTTTCCAAGCCACAATCCAATGCCCCATCCAAGTGCACCAAGAAGATAACCTGAAGTTTGACACAAAATGTGAAGAGGGTACCATTCATCATACTTCATTGGAAATTTCCTGAAGTATCTTGCAATGATCACTCCGATCGGCAAGAGAGTCCCATATCCTAAGATATTCAGGACCCCATGAGCCTGTTACATTAAAAATGGTACTGTCACGTCACATATTAAAGTATATACATACGTAATGTGTTGATGATTAAAAACAAATAACAACAAAAACCTTACATTTCTAGGCTAGAAGATGTCGATGATGCGTGGGGCTCTGGGGCTTCCATGGTCTTAGATTTGTAACACCAGTCTCGGTGCTTTCAAGAGAAGTAGTCTTCATTTGGTGTTGCATATCCTCCATACCTGTGTCAACTTTTCTTGTCATTTTCATGAGAGAAACCTCTTCATGATCATTGACTGATGAAGAGGCTAACTGGGCAGCAATAACAAAAGGAAGAGGCAAAATCAAACTGAGGATTATAAGACAATGAGAAGTCATAATCTTACAATTATCAAGTAAACGATGCTAGCTAATTCAATGCCAATATGTGATCCAACAGTTGGTTCAATTTGCTTTATAGGCATACGAAAATGTATAGAAAAATGTTTGATACAGTCAGGAGGTTTTTGATGCAACAGCAACCTAGACTAACTAGATTTCAGATTGATTTTACAACCCAATATTATTTATTTATTTATTTAGTTTAAGTACTTCTAAAGAATAAATAGGTATTGATAAGGGAATATGTGCTTTTCTTATCAAACTAACAGGGGAATCCTGTCTGTCTTGCTTTAATAGCATTGTATTTTGTACAATCAGATATTATTCTGATTATCTTTAGCTCTTTTTTTCTTTTCCAATTATTGGACCTGCTTTTCTCTCCCTTTTGATAATTTATATGATTTAATCAGTAATTAATGTAGCATAGTTTGATGCGCTATTCACGCTAGATATTAAGTCAAGTACAGGTTCAAGAAGTATATGAAATGTTAATATATATGTATATATATAAGATTGTATATATTTTATGTAAATTTTGGATGATTAAAGGGGGCCAGCAATATTTTTATCCAAAACTAACTTTTTCTTTTTCTGAAATGATCCGAAACCAAATTTTGTTTTATTAATTGCGAAATAAAAAGATATTAAAAATTGTGTTTGAAAAATAAGATTTGGAAAACATAAAAACCATTTTTTAAAAATTGGTGTAAAGTTATAAAATATAATTAAAGAAAACTCTTCATTAAGTTATAATCAAACATCTCTTATCTTGATATGAGTGATATTCAAGCCCAGAATGTTACCAAAAAAGAAAAGCCACCTTCATAAATCTACCAACTATTATTAATTACATGTGTAATTTTGTTATATTCCCTCCTCATATTTTGATGGGAGAATAAATTATGATGATCATTTATGTTGATATCTAAGCTACGTATAATAGTTCTGATGGCATTTGTTATCAATGGTTGAAATTTATCTTTTTAATTGCATCATTTTTAAGTACAATGTGTAGTCTTCAATGTTTTATGCTCAAGAATACAAATTAGCACAACATAAATCTTGAAACTTGATCCTTATATAATAGAGAATATCTTACCTAACTGACATAAATTTTGAAAAAACAGAAAGTCGAACATATAATTTTATTTCAACTCTCAAAATTAAGTTATGTTTTCTTCTTATTTGACACTAACAAAGTGGTTGAGCATTTAGTGTTAATATTCGTGGTAGGAGCTCAAATATTAAATTCACATATTAAATTATTAAGTGTGGGGTAATCTATTTCCTATAATGAGTGATAATCTGAGTTGTATTTGTGGGAATTGATTTATCAAGTCCAATGCACCCTTAACCCCCTGACTGATGTCAGATTTTTTTTTTTTTTTTTTTAAAAAAAAAAAAATGAGAGCCCAGAAAAACCCATTCACTTCATGACATGCCAACTAGTGATTGGATACCAAGATCCTAGCTACGATTTATTAATGTCGTGTGCACTTTACAGCAGAGATACAGAATCACTGTGGAGAGCGCAACTTTTCTTCACATCTAATCAATTAATCTCGAATTATTTAGAGAAATCAAGTGATTTCTAAGCAGTCTATTGAATTAAGACCACACAACCAAAACCATATAACTTGTACATTCAATTTCTCATTATAAGTCAACTCTCTCCAACCATACCACATTTCCTATTTAACCAATCCTCCAATCAAATCATCACCACAATCAATCACTCTTCCTTATACAACTTAATTTACAGCCATGAAGATGCTAACCCTCCCATTTACACTTACAATGGTTCTAGTGGCAGCCGCGAGCCCGAAAGCTTATGATAAAAACTCGATTTGGAGAAACGAGTTACTTACAGGTACTAGTTATACTACTACGACATCCTTAAGAGGGGTGAGCCGGTTCCTAGCACAGCACACTATAGTGAACATGACTTGTGACGAGTTTCCACGCGTTTGCCGGCAGCTGAAGAGCAGCAGCTGGCCAGATTGTTGCAAGAAGAAATGTGTTAATGTGAAGAGTGATCGACTCAACTGTGGAATGTGCGGGTACAAGTGCAAGTACACTGAAATATGTTGCAAGGGCATGTGTGTGAATGCTTCGTTTGATAAGCGAAACTGTGGTGGGTGCACTAAGAAGTGCAATAAAGGAGAGTTTTGCGTTTATGGGATGTGCAATTATGCATGAAATTCAATGGTCTCGTTAACACAACTTGTAAAACATTAATAATTATTTTGTGACAATTTCTTGTCACACGAGAGTCTGATCGTGCTCTAAAGAGCAGCTTGATGATGTTTACTTGATTAAATGTTATCTGTATGCTATTTATGGTGTATACACAGTGTAATCTTTTCAATACATATATATGATTAATGCACAAGTACAAAGAAAATAAGTGTATTTTCTCTTTTATTTCAACGTTTTTTTATGATAATATGTGAAATAAGTTTCAATAGGATGGATGTATCGCGTAATATATAAGTTTGTAAAACTTTGTATTCATACATCAAACTAAATTTAGATTTTTTTTTATTATTTATAGCTTTTCGAATATGCATGACGCATGGTTTTTTGTTAGACTTGCAAACGAGTACAGCCATGGTTTTTTGTTTTTACCAAGTTAATTAAATTATATTGGACTGCAAATGCATAATATTATGTTAAACAACTAATGCATGTATATCAAATTATATATAAGAACCATTCGTTGGTTGTTCTGTCCAACTTTTGTCAATGGTAGCGCTTTAATTTCTTGAAATTTATGACTGATTTTTAGAAGTTGGAAAATAATTTGGGGCCAAATCTAGCTCCAATATGGTTTGGGCAATCAGTAATACAACAAGCATTTATTTTATGCTTTAGTCATGGCTCGTGAGCTTTCAGAAATTAACTTTTATGTATTAGTTAAAGATTGGTAGGTGTCGATAGTCTATCTGTATCAACCAAAATCAAGTATTACAAATTTACAAGTTGGATACTCATTTATAAAATAAATATAAGATCTTGTTAATTTACTTTTTATGAGTAAGATAAGATTTAAATCTCCTTCATTAAAAAGAAAAATGGAAAAAATATACAATAAATTCATAGAAGAGTTCCGTGTTATGGATTGATCATTTAGAATTTTATTTATTTAATTAGTCTTATAATTGAAAGAAATAAAACAAGAGTATTTATATTACTTGATCAGTAATCCGGCAGCTAAAATGTCCTAAAATCAGTGCATTAAATTCCTAAATCCTTGGCGTATCCTTCTCAGTATACATGTATGCCAAACCACAACATGTGCTTATCAAATATATAGGGAAGATACGTAGCATCAAATTGTTGCTTCATCTTGCAAAATACAATGAAACAATTAATACATGAATCACATGCCCTCCTAATTTTTCTTTTTTATCCTTGAATTCGTTTTGTGCAATGTGTCGTATATGTATAACTGATCTGCAGTCCAAATGGTAAACACTAACTAGTTCAGCAAATCCGATTTCTTGTTGTTATACAACAAATCTTGTTCATGAAAATTTACAATTTAAAAATATGAAAGTAAGTACGTCTACTAATAATCTAAATTATTATTGCACTGCACTTTTTCTTTACATTTGTTATAAGGGATTCGAATATTATTATGAGAGTAAATATTTTTTTGCAGTATATGGTAGTCGATTTTTGAGGTCTCCATAGGTTTTTGAATATTGGAGTTAGATTATCATGTACTTATATAAAAAATAAAAAACAAAAGTATTACTTTTTGTGAGATTGTGTCCAAATTAATGTATTTCGAACCAAATCAGCCCTAATTATCGGAATATGCTTTGGATTTGTAGGGGTTTGATCTTGTCAAGGCTGCATTGCAGGATAGCCAAACCTTGGCCAATATATTCTAACTTGTACGTATGTGATTTGTAATCATAAAAGTCAAAACAATAACAGAGAGGTGAAGGCAAGATTCTAACAAGCTGCTGTTATCTTCAAGCTAATTAAAAGTGCTTTTGTAACTGATTTCAAACCAAATTGCAGAGGAAATTTTGAAAAGAAAAGATCAAGTTTTCTTGGCAATCTTATTTGCAATGTGGAAGCGGTGGGGATGTGGGATTTGATTTGGTCTCGTTTAAGAAAGCTAGCGTATCCTTTATTTGACAAGACTCAATAATTTTCAAGTGACTTCAGTTTATTATTATTTTTTAAAATTGATACCAAGACCAGACTAAAAATCAATTAATTTATTGACAACAAACAATATTAATGTGATTAATTAGGATAGACTTCTTATTGAATTATTATTAATGATTTGTATAAATTGAGAAAATTAATAAGTATTCATAATTCAAGTAATTAGAGTGATATGCGATAGAGATTTGAGTTTTACTATATCTGTATGTATCAATATGTATTTATATTTTTCTATTCTTAGTGTGAAAATAGACACAAAATAGAATAAGAAATAGTTAATTGATGGATTGAAACCTCACTTTAATCTCCAAAATGCTGCTTTATATGGTCCATATAAGTCAAGTTTTCTAACTATGAAATTTCATATGCATCTTCATTGAATCGACTGACATCCTCAATTTCTATTTCATTATGTAACCTTGGTTCTTCTCCTATTTCCCCATATTTGATTTTAATTTTGATTTATCAAATTTAGCCAAACTTTCATTTACTTAATAAAGACCTAACATTATGGAAAAACTTGCTCATTTTTTTCTCGAATCAATCCTATAAATACCTTCTCGTACAACACTTCTTCAACAAGCATTTTCTTAGAAGTCTCTCTATATATCTTTTCCTATCTATATAACACAAACTACAACTATGGTTTCATCTAAAACCCTAGTTATCATATTGATTGGAACATTAATGGCTTTGGCCATTTCAGTGCATTCCAATGAAATTCCCTTGCCCGAAAGTGAGGAACCCCACTCGAGTATTCTCCGAAGGACAGGCCGCTTCCTTGCGGGCACAGTGGATTGTGACAAGTACCCTAGAGTCTGCCGTGCCAAGGGCAGCGCCGGGCCCGATTGCTGCAAGAAACAATGTGTTGATGTGTTGACAGACAAACTCAACTGCGGGAAATGTGGCAGGAAGTGCAACTACTCTCAAATGTGCTGCCAAGGAAAATGTGTGAACACTTCTTTTAATGAGAAGCATTGTGGCCGCTGCAACAACGCCTGCAAGAAGGGAAGTTCGTGTGCTTATGGGCTATGCAACTATTCTGGCTAATTATCTCAAAAAAAAAAAACTATTCTGGCTAATTAGTCTGCTTCAATTGTTAATTAGATATACAAATATATATCGTTCAAATTAGTAATTTTTATAATTCTCTTATCATCCGCTAAATTGTGTTCACTAATTGATATTTGATATTTGGATGAAATAAAATACAAAAGTTTGCCTCGGAAACAATTAAGTTTAATCGTTTAGGTGTGCTTGATAAAGGTAAACCAATAATGCCATGCATGGCTATTTCATGTTAAGCTATGACAGTACTAATTCATTTATATTATAATTAATTATGTCAGAATGTTATTGATAAATATTTGTTTGATGTTGTCATAAAATTTCACGCGGTTTTAATTTTTCTTTTTTTTCTTTGCAATAATATTTTATATTCGAATGTTATTTATATTTTTTATTTTTATAGTTTAATATTATTTATTTTGAATGATTGATTTTTGTATTATTTATTTTGACTTTGGGATTTTTTTTATATTTTTATATTTAATATTTTTTAAATCAAAGGTAAATTCGATATTTTAACTTCTACATAACGTTCTCATTAGAAGTTTAACGGTAAAATGTATTTTGGATAATTAAATCAAACTAGAGTGGGAAAATAGAGATTTACACAAATTATGGACAATGTTTAGAGATTTTCCTTTATAATCATACCATTATCCTTTTTTTTTTTTTTTAAATAGAAGAAATACCACTCTTCGTTTAAATTAAATTTTAAAAATTACGTGGAAAAAAAGGATTTTGATAATAAAAACAATTAGTTTTTTAATTACAACTAACACACCACCCTTTAATAAGAGTAATTGAGTATTTCTCTCAACTCTAAGAGATCAAATGTTTGAGTTTCACCCTTATTTTATTAAAAATATAATGTATTGGTATGAGTCTTGTAGGAGTAATTATCCAGATTGTATTATTAATAATCAATTTTAATACATCTTGACAGTTCTTTGTATCTCAAAATTTTTTTTTTAAAAAAAAAAAAGCCTGAAAATATTATTTTTATAGTGCTACCCATTAACAATCAATAAAAAATACTTAAAAAAAAACAATCAATAAAAAATTATATTCATTAACTATCAATATAGTTTTTAAAGAAAAATTAACCACAGCCTACCTACAAATTTGATACTCACAGATGCGTACAACTTTTTAATTTTTTTGCAACTCGTCCCCTGATTAACGAGTTGATTGAATTTGACCATAACATAATCACTTTGATCGTTTAAAAGGTGTTAAAAGATGAAATTACCCCTGAGAACTGTCAGATTATTGTGGGTTGATTTTGTAGCCAAATAAAATTACCAATATGTCATTGAAATCATGTTCAATCTCAAAAAACCTCAATTGGAAATAAGTTTCATTCCCTTCTCCCTCTCATCTTCAACCAAATCATTAACATCAATTGCTAATCCAAAACTATCATAATTAATCAATCAACAAAAATTAGTGTTCAATCACAAAAAATTCTTTAAAACAACCCACAATCAACCCCAAAACAACCCAATTGGGTTCGAATGATTCAAACCTAGAACTGGATTCGAGAATGATTCGAACGTAGACTGGGTTGAGTTCGATTAGAGAGATAGTAACCAATTGGAAGAAGAAGAAAAAGTAGAAGAGAGAGAGATGAGAAAGAGGGTGATTGGAGAAGAGAGAGACAGTGGGCTTTTGGTGTTATTTTTTTAATTATTTTTTAAATTTATTTATTTTTTCAAATTAATCTCCATCGTCTATCTTTAGATTGATAGTAGAGATCTAATTATAAAATATTTAAATTAAATTTTTAATTTTTATTTAATTTTTAATTTTTTTTTCTTAAATTAATCTCCATCGTCTATTTTCAAATGGACGGTGTATATCAGATTAAATTTATTTAAAGTTTTTAAAATTTATTTTCAAAGAATATTTTTTACACAATTAATCATACCTAATGATGATCAAACCAGTCAATCCGTTAGTCAAAAAAGGACATTGTAAATAAATCAAAAAGTTATACGCATCTATGAATATTAAATTTTGAGATAGGCTGAGGGTAATTCTCTCTATTTTTTAAATAAAAATATTTCACAGAAATTACTATAATATCATAGTACTAGTTTTAATTTGAAACATTTCAATTTTATTATAGAAAAAAAAAATCAGGTAATTTTAGGAGCTCGTGTTTGAGATTTTTTTGGTAGTATTGCTGAGAAAATGACGGTGTGAATTCATTCAAGATCAATCCATAAAGTTGTTAATGTCCCGCCAAGGTCTACCAAAGCTTGACACTTGGTTCAATGGTTGAACAAATGGTCAAGTTATGTGGGCTGGCCCTCGACTCTTGCTTACTGGATCCACATAGATTAATTAACGTTTTTATAGTCAACTCTAGGGATTAGATACTTCAATATAACAAATTAACAAGAACAAATAATTAAAAGTCAAAACATCGAGTGCTTTTGTAACGGTTTTCCATCATATGATAAGAGAAACAAATGGAAAAAAATTTGATTTTGCGACTTATGTTTGAATAATGTGAACAAGAAAATAGTGTGATCTTAATATGGTGGGCTCACTTACCAAACTAAAACATAAATTATAAAATAAATTTTGATTAAGCTGGACAAATTCTCTCAGAATTAATATGTTCACTTAGTTTACTTTTTTATTTGGAAGATAAAATTTAAACTCCTATCATTATTCATATAAAAGTAAAGGTATACAATTATTTAATAAAACTCAATAAACTTAGGTAAACCTTTTAATTCTTAATTCTTGAAAAATATTTTTATTAATCATTTACTATAATAAACTACATAAACTTTCCTTCTCAAAATTAGGTATAGTCCAATTGATTAGAGATGGATCAGTCCCAGCTTGGACCAATCCGGAAATCCTATTTGATTTGAGTTTCTTCTCAGTTATTGAATATCTATAGCTACCGATCAAAGAAAGAATTAAGAGAAAGTGAGATTTATTGTTAATTAATTAACTACAAAAAGTTCTTTCCAAAAAAAAAAATTAACTACAAAAAGGCCTGATAAATATAATTTATACCAAGATTGACATGCCCACAGTTGACACTTATCAAAGCTAACATATCGAATTTGGGAGTATGTTCCCTAATTTTACCTAATTTAGCTTATAATATTTCTCCACAAACCTAACTTTCTTTTACTTGTTAATTAATTCAATTTTCTCTGCTTGTAGAATTAGACCACTCCACTAACAGCAACACACGGTTTGAATTAAAATCCATGCAAATTGATCACGTACTTTAATTACATAAATCAACCAAACAGCCTCCATTTTGCACTATAAATACCTCCACAACTTCTCAATTTTTCCTTCACACCCAAACCATTACTTAATTCTTTCCTGAACATAAACACACCATGAAGTCCTTTCAAATATTTCTTGTGCTAGCTATGCTCTTAGCTATCACCACCACTGCTCTTTCTACCGCGGCACCGTCTTCCGATGATGACCAAGAGCCATTGGTTAATGATGATCATGATCATGAAATGATGATCAAACTCTTGATCTTGATCATAGCCAAGAACTAACAACTTCGCTTCGCGGGGCGAGTCGGTTTCTTGCTTCGACGTACTAGGGATAATGCGATGACATGTAACAACTACCCTAGGGTTTGTCGTGCCAAGGGCAGCCCGGGGCCGGACTGCTGCAAGAAGAAGTGTGTGAATGTAAGACAGACAGGCTCAACTGTGGCAAGTGTGGTAGGAAGTGCAAGTACTCGGAGATTTGCTGTAAAGGAGAGTGTGTCAATCCAACGTCCAACAAGAAGCATTGTGGAGGTTGCAACAGCAAGTGCCAGAAAGGAAGCTATTGTGCGTATGGGATGTGCAGCTATGCGTAGATAAGATTGTGGTTGATTTCAAGCTAGTCTAGCAAAATTTGGTTTGTTTATATTATAGCTAGCTACATATAAGTTCGTGTGATGAATAAGGCAATTGGACATCATCTAGATAGCTAGTTCTCGTGGGGTTGCCAGCGTTTGATTGTTCTTTCATTTAATTCATTTGTAGGTGTGTGATATGTATTCATTACTATTCTAAATATATGTTGATTAGATACAAAAATATACGGTATTCGATTAATCCAAGTACATATTTTAGACTCAATACCATAATAAATTTGCATTAGCTCTAGTATGTGTATGTGTATATATGTTAGCCAATAATATAATTAGATGTCTCTATATCTTTCGTTGGATTACTCTGTAATTAAATATCTCTATATTAGCTAATAATGTACTTGAAGTCTATTAAAGACTTGTAAAAGGAAAGAATAATGATCTTGGACCTCTTAATTACTTTCGTTATATAAGAATTAATTGTAATCAATGGAAATATTGATGTACTTTATATATCGCTTAGAGACAAATTAATTATTTTCTGATGAACTATCAGTCTATGACAATTTAAATTAATAATTAATTAAATACTTTTATTGTCAACAAAGCAAAATCCCTACCGGTATGATTACTTTCACCTACAAACTTTGCTTATATGCATACTTAGAGAGCATTGTCAACTCTTGACATCAACCCTACGAAGTATGATTGATAGATTTTAACTTACTAGCTTAGATTTTATATATAATTGGAAAATAATTAATTTTATATAAAATTATTGAAATCTATCAAGATTAAACTTTATATTTGTTATTCGAAATCCTATTCTCTTAACATTAGGAGATAATTTTTCTCATAATAAGTGGATAAAACTTCTTATATGTGTTGATAAATACATGTTGTGAAGACTGAATCTCTATCATAGATGTAAAAAAATAATTGCGCTAACTGTTTAAATTTTCACTAGGATGTGATAGTATGTTTATTTTTCTTTAAAAAAAAATAACTTTAAGGAGAAGAGATTCCAGTTTAAAATCTCAATATTTGTCTAAAGTTGTAGAACCACGTGCTATGTTTGCAACTACTAAACTTGTTTACATTCCGTAAAATGATGTTGAACATTATATTGTATTTAAATCTTTGTTCGTAGGTAAACCAATTTATGTGGCTAACCAAATTGAGTTGCCGAAGAAATTAAAACTTGTTCCTTCCACATTTATCTGATTTGTACGAAGTACATAATTTCCTTGCCTCTAAGTCAAAGATTAATAACTTTCTAATTTGACACCATTTCACTATTTACAATTGTTTCAAACCCTACAAGGCTGCTCCAAACTGGTATAATCAATCAGTTGACCCCCTTTTGTTCGGGCAAGTCTATTGAATAAATCGTTATATGGTTAACTGGGACCAAATCAAACTAGCTAGGACATGGTCTAGAATAAAAATGTTAGATATGCCAACTAGGCTTATGGCCTTCTAATATGGGATTAATTTTACCAATTTGTGTTTAAAATAAAATAATAGACAAAGCTCTATAAGCATATAAATAATTGTGTCTCTGGATGATCATTATTTATTTTAATTAGAAAGCATATTCTGTTATGATCTAAGTCTTTCGATAAGAAATTAATTCAAACTATTAAACAATTCTGCTTCATCTTTTCAATTCTTTAAGTTTTTGCCATGACCAAGCTATGAATAGTAATTAACTCCATTTTATTCTCTAGTCACACATATTAAATATAAAATGAAAACACAATTAAACATTTAAAAAAAAAAACATACACACACACACAAAAACATATATCCAATTTATTTAAATTGATAAATACTGATTTCCGTAGCTCTGAAGTCTGAACATTCTTCTCTTAGCCACCGGCCACATCCGTATCCATTGGATACTACTCCCACAAAAACAATATATTTAGATTCTATATACTCTTGAGATTTCTATGCATCTAAAAGACATGATCTACTTATAATTTGGCAACTCAACGAATCAAGCCACGCCAAAGCTCGTGCAACCACGTTTTGTGTTGCCACAAAAATCTTACCAAATTAGCCCCCTAAATCGTGTCCACCACCTTCTCATTTCCTGCATAATATAATTAATTCCTCCATGTGCCACATATCTCACAAGTCATATTCAAACAAACAAGCAACCAAATCATGGCCTCCTCCACCAATCTCTTGTTATTTTCATGTCTCTTGGCAAATTTCGTTTCAGTCCTCCATGCATATTCACTTGACGGTTACACTGCACCCAAATTACCCACAACTCCTAAGAAAGTACTCATGAACGTTATAGACTCATGTTGGCGGACCAACCCTAACTGGGCTAGAAACCGCCAGGCACTGGCAGATTGCACGGTGGGGTTCGGCAAAGCTGCCACCGGAGGCAAATACGGGGCAATCTACACTGTCACGAACCCCGACGATAATCCAATAAATCCTAAACCGGGCACGTTAAGGTACGGTGTCATTCAAAGCGAACCACTTTGGATAGTTTTTGCCAAGGACATGGTCATTACACTAAAAAATGAGCTTATAATGAATAGTTTCAAGACTATAGACGGGAGAGGTGTCAAGGTGGAAATTGCATATGGACCAATGCATTACTATACAAGGTGTTAGTCATATTATTATACACGGAATCAGCATTCATGACTGCAAGCCATCGAAAGCTGGCCTTGTCCGGAGTAGTCCAATGCACGTTGGACACCGTCATGGCTCCGATGGAGATGCCATTGCTATCTTTGCATCTTCAAACGTTTGGATCGATCATTGCTCATTTTCTCGTTGTACTGATGGCCTTATTGATGTCATTCATGCTTCAACCGCCGTCACGATTTCGAACAACTACTTCACTCAACATGATAAGGTAGACAAAATTAATTCTATTTTGTGTGTATGTGTATATGTGCGCAAGTATGTCTAGATTTTAGAATGCTAAAAGGTTGCGTTGATTCAAATTTGCAGGTGATGTTGCTAGGACACGATGATGGATACACTGCTGATAAAGTCATGAAAGTTACAATAGCCTTCAATCGTTTTGGGGAAGGTCTTATTGAGAGGATGCCAAGGTAATTAAGGCCAAGAATTATTAATAAATAAGTGTCAAATTATCAATCGTTTTGTTTTTTTTTTTCATAAAGAAATAAATTGAGTTTGAATTTCATTTCTAATTGTAGATAGACTCTTCTAGTTTAGAATACATAAAGAGTCTTTCGTATATAAAATGCTCATAATATATAAAATCTCTTTTGACATTATTGAAAGAAAGTATGATAATTGTTTCGTATTTTGTCCTGAAAATGGAAAAATTTGTATGCATGAAGGGTCAGGATAGGCTATGCTCATGTTGCCAACAATAGATATGACCACTGGGAGATGTATGCAATTGGTGGGAGTGCCAATCCAACCATTTTAAGTGAAGGCAACTATTTCATAGCTCCAAATTCTAATTCAAAGCAGGTATAGACAATTCTTCGTTTTCTACAAGAAATACGGCATTTGAATAATTCTAATAATCAAATACTTTTCTTTACATGAACGGTATAATGCATTCAATCTATTTTAGATATCTTTACTAAAAAATAAAAAATTACATTAAATAAATATATCTAACGATTAAGAATCTAAGATATATAAATATATCTAAATCGGATTTTCTACACATGAGATTCTTGAGACAATATCAACATAATATGGTATTATGTTTAAGGCTTCAGACAATATGTAATACTTTGTGTAACAGGTTACCAAAAGAGAATCTTATAGTGGTTGGAAGAATTGGAAATGGAGGACTTCAAATGATGTTTTCTTGAATGGAGCTTATTTTGTTCCATCGGGGTATGGAAGCTGTGCACCAAATTACTCCCGCACTCAGTCATTTACAGTTGCACCAGGAGCAATGGTTCCTGCTCTAACAGCTAATGCAGGTCCTTTGCGCTGTGTTGTGGGGAAAGCATGTTGATTATATGATTGTCAATTAAAATTTTAATTTTCCCTATGTGAATGTAACTTGGTTTTACTCTAACTTTTTCTTGCAATCTTGATTTCTTAATTTTGATAGTCTTTTTTCTTGTAACCTTGATCTCTTAATTATGATTTTCTCTTTTTTTTGTTTCTGGGAAAGTGCTTTTAGCCATATATATTTTCTCTGAAGCACTTTTCTTGAGTTATTGCAGAGGGAGAACTGATCCTCTTGTAGCATAAGTAAGTATAGCTGTTTTGCCGTGGTGGGTTTGATAATTGTTAATGTCATCTTATTCATGGATTTGCTAAATCAAATATTATTTTTAAATAACTAGTCTCATATGCTTTTTATTAATTTGTTATGTATGTCTTGTTTATACTGAGACCCCTTACTAGTTATTACTCATAAACTTTGAATTCTCAAGTTAGCATGCGAGAACACATTAATAAAATTAACCTTAAAAAAAAAATAAATAAATAACTTTATTATTATTACTGTTATTATTATTATTATCTAGAAATCTTCCAAACTCCAATAAGGAATTCGAAAACTAGAACTATATCCTATCCTACAATCTTTGAGAAGTTGAAAACTATATATGATCTTTAATCATGTAGGTACTCAATTGAAGCATAGTCCTAATGGCTCTACTAACTCCTCATGCGAGCAAACCAAACTTTATAATTCAAACGAAGCAAATCCGGAAAACAAATTAATATGGGAATTTCAAAACATGCAAAAACATATAAAGCCTCAATAACAAACGCACAAACCAAGACCAAAAATTATCAGACTTTAAAAAGAAACACTAAACAGAAAGCGTATTTTTACAAGAAAAAGAACAAACGAAGAGGGTGGTTGTTTTGTTTTTGAAGATAATTTCACATAAACAAGGGGCATCAAGGTTGCACTTGTTGTGCAGTTAGTGTTAAAACGACGACGTCTAAACGACCCCCGTATAATTTTAAACAACACCGTTTTTTTTTGTGAGCCCAATTGGCCCTGCGTTTTATTAAAACGGTGCGGTTTGCATGATTTGTCATTGATGGGGAGACAATTAAAACGGCATCGTTTCAATTAGACAGCGTCGTTTCGGTGGGCTAAAATGAGTAGCGGTCTCTCTATTTCTTTGTTCCTACTCTCCCTCCAAGTACATCACAGTTTTCATAGTTTAAAGTTTCTACCTACTTTGATGAATCAGATTCAGCATACGGCGAATTATATCAATTAAATTGATTGTGTTTAAAAATTATGGCAATGGAGACTATTTTTCCTTCTGCTTGATTAATTTTATGACTTTTATTGCAATATCACTTATTACTTGATTAAATATGTGTTATTTGTTCAATCAACTTCGTGTTTTTAGTAATAAATGTAATAAAATTGGTAAACTTGGATAAGTAAGAGAAGTCTGACTCCAAAAAAAAAAAAAGAGAAGTCTGACTAGTCTGTTAAATTTGTGGAAGTTGATCGTATTTGAAACCTATAATTATTGTTTTTACTTTTGATTGATTTTATTATTTTAAATTATTGGTTATTACTTGATGAAACATGTGGTTTTTTTTTTTTCCCTTCAATTAAACTTCATTTCTTTTTTTCAATGAAAAGTAAGTAAAACCTTGATTTCGGTAAAACATTTTAACTCAGTGAAATCGGTTAAGCGGGTGATATTTGAAAATTGTAACAACCATGATCATTTTTTTCCTTTTGATTGATCTTATAATTTTTGTTGGTTATTATCTCGAGTAAATATGTGTTTTCTTTTCCTATTAACTTCTCTTTCTTTTTTTTTTCTTTTTTTTTTCTCATAACAAAATTAACCAAATCAAAGTTTCAACAAAATTAATGTAATATGGAATTACAAGCTATTTGATTAAGAAATTCTTTGTTCAAATCCTAAAAATTAAAAAATAGATAAATAAATAAAAATCGATATAAGGTAAAAGATGAAATTGACAAGTGGATTTAACCAAAATTGTCAAAGAAAAACAAAAAAAAAAAAACTGTGACTCAACATTGTAGGAGGGTAACATTAGCCATGTATTAAAGGAGGCTTGTTAAAGAGCAAAATCTGAAGTAATATGTAATCAAAGAATAACAAAAAGGAAAAAGAAAAAGGCGTGCAGAACAACCACTAAATGGATGTCTGTTGCTTGCTTCACTCACTTTAATTAGTTGATTTTTATTTTTAGAAAAGCCTATTCTCATTGCTTTGAATCCCACAGGTCACTGGTGCTTTAGCTCTCACTTTTTTCAAATACCAAACTCCAGCTCCAACTCCTATTGCTGCAGCTGCTGATACTCCTGTTACTGTCCCTGAAAGAAATAACAATCAAAACATCAAAATCCCCTAACCTGTAACAAATTTCTACGCAAAACCATCTCCAGACATATACATATACATATGCACAAACACAATAAATTGATCATGAACATGGCTCACCTGCAATCATTCCTGCCTTACTATGCTTGGAAACCTCATGATCTGCAGATATATTACCATGTTATTAATTAATAAAAACATTAAATGTTACATATGCAATTAGAATCTTTATAGTTTTACAAACTTGTGACCGAGAAAACTACAAATGCAACTAGGTATTTATTAGTATAAACACATATAAAAATCAAATCCATGAATATAAGATTAATATATCTGATATTTGGAATATAAAAATTGTAAACTCCATTTCATGTTAATTGTTCATTAGTCACATAGAATATTTGTTAATATAAACGCATATATAGATTCTCCGAATTTAAAAGAGTAATGCGCATGAAATGGAATTTGAATAAGACAAACCTTTACAGTAAGTGGTGACATTTCCCTTGGGACACAAACACATAAAATCCTGAGATGCCTGCGTCGAACCCGCAAGTACCACCCCCCTTAGTCATGTCCTGACACTGCAAGCACCGTGTAGTAACCGGAATATCAAAATCGACCCGGATCCCATACTCAGCCACCTGATCATAAGGAGGATTATTCCCAGTAGTCCTCCAGTAAATGCTTGTATAAGAAACACAATACTTGAGCATAAGCCTGAGGGACTCGGTCGCTTTCGGATAATAAGAACAACAAGAGCTCCTATGCAAACCTGCACCACAATCAGGCAGGTGCCTGCAAAGATAACTAGAACTGTCACAGGACGAGTCACACCGCTCCGGGAACCTCTCGCAGAAGATGGGTTTGGGCTCCACGACCACGTTGTCTTCGCTGCAGTTGAAGAAGAGGTAGTCGTTTTGAGAGGAGAGTGAGAAGTGTGTGCTTGTGTCTAGACTAAATGGCCTGGTTGGTCGAAAGTTGTCACCATCCTGGCAATTCCACATGAAGGGGTCTGTTAGTAGAACGTGAGGGTCAGTGTAGCTTATGCTCAGGACATGGTAACGGCCTGACGGTGTCCGGAGCTCGAGCTTGCCGTAGTCGGAGCAGACAAGCATGTGTCTATAGTAAGGGCTGCCACAGCCATCGTCAATGCCAAAAGGGTAGTTGATTGGAATGTCACCACAGGAGTCTCTACAAGGGCTTGCATGGATTGTTGTTATTGTGAGGATGATTATGGCAAGTAGTTGAAGAAGAACTGGATTGAGAGAGGAAGAAATAGATTTGTTAATGGTGGAGAAAGAATCCATTGAAGTTGTAAGAGCAAGTTAATTGGTTAATTGATGTTGATGTGGGGAATTTTTTATGGTGATTTGTATAGAATATGATTATCGAAAGAAGTGAGAGAGAGGAGTAAAGTGGGGAGTCAGAAAAACTAAAATATATGCATATCAAGTAATTGAAGAATCTTGAGAGCTTGTTTGTTTTTTAAGTCTTTAATTGTCTTTTTCTTTTTTATATATAGTGTTCTTTTACTTTGTTATCACTTTTGTTTTTGTTTGGAGCTTTTGCTTTATTTATGGTTTTAATTAGAGGGCTTTGGAGATGAGCATATAAGTTAATGATTGATGTGCATGTTCATCATGCTTTTGTCCAACTTTGGAAAAAACCAAAAATGCAAAAAAAAAAAAAAAAAGGGTCCATTAAAAGTAAAGTGGTACCAATGTATTCTGTTTGTTAATATATACACATTTATAAGTAGGTAATAAAAGGGAAGCTGAGACTTTTCAAGATTTTTACATTAATTTTTGTAGTTATAAACACTCTAGAATTGATACCAGACTGAATTTGAGTTATAATCTCCTCTCTTAAATCTAGAATTAAGTATATTTGTTCTCGTTAGAAGAAAAGATATATTTGTTCTCTTAAAAGAAAAATATATATATATATATATATATTAAGTTATTGTTTATTCTTTTGTAATATAATGAGTAAATGTAAATAAATCCAGTCAAGTAAAGATCACTTTCAAGTTTTTTATTCAGTGAAAGTCTTCCATTCAATTAAATTAACGATGAAGTTAAATCAATGCCAAGCTTAACCTCGAAAAAAATTATAAATGGCGTTGATATTTGGATCCAATTTGATATTTGTTGCTTAATTTTATTTTATTGTTTTGAATTATAATAAATTTGTGGTGAGAAAGAGAATTCAAACCCACAATGTCATTGGTATGACGAAAAGGATTTTATCAATATTAAGCCACCTCAATTTCAATCTCTCTGTAATTAATCATGTCGAATAATTAGATCTAGATCTCATATGTAACATTAGATTGAGTTTAAAATTTATGTTTAATTTGCATGTCGCAAGTCAACCATTGCTCCAAATATTTGGCTCTTTTTGCAGGACCCACAAGCCCAATTATAAATCTAAATGGACCCATCTTGGACCTATCCAGTAGGCCCATTTTCAAGGACAAAAATGGCCTATAACTGGGAAGACCATGATTAAGTCGGACCATCCATAAATGCATCCATCCTAGTTTTTTTAACGCACCCAGTAGTGTAAATACTTGAGTCAACCTTGTTGGCATCCAAAGATTGTCAAAGCTGGCTGACATCGAAAGTTGAAAACAAATTTGATATCGATTGATTTAAAAAAGAAACGTTCAAAGCAATTAAATATTCGGTTGAATTTCCAATTTTAATTAACTTGTTCAACCCTAATCTGATATAATTTATACTAATTGAAAAGAATAAATTATATATTCATCATCCTAACCCTTTAAATAAACATGAATGGTCAAGGCTGGATTTGAGTGTGAGATTTACAATTACCTAGCTACAAGCCTACAATTTTGAGTCTTAATTCTAATAGAAAACCACACAAAGAAATACATCATAAGCAACTTTTTTCTTGAAAGAATATTAATTTCTTCGTCGTTCATAAATATATAAAGAGCACGTTGTAAATAAAGAGAATACCAAAAACTGTTTAAAGTATGACCAAAATTAAAAAAGTATCCTTATGATTTCGAAATTTGAAAAAACAACTTAGTTTCTAATTGAGAAATCTCATGTCAAAGATGTTTACCTAACCAATACCAAAATAATATAGTTGTTTTCGATTTTGATCAAATTTTAAGATAAATTTTAGAATTCTCTCATTTTGAAAGGTATCTAACGTTTCTGTAATAAACTCTTTAAATAATTTTTGGATTTTCAAAAGTATAATTTCATGAATTAAACACTAAACTATAAAATATATCAAAATCGGCTTTTAACTAGAGAGAAACCCTTTTTGAAGATAATATATAAAAAAACATAAAAAAACATTTTTTTTTTCTTGAAAGAAGATTATTCTCTTCGTCGTTCATAAATATGTAAAGAGCACATTGGAAATAAGGAGAATACCAAAATGGTTTAAAGTATGACCAAAAATATATATATATATATATCCTTACGATTTTGAAATTTGAGAAAACAACTTAGTTGCTAGTTAAGAAATCTACGATTTTGAAATTTGAAAAAACAACTTAGTTGCTAGTTAAGAAATCTCATGTCAAAGATAGTACCTAACCAATACCTATATAATATAGTTGTTTTCGATTTTGATCCATTCTTAAGATAGATTTTAGAATTATCTTATTTTGAAAGGTATCTAACGTTTATGTAATAAATTTTTTAAATAATTTTTGGATTTTTAAAAATATAATTTAATAAATTAAACACTAAACTACAAAATATATCAAAGTCAGCTTTTAACCATAGAGAAGCCCTTTTTAAAGATAATACATAAAAAGCACTTTTTAAGTTTTAAGTCCAATTACAAGGGAAAATATGTACGCTAGCCAATAGTTTTGATGGAGAGAATTGATAGTTGTGAACACACAGCACAAGGTTTGCAGCCTGTAGCAGCAGCTAGCAATTACTTGGAACGTTAAGATACTCTTAAAAGAAAAAGAAAAAGAAAAGGGATCAACATTCAAAGAAAAGCAAAAGCTTTTCCACACAATTTCTTCCTTCTTGAAAAGGGAAATACGATGAATTTGGTCATCCAAATAAAAACATATGCCCCTGGCGGACCAATCCGAAGAACTTTTCATAAAAGTCATTAGTCTTGCCAAATTGTCTATCAAACAGTCCTCAATTTTGACCGCCAAACCTCCAAAAATTTTATTATTTTAGTTAAAATAACAAACAAACACGTGTGCATACTTATCAGTCCTCTCAGCTTCTAAAATTAAATTTTTTTAACTTATCCTATGCTTTGGGATCCGTATGGGTTTGTTCAATTCATAGGATTTGTAGGCGTATAACAAATTTTGAGTGTTGTATGCTATTATAGATTTTCTATATAAATGATAGCAAAATCTTTATTTTGTTTTATTTTGTTTTTGTTTTTTGAATATGATTGCAAAATCATATTTAAGACATGTAAAAAATTTCAATCTCTGATGTCTTAATCTTAAGAATATTCTAATCTTGAATTTATAGTAATTAGATGTATTTTATGATCACAGAAGAAATTATTCAAATTATTTTAATTATTAGTCATAGTTTGTAGCTTGTTTTTATCTAAAATGAGAATGCAATTCAAACTATGACACAATAATCTTAAAAGAAATAAACATCATTTTCAATTAATCTCAAATTAGGATAATGAAAATGACTTTACTCTATCTTAAGTATATCTCCAGCTATAAGTCCTTGCTACCAGTCTATTTCTTCCCTTTGTTGCTTGTTTTTTTTTTTTTTTCCTACCATTTGTTGCTTAATTATATTAATAATTAATAACTCAACAATCAAGATTAAGTAGTAATCAAAATCTATTCAACCCCCAAATTAATATCCCCTCTATAATTTGAAGCATCTTTTAGGTTGTTGTAAATCCACAACAAAACCTAAACTTAATTTTGTTAATCAATTATTATAATTATTTAGCAATAACAACTCCTCATTTAATTAACACACAGGCCAAACCCCATTTGATATGTGAGAAAATCCAAGTTGCTAGACGCCATACAATCATAAAAAACAAGCATGCAGCATCGAAAGCAGGTACTATTTTTTGTCTTAAAATCTTTGGATAAATACAGCCACAAGAAAGTGGACTAAAACCAGGATCAAATTTTGCTGTTTCTTGACAGTGAATGATGGGGCAATTTGAAGCTTTTGTCAATAAGTATGGCCATGACTACCAAAGCTTTTTCCAATTGTCTGTCCACAAAAGGGGTTTTGAAGTTTGAAATTAAGAGAAATCAGTTTGAACTCATATAAGAGGTAAAGTAGGAAAAAAAAAATAATAATAACCGAAAATAAAAGCAAAGATGTGGAAAGTAAGAATATGGAAAAAGATGATCAATGAGGGTGAAAAGTTCCTATTCTAGTTTATATATTCTGAAGTTACATCTTACTTCTAATATTTCAATTTTTAAATATGTCACGATATATAAATTATTTTATATTTACAAAAATAAATATATAAATTTTTTATTATTTCTAACGAACAAGAATTCAATAGTTGTATAAATATGAAAATCCAAATATCCAAAATAGATGATTACTTATAGAATAGAACAATAATTTCTAGTGTGGGTATTACCATTGGGATGTCAAATTTTAGCCTTCGGATACTCTATACAAAAAATTCAATAAATGGGGTTTTTGAACTTAGAAATTAAGAGAATTTGGCTTCAACTCACCTAAATAAATTAGAGAAAAACTGACACAAATTAATAAAGCAAAGACCTGGAAAGTAAGAATAAAGAAAAAAATGCTAATTAATTAATTGGGATAAAAGAAATATCATTCTTTAGAGTTGATATAAGTCTAATGTTACTCATTTAATGTGATGACTGAAAATTAATTAACATTTAGATGAATGTTAAGATACAAACTATCCAACTTAAAGAAATTGTTGTGATAAGTGTGAAAAGTATCTGTAAATTGCTTGATCAAACAAGCAACCAACCTGGCTGGCTGGCCATGTTCAACCTAACCACACACCAAATTCTACGTCATGAAAGAGCAGCCACGTGGGTAGTATCACAATGGTCAACATGAATCTCAGTCAACTATGTCCTTTGTTTGATTTTATTTTCTGTTTGGGTTGAAAGTTTTTCGATTGTTTGATATTCATTGGGAGGTAGGAAATCGATGGCGATCAGATTCTGAGGAGTGCATTGACATTTTTGAATTGCTGCTGCGACGCTCTCCCTTGGCTGCTTCTCTATCCACATCAGCCTTTGTAGACCACATAATAATGCACACGGATTTTCCTCGAAATATCCCTTGTCTCCATGGACGATTTATGGATTATTATTATATATATGACAGATGTACTATGAATTATTAGTGTAGATTGTTTTTTAATTATAACCACATCCCGATATTGATTTGATGATATGTCATCATTAATTGCAATTCTTAATTTTTACTCAGAGAAACCACTAATTGATGCAAGAGTAATGTAATTTATTTACAGTATAGAGGCCTGAGCCTAATCATTTTTTATCGCCTAAAATCAAGTAGATATAATGTTAAAATGTGCTTCTTAAATATTTAATTTGGTAATGTGCTTCAGCATAACTGAAGATAATCTTGGTACTATAGATTGTGGGGGTGACTTTGGAATTGAATTATGTTCACGTTGTTATTTAGAGCGGTTTGATTTATGGGAGACTACTGTTAAAGTAATGACTCTTTTGTCGTGTCAATGACGAAATATCATGGAAAAAAAAAGTACAAAGCATTGTCAAGAGTCCCAAATTAATGGAATGGAAAGAAATATTGCGATTTTTTAAAAAATAAAATAAAATAAAACTGCATCTTGTTTAAAAGTATAGAGTGTAATTATAGTGGACCGATTTTTACGGTTGTTGATGTAAGGGCTTTGCTCTACAATCAGTTCTTGGTCAAGATGTCTCATTCCCTCTCTAGTTGCTCTCATTTTATAAGAGGGAAGAGGATCGTTGTCGAGCTTTAATCGCTATTGAGATCAAGGCATCTATTCCTTTAATCATCGTTTCTACACTTAATTAGCGAATCATCTCATTTAATTAGTCAAACCTCATTAAAGGAGTCTGAATTGCCCGAGAGTTACCACTAGTCATGGGCTCTTGGAGTTTTGGGTTTCAATTGGGTTGGATTGGATATTGGCCCACTCTTGGCCCATTATTTTAGACTTTACCTATATCTCATCCATTATATCTATATTGGGTTAATCTTGCCTATTACAGTAATTATATTTTATCGCCTTAAATCAAATCTATACAATGAAGCAATTGTGCCTTTATAATCTATCGGTACAAGCTTTTTACTATGTATAAAAAAAATATACAATAAAAATGATGAGCTCTCTAATTCTATAACTAGGTAATGTGTGGTGGTTAAGTAAATAATAATGCTCGTATACTATAGTACGAAAAATCTTGAGATTGAATCATGTTTACATTAATATTGATTTGAAAATGTTTGATTTACAAAATGTACTATTACTTACCGACTCTCTTGTTGTGTAAATATGAAATAATATTGATCATAAAGAAAACCTGTAAAACATTTTCAAGAGTCCCAAATCAAAGGATTGGGAAGAAACATTACAATTTACAACAAAGACGAAGTTGTATTTTGTTTGAATTATGGAGTCTAATGATGATTTGTTACCACCTAAAGTCAAGTCGATATGATATAATAATGTGCCTTTGGAATCTATCCATTCAAGCTTTTTACTATCATATGGAAAAAACAAAATAACTTTATAAAAAAAATTGTTGAGCTTTCTAATACTACAACCGATCGAGTCATGGATATACAACAGCATAAGTAAATGACAATTGTGGTATTATCGTGTAAAAGATTTGAGATTGAATTGTGTACACATCATGATTTGAAAAAAGTTTAATTTACTGAAAATTAATTATTATTATAATGACTCTTTTGTCGTATTAATTACGAAATATTATAGAAAATAATATACAAAATATTAGCAAGAGTCCCAAATTAAAGGAAAGCGAAGAAACTTTACAACTGACAACAAAAAAGACGCTGTGATCATAGCTAATAATTAATATTAAAAAAATATACAGCTATAGAGTAGCAGCAATGGAAGACCAAAGAAAGTCATGAATTTAGACAGAGAAAACATGGGGTGTCGTTGATCTTTGAAATAGATACCGAAGAGAGAGGTGAGGAGCGTAAATCCTGATGAAAACTTGTTACCTGCATCCGTTGACTTGATACCCAATTAACAATTTCGATTTCATATTTTTTGGACTTGGAAGCAATTATGTTTTGACTAGCGCCCAAATACATTACATCACTCTACAGACTTATAAACTGGCTTTTATTTAAGTGACTTGTTTGCATTAATCTTATTTATTTTATTTTTAGAATTTTGTGTTTTTTTTTTTATATAAGAATTCTTTACTAATGATAACACGGTACTAATCTTTTTATAAGAGGAATTTAAATTTGAGTGATATAAGAGAGAAAAAATCTAACAATATTGATCATCCAAATTTTCAAATGTTGATATGTCACTAGATTATGAAAAAATGCATAAGAAAAAAAAAATGATAGTAGAGAATTCTTATTCATATTTTTAATTCAGTTAATTAATTAAGTAGGTTTGGAATTTTGGATGAAGACACACCTTTACTATAGTTCATTTCTTGTACCAAATGTACTCTCTTTTTTTTTTTTTTTTTCTTTAACACATTTTACTTGATATTGGATTTGAATAAATATTCACGTCTAGTATTCATTTAAATATGTAATAATTTTAAAGAAAGTGTATTAGATATATAAAATTTAATTAAAAAATCATATTTATGTTTTCAATACATTAATGTACACTTTCAGATCTTTTTTTTTGTTCTTCTATTGATACATATACTTTCATTTGCCTTGAAAGAATATATACATGTATATTTTTTCTTTTTTCCTTTTTAATATTTAATGTGTGTCCATAACTTCACATCCATATTATGACATTTTTAGTTTGAGATATATCTCATCCGTTAACTACTAATTTATAATTTTAATAAAAAAAAATAATTTAATAATAATAAATTTTTAAAATACACGTAAATGTAATTTTGTTCTTAATGATTAAACGTGTTTTATAAACTAATTATATGTTTCTCAATCACCAAGTTTAGACATCTAGAAGAAGAAACCTTTCTGAATACCCACATTATAAATTGATTAATTACTTCCGTATAAGCTAGCATGTTAACATGTCAAATATCATACCATTACACATGGTTAGTTTTTGAAAACGGTTTATTTGAAAAGAACTTGAGAAATTACTACACAGTTCACTAAAAAATTTAATTATATATGGAAAAAGGATGGTCATAAGTTTAAACTTCTAATCTATTAATTTCTTGACGGTGTGTCGACAATGAAGCATATATTGACTAATTTTCCATCCATGGAAGTCGGTGGTTTCAGTATTTTCTCCATGCACACGTTTGGATATGAGCATGAATAATCTCTATCTACTTTTCTTTCGTTTTCACTTTTTCCATCCCATAGGTACCCATTACTTTGAATAACTTGAACAAATTGTATCGATCTAGTTAATAGCCAACTAATAAATAAAGAATAACGAAACACCCTTCTTATTTAATTTGTTGAAAAAAAGTCTTCAAAAACCCATTGTGTACACCACGTTGAAAACCTGTGGGTTTTAAGTTCTTATATATGATGATCAACAAAACACAACTTTTCTTTTACTATATTTATTAATATTATTAACACTACTTTTCAAATGAATTTGAATGGAATCTAATTTGGGAATATTACTTCTTTTTCTCTTCAATTTTTCTTCTTCTGGCCGTCCATTTGAACAAATACTTTTCCCTTTTTTCTTTTGGGGGGTTCCAAGTCATACACAAGAAGTTTAAATTGGATGAAGAAGAGAAGAAATCGGATTAATACATGTACTGCCGTACGGCATCGTGTAAAAAATTGGAAATTCATTTTATATAAATAATTAATTATAAGGGAGTTTTATATCGACGATCACATGATTATCGAAATATATTGAGATATAATATTGTATGTCCAGCTTAGAAATTTATTCTCATACATAGAAGAAATCTACTCTAGAAAAAGCTCTTCATATATACTTATAAATATGCATAATTAAATTCAAATACTTTCAAGAACTTCTAAAATTGCATATTTATGTTATTCGAAATCAACTCCTATAATACTAGGAGAAATTTTGTATCATAACAAATGAATAAGACTTCCCATACATGCAGTAATATATCATATAAATTTGAATTCCTATTATAGATGTGATGAAGAAGTGTTATAATCATTTGAGTTATGAGTAATTATGTATTTGAAAATTGATTTTAACTCTATATTTTTCTTCAAAATGTACATATATTTATGATTTTAGGGATAATCCTATTTTTCCCCACTAGTTTGATGTAATATCAAAATCTTCATATATTTTTAGGAAATTGCTAATATCTCCTCTTATCGATTTATGATATACATCAAATACACCTTGTAATTTATGGAAATATAAAAAAAAAAAACATATATATTATCATTAAAGTTGATGTTGAAAATCAAAGTTTGACTATTAATATAGAATAACAAAACTATAGAAACACTTTGATCATTTCAATATCGATAATAACGGTAGATGGTAAAATGAGATTATCTAAAATTATGAAGGGGAGAGTGGGATTATCCCTTGATTTTAACTCGTCAAATTTGGACAGACGTGTAGTTCCCATTCTAAGTGATATTCCAAGGGATGGATGTTGAATTTTTAGAAGAAAAATTTAATGTTCACGTCCATTGGTCAAGGTGAGTGAAGGACGTTGATGATATTGGGTGTTATTGTAAAAGTGGTTGTTTTTCCAAGTTAGGATGCAATTCAAGTCAGTACGTACCTTTTGTTGTCAAATTTGATTGGGCAATTTTTTCAAAAGAAACCCATTAATGTTGTTAAAGAAGATAAAGTGAAAGACTGTCACTAGAAGTTGAAAAAATGCGTTGCCATTAAAAGAATCAAAAGTGATTGAATAAAATAAAATACAAAAAAATAATTCTAAGACCCGCTTTGGTTTTGAGTGAGTGTGAGAGACGTTTTCGTTTTATCAAACCATCCCTACAAATTAACTATGCCACTTTGACACGGTTGTATTGAATTATAGTAAAATTGTTCAGTAAATTGAATTAAATCGAATTATATTGAATTATAAATAATGGTGCACCGTGTTTGATGTATCGAACATTTTCTTTTTAATTAATTAATCTATCATCCACACTGTAACGACCTCTTCATTAGTAAGTTACATTGAAAGAGGATATTTGGTATATTAAACTTTAGAGTTTAGATTGATCGATTAGTTAACCAATTAGTTCACTAGAGGTAAAGGCAATAAATAATCGATGAGTTATGATACCATGCAATCCATCCAATAGCAGTCAACCATTAATATTAACAAACACTTAAGACGGGCCAATAATTAATAAGTTACAATCAGTTAAAATATTATTTAGCTGAACTCTCTATTATAATTATACATGTAGCAATATGTAAATGAACCTTGATGATATAAATATGTAGTTCTTACAAAAAAAAAAAAAAAAGGAACTGAATTTCTTATTTATAATTATCAATCAAGTTATACAAATTTTATATACGGATCACTTGAAATAAAATTTAATTATCTTTTTGACTTATAAATCAAGTTTTCTTTTGCAATTTTATTTTCAATGTAACAAATGTGATTTGATTAAACTTAAAAAGAAGCTGGAGTGTACATATAAAATTCAACCAAAATATTATAAAGGTAACATTCACACCAGTCAGTCACAAAAAAACAGATCAAACTAATAAACAAACTCCATAAATTTATTATAATAATAATAATAATAATTTTTTAAAAAAAAAAAAAAAGCAACAAAAGGAGTCTAAAAAGTCAAAGCAAGTGACTCGGTCCCAGCGGTAAACAGTCAACAAGGTTCCCGGGGGCGGAGATCGACAGATCCAAAACGTGGGGTCTCTCACAATTCACTAATGTCATGGAGGTGGGGGCCCAGGCAGAGGCTCGGTTACTGGGCAATCCGGTCTGGTCACCAGAAAGAGCCGGGCCGTCAAATTCGTTGACTTGGCTACTTTTCTCTCTTTCTCTCTCCCTCGAAATCTTTTCCTTTTACCTCACGTGGAACGCGCCGCACCATTCGGGGCGGTGCGATTTATTTTTTTCTCTCTTTTTTTCTTTTTGGTTTTGAGAACTAGTCAATCTCTTTCTTCACGAAATGTACAAGAAACCTCTCTCTCTCTCTCTCTAGACTCTTTCTCTCTCTACCTAAGAGTGTCAAGTTTCGACGCTTGAATTTTGTCCCCTTTTTTTAATGCATGGATCCGGATGACCCGACGCAATAATTGAATTTTGATCAAGAGAAAAATGGAAATTGTTATTCAAACTCAAAAAATAAGATGTGAACAATTTTTTCTGAAAGTTAATATAGTATAATTGAAGATTTATCATTTTTTTTTTAAATAGAGATTTATCAAGATTAATCGAGAATAATTTTGACTTATACAAACCAAATATTTATACTTATATTTGAAAGATAATTACATTCATAATAAAAAAGTATTTTTATTTCATATTATTAAACCAATATAAAAAGCATTGATTATTTTGTTTTATAAAGGTTTTAGTTAATTTATCAATATGATAACTTGCTAAAAAACGATCTTAATCTCACATTTGAAAATCGTTTGTAATGTACATTGATGTAGTAGTGAAACCCACCATTAAAATTCTACCAAAAAAGAGAAACATGGTCCAAAACTATATCATTTCGTAGAAGTTAATAAAATACCAATCAATGTAAGAAATATGTAACCTACCCAAGAACCCACCCAATTGATGACCCGATTTTCTCTCTCTCTCTCTAGGGTTGAGTGGGACCACTGCCCCAGCTGGCGACTGACGCACGGTCTGACGTAACACAAAGGAAGAACAATGGAAATCCCATAAATTCCTCACAAAATCCAAATCTACTGTGTATCAACCCTTTTTATAGCCGAGCCCATTGCAGCGGTAAAGACTTCACAGACTTCTCCCACATCAGCCCCCCTTCTTGTCTCTCTTCTCTATACTCATCACTTCCTCTTCAAAAACACAAACACCACCTCTCTCTCTCTTTAGCTGCAATCTTCTTGGGCCAACAAAGCTAACCGAACATATTTATGGACGGAGGATGGGGTGCACTCGCTCTTGATTCTGATCGCAACCCCGTTAGTTTCTTTGCTACCAAGTCCTTTTCTTCCAGGTTCAAGCCTGCCAACATGGTTGGTGGTGGCGGTGACCGTGGCTCCTCGTCTTTGAGGATGTTTCAGCTCCACCAGACGGCGGCTGATGGTGGTGGTGATGATAATGGTGGTGATAACAATCGGGAAGTCGACTTCTTCTCTGATCGTCTTAACAAGAACAGAAACTCTCACGATGATGATGAGGATGATCGTGATACCAGTGTTAATATCAAGAAAGAGAATTCTCATGAAGCAGTGGATCCGAGAACTGCTTTGGATGTAAATGTAAATGTCTCCGCTTATTATTATTATTGTTGTTGCTGTTGTTGTTTATAGTGTTATTGAATTATTATTATTTTTTTTAAAATAAATGTAGACTGGATTGCACCTACTCACTGCAAACACCGGAAGTGATCAATCAACGGTGGATGATGGGGTTTCATCTAATATGGAAGATAAGAGAGGCAAGACTGAGGTGAGAGAATTTGTTAAAATTTTCTATAGGAAGTGAGATTTTCCAGGAAAATATTTAAAGGTTTTTTTTTTTAATTTTTTTGTTTTATTTATATTTATTTTTTTCCCAGTTGGCACAATTGCAAGTGGAGCTACAACAAATGAATTCAGAGAACCAAAAACTGAGAGAAATGTTGAGTCAAGTGACCACCAACTACAATGCTTTGCAAATGCATCTAGTAGCTTTAATGCAACAACAACCGCAAAATCACAGAGCTGAAAGCACGCAAGAACATGAGGTATTTAATTCAATAATTGCTATAAGCACACAAGAACATGAGGTGTTTAATTCAATAATTGCTATAATTTCTCTTGACATGCAAGCAGGGTTATGCTTATTATTCTGATGACTAATTCTGATGACTAATTTGATTGTTGTTTTATATTATATATGAAGATTATTGAAGGGAAACCTGTGGAACAAAAGATTGATCAATTAATGGTGCCTCGACAGTTCCTGGATCTAGGCCCTTCTGCCGAGACCGAAGAGGTTTCCAATTCTTCATCCGAAGAAAGAACTCAATCGGGGACACCACCAAAAATATAAGCAATGGTAAAAACGAGATGGTTTCATTCGATCAGGAGAACTCCAGCTTGCGTGATGGCAAGAGAATCAATAGAGAAGAGAGTCCAGAATCTGAAACTCAAGGTTGGGGTCCAAACAAGGCACAGAAATTGAACATTTCAGCTAAGAGTGTCGATCAATCCACCGAGGCCACTATGAGGAAAGCTCGTGTTTCTGTTCGTGCTCGATCAGAAGCTCCTATGGTAGGTTAACAATCAAACAAATTCAAATTAATTTTTCGAATTTCAATATTTTGTAATTAATGAGCGTAAATGATTGACTTAATTTCGTGTTTAATTTAATTTTTTAGATTACTGATGGATGTCAATGGAGAAAATATGGACAAAAAATGGCCAAAGGAAACCCGTGCCCCCGCGCCTATTATCGGTGCACCATGGCGGTTGGCTGCCCAGTTCGTAAACAAGTAAGTATTCGATAAATCTCATTAATGGATTCTCATTTTTCGTGATAATATTAGTTGAATAAAAACTAACGATGTGATCAACAATTTTGTTATCCAAATAGGTTCAACGTTGTGCTGAGGATCGGTCAATTTTGATAACTACCTATGAAGGGAATCATAACCATCCTCTACCGCCAGCGGCTATGGCCATGGCATCAACCACCACGGCTGCTGCTAGCATGCTACTTTCAGGCTCAATGTCAAGTGCGGATGGGATCATGAACCCGAATTTGCTAGCTAGAGCAATTCTTCCTTGCTCATCAAGCGTGGCAACAATCTCAGCATCAGCTCCATTTCCAACCGTGACATTGGACCTCACTCACTCACCAAACCCTCTTCAATTCCAAAGACCACCAACCCAATTCCAGGTTCCATTTCCAGGGCAACCTCCACAAAGTGGCTTTGGTGGGTCGGTGTCAACCCCACAATTGCCTCAGGTTTTTGGTCAAACACTCTACAACCAGTCAAAGTTCTCTGGTCTCCAATTGTCTCAAGACATGGGGTCTACCCAATTGGGTGGTGGACACCAATTGCCACCTCCGCCTCCTCCTCCTCCTTCTTCCATGCACGCTCCACAACCCTCCCCCTCACTGGCTGACACGGTCAGCGCCGCCACTGCGGCCATCACTGCTGACCCCAACTTCACTGCAGCCCTCGCCGCCGCCATCACCTCTATCATTGGTGGTGCAACTCCGCACAATAACAACAACAACAACAATAGCAACCCCAACAACACCACCACAAGCAACAGCAACAAAATCGGCAGCTTCTCAGGAAACTAGAGAGATAGCTAGCTTACCCTCTAGCTATAGGCCTGCACTTTTTGTTTTTGTCATTACATTTTAGTGCTTTTTTTCTTTCAAATTTTCTTCTTTTTGGGCAGGACAATGGGATATTTACATGTTCATAGTTTTTTATGTTTTTTTTTTTTAATTGTTGTGGGGGAGGGGTAGAAAGAGCAAAAATTTCATTCTTTCTTATTGTTTCATTATCTGAATAATTCCTTTCATTTCTTTTCCAGTTAATACAAAGTTAAGAGCCAACATGTGTATCTTTCTACAACACGTCAATGCATTCATACATCAATATGTCAGTATTTTAACGTTTATCTTATCTTCAATTTTCAGTCATTACGGCTTAGTTACGTTTGCTTTTAGATAATTTCGATAAGAAAACGAATAAAGAATAACGTTGTCTGTATGATAATGTAGAAGTTTGTTTTACTATTTCCAAATCTATCTTCATAAAGAGCAAACCCAATAAAGTCATTAAAAAAAATCCAATCTGCTGATTTCATTGGTCAAGAAAATACGGCTATTACTATTTGAATTTAACACGTAAACGACGTGTGTCCATTTTCGAACATAAAAACAAAACAGAAAGAGAAGAGAAGACTCGGCAGAGACTTCGAGGCAACTACGTAGTTGTTGTATGTTAAATGATCGTGAAATTGAATTGGGTGTTCGGTCAGGTTCTGTGGTGGTCCAATTCGTCCCATTAAAGACATGTCGGGTAAGTAAAAGTAAATTAAAGCAATTGGCTTCGAGCATATGTTTCGATTTTGTGGCTCGTGGTGGGTGAGGTGGGCCTATTCTATTGGACAAAGTCAGATACGTTGTTGACTTACCGTACACTGTTTTGTGATTGACATGCATGGATGCATGACGTCATCAACACCCAATCATGTGGTGTCTTTGTTGGACAGTTAATTGTGTTATATACTTGATTGATTGAGAGAAATCAAGGAACGTGGAATCGCACCGTACGCGATCCACCGTACAATCTTTTCTAGTGTTGTTAACTTGTAGATCCTATTTTATTGCTTGGATACACAGGACACAGGTTTTCTTCGAGACCTGCAGTGGCTTTATTATTTGTAAGATTATCATGAGCACATGGTTGCACCTGTTTACACATGAACGAATGAATGGAGTAAGAGTTTGCATGATTCTCAAATCTTTAATTTTCTGTGGGATTATTAATGGCTAGTACATGAAACTCAATTATAGAAAATAAGGATTCATTTGAATCTCAACTCTAACATATTCTATGGATCTATTTAACTTATATAGGTGTTATCAACTATCGAAAAGTTAATGTTTACTATAAATCCTAGCTAAGATATTAGATCATATTTATTTCCATGTCAGTGGTGGAGGGAGGTTTGGGCCCTGGTAGGCTCAAGCTTATCTTGAAATATGGTATGACCACTTAAATTTGTTGTAATATTTTTAAAATATATATAAAACTGCAATTTGAGAATAAACGTTTTTGTAATTTTATTAAAATATTTTTGTTTACTATTCAACGAATTCTATATTGACAAATTATTGGCTCAAACGTCACATCTAAATAAATTTGATTGAACTAATGGATACTTTAGTAATTAGAATTATAGCCAAATAAAATCGAAATTTTATAGTTTTGGATTGTTCATAAGGTCCATGGCTATGTGATGTATGTTTGACAATACCTCAAATTTGGAAATACACTGAGAGCATTTATGCACGAGAAAAAGAGTAAGTAGCCGCCCAATAAATGGAATTTTGCTTTTTGAGGAGGGAATGAACCGTATTTGGTCTTATCTTGGCTACTCTCTCGCAAGAAATATGTGTTTATTTGAAGTTGAAAATTAAAGTTGAGGAGCCATGCCATGCATTCATGCCTTAGAAGTTTGACTTTAATGAGGAGGAGAAAAGAAGCAGCCATTACAACTGGCATTTTGAGGGTACCTTAGAGATAACTTCCAAGATAAGGAAATGAAGTGAACACTGCTGGTGAAATCACATGTTTTTATTTTATTTTATTTTTAAATTATTATTATTATTAAACATGGTTTAGGCCCATCTGAGATGTCGATGGGCTACAACTTAATTGGGCATTTGGACATTCTTAACCCAAACTAGCCCAATGCAAGCCCAAACCTAGGTAGCTTTTCTCTCTTTCCTTTTTCTTTTGCATCAAATATTTAATTATTTTTTATGAGTATATAATATAAAAAAAAAATTATTGTTTTCTTATATTTCAAGCATGGTTCATGTTAGGGGTATAATTTTTATCCCATCTCTATATTAAAAATAAATATTGTTGCTTCATTTCTTCTTTAAACTTTATTAGTTTTGTTTTTGGTATAACATTTTCACTCAACTGTGTATATTTTTATTTTGTAACTATTACAAATTTAAAAGTTGAAGGCCGGAGATATGATTGGAACCAATGGCTAATTCATTAGTGTGGATGTGAAAAGTGTACCCCTTTTTACCTGAATTTTCATCCCTAAATATATTTTCCTTGCAATTTGCCATTTACTTTTAAATCTTTCAATAAAGGAAAAAAGTTTGGAATGTGACTTATCAAATAGGATGCTTTTTCACGTTGAATCTGAGTTAATGGGTTAGCAATAGAGTGTGGTCACCCATGAAGGAATTCTTTGTTTGGTGTGGCCAATTCGGTTGGGTATATATCAAATCGGTTTTCTTGCGCACTCAATGCCTCAAGAGTATGCATGGTTTGATTGAGCTGTCTTGCAATACTCCATTATTACACATTAATTGATCACTCAAAGCTAAAATTAGACTTGCTTCTTTGGCAACATCTTCCTTTATTTAACACTCTCCCTTGGCTTCTTTTGTAATTAAGAATATATATTATGCATATGAAGCAATTTTGATGAAACCTCAAGAGTGTGCAAGGTTTGATTGAGCTGTCTTGCAATATAAGGTTTGATTGAGCTGTCTTGCAATATTCCATTATTGCATATTAATTGATCGCTCAAAGCTACAATTGGACTTGCTTCTTGGCAACATCTTCCTTTATTTAACACCCTCCCTTGGCTTCTTTTGTAATTAAGAATATATATTATGCATATGAAGAAATTTTGATGAAAAGGCTAAGACTATATATATATATATGTATGTATGTATGTATGTGTGTATGTATGTATTGTCATCCAAGAATAAGATTTTGATTAATACCAATTAAGTGGGCATTAAAATTTCCATATATGGATGTAAATAAAAAGCTCAAGTCCTCTATTAATGCTTCCTAAATTGAGTTGTTGCTTTTTCTTTAAATAAGTAATTATATATATATATATATATATATGAGATCCACTAAACAATTCTTTATTCAAACTACCATTACACATATTTAATCTTAAGTCTTAATATATTTGTGCCTTACTAGACAAGTTAGCTTATTTCTTAAATAGGAACACATTTTTTACCTATAAATATCAGTGTCAAAGGAGAAAATACTATTTAAACTATATATTTATTAAAACAAATGTAGTGAATTTATTCTTAAATCACCGCATATTCTTCCAATAGTATTTTGATTTATTTTCTTATTTTAACTAAATATTATGAAAACAACATTATCCTTTTCCATATAAAAAATACATTACCGTCATTCATTGATATAATTCATTCATATAATAATTCTTATGTGAAAAATTGTATATAATTATTCATACGAGATTTTAATTATATAATTTAAAATTTTACAGAATCAATTTCATAATATAAAAATTCAAATCATATAAAAAAATGATATACGAAATCCCCTACGACACCAATTCTATTCATTCATAACCTCCACCAACAATATATATATATATATATATATATATATATATATTCATTAACCTCAAGGTGTTACACTCAAAAAAACAGAAAACACATTCTTCACTCGACTCTAACCCAAAAAAAAAGTTGATAAAAAGGAAGCAAAGAAGGAGTACAAAGTATGCGTCGCGTGCTAGAGCTCCCAAAATTGCATGCTTGTTTGACACGTTTAACACTTTCGTCTGCTTCTAACGCCAACTTTTATAAATCACATCCTGTTGCCATCATCCATCCCCATCACAAAAACAATCCCCCTATATTCCCACCCCAACGTCACTGTCTCCTTTCTACACCTCTAATCACTCTCAATCTCACCCCTAACGGCCATGATCAATTGATCATGTTCTTCTCATGATTAAACATATAAACATCCCACAACACCTGAAGTTCTATAATCAATCACTTTCGTTTTAGAACGAAGGGCAATCCTCATCTATCGATCGGTAATTCTTACCTAAGTTTACTTGATTAGTACGTAATCACTATCTTGATTTTGAAATCGTCAATTAATTATTTTTTTATTAATTTTTAAATATTAAAATTAAATCAAAATTTAAAAAAGGTAAATTTGATTCATAATCTAAATTATGTGTATGTATATATATATTGATCCTAAAAATTGATGACGGTTTTAAGTTTTGTCTACATTAGCAATCCAGCCCCACAAAAACGAGCAAACCATGAACACCAAAAACAATTCAACGGTTAAAATATTTTGATGAGATCCAACGGCTGAGATTTAAAAATAAAAGATGCCAACTTATATTAGCGGGGCCCCTATAAGGTAAAGCTTTATAGTCAGTTTTGCTCTCGCTCGTCGTCTCTCACGCTTCGTTCTCTCTTTCGCTTCACGACTCAGTCTCTGCATCTCTGTGAGTAAAGCTTCCTACTTTTTACTGTTATTGTGTTTATGCTGCTTTTCTTTATAATGGGTGTCTTTTTGGGATCAATTTAGAGCTGTTTTGCATGGTGGTTGATAGCAGCAGATGTGTTTGTATATGTTCTTGTTTGCTTTGTTGGTTTATTAGTTTATCTGAGATAGGATTTTGAATGTGAAGGTTATAGGTGAAAATGTGGATCAAAATGGAAGTGGTTTTGTTTGTATGTACCCTTTTGTTTGCTTTGGTGGCTGCTAGGTCCAGTGATGGAAATGGGGTTCGGGTTGTTAGGATAGGCTTGAAGAAGATGAAATTGGATGAGAACAATCGGCTTGCTGCCCAGTTTGAGTCCAGGAAAGGAGAGTTCTTGAGGGGTTCTGTTGGGAAGTATCATTTTGGTAGTCATAATGGTGTTGTAGACTCAGGGGATACTGACATTGTGGGGTTGAAGAACTACATGGATGCTCAATACTATGGTGAGATTAGTATTGGTACTCCACCGCAGAAATTCACCATCATTTTCGATACTGGTAGCTCCAATTTGTGGGTGCCTTCATCTCAATGCATGTTCTCGGTGAGGTTTTTTGGATTAGTGATTGATTGATTGATTTGAACGTGTTTATAATGAGAACTTATAGAGATTTTTGTGTTGTGTGGTCACTGTGGTGTAGCTTGCTTGTTTCTTTCATTCCAAGTATAAGTCAGGCGAATCAAGTAGCTACAGGAAGAATGGTTCGTTTTCTAATTCTGGACAGTTGGAGGGTTTTTGAATTTATTCTTGAATTGTACACTACTTAACTATTTGATATAAAAATGTTGAGAGCAGCATTGATATTTCTTTTGAGGTTTATATGTATCAGAAGGCAAATTGAGGTTTTCATACTAGGACTAGCTGCAATGAGGATTTTATTATTGAATGATTGAACAGTATATTGAAATTATAAGAATTGTCTTTTGTGTACATTATACAGGTGAACCTGCTGCTATTCAGTATGGTACTGGATCTATCTCTGGCTTCTTTAGTTATGACAGTGTCATGGTTGGTGACTTGGTTGTGAAAGATCAGGTAAACTTAAGCTTCTTCTGTACTACACTGGCGTAAGGTCCGGTAGTTTGTTAGAATATCGTGTACTTCAATAACTCTTTTATTTTTATTTTTGGTTCCTCTTCAGGAATTTATTGAGGCAACTAGTGAGCCTGGTCTCACATTTTTGGTGGCCAAGTTTGATGGTATATTAGGGCTTGGGTTCCAAGAGATTTCGGTTGGAAGTGCTGTCCCAGTCTGGTGTGTGTGTGCATTTCCAAATCCAATTGGTAATTTCTAATAGTGTTCCATGTTTCTGATAGTGCATGTGTATTCCTTGCAGGTACAACATGGTTAAACAAGGTCTTATTAAAGACCCAGTATTTTCATTCTGGCTTAACCGCAATCAGGACGACGAAGAAGGTGGTGAAATCGTGTTTGGTGGGGTTGATCCAAGTCATTGCAAGGGCAAGCACACATATGTCCCTGTGACACGGAAAGGTTACTGGCAGGTTGGTCATTGAAAAATTGTGTTTGTTAGCATGCTTGATCAATATCTGATATATGTTTCTTAAATATTTTCTCATTTGTTTTGTTATATTTTTTGTTTGATAGTTCGACATGGGTGATGTTCACATTGATGGAAAACCAACTGGTATTTTTCTTTTGATACCTACAATTCTTGACAAGAAGATTAAAACAAAATAGACTTGATTTCTCTATTACTGTTATTTTTAACGTCAGCATACTCTTTTCCAGGATATTGTGCTAGTGGTTGTTCAGCAATTGCAGATTCTGGAACTTCTTTGCTGGCAGGTCCAACGGTATGAAGAAATTATGCTTCAAATTTTGTCAGCCTTTCTCACTTTGCACTTATTGATATATTACTAATATGGTTTGATTAATTTCAGTGCATTTGGCTGAAATTTACAGAAGTATGAGATTTATTAAAATTCCAAATGCAATAAAAATAAGAATAGAAGATGAGAACTGAAATTGTTTCAAATCACATAGTAGATTACCTCTTGGAACATACTCATGCCTTATGTTATCATCAAATGTCTTCCCCACACATTATTAGTATATACTCTAGCCAAATTATAAGTACTAAATTTAGTTTCTTAGTCTTTCTACTGCCAAGATGAAATCTTGGAATATAATGTTGAAATATGTAGTTGTGAACGGTATTCTTTATTTTCTTTCTTGCTTTGGTTTCTCAGTCATGTAATTGGATGATGCTTTTGTCACTGAATGGTAATTTCTCTCTGTTTGCAGCCTATTATTACCATGATAAATCAAGCCATTGGAGCCTCAGGAGTTGTTAGCCAAGAGTGCAAGGTGGTTGTTGAACAATATGGACCAACCATTATGAATTTCCTTATAAATGAGGTAAATACTTGATTTGATTTTGTCATGTTGTTTTTTCTTTTATATATCTTATTGGATTTCATAAATTTATATCTTGCTTTTTGCCCTCCAACTGTATCAGGCACAGCCTAAGAAGGTCTGCTCCCAGATGGGATTGTGCATCTTTGATGGAAGTCGAGGTGTTAGGTCAGGCCCTCAAGATAATTTCTGTATTCATTACATGGCTGCCATTGCCATGTTTCGGGAAAAACTTCTGATGCTATATTTCTCATTGTTGTCATAATATATAATGTGTTTGTGCAGTATGGGCATTGAGAGTGTGGCGGAGAAAAGCAATCTCAAGTCGTCTGACATTATTCATGAAGCTACATGCTCTGCTTGTGAGATGGCTGTTGTATGGATGCAAAACCAGCTGCTGCAGAATCAGACTCAAGAACACATAATGACATACGTCAATGAGGTGAGATAGACAAGATATTTGTTCAGTATTTCGTTGAGACACTGATCCCTGTGCTGATTACATTCTCTGCTTCTTTTGCAGCTTTGTGACCGAATGCCAAATCCACTGGGACAATCAGCTGTCGACTGTGCACGTGTTCCTTCTATGCCTCCTGTTGCCTTCACCATCGGTAATCGAGTTTTTAACCTCTCTTCAAAGCAGGTATGATGTCATTGCAACATTTACCCTTAATGGTAATATGAGATGTGGCTAATTCTGATCTAGTTAGTTGCGATAAGTTTCTTTTTGCCAGTTGGTGGATTGCGCTGTCATGAAGACTCTTATAAATTTTGATATAATGATATGTTTTTGTGTCGGATATTTTGGCGATTGAGCTTGTGTAAATATGCAGCTCCACAACTTCTTTGAACATTTCGAAACTCATTTTGTCGTTCCATTCTTTCTGGTTGGTATGTTCAGTACATTCTCAAGGTGGGTGAGGGTCCTTCAGCTCAGTGCATTAGTGGTTTTACCGCCTTGGACATTCCTCCTCCTCGCGGACCTCTCTGGTAAACCTTTCCCTTCTTATTTAATCGTCCTTCATGTCCCTTATTTACCTCTATCTGCTCTCCTCTCTATGGGTTCAGTCCTCAAAATTGGTCTTTTGCAACAATGCAGGATCTTGGGAGATGTCTTCATGGGTCCTTACCATACCGTATTTGATTTTGGAAAACTGAGAGTTGGCTTTGCAGATGCAGCGTAGGGCAGTTGAAAACTTTGCCGTCGCAGGGGGCCTCTCCTTCTCTGTAATCCATATTTTCTGCTTTTAAGTTGTGCATATAATGCCTGTAAAGATAAATGGAGTTGAATGATAAAAACATGAAGGTGGTTGGCCCCCCCGGCCTAAAACAATTAAAGTTTGCTTGTAAATAGTTTGCAAGCTTGTTTTATAAAGTAGAAAAGCAACTGTTATGCTTTGCTTATTTGCTGTTCTTCGCGCTTCGCTGGTGTGGTTGTGACTTGTGAGTGTTCTAATATTTTTCAAAAATTGTTTTTAAATAATCAGAGTTTAAAAGAAAGAATTTTTCAAGATCAAAAGGATGAGTTAAAGAAGAGACAGCTAACTACTAAAATTAGTAGAAATTTTGAAATTAACATTGAATGTGAAAATGAGTTTTTCAGCACCATAGTATGTTAGTTGGCCATTATGTTGTTCACCAAAGATACAAATGAAAAACATGCTCTACTTTTTTAAAATTTCATTTATAAAGAATTAATTTGTGAATATAGAAAATAATTCTTGAACACATTAGTTCACGAATAAAGAAAATAATTTTAGAGAATTTAGTTTACAACATAGATAATAATTTATAACTAGAAAAAATAGTTTTCAAAAACAACAAAGAAATGTAGATTTCTAAAAAATTGGAGTGATTTTACACCTTTAATGGAAGGTAGAATAGATGGTTTTTTATTTTTTATTTTATTTTAAGAAAAACTCAATTTCTTAATTTCATAATTACATATTAGTTATAAAAGTTCCACTATTTTTTTAAAAAAATAAAAGTTCCACTAATTTTAGTGTTATAAAAAAACTACTTTTTGTTTCTTTGTTCATAGAGAATCTAACGATAACTTGCTTTGTCATGATATTTGAAAAAACTAAATACAGGAAACAAAAGCATCAAAGAAATAATCAAAATCTAATTTATTGTCTTCAATAAGAATCTCATGCAATTACTCACCTAGACTGTTATATTATTTGATAACTTCTCTTAATTTTATAATATTAAATATTAGCGAATTAATGTGGCTTAAAAGATTCACATTAATAAGAAATATATGAAACTATTTGTTGATGTATTAAAAGAATAAAAATAGTTTTATTATATCATTTTTAAATTCTTAATATGTCTACTACTCATGAATATATTGTTTTTATAACTCTCTAAAATAAGAATACAGTTTTTCATATAGTTTGAAGAAATACATTATTATTGTCCAAGAAGGGTTGTTGCACATATTTTTATGAAACAAATTGTTATAATACAAGAAGGATTGGTGGGTGATGGCGGTCGGTTGGTTCACTTGGCCAGAGTTGTGACACCCACAGAAGGCATCTAAAGAATTTAACCAAAAGCTGAAGCATGAAAAATGCCACTAAAAAGCAGAAAAAGCCAATGCATTGGCGACTGGCTGGCACTTGAATTGAATAAAGCAAAGCAACCAACTCTTGGTTGGGTTTGCTTGAAAGGGACCTCTTCCAAGTTCTCCACACTCTTGAATCACAGTAGTATTCAACTGTCATTCTCCAAAAAAGAAGTCCTCACTCCACTCATTTTCTATATTCGAATGTTAAAATTCAATTGTTCGGACGTATCATGTTGGTGAAATGTGTTAGACTGTCTATCCAGATTTTTTCTTTCATCCACACGTTTGCATCTTATTGTTTTTTCTTTGATATTGACATAAAACGTGGTAAAGGTCTACTAAGATATTATCAAGATTAATTACTATTTGAGCAATTTAAATATTTATTTTCATAATAAAATGAGACAACTACCTAAACTCAAAGTCAAAAGTTTATTAAAACCTATCCTAATTGATACTATAACACTTCATGGAGAGATATATAGCTACCTGAACTAAAAGGTGATATACACATTTTATTTAATTATTTATTATCTTTTTAAATTATGAAGAGGGTAACTAAATAATAAGATGGACTTCAAAGACCAAGATGGGTTGGTATGAGAGCTGGGGGAAGTTGGTTGGTTGGTAGGTAGGTGTGTTTTGGTGCTTTTAATTGAACATGGCTTTTACAACTAAATTCCAAACGTACGGTTCTAAGAAATGCTTCGCTTTTTTGGAGATTGCAACAGCCTACAGCTAATGTAAGGCCTCTTCTTTCATTCTTTTGCTTGTCTCTCTCTAACCTTTTGTCCTCTTGTTTGTCTTATCGTCTTGTAAGCTTCACCCACAATCCAAGAAAACCCAACTGGAGTAACATTAAGGTTCTTGTCTTTGACAGGTGATTTTTCTTTGAATTCTATTTAAAATAAATATATAAAAAAAAGTGCTTTTTTTTTTTTGAGAATATAAAAAAAGGGTACTTTTAACATCACCAAAAGTAGTTCTAGGCTTTTGTAAATTGTAATGCGGCGCGTGTAGTGTGTTACATCCTAAATAGGAAGAATCTAGTTCTAGGCAATAATTGACACAACCCCATTTGACATTAAAGATTACTTGATGACTTAATCTACTCTTTAGATTCAAATGATTGATCAAGTCTCAAACTTCCAAGTTCATGGTATCACGATAATTAAATGCTTACCTCTCAATCATCTCATTTAATGAAACCTTAAAAACAAAGTCAAGCACACTTGAATTACAATCCAAACCTTAGAATATCCTATCCCCCATCCCCAATCCTTAACCTTTCCTACTCTATTTTTCATATTCTTCTATTGCCCAGAGCGAAAAGAGGCCTTTCCGTGAGCACGTGCAATCACGTGGATGGTCCGCCGCCCCGTCGGCTAAATTTTTCCGTCACTCTACTCTCGACACGTGGAACTCTTACCTTTAGGGAGAGAAAGGGCGGCCACCCATTGGCCAGGATACTAAAAGAGTGAAAAACGACAACATTTTCTCTATTAGAAAAAGACACAACCTTAATGCATTAAATCCAAGCGGAACAAAACAACAAAACACATGGTCTGCATTCTTCTATATATATACGCACACACGCACACACAAGCACCGAACCACACCCCCCAAAGTAAACAGCCATAAAAGACCAAGTTCTCAGTCACCCTTTTGGGAGCTTTGTAAAATGGACTGGACCCGGGGCCGGATCATCGGCCGTGGAGCGACGGCGACTGTCTCGATCGCCAAAGAAAACGGGTCGGGTAGCGTTTTTGCGGTGAAGTCGTGTCGGGTGTCCGAATCAGAGTTTCTCCAGAGGGAACAGAGAATTCTCTCTACATTGAATTCTCCACACATTGTGGGTTACGAAGGGTGTGGAGTTTCGTCGGAGAATGGTGGGTTAATGTACAATCTGTTCCTCGAGTACGCGCGCGGTGGCTCGGTGGCGGACGAAATTCTCGGCAGCGACGGCGGACTGGACGACGGCAGAGTCCGGTCGGTCACTCGCGCGGTGCTGATGGGTCTGGAGTACCTCCACTGTAATGGAGTCGTGCATTGCGATATCAAGACTCAAAACGTCTTGGTCGCGACAGGTGGCGCGAAAATTGCTGACTTTGGTTGCTCGAGGCGGGTTGATGACGTGTCACGCGCTGATTGGACGCCGCCAATCATGGGCACGCCAGTGTACATGGCGCCTGAGGTAGCGCGTGGTGAGGAGCAGGGGTTCCCTGCTGACGTGTGGGCTCTTGGGTGCACCATTATCGAGATGGCCACCGGACGGCCTCCATGGGTCGGCGTTTCCGATCCGGCGACCGCCCTTTACCGAATCGGGTTCTCCGGCGAGGCGCCGGAAATCCCAAAATGTCTTTCGAAGGAAGCTAAGGATTTTGTCACCAAGTGTCTGATAAAGGACCCCATAGAGAGATGGTCGGCTGGTGAACTACTAAAACATGAGTTCGTTAAGGAGCCCGGCTCGTTTTCGAGGGAGATCGATGACTGTAATGTGGTAACTCCAACAAGTGTGTTGAATCAAGGCTTTTGGAATTCAGTTGAGGACGGTATGTTAGAGAGTAGGTGGGCTTCGAGGCACGGGAATCGTGCAAGTTGTTCGAGTTTTTCAAGGTCTCCTTTGGAGAGAATTCGAAAATTGAGTGCAGAAAACACAATGCTCAATTGGGCGTGGGACGAAACTTGGGTGACGGTGAGGGGCAATGGCTGGGAAGATGAGCGAGGAGCGCTCAATATCAGGCATCACCGCGACATTTTATGGGCCGGTGAAGTGAGAAGAGCTAGTGGTGGAGACACCATTTGGGTTGGTGAGGAATGTGACTTGGTTAGCGAGTCAAAAACGTGTAACACTGGCAGTGAAAGTACTAGGCATGAGATTAAAAGCTCAGTGATAGCATTGGCATGTAAATGCAGTAGTAATCATTTATCATGTAGAGACCTTGCTTTAAGGAATATAAAAATTTGGTTTCTAGTTTTACAATTACAGCTCTTGGATTGCTTGGAGTTTCAACAGCACCAATGTTTGCTGTTCTTTTTTGGTTTTTTGTCAACAATTGAGCTTCTCTAAGAGCCAACAATTTTGGAAGCTGGGTGTAAGATAAAATAAGGCCGGCTTGGTATGGCAATTTCCAATGGGCTTGCCCATTTCTAGGTTGCCTCTTTTTGTATTTTGGAAAGTTTTAAAAGGAACCTAAATAGGACCACAATTGTTGGTTCATCCCACAAATCCAATTAGAGTGGCAATATTGGCACCCCTAAAATATTGTATATGCATTCCTTTTTGCTTGCTCATCCCATTATTATTATTATTATTGTTTTTAAATATTAAAAGTTTGTAACCACATCCCAAAAATTGTTGATATATCTTTTTCTTCTTTTTAATCTCCACTACCATCATCATCATTCTCTCCATCAAAATTCCCATTTGAATTAAAAAAAAAAAAGAAGTACCACATCCAAACCAATTATTGAATCCAAACTTACTAGCACATAGTGACAGCAAAAACTTTAACTATATATGAACACATAAAACATGAAAACACTAACACCAACAATATAATTCTTGCATCGAAACTAGCAATCAAAATTCCAAACTTACTACCACATATTAACAATTAAACATCAATATAATTAACTAAACCTGAACACATAAAAAACGCGGAAACTCCAACCAATAATATCAAAGATTCTACAAATAAGTACCCAATGAAGTCGTAAAAGGTCGAAAAAATTCCCACTTGACACCAACGTTTCTCGGTCCCTATAAAAACACAAACTTTAAGCTATCAACTAGCGTTAACAGACACTAAAAAGAAATGATTTTGATTACAGTTAACAAAACCACAGACCTCTAAATAATGTGGGTCGAATCTAGATTTACAGAAAGAGTCAGCAAGTGACCGGAGAGGAGCCCTCTATTCGGTAAAGGAGAGCAAATTATGTTAATTACTCAATACAATATATGATGCAAATTTGAACATGAATTTTGACACTTATCGAGACAAAACTCAAGGATAACGTTGAGATTTTAAAAATAATCATATTTTAGGGTGTACATACAATTTTACAGGGGTGGAAATATCACCACTCATCCAATTATCAAGTCAGATCTAATAAAATTGATGGGCCACTGACCTTTAACTATATTTTGAGAGCAATCAAACTTCAAACCACCTCAACCTTCAAGCTGAATCAATTGTTGCGTAAACTTGTATGGTTTGGCCTAGTTACACATGCACTTCTTTAACTTGAAAACTAATCTTAATAAATGTTCTCTTACACATGATGTTCCTAAAAAATATCATGCAATTATCTTAGCCATAACTTTTTTATGATTTTTTTTTTAATACTTGAAATCAATTCATGATTTAGTCGAGACCAACAATGATAGACGTTGAAACTCGAATCGGAGATCAACTTATAGAACAGAAGCGAGCAACCCACACTAAAATGGGAGGACAATCCACATGCAGGAGAATTAAACCCACATAACGTAGGAAGGTGTCGAACCCACAATCACCAAAGGAGAGAGTGGAGGTCTAGGTATTTACCACTACACCACAGATCCATTGACTATTTTTTTATAAATTTAAAACAATAAAAATTCATAGATATTTTTAGTAAGTGTTAGATCAAAATAACTTTAGAATCTGACTTTAATAATTGACTCCAACATTTAATGGTTGATGGGTTTTCAATTAAGGCTCAAAACATTATTAACGTGACAGAAAAAACCCGATCGAAGTCTCCATTTTTCTTACCATTTTCTCCAGTGTGACTCATCCATCCTTCAGAAATGGTTAGAAAATCAACAAAGTGGCCGACCATTTCTAAATGGCTTCGGTTACCATTTGTGGCCAAGCCAGTGCCCAACCTAATAATTATAGCCTCATGAGCATGATTTTTGCCTGCAAGTAAATTCCTTGTCAAAAGCACGAACCACCCAATCTTTCATCCCTCTCTCCATGCACTTGACAAAATTTTTGATTTTCTTGGTAAAGTAGGCATGCACTCCACCGTTAATTGGGCATATAGGTTGTCTTCTGCATCATCAAACCACTTGTCATAGTCATCAACACATCCCACGTGAAAACGGTGCCTCTCTTTTCTTTTTGTTACTTTTTGCCCTTTTTCTTGGTTTTCTTGGCACCCATAGAAAGTTCTTTCCCAAGTTGGATGGCTTTAGTTCAAGTTGTGTGCTTTGACATATTGTACACACATCAAACTGAACAAAAACCCCTCATTTTAAGGCTTGCAAATCATAAAATGACTTGAGAGAGCTTTACAAAATTCCTACACTCAACGTCCATGCAGGCATCTTTTTTTCCAACTTTAGTCTCAAAGAGTGGTCTATGGTTAAAGTTACATTTATCAACTACAACAAAATATGCAAATGTGCCTCTCATTAGAATGGTAGCCCCACTTTCAAAGGTCACTTTCTTAGTTTTTGTGGTGAATGATCAGTTTTCCATCTACTCTATCTAGATATGTCATATCTACAAGAAAGAACAAATCAATCATTTTGATGTTCTTCAAGATCAAATGTTAAGGCCCTAATAATTAAAAGAGTCATATGAATGGTTAGGAGATAGATGGGACCTGTCAAACTTAAACGTTATATGTGTTGTTCACATATCTACTCCATAATAAGGGCAACGAAACCTACCTGATATGTTGACAGCTACGTACGGTGAGATTTCAATTGACTATTTGAACTATGCGAATTTGTACATATTCACTAAGCTAGGTACATCAAAAGATTTTAAAGAAGAACAAAGATGTATAAACATGAAATGGATTCCACGATAACTTAACATAGAATTAAGAAAAGCAACAACAAAAGATATGAAAAACCTTTTCTGGTCGGCCAATCCAAGTTAGGCTAATATCTATTTAGACCATTGCTTTATCTCCCTCTCTCTCTCTCTCTCCCTCTCTTTTTTTCTTAAATATCATTTGTTGTTTATGGATTGATTATAATCCGGATCTAGAATGACAGTATGGGTTGACTGGTCCAGTTTGGGTCAACAAGAATACGATATGATTAATAAACGGATTGAAGCTCTTAAACGCGAACACAACACGATAATATTTGAGTCAACATGAACATGACACACTTAATCCACTTATTTTTGGATCATGTTCGAAAACGACCCAACCCATTTAACTAACCCGTTTAACCCATTTAATGACACGTTTATAAAATCCATTTAAGTGACTCCTTAATTGACTCGTTTAGTGACCCATTTAATGACTCGTTTATAACCCATTTAACTATATTTAATACATCTATCACAAAAACTAACTTTAATAAATTAATAATAAAACATACAAAAATAAAATAGATATCTAATAAAAAACAAAAGTAAAATATAAATACAAGAGAAATAATTAAGTTTACCACTTAAATCCACACATACAATCAAAAAAATAAAAATATAATCATCTACAAATACAATATAGAACATAAAAATACAAATATCTACAAAGATAACTAAGTTTCTTAAAAACATATCCGTAAATATAGTCCTTAATATGAAAAAAAAAAAAAACCAACAAAATCAATTTTTGATTGAACTTGTGTGCATATGCATCCATCAAGTAGTAACCTACCAAAAGATAATAACTAAAAATTAGCTAATTAGTAAACTACACAAATATATATGAAAAAAATACTTTAACAAATATTCTTCCCTTTCGCATGTCTTTGGCCTCTACTTCGACACATTCATCATCTTCCGTCTCATTATATTCCTTCTCCATACTTTCAATTACCTAATCTTCAATATTAATATCATTGAAATTTATAAATTTAAGCTGTATATGAAAAATAATCAATAATAAACAAAATTAGTAAAATAGATTATAACACTAATTTCAAATTCAACAAATAAAAGATAAGTAAACAGATTTAAACCTTGCAAATATTTAGTTATATTAAAAACCAATACTATAGCTTGAAATAGGAGATCAGATAAAACTGTACATATTGCTTATTGCATGAAAGGAACGGACATCAAGTATAATCTAGAAGAATGATCTTTTGGTGCCACATGTGAAATAAATTAAGGTATCAAATAAAGTTGCAGAAAATTAGTGAAAGCCAACAGAGATTCTCATTCTGGTGTCCTCCCGCAACAAACAAATAAATGAAATAGAAACATCAATGAAAAGCCTAAAATCATCATATAATACGTCATCATACAAAAAAATTCATGTGATGCATCATTATTTTAGTATCCTTAATACTTTTTTTTTTTAAAAAAAAAAAGACATGTGATATATCATCATACAAAAGAATTCATGTTGGAATTTTATACTAAAATCAACAACCTAGCTGACTAGTAATTACACTAAATTCAACAAAACCCCATTATTCAATACAATCCACTTAATCATAAATTCAAATAATAATAATATATTTTTTGTAATCCCAAAAACTATAATTTTTATCCATTTCTAATTTATTTTAGTCAAATTTTGTGAATCCAAGTGTCATTCCTGAAAAAATGGAAGTGTCTGTTTTCATCCTCCAAAAAATAGCCCAACCTATGACCAAACTAACCACCCCACCCCCAGTGCTCTGCATTCTGGAGTCTCCACCAGCCCCAACCCCAACTCCACGTCCTCATTTTCAACCCTTTAACTTCTCAACACCTTCCTCTCATCATCCTCCAAGTACACCATCTCTACATACCTCTGGGGTTCATAACACTAATTATATACAAATATCCAACTATTGATATACTTCTAGTGCCAATGCACATGACCCCTAGATACTAACATCTTAAAAAAAAAATCTCACAGAGAGAGATGGGAGTGAAAAATAGAGCATGAAAATCCTTAACACAAGGAAGAAGAAAGATAGGATTTTACTTTGAAACGTTGGAGATGAAATGTGGCTGGTGGTCGTAGGAGATGAAGCGACAACCACTTGAAGAAGGAGATGAACTGATGATTATATTGAAGTGTGGTTAGAGTTTTCGACTATATATCCTTCCAACTAAAATTACATAAATACCTTTCAATAATAAAATTAACTTTTTATCCTTATTAAATGGATCAACGTGCGACACGATTAGTGAAATATTAATACAATATGATTATTAAATGAGTTAGATGGGTTGATACGATTAGTGATATAATCTATTTATGCTCAATCCTAACTCATAATATTCGTATTCATTTTGTATCGATCCATCGTATATGACCTAAATTATCACTTTATCTGAATCATTATTAAACCGAATAAGTTATCACTTGCTCGATCGACTAGAAAGTGTCCAGCGACTTGTAGAAAGCTAATTGTCATTAAGAATCAAGCATTTGACTGTTATGTATTCCTTCGATCTACTGTAACATGCCACTCGAAAGCAAGGAATGCAATATTTCCCATACTGTTACTCTGCTCAAATATCTCTAGATTTCTATATTTGCAAGTTCCTACATTTTTAAGGTCCTATACCCTTAAGGCACTCACTTAGGCTATATCCAACGCTTCAGCAAGAGGTGTAGTTGCCCTTTGAAGCTAACGGACGATTATAAAGCATTCAAACTACATCTCATATTCTCTGAAAGTTCTGCTTCATCACACCGTTGCACGATGACATTTCAATTATCTGTCAAATGCACCTTATTTATTTTATACCGTTTTTTATCTCATATTCTAACTTGAGTATCAGAGTATTTTCAAACGGCGTTACCCCAGTGTCAAGATCACATACACATTTTGTTTGTTCGACTTGTACAGGTTACTAGGTTTTTAAAAGTTGTTTAACAAGTTTCACTTTTTCAATAGTAATTGTAGATCGACTCTTTAAAATGTCCAAACTCCGCAGGTAAAGAAGACAAAGAATAAATCCAATTCAAACATCAGGCATGCTTTTGTCCAAAGTCTTCCATGTTTAAGCTTCCCAAAAGCTTTGATGTATACTTTAACAAGAAGCACTAACAGCAGAATAATTTCGGCTCATTTTGGGAGTCTCGACTTTTGAAATTAATTGATACATCTGTTTTATATTAATTGAATTTAGAGTCAGATCAGGTGAGTTGAACCGATAAAGTTAACTATTGAAATTTTATGTTATAGAAAGATATAATAGTACCGGATACTATTTTGCACTCTAGACGGATGATATAACTTGTTCATGTGAGGTTCTTGCTAGTCAAATAAAGACTAAAAACATGTTTCATCACTTTTCTCTCCTGATATAAGCACACCACTAATGTACATGGAATGCAAATCATCCTATAACATATTGCTCTAATTCAATCCACTAATGGAAGGTGTGGAATGCAAATCCCCACTTGAGATAGTAATTGATGCATCCTCTAAAGAAAAATTACACCAACCAATTGATGATTCAAAGCCATGTCCATCACAGTGCTCTTCCATCCTAGCTAGGCTTCATGCAGGCTATTTCAGAATAAGCATGTCTCTTGGTGGCCAAGCTTTACTATGGAAGATTTTGAGTGAGTCCAAGAGAGGCTCACAAGTTGTGTGGCGTGCACATAGTGTGCTTCCTTCCACAGGTTTTCTCCTTCTATGGTGGCTTGCTGTTGTAATTCATGCCTCACTCTCTCTTCTCTATCTGTTCAAGTGTTTCCATCACTTCCACATGGTGAAGGCAGAGTTCATGCACCATGTAGGAGTGAACTACTTGTATGCTCCTTGGATTTCATTCCTTCTCTTGCTTCAGTCAGCTCCTGCGATCATTTCGAAGAGTGTTTGCTCTCTGGTTCTCTGTTGGGTATTTGCTACTCCTGTTGTGTTACTTGATGTTAAAATTTATGGACAGTGGTTCACTACAGAGAAAAGGTTCCTGTCCATATTTGCAAACCCAACTAGTCTGATATCAGTCATAGCCAACTTCATGGTTGCACGAGCAGCCGCAGAGATGGGGTGGAAAGAGACTGCAGTTTGCATGTTCTCTCTTGGCATGGTGCACTATTTAGTACTCTTCATTACCCTTTATCAGCGGCTATCAGGCAGCAACCGCTTTCCTTCTATACTGCGGCCAACTTTCTTCTTGTTCTTTGCTGCACCAAGCATGGGCAGTTTAGCTTGGAGCTCCATATCAGGAGCTTTTGATACCGGCTCCAAGATGCTTTTTTTCCTGTCCCTTTTCCTCTTTGCATCTCTGGTAATTAGCTTTGCATGGTTGGCTGAATTCAGTTGAGAATACAAGATTAAGACTCATATAACATAAAAACCTTAAAGGTCTCATTTAAAAAAGAGTAGTCCGGTCTTTTTTGCTTGCAAGATAGAAAATAAACATAAACAAACAGTTTTAACTAATTGGCTCTGAGTCTGGTTTTCTACAGGCTTGCAGACCTGTTATTTTCAAGAAAGCAATGAGGAAATTCAATGTTGCATGGTGGGCTTACTCATTTCCAACGACGTTTCTTGCCCTGGCCTCTGCAGGATATGAACAAGAGGTGATAGGTCATGCAGTTACTGGATTGATGCTTGTGCTATCGGTACTCTCGGTTCTAGTCTTCCTAGGCCTGATGCTGCTCACGGCAGTCAACACCAACAAGCTCTTGTATGAAGATGATCCTATACTGATTTTTGTTAATAATTCAAAATCAAAACATTCTGCTGCAGATTAAAGAGGAAGATGCAGTTGCAACTAGGGTAAAAAATAATCACAATCCATCTTCTTGCAGAAAGCTTGACTCCATATGTATCATCCACCGTTACTTCATCAAGACCATATCATGACATCTTCATCCACTGTCTTACATCTTATGTAGTAGCTGTACGTATTCAGATAAGAAATAAAATCATCTGTAAAAATATTTGTGTTGTAAACCATTATAATGTAATACAATTGTCAGGACAAGATTTGACCATTCTAAGTTCTACACAATTTAACACAACCAAAAAAGAAAAAGAAAAGAAAAGAAAAGAAAATCTACTTGTTCCTCCATTTTTACCTGAATTTTCACAAAAATTACAAGATTGCACACGACAAATGTTACTGACTAAACCACCATGGAACTCCAAGATAAAGAGTATGACAAATGAATGAGAAACTGGAAAGTATTTATCAAAAGGTGTTTGGACTCCTTAAGTGTTCTTCTTATTATTTGAATGTGACATTCTCCAATCCAAGGACTGTAGTTGACTTCGGAGGTTTTGGTTCTCCTCAAGCAAACGATCATACTCAAGAAGGAATCCTTCGGATTGCTTCCTTAAAGCAACAGCACTGGCTTCTGCAGCATTTGTCTCTTTCTTCTTTGTCTCGAGTTCATTTTCCAGATTCTTAAATTTTGCTTTAAGTGTTGTGATCTCTTCCTCCAAGACTTTGAGTTCCTCTGAACCGGCAGCTTTCCCATCCTCGAAACTTCGATTTTGCTTCTTTACAGCCTCCATGCTCTTCCTGCGAATGCGGAGTTCTCTAATATAATGGTGTAGTCTGTCTATCATTAGTGCGAGGAAAAGTGAGGCTCCTGCAAACAATTAGTCCATGGTTAATGCCGAGCTAAGGGCAAACTAGAAAGTTAAGAGCAACTCCAAATTCAAACTGAATTGACGAGCCCAATCTCAAACATGAAAACTCGTGTAAAAGAAAAATGGGTTCTCTCACTAGAATGCTGCCAATATAATGGTTCAAAAGAAGCAATGCAATGCATAGTATTCTTACGATCAAATTCTTTCTTCGTTTTTTTTTTTTAAATGTTATTTGAAAAGGAGTGCTCTTTCAAGCAATTACTGCGGATATATCCATTGGAATAACAGTAAGGAAGCAATCAGGTTCCAATAACATAAAAAAGATAAGACATCATCAAACAAGGTTTTTCTTTTCTCTTTTTAAAAGAAAGATTGAGAAACAGTACAGAATCCATCTACACTTCAATGCAATCTTGTATAAATAGAATTATATATCACATCACGTAATAACACTAGCAGACAGTAAGTGCTGTTTTATCACACGTTCCATGTACTGAAACTGTGCAGACACCAACCTACCCAACTCAATATGGGCAAGAATTGATGATAAACAGAGCAACTAGGACTGCTAAATTGAATAACTCCATTCATAAGTTAAAAAAGTTCCAGAAAGCCGTGGAAAAGATGTTCCACCATACTCGCAGGTCAACAACTCTTACAACAATGAATGGCATGTGATATTCTTCAGATTACAACTGCTAGGATGCAAAGTTTTCGTGTTTTGCATCTAAATTCTAAATAGAAAATAGGGTCACTTTCTATGATGTATAAATTCGGAAGACAGTTTCTTTGATTGTACAGTAGCTAAGTGCAGTGAGAAGTAAAACTTCAGGGCACATGTTTAAATAAACTTCAAGACAACTTTTACACTAATGCAAACAAACAACTACTTCACTGAAAGAGATCCACTATGTCAAATCCAAATCGATACACAATACACCAACAACAATCCAGCATTGATATATCCAGCCCCAAATATCATCAACTAATGTGAAGAATGACACTTACAATAACCTAGACAAACGTTACTCCATCGATCCCACCAAGTATAGACCTGAAAAGTTTAGTTCTCTTGTAGTTGAAATTCCCATTGGAGACATAAACCAGTGGAACACAAAAAACTTAGAATTAATAAGCACAGGACCCCACTTCAAGAAGACCAAATCTGATAATGCAAAAATATGATAAATTCACAACAATGAGACAACCTATAAGATCCTCAAAACATGACAAGATTCAAGCTTTCTAATCACATTTTCACAACACAAACAAACCAAAATGATATCATTGTAACAAAATTCACAATATCATCATCAATCAACCATCCAATCAAAACCATTCAAAAAACCAAAATCCAAAAACACCAAACCAAGAACTTGCCAATCGAATCCACATTATCAAATCTAACACAAAAGCGCACAAATGAAGAAACCAAGCATTACCCATCAGAGTGGCCTCAAGCATGTGCTTGGCCATCAAGACCTGGTCCGTTGGGTTGACCACACCACCATCATCGATCCAACGCTTCTGGATCTTCAACATACTGTACACACTCGAAGCCAGCACCAAAGTCAGCGTTGCCACCACCGTCTTCACCACCACCGGTCCCCGGCCACGCTTGACCCTGTCAATCCCCACGATCACTAGCTTCCTCAAAGGAGTCTTGAACAACACCACCATTATCAATGCCATCTCTGAAAATATGAACACAAACAACAGCTGCTGCATTTTGTTCTTCTTCTTCTTTGTTTGGATCACAAAACTTTGAAAAAGATCAAAACTTTTCGACTTCTTTCAAGTGGGGTGTGACTCAAAATGTGTTTTTGATTCGTAGAAACTTTTGTGGTATTGATACTGCAATTTATAGAGATCAAAAGTGGAAAACTTAAGCGAAAAGAAAACAAGTACTAAAATGGTATATATAAGAAAAAAATGTAAATCTTGGAATTTCTAATAGAGTCTGGGGATCGTGATCATGTGATCAGGATTGTGAAGTGTTGGGAGCAATGGAGAAGAGGAGGAGTGCGCTCTTGAGGCTTGAGAGAGAGACAGAATAGTTGAAGAAGATAAGAAGATGCAAGGCATTGCTCCTTTGGTTTTATAAAATTTTTAGTTTTATTTTTAATTATGATGTTTTTTTGATGGTTTACGTGCGATTACCATAAAATCGCTGTGTCATATATATATATATATATATATATATATTATTATGAGTACAATTACATCAACAATTATATACGTTAAAACCACCTTCATAAAATTCTATATATTAACTGGTTTGAAATACAATACTATTTTTATTTTTACTCGCTAATAATAGTGAGAGAATGACTCACATTAAATAAGAAAATTATTCTCAAATTGAAGGAATTTATGAATAATTTTTCTACACACAAATGGACTAGGAGATAAGTGTCCACTTTTATAGAAATTATACTCGAACTCTGTCATTAGTTGTGAAAAATGGGCTGTGCGTGTTTAGCCATAACGCCAAACAATTTTGAAGCGTGTCAAAATTTTTTATTTTGAGAAATCTACTCATAAATTATTTGAGCGGATCTCTTTTGATATTATAGAAGTAGATTTCTTTTCTTTTTAGTAACAATGTCCGTGGAGAGATTTCTCCCAAATTATGTGTGAAGTATATTTAATCTCAATATGTTCCTTCAAACTTTCGATCATTGGCATTGGATTTTAATTTTTTTTTTTTTAATTGGACAATCCTAAACTTATGACTTTGATGGTGTAGTTAGTTTAAAGGAAAAACACATATTCAAGCCCATGATCTCAATAATGTAGCTATAAGGAGCACACTAATCTTAATAGCATCAACAATAGGGACATGCTAATTCCAATAGTGTAAATGTGCAAGGGACATGACATCAGGCCAATAAGAGTGCATCTGTTTTGTCAAAATTTACAAAAAATATGCACCTTATAACACAAGACGCATAATGTAACTATATAATTAAATTTTATGACAAATTTCTTAAAAAAATAATGATAAAATTAGTATTTTTTTAGTGTAATTATAAAGATTTATAGTATCATAATCTTTAATGTAGGATAATTCTTACTACATGTCTTATACTGTGATACACTACCTATATATGGATCTCATTAGTACTGATCAAAAGAAATCAAATTAAGCTTTATAAACTTTATAGGCTAACATGATCATTATAAACTTTGATTTATTTAAATCCTCTTTTATTAACACAACAAATTAAAACCAAAGAATTAGGTGAAACTGTCATTATATATCACCATGTGGTAGCTCAAACTACTGGTAAATATATTTCGTAAAATGGTGGCACAATAATAACTCAAATTGGAGAATTAGGTGGTGGCAAATGATATCTCACTGTAGAAATTCTCATCTGTACAAATATAAAATATTTGATAATAATTTTTTAACCCACATTAGAGTAATTATATATTCTTGTATGACATCTATATGCATAAGTGGTTTGATCTGAAAAGTACATAACGAGGTCCATCATCAACTTCAGTTGCCAAGTCAAAAAAGCACTTCTGCTTTTGCTTTTGCTTTTTAGACATGTCACAACAAGAATATTCTAATGCTTATATAAATGTAAAGTGTTTAGTAGAAACGGGAGGATGGTAATATTGGTGATCATAGATTAATGTATGTATCCTTGTTACTTTGGCAACACAAAAGTAGCTTAGACACTGATTACATTGATCATCATTTTTAAATACTATGCTGAATGACCTTTTTATGAGCAAAAAGAAAAGCCAATTAATCGCTAAACCAATCAAATCAAATCAAACCGTTTGGTTTAGTTTGGTCTGATTTTTTAATTTTTTTTTCTTAAAAAGTCATATCGTTTTATATTAATAAAATCATAAAATTTAGTTTGATTTATGATCTAAGTTCATCAAATCCAAACAGGACCATAAACTAAATATCTTTAAGACATATATTACACTGCTACATGTTACATCCTCTACTTTCTTTTAAGACGGTAAATAGGGTAGAAATTGTATTTATTTATTGACTAACTCATCATAATGTTAACATAAATTAACATGAAAACCAAAAAGAGTTGGTGGAACTACAATGATTTTTCTAAGGAGAATCATTTCATTTCTTTTTCCCTCTTGTATTGACCATAAAATTCTGACAAAGTCAACAATTATATGCACTTTTTCCAATAAACAACTTGCTAAGTTCATTGGTAGCCATGCCCACAACGTAAACACGTGCCAGTCAAACTGAATGTTTTCTTGGTCTAAAAGAGATGACTTAATGTATAAATTCTCTTAGCGACATGTAATATATATAAATCCTACGTTCTGGAATCATATTCGAGTCTTCTTTGAAATTGTATGTGAATGTGAGCGCTAGTGCAGCAGTTCCAATTCATGTGACCTCGTAACATTTGCAGTTTCAATAGCATGACATGTCCTTTGTGAACATAAACAGGAGAAACATTTAACGGATGTTCTCTATGCCATTTCAGATTATTGAGTCTGTTGTGGCTCAATAATTGCTGATAAGTGGATATTCTGTTTGTTTCATGATGACAACTCGAACAAATTAATTGATGATGTCCACATAATTAATAAAGAGGACCTTCTTATGATTAGCAGTTAGGTACCCACAATGTTCTAAGGGTAGATAAGTTGCGTTATGTTTCATCTTCACAAGTTGAAAGTGAGCTTGCCCACCATTTGATGACTATGAGTACCACTGGTTTGAGTTTGTATACACACACCATAACAGAACTTATTATGGTGATCATGGTCTATTTCAATCAGGCACTAATGTGATCAGTTTGATGAACTCATCCAAATCAACAACAATATAATTCTCATTAATCAAACCAACTGATCGGAATGGTTTTTAATTATGAACAAAAAATGTTTTAAGTATACATCCGACAAGGTACATCATCTCAAAAGAAGTGAACATAATTAATAAGCATCAAAAAAGCTTGCTTGCAAACTCTTTAGAGATTGAAGAAGAAGCTGCAAGATGCCTGACTTCTGATAAACTCCTTCCAAGTTGAAGTGCCACCTTTGTTTGTAACACTAGCCCATTTTCTCTTCTGTCAACATCTCTCTCATTGACATTAGACTCTATAGTCTCCTGCATGAGCTTGAAGAAGCCAGCATTGCTCCTGTACATTTCAAACACCATCCCAACTTGCCCACCATGTTCAAATGTGTTGACAACACTAGCTATGGCTCCACATATCACTCCTAGCATCACACCCCATGAACCATGATGAGAAGTACCAACAAAAGCTGAACCAATGGCTGCAAGGCCTGTCAAAAGAGGACCTGAAATGGCCAATATTTTGTTCATTTTCAATGCCTTGTCACCCAATTTAAAGTAATCATCCATGTCTTTTCTCTTCACGACCCCAACAATCTCCCTCATTTCCTCCTCCAACTCCTCATTCCACCCATTATTGTTCCCTCTAAGGCTCCTTTTCAGCCGCCTTTGTTGAGGCCACCACACTGCAGGCTCAACAGCAGAAGGGAACTTCTCAATCATCTTGCCAAGCAAAGGAAGTGGGAATGCTCTATCAAGAGCCAAAACTCTCTCCATCGCGTCGTTCACATCAGACATAGTAAGGCTGCCAAGTGCCACAACTGTTTGAAGCTCTCCATGAAGCTGCTTGAATAATCTAGTAGCAATTCTCTGCTCCTCAGCCAGTTGAGATGGCTGAATCATGTTCATCACAGCCAACATTCCTGTGGCTGATGCATATAGAACCACAGAGGACAGCTTGAGAGCCAAAAGGGTTCCTCCATTTGCAGCACCACTGATCATTGCTGCCATTCCTGTCATGATAGCAGCAGAGAGAGTCATTGCATTAATGCTATTCAAAAGCAGATTGTTCCAGTTGTTTCTCTGCTCTCCAATGTTTTTATGGATCTCCACTCTATCTGCCACAGCTTCCATCACCTTGGAAAACTTTGCAGCCACCTCAGGATCATAACCAACATTTTCACTGAACAAACTTCTACCACCAACACTAGTATTGGAACTGATTCTAGACATGGTTGACTCTTGAAAGTCACCACTTCTAACCTCCAATTCCTCAACCAAACCTCTACTAGGAACTTTTGGAAGAGCAAGAGGATTGCAATGTATCTTTGGTGCATTGATTGTTGCATTAATTCTTCCTCTACCTCTACCACAACACATTGAATATGGTCTCAAACCAACTGATGAAAACTTAACACTTGGAGCTTGAAGTGTTGCGACACTTTTATCTATCTCCAAGTCACAATCTTTAATGATTTTTTAGGCTCTAGAGAGAGTAAAGTAAATTAATGAGTTTCAGTTTGAAGATTCACTTTGGTGGGCATATATATATTTTCAATCTGATAGTAGAAAAGGTCTAATTGTTGAATATTGAATCAGTTCCTGATGTTTTTTTTTTTTTTTTCCTTTCATTTTGTTTTGTTTTGTTTTGTTTTTTAATAAAAACTAGACCTTTTCAAGGTCTTGATTTTTATTTGTATTTTTCAACTACCTCTTGTCTTGGTCTCGGGGCGCCTTCATGCATTGACTTTCAACGGCCATTAACGTGTAAAAATGTACTCCTGAAACAACCAACCAGCCTCGAGACAAAACCTGTTTTGTTTCTATATACTCTTCTGCATGTCATTGCATCTAATAAGAACAATCTTTGCTCATTTGTTTCACACATAAATTTATCTAAAACATGGCCACCTGGGCGTTCAAAGTAGTTTCATTTCTACATGCAACTTCACATGCCAATTTATTGATACATTCAGAGATTCATGTGATACATTCAGAGATTTTGTTTTTTGTTTTTTACCAATGGAAATTCTGTGTCTTGAAATTTGTAATTATTTAAAAGCCATTCAAAGTCCGAGAGATCTTGCAAAATCTTCCTTCCTATGTAGTTTCCCTTAAACATGATTAACCAATGTATCTTTACTATAAAAACTGTATTATAAAGAAAACTCTGATTGCATATTCGCTTATATCTCAAATGCTTAATACACTTACTTTTCACATTCAAATGGTTAGTGTAATTTATTTTTACATGTTATTAAGGTTTAAGTCCCACTATATAAATATATCATATTTATTTATAACTCAAATAATTAGTGCATTTCTTTTTCATAATTGTGATAAAAGATTAAGTTTCACTGTACACATAGTAACATATATGAGAAATTTGTTCTCCTTATTATAAAAGTAAAATTCTTTCTTAGAGTAGATTTTGATGCCGTTCGTACATGTGGATTTTAGAATCGTTCATAAAATATTTAGCCTCGGTATTATGAAAACTAATTTTTGAACTATATATATAATGTTTAATCTCGATAGATTCTAGTAGATCTCCAAATATTGATATTAGATTAGTGTGCTTTTAGTTATTTTAATTAATTAGTTAATATGTGGATTAAGCATATTCCTTTAAAACACTAATTGACATATATTAAGGTATCCCAAAAGCACAATTCACGCAAAGTTGAAACAAGTTGCATACTTTACCAAGACATTTTTCACAAGTTCAAGTTTTCTGCTTGGCTGTTAGTTTGCAAAGATGGCAAGCCACTTCAACAGTATCAACTGTCAAGTTTGGTCATTGGCCACCACAACTAGACTCAGAAACAACCATGAACCAGTGTTGAAAAGCTAATAGGCTGGTCGGAGCATAAATGGTCATATGTATTATTCAACCATCAACCTAGGCTGCACATCAAAATGTTGATCATCCATCCATAGTAGCAGCCATCTCAAAATCATCGAAAGTTGGTCATTGTAAACAACATCGTCAATGATCTGCCTAATGTATGTTATTCCACGAGTTTCTTGACTTACAACTAACAAGGTTGTAAGGTCTGATGATAATCGCTTATGTAGAATCTAATGAAAAAGAAGAGGTTCTGGGAGTTGTGAATATAGATAAAAAGAGCTGCCAAGCATATTTACTGGTCCACTTTTGACACAACCACAGTTCTAGAAACACAATTGAGCCGTAGCATTATGAACAAAGATGAGTAGAAGGAAGGGAAAAAGGATGATGGTAACTAAAATTTAATGTTCAGCAAAATCATGATGAGAACAATTCAATGAAGAAACATCGCAAATTTATTAAATATGCAGCATCCATGAAGACGAGATAACACACTAGTTTCATAAATATTGCTCGATCAATATAGTGAGCTACATAAAATGAGAACAATAGGTAGATATAAATCTTTTGAGACATTGGTGTTTTGTTTTCGCTCATTTAGCTTGTGGCAATGCCATGGTTCTTGCCCGTAGATTGAGAAATATTCCCCTGAAATAAAATTAGTGACAAAACCATTTTGATTGATAAATTTTAGAAATAAATATTAACATGAGATCCAAGAAATATTAAGACGCGATACATACCAACACATTGCAACAGCACTGTGGAAAATGACACGGAATTGCAGAGGCACATACTGGTGATTTATCCAACCCACAACTGGCCAGAACTGCATTTTGGTTCATTGAAGATTTAAGGTATTGAAGAGATGTATGTTTGCATGTATGATAATCACAATAATTCATAAAGGAAACACAACAATACCGTCCATGATGTATACTGCACCGATGGATAATCCTTCTTGATTTTAGTTTTGACTTGCATCCAAGGTCTTCCTGCATTTCACTCTTCTGTTAAACTATAAGCATTGATTTACTTTGTCATCAGTATGGAACATATGTGGTATCAACGTACCCTCAATTACAACCCCATAGTAAACCATGAAAAGCAAGTTGTTCCAAGGAGAAGACGTCAACTGTTCTACAATCACCTGTAACGATATGATTTAGCAGTTCAGAATGGCAATTTCCAGCCAGAAAAACGAAACGAATTGACTTTATAATATTTAATTTGAGTCAGATAATCGATATTGGAAACAAATTCACTGTATTAATTTGATTTTCACAGATTCTGAAGCTGCAAAGGTTTGTAATTTACCTTCTTGGCAACTGTTTTTGTATCCTTCTTTCCCTTGAATATTTTATCAAGTATTAAGTGCAAGAAATGTCCAAATGGTCCCAGATAAGCGACTCCAAATATCTACATTTTTTGATACATCAAAGGAAATGTTATTTTAATAAGAGAAATATACTAAGTCAACAAGCTGTCTGCAAAATACAGATATCCTTGGAAAAACTCATAACATATACAAGTTGAGCAGGAATAATTTCAGAAAACCTGTGTCAACAAGCCTGAAAACCTTCTTTATCAATATTAAAACTAGACGACTACAGACAAATGTATCTGATATACGGACATATAAATCAACATGTTAGCAGTTGCTACTCAGCGAACTGAAACTTCTAAACTAAAACAACAATCTATAAAATGGGATACTTAAATACTTAAAAACCAGGGTAACCAGGCGGGCCTGAAAGAGTCAAAACTGAATCATTCCCCCATATATCAGACTCAAAAATATTTAAAGGTTTACAATCAATCATTCACCAATAAAATCATCCCACAAAACATAAAGTCCACTTACTACATGCAACCCACAAGCTAGTAAAAGCAGCCAATTTGAAAGTAAGTATAGAGCAACATGCACTCAGAGCTTGAAATAATCATAATGAGTTGCAGAACTAAAAGCAACAGGTAATTAAGAAAATGAATTGCACTTGTTATCACCTCGATCTTGGCAATATAAAGTCATCATTATTCTGCTGGTATTTTACCACATTGCGAAACTTTGCATGTTTCCAAAATGCTGATCTCAATTACCAAAACACGTATGAGGTGTACATATACATGAAACTCTACAGAAGACCATACATGACTGGTAATTAACAGTTCAAAAACTCATCATCTCACCTCAAGGAAGTAAGCATTAGAGCTATTACCAGGTCAAACGAAAAACATCACTTCATCGTCATTCCTGAGAGCACCTAGATGCTTCATAATTTGCTAATACCTTGGCACTCTATCCTTAAAGACTCATTTACCAAATTGTGACGATTCACCATGGAACAACAAAAACCAATTGCCAAACCAAGATAATTGGGCAATTTACAATTGTAGAGAACATCAAACACCCCACAATACAAACAATAACAGGAAATGAACTCAGTATGCTAATACAGAGAACCATGATAAGCTAAATTCATCCAAAAATGCTCTAGTGTTCCAGTTGACTACAATCATGCATATACCATAACCATCTTCAACTAATTTAGCAAAAATCAATATTTTGGAGATGAGACAACAAAAAAAACACACCACTTTAAGAAGCAGCCGCCTTAGTTGAAGCTTCTGTATACCAGAGAGTTTCTGAGCAACTACGTCACTGATTGCTGACAACACCCCAGCAGTAATAGCCTGCGCACAAAAAGAACATAATTGTCACAAAAAATTCCCAATTCCCAAAAAAAAAAACAAAAAACAAAACAAAACAAAAAAACAAATTTAAAAAAAAAAAAAAAACGAAAAAAGAACCCAATTCCTTAAAAAAAACAACAAAAATGTCGAAAGATTCAAGCTTTCATTTTTCTATCAATTTCTCAGTCACCAAACAAACAGATCATGCACAAATAAAGAAACCCCATCTCAGAAGAGAAGCCAAACAACAAATCAAGAGAGAAAAATCGGACCTTGGTTCTCAATGGGTGCTGCTGAAGCTGTAACACGTACTGTTGTAACCCTCTCTTTGCAACTGAATCCATTCTCCCACAGAATTGTTCCTCTTCTTCTTCTATCAATCTTCAGAGACAAAGCTTGACACTAGAGGCTACTAAGGTTCTTCTTCTAACGTAACTAGGTATGCAATAGTCTAGTAGTGGTCAGTTGAAGTTGGTTTATTGCATTCGTACTCCCATGTGTGCTGTAATAAAAATATCTCGCAAATGTGTTCGTGGTTGTATGTCAAAAAAAAAAAAAAGTGTGTGTGGTGGGACCATGTTGACAAAGCTGGACGAGATGTCAGATGATTAAAGATGATTAATTAGTAAGTAATCATTTTCTGTAATAGTGATTCCCTCAGAATTCTCTCCCTAAATTGTCCCTCCGAGGATTAAAGATGATTAATTAGTAATTAATCATTTTATGTAATGGTGATTCTCTCGGATATTCTGTCCCCAAATTGTCCCTCCTCTTTCGCCGGCGGATTCCGTTGGTTCAGTTTGTGCCAACACTAGCGTTCATCTGGGCCGGCCGCCGTTTTTATTTTGCTTTTTTAATATATATATATATATGTATATATACACGTCTCTAATAAATATGTTTCGAAATTTTTAATTTAAAATTACTAATTATAACAACTTATTTTCAACCGATCACGTCATTTTGATGGAGTTTATTAAAAATAAATTATAATTATTATATATAAAAAAAAAGCTCTAAGACTCTTAAAGAAAAAGAGAGTTGAGATGTGCCATAATGCATGTAGATTTTTTTTTTTTTTTCAAAATACCATAATGCATGCAGTTGAGAGTGGAAGTATAACTTAATTTGTTGTTGATTACAATAATTTTATTCTACATATGAGGTTCTTACAAATGAAAGGATTTTCTTCTGTAAAATTGATATATTTGCATATGTTAATCGCTTCATGATATAACTTATAAAATAAGACAAAGCTTTACTACAATAAAATAAGTTACCCATATCGGACACTAATGACCTAGTATAGATACCATTTTTAATTAAATAATGATAATAATAAATTGAATTTCCATACCAGACATTAAAAGCTCGGTATGGATAACATTTTTTTATTATTAAAAAAAATTATAAGTCAATTATTCATACCGAGTACGGCCTGGTATGGACAATATTTATTTTATTTTTTTAAAAAATTAAATTTAGTTATCCATACCGGGCATTGATGGCCTGGTATGGATAATTATATTTTTTAATTTTAAAAAATTTAAATTTTATTATTCATATTGGGCCATAATGGATTTGGTTTGGATAATTTGGTTTTTAATTAAAAATATTGATTTTCTATATCGGGTCCATTATGGCACAATATGGATAATACTTTTGTAAAAAAATAAAATATTTTATTATCCATACCAGACACATAATCCGCTCGGTATGGATAATATTTTCTATATCGGACACTTAGTGGCCCGGTATAAAAAATATGTTGATATACCACACCTCTACCCCCCTCTCATTTCACCATTTTTTTTGTCTCTCTATCTTTTTTTCTTACATCATCTCTCTTCCAAACCCTAGCTGTACCCTCCCTTCCCCTCCACTTCGTCGATCGTTCGCCACTTCGGTAGCCATGCCATTCATCGTCTTATTCCCTACCATCTGCCACTGTTGCTGATTCACCACTGGTTAGTCTTTTCTCTCATTCTTCTTCTTCTTCTTCTCCTTTTCTTCTTCTTTTTCTTCTTCTTCTCTTTTTTTTCTTCTTTTTTCGTCCGCGAGACGGCCAAACTTATTCCAGCAGTCTGATTGTCGCTTTTTTTTTTTTTTTAATTATTATTTTTTCTTTTCTTCTCATTTTTTCACTTTTTTTTTTCTCTTACAACCGCTGTCGAGGACTGTCGCCGCCCAACCCCATCATATTCGTCGATCTACTGCTCTTCCATCGTCCAACACCATCATCTTCATTGATTTACTCCTCTTCCACCATTTTCTTTGTCAAGAAGGTATGAACTTTATGATTTTATGTTTTTCTGATGCTTCAATTTATGATTTTATACTTTATGAATTTTGTTAGATATAATATATGTATTATTATTGTTATGATTTTGGCCTTTATATCAAGCGATAAATTGGTGGTGGAAAGTGCTTAATTTGTTACAGGATACTAATGAGAGTTATGTATAGGAATGTTGTGGTTTTTTTTTTTTATTTGATTTGAAAAATTATTGAGTTATTGTGTTTTGATTTGATTTTTTTTTTTTATTATATCAGTGAGTCGATAATTTGATTAGTTTTAAGTTTCCATTGTGTTATATATATGTGTGTATATATATATTTGCTCATATGTTGGATATCAAGTTTGATTCTTAAATTTGGCCTAGTTATATATAAAGATCTATGATATTTAGTTTGTAACAAATGTGTGCTTACCATGTTTTTGATTAAATGACAAAGTGAAGATGAAAAAGTGTGGCCCTAGATGGATGAAGTCACTGAGTAAAATTTTTGTTCATTTGACAAATATTCTTTTTTATTTTCAGTTGAAATGGAAAGCGAGCTTCATTTATGGTTGTTCACTTTTTGCTTGCATCAAATCTTTATCTTAGTTTGAATTAACTTTCCCATAACCAATTGGATTTACTTTTCTTTTTTAAAAGGTTAGATGGCTGCAAGTGGCTAGTTGTGTGATTGAGCTGACTTGATCAAATTTAGCTATCTACTTGTATTGAACATTCCATGGATGATTCAAATTGCTATCTTTGGCTTTGCATGTGTTTGATGAATGTCATAAGTGATAGGCGTTTTTCATGTAAATGATATATTGAATAATGAAACAATATTACCTATCCTATTCCCCATCCATTTGATTTCTCATTTAATAATGAAACAAAATTACCTAATATCTGTGAGTAAAATGTCTGATGTAAAATGTCTTGCATGGGTTGTGTATGGAATTAGATACATATCTAGGCAAGAAAACAATTCAGTTTGTCTTAGTTGATTGACAACCAAGAAATATAGTATATAAAAAAAAAACAAAAACAAAAACAAAAAGAGCACTTGGTTTTGTTTGTTGAAAGATTTAATAAGAATAATAAAATAAATATGAGGTTGAGGTGCTATATGGTTGAAAGGAACATGGGCCAGTGTGATGGATTGTGTGGCGGAGAAGGTATGTATGTATGTATGTATGTTTGTGTTTGAAAATAGATGAATGGGAGGAGCGTGTGAAGTAGTGGAGTGAGTGTTAAGTTCACTAGTTCGAAGTGAAGTGAAGTGAAGTGTAGCCCAATGTGTATAAAAATTGATCGAGTTTATATGGGTTATTTTATATATTAAGTTTATTACCCATGTATTTGATACTAATATGTGTTATTTCCATAACTGAAGATACATTTAGTGGTGCGTTTTTAAGTGGATTGAGTGGTGAGAAGAAAAAAAGAGAAAGAGTCTCAAGTATTTATATTTATGCTGTTAATAACATTTTCAAATGATTATAAATGAATTTTTTATGCATATTATAATATTATTTATATTTTAATATAAAATTATATATTTTTTCTAAAAAAAAATATGCATATATATTTTTAAATATGAAAATGGGCATCTATACGAGGCCCGGAGCCCGATATGGATACCCATATCCATGTTGGGGCTGCCTGATATGGATATAATTATCCATACCAGGCAGGAACTCAGTATAGATACCCATATTAGAAATAGGTCGACCTATTTCCAATATGGGTAATCATACCAAGTTATGCCTAGTATGGTTACTCGTATCTATACCGAACGTATGTTCAGTATAGATAATGTCATTAACTATATCGGCTTTATCTATGCTGGGCACTCCTTTCGGTATGAATAGTCAATCATACCAAGTATTGCCCGGTATAAATAGCCTCTTTTGTTGTAGTGCTTTTAGAACACTAGTGAACTCAAACCATGGGATGATCCAAATTATAGATGAACCAGTTTGACATTCTTTAATTTCAAATACGTATAGTTTAATTACAAATGCACTAATTTGATGCATCCATTTACCCCTATGAATCATGATTGTTGACTAGAATGCATACCTATTGATGAATCATACTACTTTATTTATTTATTTAATTTTGAAATATACTACTTTTTTTATTACAATAAATAAAAAACAAAAAATTCCTTGCAGGATAAGTTGGTGTACTAAGGTCCCAAATTATAAAAAAAGAAAAAAAGAAACTTTTAAATTAGCCTATCTAATACCCTTTGTCTTATTGGTTTAATGAGGTATTAAATAAGACTTTGTTAAATTTGGTACAAATCTTATTAGGCTTATTCAACAAACTTATTGTAGTATGAAATTGTTACTTGTATGTTGAAAATGTAAGTTTTTATTCACTTATTACATATAAATCGTGACATACATCTTCCCCAAAAATAATAAAAGTAAAAATAAATTGTGACATACATATTACTATATACTTGTTATCATTTAAGTGTACTTTGTTATCATTTCACAGTATATTTACAAATGGTATTGTAATATGATGGTAAATAATGTTCATTCAACTTGACAATGATATGGTAATTAATGTTCATTCAATCTCACAATTACATAGGTTCTCTATAGTTGCTCCTACTACTACTACTATTATTATTATTATTATTATTACAGTCTCTATCAATTTTAATTTCCTAAACATAAATATTAATATGACTTGGTTTTAATTGGTAGTACATACTACTGACTTCTCAACAATACATATGTTGAATAATCAAAACCAAAATAGAAAGTGAATTTGCATATGACGCAAGGATCCATGCAATCAAACTTATGCAAGAGCAACGAGTAGTTTCATAGCACATGCGTTGGACTTAGACCCAGCGCGTCAGAAGAGAAACTATTATGGATTGGATGCATATTGTATCTGCCGTTTAGATTTAGCTACAGCTTCCGTACAAAAATTAGATGAAAAACTATCATATGTTAGATGCACGGTGTATCCTTCGTTCAGATTTCGCTAAGGTACATCATACGCCTCCCTTTCCAAAGCAGCGGAGGCTAGTACAAGAAGTGGAAGACACAAGTAGAGATGATAATGGGTCAGACCGGGGATTGGATGAGATCAAACATGTGTTGATTCATTCAAATACTTTTGATATAAATCCGATTTGAAATCCGGTTTTAATACTCCAAAATCTATTCCAAACGGATTGGGATTTGGTGGTTTGAATCTGATTGGATATTTTTACCCTCCCTCACAAGTCATGGGAGGAAATTAAATCTTGACTTGCACTTGAAGAAAAGTTGAATTCACAGGCAGCGAAAGCGTCATCTATGAGCCAAGTCTCGGTCAAGATTTTCAAACAGAACGACCTCTTCTCTTATGGTTCATTATTATAAATAGAACCTATTACTTCCCTTTAGTCTCATCTCATCCTCACAAAACTTTCAGAAACAAACACAAACACACAAAACTTTCAGAAACAAACACAAACAAAGAATACCCAATCTTAATTAAACAACACCATTCATGGCTTCCTTAAGAGCTTCAAGTCTTATGTTTTCTTCTTCTTCTTCTTTGTGTTGTTCTTCTTTTTCACGTAGAGCTAACATCAATGCTGCTATTTCACTCCCAAAACTTCCAAAAATCAGCTTCCCTACTCCAAAAATAATCCCAAGTATAGACTTGGGAGTGACGAATCCGATCCCGACATCGAAGAGTGTTCCTGAAACGAAGATTCAGGAACTAGTCAATGAAGATCAACCAACAGAACACAACACGACAAAGTTGATGACACAACTTTACACTATTTTAGAGGCTGTTTGTGATAGAGTGGAGATGCATAAGAACCTTGGAAAGCAACGTGACAACTGGAACAAACTTCTATTGAACTCTTTCAACATGATCACTCTCACGGCCGCCACCATGGCTGGTGTAGCCGCCACTGGCGCTGGAGGTGATGCTTCAATTCTGGCTTTGAAGTTATCGTCCACTTTGCTGTTCTCTGGGGCGACAGGGATGATCGTTGTGATGAACAAGCTCCAGCCTTCACAACTCGCTGAAGAGCAACGAAATGCAGTGAGACTGTTCAAGCAGTTGAAGAGGGAAATAGAAACTTTGCTTGCTACTAGGGTTCCATGTCAAGAAGATGTTCAAGAAGCAATGGAGAAAGTTTTGGCTCTCGATAAAGCATACCCACTCCCATTGTTGGGTGATAAAATGATAGAAAAGTTTCCTAAAACGTTCAAGCCTGCCGTTTGGTGGCCATCAAAACGCTTAAAAAGAAACAACATTGATCGTGAAATGACAAAACATGGTAATGGATGGAGTCAGGAGATGGAAATGGAAATGAGAGACGTTGTTAAAGTGTTGAAAACTAAAGATATAGAAGATTATGAGAGACTAGGCAACTTGGTTTTGAAGACAAACAAGTTTCTAGCTGTTTCAGGTCCATTACTCACCGGCATTGCGGCTGCTGGCTCAGCTTTTGTGGGGTCTAATTCGGGGGCAGCGGTTGTTGCGGTGGCTGCCGGGGCATTGGCATCCGTGGTAAACAGTTTTGAGCATGGAGTGCAAGTCGGTATGGTGTTGGAGATGTACAAAAACTGTGCTGGATTCTTTACTCTATTGGAGGAATCGATTGAATCAAATCTTGATGAAAGTGAAATGAAGAAGAGAGAAAATGGAGAAATGTTTGAAATGGAAGTGGCTTTGAAGTTGGGGAGAAGCTTGTCAGAGCTGAGAGATCTTGCAAGAAAATCAAGATATTCTCGGATAGAAGGAGCCCAAATTGAAGAATTTGCAAGCAAACTTTTCTGAGATATAGTTAATTAGATTTGATTAGCTTATAATCATTCTTCCGTTCTTATTAGGTCCTTTTAACAGATTCTTTGTAGAGAATTCTGTGATAGAGATAAAATGTAAATCCCATTCATTTTGTAATTACTACGAACTTTACTGTATACCCTTTTTTTTTTAATTCTTGCTTATAATTAGTTTGAACATATTTTGGATATAAGTGGTGTATTATCTAAACTAACGTGTGGTTTGTACTAATTAAACCAAATATTATAAATGTGTGTTACAGCTAGCTATGGTATAGAATAATTCCATATTGTAATAATAATTTAAATTCAAATAGTCTCCATATGATAAATGATATTGAATATATATTTTTATTACTTTTTTCAGAAAATTAATGTACAAAGGTACTGGAAGAAGATAGCAGAGGTTGTCATATATTATTGTCGTTCATTAATACGATACAGGTATCACACCATTTCTTCTTTTACTATGTATCACAACTTTGTCCTCAAATATCACTTTAAAAAACTGACATGTGGTTACAAATTATGATCACTGTCAGTTGATTAAAGTGATGTTACTCTTCTTCCTTTTTGATACAAACCCACAATATTGACGTGAATTGACTCTGATCAAGTCGTGAAAAAAAGAAAGTCACATGATGCATGAATGGATGAAGCCGACGCATGCATATGCCCAGTAGCCAGTCGGGTCACATGCCACCCTGAATTGATCAAACAAGAAAAGCCTTTCATTTGTTATCCGATTAATTATTGTTACAAGTTACAACTATATGCTACCCAAATTACAACAACAAAATTATATATACAACAACAAAATTAATATCTAATAACATATATAATATCTAACTTCTATTAATTATAAGTACTGTAATATTTCATAACTTCAAGTCTTTAAGTACTGTAGTTGAGTTTTTTTCTATCAGTTTAAGTTTTTGAATATGACAGTAACAAATATAGTATCAGATCTAGTTCAAACCTCTCTTTTCCTTACCCTTTATATGAAATTCTTGTTTTGCACATGTTATGTAGTAAGAAGCATTTAACATGTTCCTATTATTTGTTATTAATCAACGTTACACGTGAAGGGATGTGTTAACGTATCATTACCACAATAAAAGAGTAATTGACAATTTTGATGTATTTATTGATTCTATGTCTATTAAATTATAGTCGAGTATTTGAGCAATTTGATGTATGGATGGGCTCGTTCTCTGATTGGACCATCATGCAACTTTTTAAAAACATAAAAACGCAGCAAGAATATATAACGACTAATGCTGAATATATATAAGCAACATTATAAATGAAGTTTTAATTTTCTACGATTATTATTTGTGAAAATTTTGATTTATCTTATCTTCTTGTGCATTAAATTGTATATAAAGTTCGTCATGATTTACCCCTTTATCTTATAAAATAATATATTGGAAGAAAAACAACATTACAGTTGTGTGTTTGTGTGTGTATATATTTGATGAAAAAGGTTGACATAAGGGCACATCAATATGAGGTGGTACCCCATATGCTAGACTTTCTCTATAGATAGTGCACACATTACATTAATTGATAGGAAAATATATTCCAATATTCAATTTATTTTTATATATACGTATTTACCTAACATAATTTCACCGAATGGATGAGTGTATATATATTTTGTGGAATAAAAAATCCTCTCTTCAAACAAATAACGGTTCAAGCAAGGTTAAGTAGGTAGCAATATGTTAGACCCAGGCCTCGTTAAACATTGTTGAACCGAGACCACGCGAAGTGATGATGATGGGAGAAATTCTTGATTTGATCAGCAGTTGCACTGAATTGAATTCTCAAAGAAAGATAATTATGAATAAAGAATAGGTCATACTCAGAAAATTAACCGAGTCAACCCGGGCATACAGTCAACAGTTAATGCAAATATATACAATTGACCGCTTCTTTTATCGGTTACTATAAATACCAATATTATCAATCCTTCAAAAACACAAACAAACTCAAATAAAATATCACAAGTATACACGGCATTACTTTAACAATCAACACCATCGACTCATGGCTTCTTTACAAGCTTCAAGTCTCTTGTTTTCTTCTTCTACGTGTTATTCTTCACGTAGATTTGATGTTAATGCGGCTATTTCTGTGCCTAAACTTCCAAAAATCCGCTTCTCTGCTCCTAAAACAATAACAGCAAGTAGAGACGTGGGATTGGAGAAGCTGATTCCGGCAGAAAGGATTGTTCCAACCAGAAGAACAATGCATGAAGAACCAACTAACGAAGAAGAATCTTCATCTACATGTGCCCAACTTTACGCTATTTTAGAGGCTGTTTGTGATCGGGTGGAGATGCATACGAACATCGGGGAGCAACGCGACAACTGGAACAAGCTTCTATTGAACTCTATCAACATGATCACTCTCACTGCCACCACCATGGCTGGCGTCGCAGCCACTGGCGCTGGATTTGGTGGTTCCATTCTGGCTTTGAAGTTATCGTCCACTTTGTTATTCTCTGTAGCTACGGGGATGATGGTTGTGGTGAATAAGATCCAGCCTTCACAGCTCGCTGAAGAGCAACGAAATGCAGTGAGATTGTTCAAGCAGTTGAGGAGGGAAATAGAAACTTTGCTTGCCATTAGGGTTCCATGTCAGGAAGATGTTGAAGACGCAATGGAGAAGGTTTTGGCTCTCGATAAAGCATACCCACTTCCTTTTTTGGGTGATAAAATGATTGAAAAGTTTCCTAAGAAGTTCGAGCCAGCTGTGTGGTGGCCATCGCAACGCTTACAAAGCAAAAATAAAGATGGTGCATTTATAAAGCAGAATGATAATGGGTGGAGTGAGAAGATGGTTATGGAAATGAGAGATATTGTTAATGTGTTGAAAATAAAAGATGTAGAAGATTATGAGAGACTCGGCAACTTGGTTTTGAAGATAAACAAGTTTCTAGCCATTTCAGGTCCATTACTCACCGGCATTGCGGCTGCTGGCTCCGCTTTTGCGGGGTCTAATTCGGGGGCGGCAATTGTTGCGGCGACAGCAGGTGCATTGGCAACCGTGGTGAATAGTTTCGAGCATGGAGGGCAAGTGGGTACGGTGTTGGAGATGTACAGAAACTGTGCTGGATTCTTTACGCTATTGGAGGAATCCATTGAATCAACAGTTGGTGAAAGCGATATGGAGAAGAGAGAAGATGGAGAAATTTTTGAAATGAAAGTGGCTTTGAAGTTGGGGAGAAGCCTGTCAGATTTGAGAGATCTTGCCAAAAAATCAAGCTATTCTCGCATAAAAGGAACCCAAATTGAAGAATTTGCAAGCAAACTTTTCTGAGATAAATATTAGATTTAGCTCATAATCATTCTTTGATTCTTGTCAAAACAAATTCTTTGTAGAGAAACATGAAATATAGAGAAGATGTTAATGTCATTCTTCGTGTAATTATTGCTAACTTGGCTGTAAAACAATTCCAGTTTACATTTTAAATATTGTTCTTGCTTAAAACAAATTGAAATACATATTTTGAGCACAAGCGGTATATTATCGAAAGTGTGATTTTATATCAACAAAGGCTTATAATATTTGTGAGAATTGAATCCCATTCACAAAGGTGTACAGCCATCTCTGCTAAAAGTTGATATACATTTGATATGAGAACTAGATTATATAAATTATTTTAGTTTGATAAAATTAAGATACAAAGGTTTAAAATGATATTACCTATCACTTTTTAATATATATGGTTGTACACTTTTCATTCATACTGGCAATGAAGGTTTGATTCCTTAGCAAGTGTATTTTACAAACTTATTTGCTTTCCTCTTATTTGGGAGAGCTATTATCTTCCCATTATCTGAATAGACAATTGAGTATAACATTATAGATATTCGGCTCATTCAGAGTTAGTTTAAAAAATGTATATATACATACATATATATATATATATTTAAAAAGTGATCTTAAAATCATCAGTGAAGGTTAACCCATGATATATTCTTTTACATGTACCTTCTTTACCATAAAAGGACTCTCTCTCTCTCTCTCTCTCTCTCTCTCTCTCTCTCTCTCTCTACATATATATATACATACAAAATTTATATAATTAGAGTGTTCTAACTTTTAAATTATTTAATTAGCATTCACAGAGAGACTTTTAAACATTTGAATTGTAATAACCGGTTCAAAACAAAAGAAGAATAAATAAATTTGATCACCAAATACTAGAACTTTTCATAGTCTCTTCAAACGAAAACCTTAATCAACTCAAGGCACATCGTTTTCAAAATGAATACATGTCAAGAAACAATTGATTCGAGACCCAAGTGAAGCAGTGAACTCTTCAATGAGGCATTTTATCGAACAGTCTAATAAAGCACTGTAAACCCCAATTCTTTCCAATGCGTGCAAATCACCCTATACAAAACCCTATACTCTCTCCAAATCAAACCCTTTTAAACTCAAAATCTTTCTTCGATATCCACTCTCTTAAATGACTAGAACAAGTATTTCTAAGCTTCAACAGTGTTTTCACAACTTTAAGTATGCATTTAATTGAAATTTTCAACAATCAACAATCAAACTTAAGAGGTTGTTTGTTTTTAGCACTTATCACTTAATGATTCTAAATTGGATCCACAATCAAAATCACTTATTATATTCTCTCTCTTAAAAAAAAAATTCTCATCTCTTGTTTAATTCAAATGTAATGCATGATTTCTCTCTCTCTCTACATATATACATAAATGTATTTAAATTGTTAGAACTATCAATTAATTTCATCAATTGCATTTGAATGAAATAGTAGAGAGATTTTTTTTTCTTTATTCTTTTAGTTATAATGTTAATTATTAATATAAGGATCAAATTTCTATTAGAAACTGTCAAACATTAGAAACTGTCGAAGACCGAATGAACAGCCTAATTAGACATTATCTCACATAATGGAGGAGATAACTATATGCCCATACATTTCAACTATAGTGCGCATGAGTCAAAGAACTCAAGAAGTGTAATCAACTTTAAGACTCTTGCGTTGCGGTCAATTTAGAGATGGATTAATGGACTGACTCCGACAAAGCTCATGAAAAAAGGTTACAATCAACATGCAAGCCTAGCAGCGAGTCGGGTCACCCGGGTCACCTGCTCCCTCTGATTTGTTTTTATTTAAATATTAAACCGACTCAAACATGAAAATTAATTTTGTAATTTGTTATCCGATTCTAATTACTTTCACAAGATACAACTATATGCCACCTAAATTAATATGGCCCATCTACGAAACACTTTCATTCTCAATCCAAATCGAACCCTTTACTTTATTAGGTGAAATATATATTATATATATCAAGAATCTAATATTATAATAATATCTTAGTGATACATTAGATGATAATAGAGTATTTGACAATTTAATGTATTTATATTTATTATGTTGATTCTTTGTCTATTAAATAATAATTGAGTATTTTGGGCAATTTGATGTATGGATAGACTCTTTCTCTGAAGGGACCATCATGCAACTTTTTTCTAAACGTAAAAATGCTGCAAGAATATAAAATTGTAACTAATGTTGAATATAAGTAATATTATAAATCAAATTATAATTTTCTATGATTATTATTTGTGAAAAAGTTGATTTATCCTTACAATTATTTAACTTACAAGACAAGATCTTTGGTTTATTTCTTGTGCATTACATCGTGTAAAACATTAGTTGTCATAAATGTATCTTTTTAAATTCTTTCAAAAAAAACAAAATATCTTTTAAATTATATTTCAGATAACGTGAAAGAAAAACAAAATCAAAGTTTACAATATTTGATCAGAGAAAGACCATAGAATACAACTCAATGATATGACATTAAATATACAAGTTAAAGTTGAATATTACATGTTAAAAATTGATTAATTTAGTTGCCATTGAATCAGCGCGACATACCCTAGCTAGACTTTCTCTATAGATAGAGCAGAAAACTAGTTGAACCATTCTTTAATTTCCACGTCAAATGTATTTCCATATGCATAAAAAATAAAATTAGATATAATTTTATTAGATGAATATATGTACATACAAAGGATTAAATAACCATTCAAACAAGTTAAAGATGATAGCATTTTGGACCCCAGGCCATGGAAGACATTTGAAGTGCGACCGAAGTGATGATAATGGGAGGAATATATTCTATGATTTTGAACGGTCGAAAGAAAGAAATATACAGAAATGTACAAATAACGAAAGGTCAGATTCAGAATATATGAGCCAAGTCAAACTGTGACAAGCGGTCAACATTTTCAAAAGTATGACTTTTTCCTCTTTCAATTGCGGTTCGTTGCTATAAGTACCACACATCCTTTATCTTTTCTCATATCATTCTCCATCAAATCTTCAAAAACACGAACAAACCAACAAAAAAATCATTAAGTACACAGTGGTGCTTTAATACTTTTAATGGCTTCTTTACAAGCTTCAAGTCTCTTGTTGTCTACTTCTACGAGTTCTTCACGTAGATTTAATGTTATTGAAGCCAATATTTCTGTCCCTAAACTTCCAAAAATCCGGTTCTCTACTCCTAAAACGATAACAGCAAGTAGAGACTTGGAATTCGAGAAGCTGATTCCGGTGGAAAAAATTGTTCCAACCAAAAGAACAATACTTGACGAGAAGGAAGGAGGAGGAGAGGTTAGAGCCCGACTTTACGCTATTTTGGAGGCTGTTTGTGATAGGGTGGAGATGCATAATAACATCGGGGAGCAACGTGACAACTGGAACAAGCTTCTGTTGAACTCTATCAACATGATCACTCTCACAGCCGCCACCATGGCTGGTGTAGCCGCCACTGGCGCTGGAGTTGGTGCTTCCATCTTGGCTTTGAAGTTGTCTTCTACTTTGTTGTTTTCTGGGGCAACAGGGATGATGGTTATAATGAACACGATCCAGCCTTCACAGCTAGCTGAAGAGCAAAGAAATGCAGTGAGACTGTTCAAGCAGTTGAAGAGGGAAATAGAAACTTTGCTTGCTACTAGGGTTCCACATCAAGAAGATGTTGAAGAAGCAATGAAAAAGGTTTTGGCTCTCGATAAAGCATACCCACTACCTTTGTTGGGCAATAAAATGATTGAAAAGTTTCCTAACAAGTTCAAGCCCGCTGTTTGGTGGCCATCAAAACGCTTCCAAGGAAACAAAGTTGATCGTGAAATGACAAACCCAACTACTGGATGTAGTGAGGAGTTGCAAATGGAAATGAGAGATATTGTTCAAGTGTTGAAAACTAAAGATATAGAAGATTATGAGAGACTTGGCAGCTTGGTTTTGAAGATAAACAAGTTTCTTGCTGTTTCAGGTCCATTACTCACCGGCATTGCGGCTGCTGGCTCAGCTTTTGTGGGGTCTAATTCGGGGGCAGCGGTTGTTGCAGTCGCTGCCGGGGCATTGGCATCCGTGGTAAACAGTTTTGAGCATGGAGGGCAAGTGGGTATGGTGTTGGAGATGTACAAAAACTGTGCTGGATTCTTTACTCTATTGGAGGAATCGATTGAATCAAATCTTGATGAAAGCGAAATGAACAAGAGAGAAAACGGAGACATGTTTGAAATGAAAGTGGCTTTGAAGTTGGGGAGAAGCTTGTCAGAGCTGAGAGATCTTGCAAGAAAAGCAAGCTATTCTCGGATAGAAGGAGCCCAAATTGAAGAATTTGCGAGCAAGCTTTTCTGATATTAGTTTAAGAGAAGATGTAAATCTATGTATATAAATATATTTAAATTCTTTAATTCATTCAAAACAAATTCTTTTCTTCTTTTGTATATCATGCATTCTCCAATGGAGAAGATGTAAATCCCATTCTCAGTTCAATTACTTCTAACTTTATTATACCAATTATCCGTCAAAATCTTATCTTTCTTTAGTTAAATATAATCTGAAATTATTGCAATAAATCATTAAATGATAGTGTGAGGAATATATTGCTAGACCGATTTCATATATATTTATTATTAATTTATCATTGAAATGCATATGTAAAGGATTCAATTAAACAAAAATTTGCACTTTAAGTCATAGGATTCTTATTGTCCTCGTTATTTTGTAGTAAATCAAATAATTAATACATATTTGGTTCTTGTTTATATAAAATTTGAATATATATATATAGAGAGAGAGAGAGAGAGAGGTTGTTGAATGGTAAACTTCAAAAACTAATGCATATATATGTACAAGATTAACTTTATTTTGGGTTTCGAGCATGGAGGGCAAGTGGATATGGTGTTGGAGATGTACAGAAGCTGTGCTGGATTCCTTACGCTAGCTATTGGAGGAATCCATTGAATCAACAGTTGGTGAAAGTGAAATAGGGAAGAGAGAAAATGTGGTTGTGCACTTTTTAGCTAGATCATATAAATTGTTTTAGTTTGATAAAATGAAGATACAGAGGTTCAAAATGCTATTACTTATCACCTTTTAGAATATGTGGTTGTGCACTTTCCATTTATACCGACAATAGAGGCCTCGCCAAGTGCATTTTATAAGCTTCTATGGATAATTTTTTCCTTTTATTATAAGAGTTACTATCTTCCCATTATGTGAGTAAACATTTAAGTATAACCTTACAACATTCGACTTATTTGGAGTCAGTTAAAAAAAGAAATATTCAAAAAATGATATTGAAGTCATCAGTGGAGATTAACCCAATGGTATGTCATTTACATATACCTACAACATTAAAATAGTGACATCCTTGACTCCTTATCATAAAAGAATCCTATATATATATATATGTATACATATAAGCTGTTTTACATTATTGTTGTTAATCAATGTTAAGGGTTTATCTACTTTATTCAATCACTAATCTTACTCATCAATTGGAGCATTTGAATTGGTTTTAATAATCACCCTTACAATCAATTTAAAAGCTTCGATTGATGGATAAAGTTAATAGTTGAATAAGATAGTCAAACTCCAATTTAAAATATGATAACTTTTGGTGTCTTATTTAACATATAATAATAATAATTAATTATCATCTAGTAATTATAATTATATCTCACAAGTTGAGCTCCTTAGTAAATTTATTTTTTTCTTTGGTTTTTTAGTTATAATTTTAATGATTAATATAAGGATCAAATTCCTATTAAAAACTGTCAAAGACCAAATAAATGAACAGCCTAATTGAACATTATCTCCCATAACCGAGGAGATAGCTACATACCCATACACTTCAACTATGGTGCGCGGGAGCCAAAGAACCGACGAGGTGTTATTAATCTTAAGACTCTTACGATGCGGTCAATTAATACAAACCCCCCAGTTTAGAGATGGATTAATTGACTGGCTCTGATAAAGACATAAAGTCATGAAACAAGGATTCAACAAGCACGTGTAGCAGCCTGTCGGGTAACCTGCTCGCTCTGATTCGTTTTTATTTGAATATTTAGTCTAGTCAAACATGAAAAGTAATTTCGTGATTTGTTATCCGATTTTTGTTTACTTTCACAAGTTGCAACTATATGCCACCTAAATTACTATGGCCCATATATCTACGAAACATTTTCATTCTCAATCCAAATAGAATTCTTTACTTTATTAGGTGAAATATTATATATATTATATATATCTCAAGAATATAATATTATCATAATATCTAAGTGATATATTAGATTATAATAGAGTATTTGACAATTTAATGTATTTATATATAATTTATTGATTCTATGTCTGTTAAATAATAATTTAGTATTTTGGGCAATTGATGTATGAATAGACTCCTTCTCTGATGGGACCATCATGCAACTTTTTTCTAAACGTAAAAATGCTGATTGTGATTGATGTTGGATACAAATAATACGAGGGAATTACTCAGAGAACCTTCTATATATGCCCTTTTACGAATGGAAATTAATTTTGCTTTCTTGATAACGCCCTCCCCTAGACTAATGGTTTAACCATATTGACCGTTTGAGATAACTGAAAAATGATAAAATAGAGCAAAAAGATGACAGTACCCTTAACTAACTTATTTGTGGTCCTACTTTTGTGGGAAAAAATTTAAAAAAACTTAAAAAATCTCAACCGTCCATTTTGAAAATGAACGGTTAAGATCTAGTTTAAAAAATGAAAAAAAAAAAAAAGAAAGAAAAACTTAAATGGAAAAGATACTGTATGTTCATCTTATAAACAAAAATAAAAATGGAAAAAATAAAATAAAAAAATGAGAAATTCTTAAAAATAAAAAATATTAATAATTTCTTAAAAAAATTAAAATGATTTCCACCAAGGACATCATTTAAAAAAAATAAAAAAATGTTTCTTTTTAATTAAAAAAAATATTTTTTTGTTTGGAAATCCAGATTGGATCTCCAACCCTAAAAGTCATCACATTCATTCACCACTAACCAAATCATCATTCTCCGATCAACTTCATCAACTTCTTCTCTCTTTCCTCTCCACCATATCCACCATACCGATCTGCTCCTTCAACTTCATCAACTTCTCCTCATCTCTCTTTCTATTCCACCATACATAAACAGATCATTAACGCAAAAAGAAACCACTCCCATCTTCAAACAAAAACCTCTACCATTATCATCAAACAGAATGCTAGAACAAACCCAAGATCATCATCAAATAAAAACCATTGTCGTCAAAGAAGAAGAAGTTCTGCATCTTGCTCATCTAGGTTTGTGATGTTTTTGAGAAAAAGAACACTTATGATGTTGAGAAGATATCTGGGTTATGTTCCGGGTTTGTTTATAGAGTAAACAAACCTAGACTTGTGATGTTTCGAGTTTAAATGGTTGAAGAAATCTAGGTTTGTTTGATTGATTAGAGAAATTTGTGTTTATTTGATTGAAAAAATCTGGGTGTGAGAGAAAATCTTACGTTTTTATGTTATTTTGTTCCAATTTTTGCATTGATTTTGTGTTTTTTATTAAGAAAATCTGGGTTTGGTTGGGTTGAATTAATTTTTACATTGATTTTGTGTTTGTTATTGAAAAAATCTGGGTTTGGTTTGGTTTAGTTAAGAAAATCTTACATTTTTATGTTATTTTATTTTAATTTTTGCATTGATTTTGTGTTTGGTTTGGTTTACATTTTTATGTTATTTTGTTTTAATTTTTACCTTGATTTTGTGTTTGGTTTGTGAACTAGCAAAATTGCTTCTTCATTTGGGTTTGTTTGACAAGAAGTGCAGAATCGCTTATTCTAATTTTTTTCATCTATTTTTTTTTCAATTGTTTTAATTTTTTTTCCTTTTTATTTTTTATCCCCATTGTCCATTTTAGAGATGGATGGTGGAGATTCATTGTTTTTATTTTTTTAAAAAAATATATGAATTTTTTTATATTTAAAATTATGTTTTCTTTTTTTCTAAATTTCAAAATCATTTATTTTTTAATTTATTTGATATTTTTTAAAATTTTCAATTATTTTATATAACCTATTAATTAATGTAATTTTTTAAAAAAATAAAAATAAAAGAAAATTACCCAAATGCCCTAACTGCAATTAACTTAAATGGTCAACCATAATCAAACCGTTAGCATAGGGGAAGACATGCATTGTTGTAAAAAGTAAAAGTGATTTCCGATTGTAATAAGGCATATATCTAGAGGGTTTTCAATAATTCTCTCCAAATAATATTATAAATCAAATTATAATGTTCTATGACTATTATGTGAAAAAGTTGATTTATCCTTACAATTATTTAACTAATTACCAGACAAGATCTTTGGATTTATATCTTGTGTATTAAATTGTGTAAAACATTAGTTGTCATAATGTATCTTTTTAAATTATATTTCAATGCAGATAAAATGAGAGAAAAACCAGATCAAAGTTTATGATATTTGATTAGAGAAAGAACATAGAATGCATGCAACTCAATAATATGACATTAAATATATGTAAATTAAAGTTGAATATTAAATGTTAAATTTTGATTTTGAATCAACGCGACATTCCCCAGCTAGACATCCTCTATAGATAGAGTAGAGAAAACTAGTTGGATCAATCTTTAATTTCCATGTCAAATGTATTTACATATATATATAAAAGATAATGAGATATAGTTTAATTAGATGAATATATCTACATATTTTACAGGGCACTGAAAACTCCCTTCAAATGATTAAATAACCATTCAACAAATTAAAAGTATGCTAGTATTTTAACCCCAGGCCATGGAAGACATATTTGAAGTGCGACCCAAGTGATGATAATGGGAGGAATTCTATGATTTTTAACAGTCGAAAGCGATATAAAGAAATGTATAAGGGATAATCCCAAAAAATCACCTGAGTTTGTTAAAATCTCTATTTTTTCACTCCAGCTTGATTTTTATCCAATATCTCCCCTATTGTCATTTTTCTAATAAGAATATTAAATAAAAGTGAAATGTCAAATTTAACCTTGATTTAAATAATATTAAAATAGAGATAATCCCAAAAATCTTATTATAGTTTGTAAAAATGTCATTTTTACTATCTATGATTTTATTTTTATCTAAAATCCCCTTTATCGTCGGTTTTTTAATAAAAATGTTAGAAAAAGTTAAAATGTCGAATTTACCATTAATTTAAATAATATAATAATACGTAAACATACCAAATTAAAATATTAACTCTAAAAATATAAAAAAAAATCAAAATAAATAATATAAAAATATTAAAAATAAAAAGGAGATTAATTTTAATTGAAGTTGAAGAAAAAATGAACCAAAAAAGAAAAAAAAAATCCAATCCAAATCTTCAAGTTGAAGTTGAAGATTTGAAAATCTTAAACTATCTTAATAATAATAATAATAATAATAATAATAATAATAATAATAAGGGGATTAACTTTTACAAAAAACAAAAACAAAAAAGGAAAGAAGAATTTTTTAAAAATTCCAGAACTTCAAAGAAGATTTGGATTGTTGGAAACCCATCATTTTATAGGTTTTCAGTTGCTAGAAACCCATTATTTTCTGAGTTTCTAGTGGTTTAAAACTTAGGAAATTCTATGTTTCTAGCGATCTAGATCTTCTTTGAAGTTCTGATTTTTTTTTTAAAAAAAATTTTATCCCTTTTTTGCAATAATTTTTTTCACTTAATTCCCTTTTATTTTATTATTATTATTTTTAGATAAAGATTTCCAAATCTTCAACTTCAACTTGAAGATCTGGATTTATTTATTTTTTTTAATTTTCATTTTTGTTATTCAAATTTTCTTCAACTTCAATTTAAGATTAATCTCCTTTTTATTTTTTTAATTATTTATTTTGATTTTTTGTTATACTTTTAGATTTAAAAGTTTTTATTTTAATTTATTAAATTTTATGTTATTATATTATTTAAACTAAGGGTAAATTTGATATTTTAATTTTTCTAACATTTTTATTAGAAATTTGATCATAAAAAGGATTTTAGATAAAAATAAAATCATAGGTAGTAAAACAATAACATTTTTGTAAATTAAAACAAGTTTTTTAGGATTATTCCTAATTTTTTTTATTGTATTTTTCATTATATCTCTTAAGTCAAACGATTAATCAAATCAACCTAACGGAATTTTCGATCGTCAGGGATATTATCATTATTTTACATACTTTTAGAGAATAATTTAAGTAGTTTTATTAATGTCAGATGCTATTTTGGATAAAAATAAAATCATGGGTGATATAAATGAAATATGAATAAACTATAATAAATTTTTTAGGATTATTGCAACGTAGAAATAACGAAAGGGTCAGATTCACAATCTATTAACCAAGTCAACCTGTGGCAACCAGTCAACATTTTCAAACTTATGACTCTTTCCACTTTCCGTCGTCTTTCGTTACTATAAATACCAACCATCCTTTATCTCTTCTCATATCATTCTCTATCAAATCTTCAAAAACACAAACAAACCAACAAAAAAATCATAAAGTACACAGTGGTGCTTTAATACTTTTAATGGCTTCTTTACAAGCTTCAAGTCTCTTGTTTTCTTCTCCTACGTGTTGTTCTTCACGTAGATTTGATGTCAATGCAGCCATTTCTGTCCCTAAACTTCCAAAAATGCGGTTCTCTACTCTTAAAAAGATAACCCCAAGTAGAGACTTGGAATTCGAGAAGCTGATTCCGGTAGAAAAAATTGTTCCAACCAGAAGAACAATTCCTGACGAGGAACGGAAAAATGCAGATCAAGGAGGAGAGGTTAGAGCCCGACTTTACGCTATTATGGATGCTGTTTGTGATAGGGTGGAGATGCATAATAACGTCGGGGAGCAACGTGACAACTGGAACAAGCTTCTGTTGAACTCTGTCAACATGATCACTCTCACAGCCGCTACCATGGCTGGTGTAGCCGCCACTGCAGGCGCTGGAGTTGGTGCTTCCATTTTGGCTTTGAAGTTATCTTCTGCTTTGTTGTTTTCTGGGGCAACAGGGATGATGGTTATAATGAACAAGATCCAGCCTTCACAGCTAGCTGAAGAGCAAAGAAATGCAGTGAGACTGTTCAAGCAGTTGAAGAGGGAAATAGAAACTTTGCTTGCTATTAGGGTTCCACGTCAAGAAGATGTTGAAGGAGCAATGAAGAGGGTTTTGGCTCTCGATAAAGCATACCCTCTTCCTTTGTTGGGTGATAAAATGATTGAAAAGTTCCCTAACAAGTTCGAGCCCGCTGTTTGGTGGCCATCAAAACGCTTCCAAGGAAACAAAATCGATCGTGAAATGACAAAAAAAAACTAATGGATGGAGTGAAGAGGAGGAAATGGAAATGAGAGATATTGTTAAAGTGTTGAAAACTAAAGATGTAGAAGATTATGAGAGACTTGGCAACTTGGTTTTGAAGATAAACAAGTTTCTAGCCGTTTCAGGTCCATTACTCACTGGCATTGCTGCCATTGGCTCATTAGCGGGGTCACCTTCATGGGCGGCGGCTGCCGGGTCATTGGCCACCGTAGTCAACGCTTTTGAGCATGGAGCGCAAGTGGGTATGGTGTTGGAGATGTACAAAAACTGTGCTGGATTCTTTACTCTATTGGAGGAATCGATTGAATCAAATCTTGATGAAAGCGAAATGGAGAAGAGAGAAAACGGAGACATGTTTGAAATGAAAGTGGCTTTGAAGTTGGGGAGAAGCTTGTCAGAGCTGAGAGATCTTGCAAGAAAAGCAAGCTATTCTCGGATAGAAGGAGCCCAAATTGAAGAATTTGCGAGCAAGCTTTTCTGAGATTAGTTTAAGAGCAGATGTAATCCTTTTTTCTTTTTTCAAATTCTTTAATTCATTCAAAACAAATTCTTTTCTTCTTTTGTATATCTTGTCATATAGAGAACATGTAAATCCCATTTTCAATATGCAATTAATTACTTCTAACTTCATTATTATACCTAAAATTTTATATCTCAATAGTTAAATACAATTTGAAATTATTCCAATAAATTGAGACATATATTACTCACAAATTTTATGCTGTCAATACAATTCATGACTTACTATTGAAATGCATTATCGTAAAGGATTTGAACAAACAAAAAAATTGGTATTTTAAACCATACGAATGCTAAAAAATATATCCATATTTGGTTTCTTGTTTATAAAAAATTTGAACATATGTTTATAGGTTGTTGAATGGTCAACTTCAAATACTAATGCATATGCACAAGGTTAACTCTGTATATTATGGGTAGAACAGGTCCGCTGGAGAGGAGAAGAAAGGGTCTGGATCGGAGTGCTTTGATTTTTCTATCATCAAGGAAAATGTTAACTTTTGACAGAATTAATGACCATCATTGAGAGAGCCTCTTTGACAATCCAAATCCCTGGTCAAACTTTGAAACAACAAATATTTTAGTAAATATAAAGTTCAACACAAAAGCCCAATGGGCCTCCAATCCATGAATTAGAAGAAAGAACCCAAAATGAAACGGCAACGTTTCTGCCTCAAAAGTAATAGGCCTTTCTGCCCTCAATAAAACATCACAAGTTACATCAGCGTTTCAACCCAAATAATTGATATTAATTGACACTAATGAAACCTTAACTCACACTAATCATCTTTTTGTTTTTGGATGATGAAGCAAAAATTCTGATCAAGAATTCATTGTATTTAAGTGTTGTTCTGTCGATAAGAATTCAAGTGTATGAAAAAAAAAATGAAGGTGATTACATGCATATGTATCGGAGGCAATTGTCATTTAGACTTAATGCAAATATATAAATGTCTCAGGACAACTGAATTTGCTGATTAATCTTTAGTTAAAATATTTGTATTTACCACATAATGTAGTTTTGAAAATGTATAATTCTTGTAACAGTACCTAAACAATTTGTTGGTAAAAAATGTTCATTTAATCTGATAATATTTTAGGTTCAAATCGTTCTTACTGCATATAATATTTTTGTGCGATTGTTTATAATGTACCAAAAAAAAGGGTACACCTTTAAGCTACTGTTTATCATTACTGAATGTTAATGCAGCATAACACATCCTGGTTTCAATTTTCATTCAATATCATGAGTTTTCTTCACATTCTTTTTCTGTTCTAGATTGCTTTCAAGTATGCAAAGTTTAACTTATTGTTATGATTTAAGAACTACAAGAATATGCAAGCAAGAACGTCTTGCAAATTCACTGAAATAGTATTCTGCAGCAGCCGGTTTTCATGAAACAAGTAAAAAACAAGGAAAAATTAGAAAATTCCAGGGTCTGAAGGGAGCAAACATGATCTAAGATGGCTTGTAGTATTTGGTGGGTACAAATGGCATTTTTGAGATAGTTCCATCGTAGGCCTTTCCTCTTATCTCAATCTTAACCTTGGTGCCATTTTTGTGGTTTCCAGATTTCACATACCCCATTCCTATGTTCTTTTTCAGGCAAGGGCTAAAACCCCCACTGGTGATTTCCCCGATGGAGTTCCCCTTGTCGTCATGAACCTTACTGTGTGAGCGTGCAGGTGGACCTGAAGAGATGAATCCCACACGCCTGATTGGTGGACCCTCTTCGAGTTGTTTGAGTATTTTCTCAGCGCCTAGAAAGCCACCTTCTGCTCTTCTCCTCTTTCCGATGGCCCAAGTAAGTCCTGCTTCTACGGGTGTTGTGTGCTGTTCCATGTCATTGCCATATAAACACAGCCCAGCTTCAAGTCGAAGACTGTCTCGAGCTCCAAGACCTGTCAACCTTACCTTCCCTTCGGATTTCTCCAGGATTGCTTTGGCAAGATCAACTGCATGCTCTGAAGGGACTGAGATTTCAAATCCATCTTCACCCGTGTACCTAACGATCTCAGTAGAGAGTTGAAAGTAATCAACAAGTTAGGAAGATCACAGGAGAAAGAACTCGAAATGGAAACTGTACAAAGTTAACAAAGCATAGGCTAAACCAAAAAGCATTTGACAAATTTGATATGCTAAATCACTACTCCAAGTCATCTTCTCAATCAATAAATAAGTGATGAGAAGACAAAAAATGAGGGGATGAAAAAAATACGATGAAACCAACCAATGAGAAGCATTACCCTGTCCTAGTGAGAAAGCAGGAGACCCCTTTGATATCCAAAATACGAAACTCCCCAAAGTATAGCTTGCTTAAATCATCTTTTGTCAGGTGTTGAAGAACAGGAGCGGAAAGGGGACCCTGCAGCAGAGAAGTGTTGTCAAAGAGATGTTTTAAAGGTGGAGAAACACCGATCATCAACCTATTTGTAACTTGAAGTCTGTTTTATTTCAATAGTTGTAGCAACTCTAACAGAAGGAATGCATCAGCAAACATAGCGTAAGTTAAATTCAACCAAACAAATTGCATTGTTGTATGTATCATCATTAGTAGTTTGACACATACAACATTTTAGTGTTTGATGTGATGAACGAGGGAAAGAAAAACCAGATTTAAATCGAAGAAAAAGCAATATGAAACTAGAGAAGTAATAAAGGCACGAAGCATGATTGCAATTTACATGTGCAAAAATAGTATTCCAACCCTTGACAACCCCGTAGGCTTTTTTGAGCAGAACAAATATATCACAAGAACTCAGGAGATTTCTGTAAAAAAAGTTCAGTCATACACACCATAGATCCATATCTTAAAACTGTACACTAACTCAGAGAAACTAAAGTAACTAAATTCAACAAAATTGTAATTGAAAAACAAAATTGCAAGAAAGCAAAAACCAGCAATGATTAACCTGGAGAGCAAGAAGCGATCTCTCGTCATGAATGTGCCATGAGACATCCCCACCTTTGGATGTGAAACTCTTCATATGTCCCTCAATGTGAGCCAGATCCTTATCCCTACACCCGGCATTCACAACAAGGTATATGTGATGGTCAGTCACTTTCGTAATAACTGAATCATCAATCGCCCCACCTTTCTCATTTGTAAACACAGTAAGAGTACCCGTCCCATTAGCAAGTCCAGCAACATCAGCAATCACAAGCTTTTCAAGAAAAGGAATACAGTCCTTCCCTTTGAGGCTCAGCCCACACATATGCGAAACATCAAAGAGGCTGCCATTCTCACGACAATTCACAGTAGACTCCATAATCGAGTCCTTGTACTGAATTGGCATACTCCATCCAGCAAAAGGAACCATCTTTGCACCATGTGCTACATGGAAGTCATAAAGAACAGTTTTTTTAAGGTTATCTTCGGACGAAAAGAATCTACGACCTACAACAGCCTTCTTATCAGCCTGAACCAGACGGCGAGTCAGTGATTGCCCAAGTTGCCACAATCCCCCTCCCCTCATTTTCTTATATCAAACAATCTGACCAAGAAAAATTGAATCTTTAAGTCATGAAAATGAACTTAAATGTGGCATTTATTAAAACACAAATCACAACCATAGATAACAACAAAACATATCATTGTGTGTTCCATAATCATCTCAAATTACATGTACAAAAGACATCACTTCAATGTAAATAGCAAAAGACACAGAAGCATAGGGTGTTAACAATTTTCAATGAGTGTGTGATACTTTAATCATTAAATAAATAAAATAAAGGTTTCATAGACAAGAATCACCAATACAAAAGCAAGTCAAGTCTGCCGTCAAGATCACAAAAAAGGGTGTTTTCTACAGCATAGCAACATATAATATAAGAGAACAGAAACTGGTATTGAAAAGATCAAACAGATCCTATTTCAAGACACCCCACTAAGATCCTGAATTGGCAATGACAACATATTGATTGTGTAGAGAGAACGAGATAGAGAGAGCACTTACAGAGATGGGTTGTTGTGTTGTATCAAAAGCAAGCAAATCAGAGACCCTAAAATAACATTTGTACACACAACTACGGATAGAAAAAAGAGAGAGAGAGAGAGAGAGAGAGAGAGGATAAAAAAATGTGGAATTTATATATATGTGTTAGAGAATTTATCACTGTGTTGTGTAACAATATCTATTCATATATATTAAAAAAATAATAATAATAAACATTTGTATTACAAAAGAGTGAAAATGAGAGATTGTTGGTGTTGTTTGTGGTTGGTGGAGGTGAGTTCTCTGCCAAATCGAGAACCAGCCAACAAAAATACAAAACCACATCGTTAGTGAGTGGTTGCACTTTGAGCATCCCAAGCTGTCTGGTTTTTTGTTCCTGTGTTGCTGGCTCATAGTTTAGTTTCTATGTACTTGAAATGTCACACGGCTGCAAGTTGTCTGACACGTTTGAGTGTTTTTTGTAGTTGTTGTGTGATTGTGTTTAAGGTTCCAATGTGGACCCACTTGAAAGGGTGCAGGTTTTTGATTGGTGGAAGTGAGTGCAGCAGATTTTGATCACTGACAGGGGACCTAAGTTGGTGATAGATCGCTGTGGAGAGCACAAAAGGCAAAAAAATAATCATATTATATTTTCATGAAAGTTGGTGAGATTGGAAGATATTCCCTTTGGTTGGGATGGTGGTGCTTGGAGTTGGAGGTCAATCTTGACTGCTATTAAGTTGGAGGTCCATTCAAGGAAATTTTAGCCCAATCCAAGATGAGACCTTGCCTGTATCATCATGCATAATGGATCTCAATATCTTTTGGCCCATAAAAGGTTGCTCGCATGAGAAACTTGTAGTTGTACAATCTCGCATGGTCAAGTAGATTCCTTTTTTTGGGGTTATGTTTCAATGAGGAGTGAGATTTGAGAACCCATCAAAGAGTTTTAGGAATTGTTTTGACAGCATTTATGTGGGGAGATTCCAATCGAAATATTATCAAAACGAGTTGTCAAATTTATGGTGGGAGATTCCAATCGAAATATTATCAAAACCAATAAATGTATTTAATTATCAAATCATATCGTACCATACCGTGATGGTAGAGTTATAGATTATAACCATCAATTTGGTCATGCAATGAATAATACAACTTTACTAATATACTACCTTCGTGATCACTGAATTTCATATTTATCAAGATTAAAAACAATATTCATACACGTCACCTCTTAATAGGAGTGATTGAATACCTCCATTAACTTTAAAAAGATCAAGGTTTGAATCCCACCATATTAAAAACACAAGGTGTGAGTATAAGTCTTCTTTTTGTAGGAGTTGTTATCTTTCGATTGTGAAAATAGTCATTCAAACTACTTTATTAGTGATCAATCTCGGCAGGTCCCGTCAGTCTTCTTAATAGAAGGTGTCATCTATCAATTATAAGAGTAATCATATGAACCGTATTATCGGTAATTGATCTCGATAGGTTTCAATATTCACTATATATATATATATATATATATTCATCACTTGTATTGTATGTTAAATTTTCTCTCTTCTTTTCACTCTTAAGGTCGGATTTTTAATGTGGCACTTATGATTTGGAGAACGATGTAATTTCTTGTACACGCCACAATAGTGTTCTGGGTGTACAAGTTAGACATTGAACAAGAAGGACAAGTCCTCACGTCTCGTTTCTCATATTCTCATATCAGCCAGAAAAAAAAAAATCAAATTTTTTTGGATTCAAAAGAATCTTCGGAGCCACTCAAAAGACTGGTGGCTTCAGTTAATGCCTTAATGATTCTTGCTTTATAATTCCAATCCAACTTCTTGAATCCATAGCAATCAGATAATTTTGATATTTCCATTTTCTCCCTCTATCTACAACCAAGTCTGCTTCGTTTTTTGGTTGTTCTCTCCTCATGACTCATGAGCTTGTCTATCAACTAAAAGGGTATGTCCAATTTATCTTTTAATGTTTCTTATTTCATGTTAAATGGTGATGATGATGATAGATTACATGATTTTAGTTCTGTTTATAGACTTGTGTTTGTTGACATGATATAGTCAAGACAAGAACCAAATCATTTACATCTGGGTTTATTATTTTTCTGCTGCAGAAAATATAATTTATTGGTTTTGTTTGTAAATATGATCTTACAGACAAAATTACATTACTGAGAAACAATAAGTTGTCTGCTGTTGCTTTGTTTTGAATACCCTTTTGCCTTTTTGAGTATTACAAGAAATGAATTTGTAAGTTTATGTTCAACAAAAGGTGAGATTTTTGTTCATGGTTTTGATATTAATCCAATTAAGGAAAATTTTGATTACCTCTCTAATAAAAAGTCTTTTGTCGTGTCGAGAGTAGAATTTGTATGTTTAAGTCTCTTGGCAGTGAAATTTTTGCATGCACTCTCTGGAGAGAGATGTTATATTGTGTGTGACGATCTTGGAAATCAGTTTTTTGTGTGCACCTTATGGATTGGTGTTTATCTTGGATTTAAAGGTAATTATATAATGGTGCTATGATGTTAACGGTCTATTCTGCGGGAGCTATCAGCAAGTGCCTGGCCTATCTTAGCAATAACACGTTGCATGATGCATCTCCCGGCAAGATTATGCATGTTAATTCCTTGACTAGTATTGCAATTTCTCCTAGCCCTTTACAGGGTCATTGTAGTAATGTATTTCATTGTTCCTCCTTTTGTTGGAGAGGCTGTAACCAGCTTGATATTCATCATTTGTCACACCGAGTGACTTCCAAGAAATGGCTGGTAAGCTGTGTTTCAACCGTGGGGTAAACCCTGCCTCTTCAATTTAGTTTGATTTTTGAAAAAAAGAAGTATATATGTACTAGTTTCAAATGTTACAGTGCAAATCACATGATTCTACATCTCCGGATGATGAATATCGTTCGTCACGCAATATAGCAATCAGTTTATTCAGGCGATACAGGAATGTCATCGAACGTGGAGGAGGTGACAACCTAAAAGTATATTCAGATGTTTGCTTGATCTGGTATTAAGGAAACTATACTTTCTGCTCTGGATAATATCTTTGATTAACATGTGTCAGGAGTTCATTAGCGCCGGAGTGAATGCATATGCTCTAGGCTGCACAGATGAAGGACTAAGAAAGGAACTGACTGCTATGAAAGAATCTGGTGTTGAAATTGAAGCAATGCAAAGTTATGGTGGAGGCACCACTCTAAAATCCAAGATCTTCTCAGAGGAGGTGATTCACTTCCATCTAGTTTTAAGCCAAAACCTTTTGTACTTTTTTTTCTTAGTTGTAGCTGCGCGACTACTAGAATGACCCTCAAAAAATAAAATCAATCTCAGAAAAATGATCCTTGTTGTTTAACATAAAGTTCCTTTTTCACTAAAATATTTTGATGCTTAGAGAATGATTTATGTGGTCTGTGTTGCTAACCATGTTGAGAGATGATATTTTCTTTTTGATATCTCCTCGGAATGTGGTGAATTTTGATTGCATAATACATCTTCAAAAATATGAACTTCTATTTTTAATAACAGCCAATAGCCAATGCGTTATGATGATAGATAGTAGTTGTACCTACTATAATTAGTTTTCATTTTGTGATACAGGTTGATGAGTGTATTCTGTGGTTGAGCATTATATTCATCACCATCTTGTGTACACCACAACCAACTATAGTTCGGTGGTCATCTGCACCACCAGTGTCAGATGAAATACTGCTTCGGTGGAAAGGCTTCTGTGCTCTAATAGCAAATGCATATTATGTCCGAGGAATGGCATGGTGAGTTGCTTTCTGCAAATTTACTGTATAGCAGGGTATCAAGCTCTGCTGATGCTTGTATATGTAACTTCTTTACTCATCGATAAAATGTTATTTTACTCTAATGACAAGTACCCATCTTTTTTTACTAGTGTGGCTGTATACTCTACTGATGTTTTTCTATTGTGTTTACCAAAGGCTTCCAGTGAAGACTCTTCAGTTGGAGCAAATGGCAGTGGTGGGACGTGCTGAGGAGCCATCAGTTGTTGCCAGCAGAATGCGATTAGTCTTTAGCACATTAGAGGTTGGTAAACTACAACTTCACTATTCTTCAAATCACATCTGACCGTAGTACTATTATCTAAATGTTGTTGATTCATAATTCTATGTTTCATTTTGGTGATATTAATGGTTTGTGCAGGTAGTAAGTCCTCAATGGCCAAGAGTCTAGTCCGGCGCTCCAATAAAAAGGAAAAGTAGTTTTTCCTGGAATATCCTGATGGGTATATATGCTGTTCTAGTTTAAAGAATGCTGTAATTAGTGAAACACATAATTAATCTTCTACGCAGAAATCCCCCTGTAATTTAAATATGATTTCATACAAAGAGGCATGTCAAGCGAAGATAATGCTGCTGTTGTCTTTACATTTTCCAGATTCTGCCCTGGAAAGGGTTGCAGCATTTTCAATGGCATCGACAAGCCATTATTATGTATATGAATCGTGATGATTAAATTGAAACACAGATTACAAACAAGCCTACAAATTGCATATGGAAGACAGAATGTAACATATAAAGAAGATTGCAGCCTTGGTTTGATGAGTCCGTAGATAATTTCGTGTGATGAGTCCATCGAGAATTTGGACGTGGAAGAGCTTTAAGAGTATATAGCCAATTTCGAATGTTTGAGGAAGAATTTGTCCATGAGAGTAGAGTTGGGAATGCGTAGGACCTGTGAGATTGATGTTTTGGGAGGATTTGGAGGTTAATTTCCTAGTTAGAATTTCTTAGGCTTTTCTTGTTTTCCGATTTATTTATTTATTTATTTTTTAATATAGATAAAGGATTGTACAACCCAACTCTCCTTATTTGATTTGGGAAATCGTCACCATTTGAGTGAATAACACGTACCACCATTAATCACCATCATTTTCAGATACTATATCTTGAAAGGGTTGCAGCATTTTCAATGTCATCTCCAAACCATTATTGTCACAACCACACCCACCACCCTCCCACACCCCCACCACAACCCCCCGCAAACCCCGCCCCCCTAACCCCCTTCCCCTCCCCTTTCCCTTACGATTAAATTGAACCACAGATAACAAACAAGCTAAAACTGCATATGGAAGAGAATGTGAACAAATAAACAAGATGATTTTGTTGAAACATAAACTAAAATTACAGCCTTTTACATGTTCGATTACGCTCAGGTGTATTGGTATGTGAGTGTACAAGCTGATTTAGCATCAGCTCAAGTTGCTCAGGCTAGTGTGCAAGCTCAAGCCATCAAGTCCTCAACATCAGCTCAAGCGATCAGCTCATCAACATCAGCTCATCACGCTGGTTTAGCTCAGTTGATAGTTGAGGACCAAGTTAGTTAGAAAACTAATAACGTGGCAGCTTTCTGTTGGTGTAGGATATGTTTAGTATATAATTGATCATCAGTCATGTAAAAAGTGTGATCAAGAAAATAGAAAATATTCTTCAATGGAGTTTCTTTTCTTCAACAGTTTCTTGAACAAAAACCTATCAATCAATCTTTACAATTTCTTGTAAATCTTGCATTTTCACATGGTATCAGAGCCACAGACTAACGTCAATGGCTGATCCTTCGTCTTTTCCGACTGATTCAACACAAACAACACGCAACCTCTCAACACGATCGTCAATGGATTTCACAGGGCTTGCAAAGGCACTGAGTATCAACATGACATTGAAACTCGATCATAATAACTACATCTACTGGAAGACACAAGTGCTACCTGCAATCAGAGCACTGGATCTGGAAGATTTCATCACTGGCGTCAAAACTGAACCAAAGAAGTTCACCGATGTCATGACTAGAAACGAAGATGATGAGATTGTTTTTGAGCAACAAGTCACAACTGAGTACCAGAGTTGGAGAAAAACTGACCAGTTGTTGCTTTCTTGGATGCTTTCCACTCTCAGTCCAGGAATTCTTGGTCAGGTAACTCACTGCAAAACATCATTTGAAGTTTGGTCAAAGATTGAAAAGCTATTTTCTCAAAGATCATTGGCTAAAATTATGCAATTGAGACAACAATTACAAACTATTAACAAAGGATCAGATTCAATAAGTGACTTTGTATTGAAAATTAAGAACATAGGAGATGCGTTAATGGAGGCAGGAGAAGAGGTTAAAGAAAGAGATTTACTTCTGAGTTTAATGAATGGGGTAGGTCACGAATATGATTCTGTAGTTGTTTTTATCTCTTCACAACATCGCACAATGTCTTTAGAAGATGCTCAGTTTATGTTGTTAATGCATGAACAAAGGATTGATCAGTTGAATTCTGCTGGAAGCATGAATGTTGGTCATTTTTCTGCACATTTTGCATCAAACCATCCTAACTCTAGTGGAAGAGGAAATAACAACAGAGGTTTTAATGGAAATAGAGGTGGTACTCGTGGTAGAAGAGGTGGAGGTAGATTTGGTAGCAATAACAGGAATAGAATATACTGTCAAGTGTGTGCAAAACCTGGGCATAGTGCACTTCAGTGTTATCACAGGTTTGACCAACATTTTCAAGCTCCAAACAGGAACAATCAGTTTTCTGGGGTAGGACAAGAAAGTCAGGCACTGATAGTTCAGCCACAGCAACAACTTCAAAGTGGAAACAATCAGTTTTACAGCCACAGTTTGAATTCATATCCACAAGATCACACTCGTGACAGTTCTCACTTGATAAGTGGAAATCAGCAACAGTCAACCTCCGCTTATTTTGCTACTCCAGAGTCAGTTGTTGATCAAGCATGGTATATGGACAGTGGAGCCACAAACCATGTCACTTCAGAGTTGAGCAATCTGTCACTCAAGTCTGATTATCAAGGTAAAGAAAAATTGCTTGTAGGCAATGGTGCACAACTTGACATTTCACACATTGGAGAAGCAAAAATCAAAGCACACAATGCACAACATGATGTTTATCTAAAAGACGTGCTTTGTGTGCCCTCTATTACAAAGAACCTCATTAGTATTTCCAAGTTGGTTAAAGATAACAATGCATATGCTAAATTTACTTCTAATGGTTGTGTGATTAAGGATCAAGCAACCAAGAGAGTCTTGCTTCAAGGTTCACTTAAAGATGGACTATATCAAATGAAGCTGAGCAGAGGAGGTTCAAGTAATTCAACAGTGTTTCAAGCTACTGCAGGAGCTTATAGATCAGGGAATTCAGTCTTTGGTAATGCTGCTCTTACTAATTCATATGACTGTAATAAAGATACTTGTTCAGTGCTGTTAAACTCTGCAAATAGACATACATTTGATGTTGCGGTTGCTGCCAAAACGAATTCTACATTGTGGCATGCTAAGCTAGGACACCCTGCACCATTAATCTTGCAAAAAGTACTTCAAACTCTGAGTTTTCCATATAAAGTTGATGCTCTATCTTTCTGTGAATCATGCAAATTAGGCAAGATGCATAAGTTGCCATTTACAAGGTCACCTATAACTGTCTCAAAACCTTTAGAGATAGTGTATAGTGACTTATGGGGACCAGCTCCAATGCTCTCAACAGAAGGTCATAGATACTACATAATATTTGTTGATGGCTATAGTAGATTCACTTGGCTTTATCCATTAAAACTTAAGTCAGAAGCTTTACAAGTTTTTCAACAATTTAGGGACCATGTTGAGCTTCAATTTGAGAGAAGCATCAAATGTTTTCAAGCTGATATGGGTGGAGAGTTTAAACCTTTCATTCCATATCTGTCAAAACTAGGTGTTAAGGTGAGATTCTCTTGTCCCTACACTCACCAACAGAATGGTGTACCTGAAAGGAAGCATAGAAGCTTAGTTGAGACAGGACTAACACTTTTAGCTTACAGTCACATGCCATTAAAGTTCTGGGCTGAGGCATTCACCACAGCAGCTTTCTTGGTAAATAATCTTCCAACTCCTCTCCTTGGTTTTGTCTCACCCTTTGAAAAATTGTTTCGTAGGAAGCCTAACTACAATTTTCTGAAAACTTTTGGGTGCACCTGTTATCCTTACATGCGAGATTATTCAAAACACAAGCTAGATTTCCACACTAGCAAATGTGTTTTTATTGGATACAGCACTTTTCACAAGGGATATAAGTGTTTGCATCCATCAGGAAAAGTGTTTATATCTAGGCATGTGATCTTTAATGAGTTTGAATTTCCTTTTCAAACACTTTTCTCTTCCACGTCAAACACAGAGATATCTAATTCATCTATCCCAAATCTTTTTGAACTCTTTTCTCACCACAACACAAATACTACTACTGCCTTCACCTCACCCAAACAGACCTGCACCATAAATCAAAATAAATCAGCTCTATCATCCGATCCTCTGCCTACTGCTATCAATCCTAGTATCAATAAAAATACAACCTCAACTCATCCAATGGTGACTAGGTCCAAAACAGGGTCTTTGAAACCGAGAGTTTATCAAACTAATTGTTCTTTTCCATCCAGCTTTCTCACTGAGACAGAACCTAAGTCTGTCACAGCTGCTTTATTAGATAAGAAGTGGTTTCAGGCAATGAAAGAGGAATTCCATGCACTTCAAAATAACAACACTTGGACTCTAGTTCCTTTTACCCCTCAAATGAATGTAGTAGGTTGTAAGTGGGTCTTTAGGACAAAATATAAGCCTGATGGTTCTGTTCTTAAGTACAAAGCGAGGTTGGTTGCGAAGGGGTTCCATCAGACTGCAGGACTTGACTATTATGATACTTTTAGTCCAGTGGTGAAGCCTTCAACTATTAGAGTCATTTTTACAATAGCTGTGAGTGCACAATGGGATATTAGACAGGTTGATATTAACAATGCATTCTTAAATGGTGAACTTAATGAGCTGGTTTACATGGCACAGCCTGAAGGGTTTATTGATTCTAATCATCCATCTCATGTGTGTAAGTTGAACAAGACATTATATGGGTTGAAGCAGGCTCCAAGATCATGGTTTCACAAGTTAAGGACCGCCTTACTTTCATGGGGTTTTCACAATTCCACATCAGATGTTTCTCTCTTTATCAAACATGAAGGTACAACTGTTCTATACTTACTTGTCTATGTTGATGATATACTCATCACTGGAAATAATTCTGCTCTTATTGCTCAAGTCATCTCCACTCTCAATAACACTTTTGCTCTCAAGGATTTAGGGTCCCTTAACTATTTTCTTGGCTTTGAAGCCCATAGGGATCACACTGGATTGTATCTTACACAGTCCAAGTACATTTTAGACTTGCTTAACCGAACAAATATGATTGATGCTAGACCTTGTGATACTCCTATTAGCTCAGGTTGTAAGCTTGTTCAAGGTGCAGGAGATCCTTTTCCAGAACCCACTGTCTATAGACGCACCATTGGTGCCTTACAATATCTCACATACACTCGCCCTGACATCTCGTTTATTGTTAACAAGCTTAGCCAATTTCTTGTTGCTCCTTCACAAGTGCATTGGCAAGCTTGTAAGAGAGTCTTAAGGTATCTTAAAGGTACCATTCATAAAGGCCTATGGTTCAAACCAACCAAACAGCTCCAGCTTGAGGCTTACAGTGATGCAGATTGGGCTAGTTGTTTGGATAGTAGACGTTCCACCAGCGGTCATTGTGTTTTTCTTGGTGGAAACCTTGTTTCTTGGAGCTCTCGAAAGCAACAAGTTGTTGCTCGGTCCAGTACAGAAGCCGAATATCGTTCCATGGCTCAGATTACTACTGAAATTCTTTGGTTGCAGTCGTTATTTCAAGAGTTGTGTATTTCCATTCCTACACCTGCTGTGCTTTGGTGTGATAACTTGGGTGCCACTGCTCTTGCTAAAAATCCTGTTTTTCATGCCCGAACAAAACATATCGATATTGATACTCATTTCATTCGCGAGAAAGTAGCAGCAGGTCTGATTGAAACAAGGTTTGTTCCCTCCGAACACCAGGCTGCTGATTTGCTGACAAAAGGGCTTTCTAGCACTCGGTTTCACTTTCTCTGTTCCAAGCTGAATTTGGTTGCTTCTCCCCATTTCAGCTTGCGGGGGGATGTGAGTGTACAAGCTGATTTAGCATCAGCTCAAGTTGCTCAGGCTAGTGTGCAAGCTCAAGCCATCAAGTCCTCAACATCAGCTCAAGCGATCAGCTCATCAACATCAGCTCATCACGCTGGTTTAGCTCAGTTGATAGTTGAGGACCAAGTTAGTTAGAAAACTAATAACGTGGCAGCTTTCTGTTGGTGTAGGATATGTTTAGTATATAATTGATCATCAGTCATGTAAAAAGTGTGATCAAGAAAATAGAAAATATTCTTCAATGGAGTTTCTTTTCTTCAACAGTTTCTTGAACAAAAACCTATCAATCAATCTTTACAATTTCTGATGGCATCAAAATTGATGGTATTTTTAGTGTGTAAATTGAAATGTTTTTACGGTTTTGTTGAAGCAGTAAAGTCAGCAGCGTCCCTGAGTGTCTTTCGTGCACGCCAATAGACACCGGTAGCAGTTTCTGATGTTCCCAACTGCAGAATGAAGACAGTTAAAAACAAGTGCTGGTAGGCTTTGAAATTGAATTGTGTTACACAAATTAGTTTCAGACCATTAACTACAAATTAATGACATGGCACGTACAAGTTAGTTAAATTATGGTCTGTTCTTGTTTACAGAACTGACATGGCATAACCTAACCAGACAAATATGTCTTTTGATTTAAGTGGAGTAAGGTTTACCTTTGTCTCCATAGAATAGTAATCCTGCCACAAGCTGGTGTTCTGGTCATAAGTCGCAAGTGCAGCTTCAAACAGCTTCCGGGCATTTGCAAGACAATCTTTATCACCAGTAGATGCCAGGTTCAATTCCAATTCAATGCAATTTTGATACAAGGCAAGACCAGGACGAGGTAGAGCAAAAAACCTGCAATTGAGACAACTCTGATTTAGAAACTCCAAACTACGACGGAGAGTAGATTTAATCATTCCTTTTCCATGTATAGACATCTCCATTACAACAGCAACAAGCTTTATAATCAAAATTGTTCACATAATCTGTCAACTAACTAGCACATTAAAAAATGCTTACGAGCTTGTAATTCTCTAACGTACCTCTTATACATCTCTCGTGCATGCTGGATACCATCTTTCTGAAGAATGAACTTTACGATGGCAACAGGGAGGGAAAATCTATATTCACCACCACCATCCTTAGCCACTGAAATAAGAGATACATCTACCAGCTTCTCAAAATAGTGTTTTTGATTAGCAAATAATTTAAGGGCCTGCAATATATGATAATCTTAAAAGTCAATGCACCATCAAACTTTGTCATTTAGAAGTTTAATCATTTCATGCCATTAACAGAAAGTATAGGAATAAACTCATGCATAGCACGCCTCATTGATCTCATATTATACTGTTTTTTCTTCTTTTACAGTTTCTGCAACAAGACACATCAAGAGATTCGATTTCTAAATTTACTGTTAACTGCCATCCTGACCGCATGTTCAACCCCAAACCAGATAATTTACAACATTGTGTAATAAATAAGGAAAATCGATGACATACCATAAGCCACAAGCTCTCTGCCTCTGATACAGAGGTTTTAGTCAAAATACATCTCAGGAGTTCAAAGACCGAAAGCATGTCAGCCTTACTGGGAGAAGGAGAATTTTTTGTAATGAACCTAACTTCTATTGAGACCCTTAGAACCCATAACTGTACAGAATTGGACAGTTTTCCGCTGCAAAGCTTTTCAGCTAGTTTACGCGCTTCATTTAACCTTCCCAATTGCAAGTACAATGAAATATATCTGCAAGCGATATCCTCTGTTAAGCAACCAATTGCTTCAGCCTTTTCATATACTGTCAAGAGATGTGAAATGTATTGTACAAGATCACCGGATGGCTCCGCATCTTTGTTTTCTCCTATTTTGGGAGCAATAATATCCATCAAAAACTTTGTATAGCGATTAAACATCATGGCTGAAGGCACAATTTTTAAAGCCTCCTCATAAACCTACACAATATAAAGTATTCAAGGCGATCATCATACAATAAATTCACTAACTTTAAAATATGTATATATTTATTGTAAAGCAACATGAGTTAAAGATAATCACAAGCTTTTACAAATTCTTTCCATGATTTTAACTCATACCTGAACAGCCTTTTGAATTTCAGAAAGCTTGATATCGTCACTCATCTCCTGCTTACCAGAAGAATCGGTCATGTCAAGCCTTGCAAGCCAGTCCCAATATTCTGGATCTTCCAAAAAGTCCCTCTTCATGTCACTTAGTATCTCCTCACGCATGTCCTCTGATTGTGCCAAATCTGTTGCATCCAATATCTCAAAAAACCGTTGTCTAAGGCTAAAACTAGAAGGTAGAGCTTCAATCGCTCCGCTGTATATGGTTTGAAGAACTCTCAGACCCTGTTCTCTAAACAAATCTACTTTCTTCTCAGACCCCACATTTTCATCATAGGAACCATCTACATTTCTTGTATCTCCATCAAGAGACATAAACAAATCTTTATTTTCATCTATCCATTGTTTCTCATCAGCAACTCTTCGATCACGAACCAAACTTCCCTCATCCTCTCCAAGAGCAACCTTCCGTGCCTTTAACTTATTAAGATAAGTGAGTTCCATTCGAAGATACTCCACCCAAAGGTCCTCGGAATTCGGGCACACTCTCAAACCATTCTGCATTAGAGCACGAGCTGCAGTAACATTTAAATTATGATCAAACTCCCAAGCTGCAGCATATATCCACACTCCCGGAACCTTCGGATGAAACCTAATCACTTGAGCCAATATCTGCAAATGTTTTAATAAACAAATTCAAACTCTCATTTTGTTTTTCACACGATTAAATTGCTTCACTAATAACAACAAACAACATTTAATTTTTCAACATTAAATTGTCTCGCAACATATACAATAAAAAACAAACACCTACAATAAAAAGCTTCAATTTTTTTACAATTACAATAAAAAGTTTCAACTTTTGAAAAACAACTACAAAAAGTTCCAAATTTTTTCATACTTTCCTTCACTTTCTCAACCAAACAGCCTACAATAACAAGTTTCAATTTTTTTACAACTACTACTTTTTTTCAAATTTTCTTTCACTTTCTCACTAACCAAGCACCCTACAACAAAAATTTTCAATCATTTTCAAATTCTCTCACTTTCTCACTAACCAAACAGCCTGCGATAAAAAGTTTCAATTTCTTGACAACTGCTAACTTTTTTTTTTCAAATTTTCTCGCTTTCTCACTAACCAAACAACCTACAATACAACAAGTTTCAACCTTTTTCAAATTTTCTTTCACTTTCTCACTAACCAAACACCATACAACAAAAATTTCCAATTTTTTTCAAATTTTCTCACTTTCTCACTAGCCACACAGCCTACAATAAAAAGTTTCAATTTCTTTACAACTGCTACTTCTTTTTCAAATGCTACTTCTTTTTCAAATTTTCTCACTTTCGCACTAACCAAACAACCTACAATACAACGATTTTCAATCTTTTCCAATTTTTCTTTCACTTTCTCACTAACCAAACAACCTACAACAAAAATTTTCAGTTTCTTTTTTCAAATTTTTCTTTCATTTACTAACCAAACAACCTACAATAATAAGTTCCAACTTTTTCAAATTTTTCTTCACTTACTCACTAACCAAACAACCTACAATGTAACAATTTTCAATCTTTTTCAAATTATCTTTCATTTTCTAACTAACCAAACATCCTACAACAAAAATTTTCAGCTTTTTTTTTTTTTTTTTCCCAAATTTTTCTCACACTAACCAAACAACCTACAATAAAAAGTTCCAATTTTTCTTCAAATTTTCCTTCACTTTCTCACTAAACAAACAACCTACAACAACAATTTCCAATCTTTCTTCAAATTTTCCATCACTGTCTCACCAAATTTTCCATCACTTTCTCACCAAACAAACACGAATAAAAGCACAAAAAATTATACCTTCTTCATTCTTCCATTCTTTCTCTGTCTACAAAACTCCAAATACCTAAACCACAACTCCACATCTCCTTTGAACCTCATTACAGCCAACCTGTATATCTCCAGAATCCGCGCCACTCCAGCGAAATCCGATACCGACTTTCTCCACTTCCTCTTCTTCACCGTAGTCGTTTTGTCGTTTTCTGCCTCCTCGCGACGAGCGAGCGACTTCTTCCTGAGGCGGCGGAGGTTATCGAGCTGAGTCTCGTACTCGACGTAGGCAAGGAAGTCCTCCTTGAGCGGGCTCCGCCGCTTCAGGCGATACTCGAACTTGCGGCGCTGCTTGACGATCTCGGCGATCTCGCGCCGAGTGAAGACGCCGCGCCGCTCCAGGTCGTCCAGCTCGTCAACCATCCGCTCAAGGCGGTATTGAACCACGTCGGCCATTGGTGCTTGTCCGGTCGTTTACTCAGTCGACTCACAGTGGAACTCGAAGAGAATGAAAAACAGGCGCGAGTCTGCAAGCGAGAACGAGTGTGTGAGACGAAGAAGGTCACTGCGACTAGGGCTTGTGTTTTCTTTTCAATTTTTAAAAAATATCATGGGCCAGATGGGCCTGGCCTGAATATAAAAAACAAGGATCCACCTTATGTGTTCGTTTGATTTTAAAAGATCATGGGCCTGGCCTGAATGTGTAAAAAATGGATCCATCATTCATCGGCTTCATGGGCTTGTGTGTATATGGTTATTATTAGCTAATAAAAGTTTGGATTTAGTTATTACACAAATGTATAATTTTTTAGTTTTATTTTTTTGAAGTAAACATAAGTATAATTACTTACACCATAGTTATAAGAGATTTTTTTTTTTTTTTTTTTTTAATTTCAAACATTTAATTTTGAGAATAGATAACTAAATCACACAAATAGTTTGTAGATGTTTTCTAATTATAAAAATATATATTAAAGATATACAAATAGTTATTTATCTGAAAAAATTTTTAACATGTTCGGTATTAATGTTAAAACAGTTGTTCTAATAATTAAAGACAACAATTAAGAGTCGTTTTAGAAATTTCATGGATGTCTTTAAAGGACGTGTTCTACAAAAGAAAGAAGAAGGTAAAACAAATAATGAATGGATTTTTTAGTTTTATTATGTAATACGGGTCTATTTAATACAAAATCAATAATAATCATATATTTTCGTTTATCCTTTTCTTTTCTTTGTTTATTTGATATGATGGGTTTTTTTGTTCATGGTTCTTTGTGGATGATATAAGCGAAAGTGAAAATGGTTGTGTTATGAATGTATTTGGGTAGGCGTAGAGGCTTGCTTCTGAGGAAATGAATTATAAGGTTGTGGGAGTGGATGCTGTTTTGAGAGCTCATGTTGGCTATGGGATATAGTAGCCAATGCCATACATGCATAGGAAATTAATTGGTTCTTACTTTGCTAAAAATTAGAGAATGTCATATGTAGAAATTAGACTTAATTTAGAGTGGCTTTGGAGTTGCTTTATGTGATGAATTATCAATTGGATCAATTTGAATTTGACTCTCTTTGTGTTTTTTATGTACACTCACACAACACTCGTTTACATGTGAAGAACTTTTTAATTGCATATATTGATCTTCCACTTTAACTTTTATTTATATAACATGTTATATTATTTGAAAAAACAATATGAATTAAAGTGACACATTCCCTAAGTACACTTTGTTATTAAAAAATAAATTAAATATTTATCAAAAAAATAAATTAATTAAATAAAACGTGATTGATATAACTCTTCTTTCTATTGGATCCTTGCACATGATGATATATAATCAATAGTGTCGTATAACATTAAAAAAATGTCACTAGTCATTATGCTAAATCAATGAATAAATAACCCTCCATACCACTTAACCAATAACAAAATTTTCATTGATAAAACATGGAAAAGTGAACGTTTATTACAAAAAAGACTAAATTTCATGCTTTTTGTAACGTGAGAGAAATCAAACATAATAATCCATTACTACAAAGAATAATAGAGAGACCTTTTTCTTTTTTTTTTTTTTTTTTGAAATAACAAATAGAGAGACTTTTTTGTCTTGTTTTTTCACTTCCACTTTTGGAAATTTAATTTCATTTGAAGCAAAGCAAGCACCGAAAAGAGAGCAATTTTGTGGACAATCATGCATACATCTCTAGGGATTCCTATTGCCATTATAGTTGGTGGCATCACCGCCTCCTCCGCCGTTCCCGACGCCGATTCCAATCCCGAATCCCATCCCCATTCCAAACCCCACGTTAACGCCGCCGTTGTTGCCAACGTAGCCTTTGCCATTGCCACGTCCACTGCCGTTGGAACCACCACTCACTACTCCATCACCTCCTCCAAACCCACTACCTTCACCATGTCCATACCCTTCACCACCACCACCTCCTCCTCCTCCTCCTCCTCCACCTCCGCCCCCACCTCCACCTCCGGTTCCGGCACCTGCACCAAAACCACTCCCATGACCATACCCTCCATTGGAACCACTTCCACCTCCACCACCACCTCCTTCTCCTCCTCCTCCTCCACCACCACCCCCTGCATTGCCGCCAAAACCAGCACCAGCACCGGAACCACTTCCACGACCATACCCTCCATTTGTACCTCTACCACTTCCACCTCCGCCGCCGCCACCACCACCACCACCACCTCCTGCATTTCCCATGCCAGCTCCTGCACCAAACCCATTTCCATGACCAGACCCTTCACCAGAACCACTTCCATCACTACCACCACCACCTCCTCCACCCTCTCCCCCACCACCGCCGCCTCCAGCCGCCCCACCTCCAACACCCCCACCAGCTCCATGTCCACTTCCATGACCAGACCCTCCGCCGCCTTCTCCACCTCCACCACCCGCACCCCCACCACCACCACCACTACCATCTACACCAGCGCCAGCTCCGGCTCCATGTCCTTCACCATGACCAGAAACACCACCTCCACCTCCACCTCCACCACCACCACCACCTTCTCTACCATAAAAGCTTCCACAACTTCGCCAACTTCTATACGAGCAATAATCATCATCATCTTTATTGTCGTAATTACTATAACGAGTTCTCCATCTACTTTGATCACCGCCACCATAACCACTTCCTTGATCATCTACCTCTCCTCCATGACCGACACCAATGAAACCACAGACAACAATCAAAAGAAGAAGAGCCACGTAGAAACGACATTTAACACAAGAAACGTTCATGGCTCTTAATATTATATGATCCCGTTAACGTACTTTCTTGCTATTTATACAAGCCATGCACACACTAAATATTAACACAAGTGTAACCAATCGAATTCACTGGTCGATCCACGTGGCATGCATTACATGAAATTAGAGAGACATCCAATCTGAGAGCATCTTTAATGCTCTCATAAAAAATTCACATACTACACAAGAAGAATAAATATCAAGTTTAAATAAATATCTCCAATGTAATTGCCACTCATGAATGTCAAGTTGAGATGACGAAAAAAAAAAAAAAACAAAAAAACATTATCAACATGATCATCTATTTATGGAGAGTGTGTTAGATAGTCATATTAACAAATTAATAATTAATTAATTTCATTTTTCAAATCCAATTAAAAGTTGAAAAAAAAATGAAAACATTAAATAAAAAATATAAAAACATTAAATGAAAATACATTAAGGTATTGAATGAAAATGTATAGAAGTATTAAAGAATAATTTTTCAAATGATAAATAATAATTTGAATGTCTATCAAATTATATCTATATCATATATGAAGTAAATTATTTGATATTGATAATATGATTTTTTTTTTTTTTTTTTAAAGACGATGTATGAAAGTATTGAAAATGCTTTATGAAAAACAAAGTCAAAAACAAAGTCCTGTTGCGTCATGTGTGTCGTGTTTGGGTCAACCATAGCCGACAAGAAATATTATAAAACTCCAAAGCTTGATTGTTGTGGAGTTGGTGATTACCGTGTGTAATCTTCTGGAGATTTATAGAGAAATTTCTTTCTAATCTACGTGGAATCCTATCTGTCGTTTGGCCTTTATCAAGTTTATCATTACAATATTTATGTTTTTGGACATTAATTGAAGGATTGCTGCCTGCTGGAAGCCACTTGTAGCAGTGAACTTCTTTAAAGAATTCCAATAAAACGTCGTTATGTATACATATGTATAATGTTGTAGTAGGAATGTCTATATTCATTAAGGATTAATTATCATTTGATAATGATATATAAATCCTAGTAAGATGTGAAAGCAGCCATGTGGATGCCATGTGATGTGAGGATTGTGTGGTATTTATGGTGTGAGAAATAAGTATGGTTTGGTTGGAGATATGGTGGCTAGCTAATGGCTTAGACACTTGAAGTGTACGCCGATCAAATATATATATATATATATATATGTCCAACCCATCATCTCCAATATCGATCATGCATTTCATGATTTGGCACATTTGCTATGAAATTATAGTGCCTGTGGATTTATGAACTATATATGTAGGAATATTGGACCACTAGCTAGTCGAACCGTAGTGCTTCAACAGACCACCTAGGACATTTCTCATCCTTAAATTATCTGCTTTGGGCATGCACCCACTTTATCAATATCATTTTACATCAAAATTAATATTAAAAAAAATATATTTATATTGATAGATACAAGATTACACTATGATAAGAATTCAATGTAATCAGAACATAGCTGTTCACTATCGGACATTTTATATTTATTTTATACATATAATAATATATTTATACAAGATAAAGACGAGAAGATTATAAAAATGTATATGCCACTCTCCAATGGGGCAGGTAGGTTGGGGCATATGCATTAGACACTTCTACATTCACTTTGTGTCTACATCCCAAGAGATAATGCTTAATTTAATTAGAGTGAAATGCATTCACCAAACCACAAAAATTTTAAGATTTTATGAGTAGAAAATCTTTTAAAATATTTTTCCTAATTTAGGCAGGCTTTTGTAAGATTTTTTTCTACTACCTAATCTTTTGTCCTGTTCTTTGTAGAGAGCTTAATGTATATTTCGTACATGAACCTTCTAATTCTAATTAACGGAAACTAACTACTCCCACTACATCAATTTTCTACTAAATATATATATATATATGCATATATATATATACACAAATGCCAATTAATTACATGTTTTAAAATTTAAATTTTAAGAATCCCAAAGTGGAGTCCAGTCTAGTGCCTACGTAAATGAATTATTTCATTTCCCGTGTCGCTTGGCATAATTGTAGGACCAATAATATATCGGATGAGAATTATTATGTATTTATTAATTTATTTTTGAATTATTATGTGTATGTTTTGAATTCTCCCAGTTAATAGAAGAAAATTCCAATGTTTTGTCATATAATGATTTTATCAGAATAATACTACAGTCCAAAAAATTTATATAAAAATTTTACCCAAGCGATTTAATAAGGTGTTTTGTTACAACTGCATTAATTATGAGATAATATATTGATAATATGAAAATTATAAATAAGCATGATATATCATTTAGGTAATAAATTTGAGTAAATTTTTATATTGTGTTGCATTACTCATTTTATTAAAAAAAATCTAAATTTCTATTTTTTAAACTATTATAAATTTAAATGATTACATATAACAAGATTGATAACTACATATATCAACAAAACTAAGATCTCAATTTTAAATCCTCTCCTCAGGTTAAAAAATAATTAGATTATTATATTTTATAAATTAAAAAAATATATCTATTTAAATCTATAATTTCATTAATATATTTATGAAAAAATTATATTTAGACTACTTTTATATATTTGCTCGAACATGAGTATGAAATTGTAAATGTAACATTGTAATTTTGATATTAATTATGTGATGAAAATCTTCTGGCATATCTTTAATTCATTAATATTAACTATTAATTTATTCATTATTATATTGTCATATGCACAAATTAATGAATGTAGTATAGCCAGGCTGTATAAATTAAATGTGAACAATGTGATCATATCGAAGTTATGGCAAAAAACAGATAAAAAATGTATACATAGTAGTCTGTTAGTTCTAGACTTGTAGGTTGGTATTCCTACAAGAGAGAAACAAAAATTCATGATTATGTAACTCCAGTTGAGAACAACATGGTAGTGATGGAATATATTGCATGTATATATAATATGCATTGAGAAGATAGTGGAATGCAAATGGCTGAGTGTGTGATTCTCTGAAGTTGCACATTTGGGGATTCAACCAGTTAATTTGCTGCCCATAATGTAGTACATATATATATATATATATTATCTCTAATAAAAGAATTGTCTGCTGCCCATCATAGTACACCTTTGTAAAGTATTACTAGGAGATGCACTTTGGGTTTCTAATAATCTAAGAACAAAATGGTCAAGAGTATCATGATCAGTTCTCTTCATTCTATTGAGAACATAAAGTTGGAGAAGATATATAGTTTTCCATTTGATAGTGGTTGACCTTTCGCATGTCATTAAATGATTGTTAATTGTTATTGAAGTCATTTTTCTTGTTTGTGGTTTAAAAAACAGAAGCAAAAGCAAAAGCAAAACAAACTGTTTCAAATCCTATATATATAATATAGGATCTAGCTTAATACAGGTTGAAAAAATAGTACTGCTCATTAACTACACATAAAGGAACGTACCATTTATGCAAGCTAAGCGAGGAAGCATTTTGTTTTACTTTTTCCAATCAAGTAATTAATTTACTGATAAAAATGACTCATTATCGACCAGCATAAAAATGGAAAACCCATGTAAAAATTACTCGATGTATACGTGCGCGCATGCTCATGAGAGTGAGAGGTCCTTAATTTTGTGTGATTTGACTAATGTGACTAATGTCTAAATCTTAACAAAACCACACGAATGTTAAATTTTGAATGGATGTGACAGATGAGATAATTGTTCTAATTTTAACAACATAAAGGAGAAAATTATTGTCTAGTGGTGTAATTCTAGTGTTACATTAATTAGGTAGACAGGTCCCTCTCTGCTTTGTTCTTCCTTTTTGAATAGGTAATCAAAATTACAATAACAAATGTATTGCAAGCTTGCATTTAGCCTCGGCTTAAGGTAATTCACTTGTTCTGGGCTGCTTATAATTAATCCTTTGAAAGAGATCATCTAGAATACATTTGATGATTTAGGAAGACTTTGAATATAACAAACAATCATAGACTTTGTTTAGTGACACTTATACCACATTTTTTTCTTTTTTTATGAATAAGAGTTTAAATTTGATCAATTTAACTAGATGTACATAAATCATTAATCAAATTTCACAGTGTCGATCAAACTTAATTAAGCCAAATGCGGCAGAATTGTATGAATAATATTAATTTCATCAAAACTTGGTAAAAGTACTCTCTAGTGGGGTAAACATACCATATCATTGCAATTCAATAAAAATTTTGGAGTAAGACTTTATTTATAAATTCACGCGTCGCAAACTTTTATTAAAATGATACATAGATCAAAAACATAATACACATCTATCAGTCACCCTATCAAATATGATTACAAGATTAACATAGCAAAACAGAACTAGCAGAGATATATATATTTTGAAATAGAACTAGCAGATATTTATTCTTATGATAAATTACAATATTTGGATGCAGAGAGAGCTTATTCGAAACTTTATTCGTACCCATCGTAAGCACACTATTTTAGTCAAAAGCTACATGACTAGCAGAAATATTGCAATATTCATAGTCTGTTGGCCCAAGGCAGTCCACCTCCAAACCCTCCACCGCCACCTGAACCACCACCGAGGAAGCCACCGCCACCACCAAAACCGCCACCCAATCCTCCAAACCCACCTCCAACACCTCCCCCAAAACCAGAACCACCAAGGCCACCCCCACCACCAAATCCTCCACCTCCACCAAAGAAAGAACCGCCACCACCACCTCCGCCGCCATACCACCAATTACCACCACTAAAGAACGACTTGATTATGTGTGAAGCAATATAATGAAGCTATGAATGAGAGAATATATATAGATGTTTGATGAGAGCTAGGATTGAGAACTTGTAACGACTTGTAAGCTAGGCATGTACACATTAAATAAATTAATTTACAGCTTACACGTCCTATATCATCTACAATCCGTGCTTATAAGGCTGTTAATAGACCCATCTGCCACTACCCAAATATAGACCCACTATGTGTTACCCTACTATTTATGCTGATCATAATCAACCTAGAAAGCTACATATTTTTGTCCAACAAATGACGTTGCGACCAGCATCTAATTAAAGGGTACGTGCCCATTCATTTATTTTGTTGTTTCATTGCCAACATCAATTAAATTTCATCATCTAACTCTCTCTTCGTCCATTTTATTTTCTTATCTAGTTACTGTGAAGAATTTAGTTTTAAAATTTATTGATTGGATTTGATAGATACCCAACCATATTTAACCTTTCAAGTCATTGTACTTGATCAAATGGGAGCATACATCGAGGGGTTGTTGCAACAGAAAGATGGATCGGGCCATGAACATAATGTTAAAAGGGCCTACATAAAATAGGTAGGTCGATGACTAGATTTTCTTCTCCTATATATATGGATATTATTCTGCTGTATTTTTCCAATAATTTATGTATAAATTATTGCAAATTCACTGAATAAGAAAAGATTAATAAAAACTTGAGTTGTATTTTACCGAATTTATATCAGTATAAACTTGCTGTTGCAAAGCGGCACATGATATGATATTTAGGATATGATGACCTTGGGTACTTCATTGGCCTTAATTTATCAACATTGCACGATTTTGCAATATAAGTCGTACAGAATAGTTCATGTACACACTTAACTGCAACTTAGACTAGTAGCAGCCGACATTTAAACTGGCTCTTTTGAAAACCGGCGGTACTAAAAATAAAGTGGTATATATAATTTTTATGGTTAATATTTCCTAACTTTAAAATGTTAAGATAAACCAATTAAATTTATTCATTGCATTCTCTTTCTTAAAATAAATTCTTTTTCATATTTAATTTAAATACGATGAATAAATTTAATTAATTCGTCTTAACTTTTTAACGTTAGTAAATACTTACCATAGAAGTTCTATATATTTATATATATATATATGGTCATTCAATGCGAGTTATTGATAGAAAATGTTTATCCCGTCTAAAATATACCTAAGTAAAATCATAGGTGACATTTAAAAAGAAAAAATGTTATATTTATGGCAAATTTTTATCCTGAATAGAAATTGATGACAACTATCAAAAGAAAGAATCTTTCGAAAAAAACAATCAAAAGAAATAAATTCTTTCCTGTAGTTTAATTTAAGTTTTCTGCCATGGGGTGTTTTGAATTAGTCCTAGCTACAGTTGATAACTTCTGCTGGTTTAATGTTATGTTATTTTATGTTTTCGAAATTCAAGTGTATAATCCTTTTTCACAGTGTCATACATAACTTGTTTTATATAATGGGAATGACAAGATCAGTAGTTATCAGTTGTGTATATATATATACATATGTATGTATATATATATATATATATATACACTTGTGTGTGTGAGCCACCTAATATTACACATTGGATCGATGGTGGAACATTCCCATACACAAGTTCACTTGAAAAATCTCACAAGTGTGAACTGCAAATATGTTTTCCGAACAGACTATCTATACTACATGTGATCTGTAGACAACCCTTTTATGAGTTTATGTCATGCATCCACCGTTTCAAAATTAGGTATAAATATGTAAGATATTAATATAAAGAAATATTATCAAAATATTTCTAAAAATGAAACTAATATGAAATTATTCTTTTTTATGTTATTTTTTTTTTTAAAAAAAGTTCAGTGATATTATTTTTCATTTTAAGAGGTTTTTTAAATTTTTTTTCTATTATATAAATGGTTTTTTCTTTAGCAAATTTGAATTTTTCTATGTATTAAGATAGAAAATTGTAAACAACAGAACGACTTTTTCATTTCCTAAAAACAAAAAGCAACTTAATACTGGACCGTTTTTTTTTTAAAAAAAAAAAGACTTATTGACCATAATAAAAAAAAAAATCAATAACAAGTTTTTTGGTTTTTATATAAAAATAGGATGACTTGTTGCAGCTTGAGAGTAAAGTACTGTTATTGTCGTTGGAATAAATTCCTTTTTCATGACTTTCTTTTTTTTTGAAAATCCCTTTTTCATGACTTGTCGTCCTATGATGAGCAATGAACGGCTTCTCTTTTTCTTCTTCAAGAAAACAACCTATCGTAGTTTCAAACAATTAAAAAAAAAAAAAAAAAAAAGCAATAAGAAGAAAACAACCTATCGTTTGGTTCACATTAGAAAATAGATAATAAATCATTCTCGATATTTGTTACTACGTTAAGTATCTAACGGTTAAATTAAAATGACATTCAAGTATGGGGAAATTAAATCTTTGGATTTGAGATTCACTCCACTTTCAAACCTAGCGTTTCGGATATATAAGTGTGTTAGCTGCGTTTTTTTTTTTTAATCTAAGATGCTTTTGTATGATTGTACACAAAGCACAGCATAATAAATATGATTATGAAACAAAGAGTTGAGTAACTTTTGTGAAGTACTACCAAACTGTCTGTATCTTATATTGTTTGCGTGCATGATCGTTTTAACTTTTAAGCAAGAGTGAGGTCGAGAGACACGCCACTCACATCTGATGAGTTCTGACCAGCATCGCTCAGCTTTAACAATGGAAGAGAAGAATATGCTTTAGATGAGGAGGCATGATGTTCAACTACTCTTCCACCACCATGAGTACTACTCTCATCTACCAAGCTTTTGGAATTGCAGTTGCGAACTGTTGCTTTTTCTTGCTCAGATGTTACCTGAAATGTTAAAAGCGACAAGAAACGCGTAGATGATCAGTATCATTACAATATATATTTGTTCAGATGAGAATTCAGATTAAGAGAATATTTCTACATTTTTCTGTGTGAGAGAAAGAGAAAAAATAATTTAATTACTTGCGTAGTGCAGCTTTTGAGTAAGCCCTTGAAGATAATGTAAGAACTTGGTTTTTGATGATCCATTCCTTTGTTTCTTGTAATTACTTCAAGGTCATATGATAACGGTGGCACCTTATTTACTTCCTCTCCAATCCACATATTCTCATGATGATTTTCTTTCCTGTACATACACAACTAGAATAATTACACAGAATTGATGATATATAGACTCAAAAATAGAAGTACAAAACTGTTGTATGGAGAGACGAAAAAGGACATACATAATCATTTCTCTCACACACACCCCAGTTAATCATACCAAAAATATGATTCATTTAGAATTCAATCAAGGCCTCTATGCCTTATAAATGTTTCCTTTAATTTAGTTGTTATTATTATTATAACTATGTACTAATATATATTACAATGTTAGTGAACAAATATAACAAGGCAGATTCACAAACCTGTAGTAGCCGGGCATGCTAGTATTATTGAGAGCCAGTTCTTCAACATAATGAGTTCCAAAGCCATGATTTAATAATGGTTTTGCATCATTATCAATCATCACACCCAAATACTTGAGTTGATGATGATTATTTTGGCAATGAATCATTGGGTCTATCAATTTATTATCATTTTTCTTCGCTGCTGCCTTCGCTGCTTTTGCAACCAAAAAAAGTTACAAGAAGTCATTAGAGGTTTAAGCTCTTACATTCTATTGAAATTAACTACCTAGACATTGGGAGAATTATAAAATTGGTATATATAAGATGTGAATAAAATCCTTAAAAATGGCATGATATCATTGAAGAAAGTTTTTGGAGGATAACCTGTAAAATGTCAGAAAACCAAGCAGCTATAATTAACATAATTTCATGTTAGAAATATTTCTGAGTCTAACGCTTTTCCTATATGATTGATAGGCTCTTTTTATTATATGCCTCCCTCAATCTTGACAAGCTTTAATTTATTTCCAACTCAATGGTGAAATGATTCACGGGCTAGTATTGACCATCTAAAATCTCACATATGTTAGATTGAAAGGTCTTAAAAACAAAATCGTGAAGTTGTAGAGCTTAGACAATTTGAATGAATTGCCAATTGAACATCTGATTATTTTGGTTTTTGTGAAAATCAATTGGTGATTAATGGAAATTTAAAACGTTTTATGAATGTAGTATAGTATCATTGAAAATTTGACTAGTCTAGAATTTTTTTATTTATTTTTATTTTTTGGTTGTTGTTGTTGAAATCGACTAGTCTAGAAATTTATGAACTAGAAAAATGAATATATCAGTCACATGTGCATATTAGAGTTGGCATGCATGATAGCTGATGTACTTTTGTACCTTGTATCATCTGTTCATGCTTCATGCTCCTGTACATCTGTCCATAGCAAACCAAAACGTTACTCTTTAGATAAATATTAGAGACTGTAAAAGAACAATTAAGAAGAAGAAAAATTTTCTATTTCAAAAAAAAAAAAGAAAAAAGGATGAAGATAAATTTTCAAAACAAAAATAAGAAAAAAAAAAAAAAAAGCATATCTTAGTTCTTTTTTTTTTTTTTTTTTTGAGAGAAAAGCATATCTCAGTTCTAATCCAACAGATGAAATCAGTTTCCACCAAAACCTGAAGATGACTCTTAACATGAGATATCGTAAGACCCTTCACATCCATCATCTGTAGGACCATCTTTGGTGTAGCTCCTACAATAGATTATTTTTCAAAAACCCAAATAAATCATAAACATTATATATTTCAGCAAACTAATACTGATTAATTTTCTTTCAAAAAGAAATAATAATCATGATTAAATCGTACTTAAAAGGTAGGTGTTTAATTCACCTTTTCTTCAACCAAATATAAAACAAAGAAAATTTTGCGAATATATAAAAGAGTTAATAAAGCTAGCTTACTGTCCTCTCCTCCTAAATGTTTAACAGCATGAACAAAGCATCGATGGAGGTTAGGAGTCCACCGGAGACGAGGCATTTTCGACCGAACATAAGGCCTAACAACAGGCGATTTCAAGCTCATGCTGGACAATACTACTCTCTCACCATGACCATCAACTCTTCTGCTGACAACTCTCCTAGTTACACCACCCATGATATTTGATGTAGATGATGATGATTGTGATTGTAGTAGTACTATCGGTGAACCAAACTCTCCACTACTAGTCTCTATAGAAGAAGAAGTTGAACATCTATTATTAAAAGGAGACTCAAAGCTGGAAGTCATTGGTATGGTAGTGATTGATTATATGTTTGAAATAGGGAGGAGTTGTTCAGTGCTTACTCGAAACTAAAAGAGAGAATAATGAATACTAGTGAGACTATTTGTTGCATGTATTTGTCTTCTTCTAGGCAGCTTTAAAAAGGGTCAGTTTAGTCCATTGGAGTTTCGATTAGAAAAGAGAAAATTTTCACACGGAATTCCAGACTACTTTTGTTTTCTTTGATTTTTTCAAATGTGTTTTCATGATTGGGTGAAAATGAAAGGTGAAAAAGTTAAATAGATGCTGTGCCCCCAAAAGTTCTTGTTGCTCTCACACAGTTTTTCTACATATATATATATATATATGATGATCTAACGTGAGTTCTTGGATAGTAACCTACACAATAAGTATAGTCAAATCACATGATGTTGATGATGATACAAAATTTTCAAGATTAGGACCGTTTCAAGTCAAGAAAGGATGACTTTCATGATCTAATCTTATATAAACATTCTTTGTTATAAAATAATAGATGAATTCGTACTTAAAAATCTGCTGTAAGAGATTTTTTAACTGTACGTATAACATATAAAACGAATTCAAAATCCATTTGGATGATTTGTTTCATGTTCATTAATTATTATAGGGTTATCAAATTGTCTATCCATTGAAGATTTCTAGATGAATAATGATATTATTTTATTTTTTAAATTCTGACCAAGTATAAAATTAATAGGTCTGTCATCACAATATTCTTCTTAGGTCAGCTTTTGTCAAATAAGACAAGAAAGAAGTCTCTTTATATAGCAAAAAGGTAAGCATGCAAATGCAAGTCTTTGAGTTTCAAAGTTGAAAAAACCAGCCCCACAGAAACTACTCAGAAGAAAACGTTATGTCTCAAGAAAAAAATTGAAAGCAAAAACGTTTCGAAAGCCCAAAAACCAGACGTTACAAAGAATGGCAATAAAGTGAAACATGTCCACTCATGACCTAAGCATCGCTGTATGTCTTCATTTCATATTCCAACATAGGTCTCTTATTTCGGCCAGTATGTTTTTGCTTAACACACAAAAGAGAAGACATTAACTCTATGCATTTCCGTTTACACTAGTACTAGAATCACAAACTAGAGTTATGTTATGTACATCCTCGTCGAATTTCGTGAATAATATCGTTCGAGTGTCAACTTATAGAAACACAGGTTGGAGAGAACTTGTCTATATGTTGTGAAAGAATCTATACAGAAGTGAGATATTATTTTGACAGGTTTCAACTAACCTTGATGAGATATATTTAATCATAAAATCGCATATGCACCATGAAATTAATAAATAATTTGGTTTTCAGGTCTTTGTACAATCTATAGAGATGGTAAAGAAGTTCACTAGTAATTTAAAATGGATCACTATAATCACCGTTCAATGTGGTTTGATGGTAAAAAGTCATTATTCAGCTTGACTATCATCCAAGTTCAAATAACTATACTTTTTGTGGTTTTTTTTTTTTTTTAAATGAATCACTAAAATGTTGTAGTTAATTTAATTGTATTCAAAATATAATATGGTCAATAATATTATTTAGTTTAAATTAATGTGTAAATGATGTGATATCCTTAAAACTAGAAGAACTAACTAATAATTTTTAATTCATTAAAATTTAGTGAGATGTCTAATCTTATTAAGATTTGTCATCATTGCAGCATTAAATTTAAACAATAACTTGAACAAAATAGCATTACTTAATACAAGTTATGTATAAAAAAACAAAATCCTTCTGTCATTGGCATTGTAAGATTTACATAACATAGGAAAAGTCTAAAAGGCATGAATGTTTCAGTCATATGACATTATAAATACAAAGTAATGTTATATTATCTAAAAATTTGTCCAAATACTATAGTATACTTGGGTGTAATTATTATATCATTAATATATCATTTCAAAATTAATGCGGTAACTACAAAAATCAATTTACCACATCAATTGAGTAAAATTTTTATAACATATATATGAGAAATTTCTTACTTTAAAAAGTAAAAACCAACCAATTAAATTTATCCATTACATTATTTCTCTCAAAATAAATCCTTTTTTCTAATTAATTCAAATACAGTAAATGAATTTGATTGGTTGGTCATTACTTTTTAAAGTAAGAGAGTTCTCATTTTAAAAGCACTATATATATATATATATATATATATAAAAGACATTGATAACTTTAGCTAGTATTTCTTAGTTGAGTAGTCGTATTTTATATACTATATCTTAGAATATCCCTTTCATCAAAGACCACTTTCTTGAAAACTTCAAAACCTGTAATTAGAAAGGGATATAAATCCTATGAGTTACATTACATGCCACGTACATGTTCGTGGATAATTCATGTGATTACACGTGAACCTCTAAGCGTCACCAATCCACCAATAATTGAGGATGTTTAATTCGTAGATATATTCATGTACATTAGCTAGATAGAAATGATATTATATATATATATATATATATATATATGTCTTTGGGTCAAATTGGTGCACAAAACGCACGGTCGAAACAAATATTGTTGCTTGTCGGGTTGTGGAAATTTCATGGCAGTTGCTGAAATGCATGGGTTGGAAAATTCAGAGGAGAGCCGGTTTCAAATTGGGAAAATATTCTCTTTTGAATTTGGCAGGAACTTGGACTATGTTTTGTTGTGATTTCGTAAGCACCAATAATGTTTTGATAAAAGGTGGTAACACATCAACACCCCTTTCAACATCGTTGAATTCTTCTTTCATCCGTTTGTTTACTGCGAATACATGCCGGTCTTCAGTGATCCATTATCACATCTCACACGGGAAGCGAAAAACGTACTATTTTAGTAGTATATAAATATTTTGAAATTATGAGTTAAAAGTTCAACCTAATAATATTGAATCGTAACACAATATTAATTATTCAGTCTCCATCCTCCAATATGCAAAATGTTTGAATGTAGTTGAATACCCATTGATGACTTGAAGATTGTGAAAGATCAATTTTCTTTAAAGTTATCATATTTTTCGGATTAAATTAAATTTGTATAGTTATTTTAACGATCGACAGTCAGTTGTTATAACAACGGATAATATTTCGTTATAACAATTAATCTCAAAGTTTTTGAAGAGAGTTCAAAAAGTTAGGTATCAATTAAATTGAGGGGAGCTTGTTATACTAGATTAATGAAAATGCGACTCTACTTTAATACCAATTAAAAGATCCGTTTTTTTTTTTTTAAATTACCAAATCTAATAAGGTATAGATTACAAGCCTTAACAAAGTAGATATCTTTGAAGTTCACGAGTTAAAAATACTTGGATGAATTCTATAACTCGAAACAAATCTGTGAGAGCAAAAGTCGATGCATAAAGGTGATAATGTGCAGTCGACAGGCTGGAACTCATACATCCAGGTTGAAAAGGATGGCTATTCATTAATCACAGCTAATACAATTAGTTTCACAGAACGATAATGCATGGTTATATCCCATTTGTTCTATAACATTTTTGGTTCTCCAAGCATTGAAGTAGTTTCATACATGTTGAAACTGATGAATTTTAATTTTCTACCCACTAGAAATGGATTGCATAGTAACACGTACTAGAATAGATACTAGAAGCAGAAACCAACCTGGAAAAATAGGACTTAAAAAACAAGTGACTCGAAAGCTCAATTTGAGCTCTGGCAATGATTTCCAGCGATTGAAGAGGAAACATTAGATTTTTGTCACCCTTTCGTGACAAACGACTTAGTCTAAGGCTAAATTCACATAGGTCTCGTGTGACGCCCTCTTGCACGGCCACAAAGAAGGGCATTCCTCGGGATTGGATATTCATCTCTCAAGGAATTTACAGGAGAGTAAACCCTGAGGTAGAACTGTTGACCCAAGTACTGTCTAGCCCAGTTCTCGGATCTTATGTTCCACATCCCCACGTTGTCCAAAGCTATGTAGATTGCTGTCCAAGCCTTTGGATACACCTGCATTTCATCATATACGTATTAATGTGATTAGATATCAGATCAACAAAGTATCCTGATTTATTCGAGGAACAACTTCCAAATTGAGGGTTACTAAGTGTGACACGATTAATGTTTAAGTATACCTGAACAGTGCATCGTGAAACTGTGTCACGCAGATTATAGCTTGCTCTGCTTGCAGGCGTCCATTGTCCTCCATCCATCCTGAAACGGTCCAGAAATTTCGAAGAATGAGTTGTATAACGAAAATTGTACACAAGATCAGACAGTGAAGCGTTGTAAGGACTTACCCAACAATGAAGAAGTTATAACCATCAACGTGATATGACTGCACGGTGTCTTCCCAGTTCTGGAACACAATCTCCAAAAAGTCGCGGAAGTTAGCAGGCATGACAGAGGTGGCAAGGTATGGATTTCCCCAAGTGGGGCTGCTAGGAATGCTTCCTAGATTGAAAACTCCAGGAATTTTGAAGTAGTCTGCAAGCTTTAATGGAGTGTCTCCGGGAATAAATGAGACACTATTGATTGCATACCTCTGCTTGCCATTTATAAAAGGTGCAGAGTTTGCAAGTGTGATTGTGCGGCTGATCTTGATCATCCCATAGTGGTACGAGCCCTGCGGATTAGGCCTTGGTCCACTTGCTGTCAAATTCCGACTGGCATCCAGCAGCAATGAAAGTACTTGTCTTAATATTCAAATTGAAGGAACAAATTAGAAAATTTACAAGTGAAGAGTTTGTGAGTAACTAAGTACCGAATAGATCTTGCCTGGTTGAGGGACCAATCAATCTGAGTAGTAGGGCCACCAGGGACTGGACCAGAGACTCCAATATGCGAATTGCTGTAGTGAAGAATGGAAGTTGTTGTTAGGACACGAGAGGTGAATCGCGAAGAGACAACAATGTAGTAGTCCTGAGCAGGCTGATCCGCTGTGACCAAGACAGAATAGGATTGGCCTAGATGAATGTCAAGGGCCGTGTAGGTGTTTTGTACGGTATGAGAACCTTCTACTTCCACGAGTTTCATCTTGTGCCCTTGAATTCTGAAGTTAATGGAAGTTGCAATTCCCACATTTGAAATCCTGAACCTGTATGTCCTGCCTGCAAACAAACAGAATCCAATAATGCTGAACTCAATACATGTCGCACAATGTATGTTCAAGTTATCAAAACTTTTCAGGATTTAGAAACTTCATTACCTGGATCAACTGTGAATGTGTTTCCATTCCATCCTCGGCCATTAATGAGAAGGCCATCAGGAGGAGGAAGGCTGCGGCCGCTGTCTAATAGACGTCTTAGTATCTACAAAATCAAGCAAATTTTACAATTTTCAGTTTCGATTTCGTGGAAAGATAACTGTGATGAGTGATAGTATTGAAGTTGATCAGTTAAAGAGCAATTACATAGTGGTTTGTCTTGTACCAGTCCCCCGCAAGTACAATGAAATCCCAGGCAGGAGGAGGGAAAGGTACAGGAATCCGCGGACGGCTCCAGATTCTGATGGCACCAAATGCTCCAGCAGCTTTGTGGAATCCAAGTGATGGGAAATAGAAATGGCTACCAATCTGATCTTTTGCTTGGAGAACATAAGTGAAGTTTCTCCCTGGTGGGATTGGACAGGTTGTTCCATACACTCCATCCATCCATGAGTTCTTTCTCTGCTGCAGGCCATTCCTGAAGAAATTCAGATGAAATGATTACTTACTGTTAGTGCAAACCCCCCATCCCACACCCACACAAACCCAACCACCCCACCCCCCACCCCCCACCACCCACCCCAAAACACCCAAGTGTTTAGAGTGTCAACTAATGATATTTTCTAACGCAGCCTCTCACATAACCAAAATTCTCGAGACAAAACACCCAAGTGTTTAGAGTGTCAACTAATGATATTTTCTAACGCAGCCTCTCACATAACCAAAATTCTCGAGACAAACCAAGCTGTAATACCAATATACCATATTTGTATTAGATTAACCCAAAAACTTAAATTTTTAGATAAGAGTCCAATTAATGATAAAAAAAACTCTCAAACACTTATCTCTTTCCTCACTAAAAATTTCAAAAGTGTCTTAATATTCGGAAGTTTATTTTCAATTCATGGACCAAAATATCCGGGAGTGGTGAATTGGTGTGCACACTAACTGTAAATTTAAGATACACATTCTGACATATCATGAAAACCCATCAACATATTGCACATTAAATGAGATATGGGACCCCAGAACAGAGAATTGAATCTGGCTCAAAAACAATCCACCCCACATCCTAATTGTCTATAAAAAGTGCAAAGATCCAGAGATCTAGCATGTGGAGTGTAAGATTCAGTACACAAGCCAGCTGCACAGCTACAATATTTTAGTACAGTGATGTCAGTGACTAGTTTGGCCACATATTAATGAGTATCTAGAACATCAATATGTAAAATAAAGTGAGACTTTGAGTCACTTGACCATGAATTGGTACTCTAATTAAGTCATCAACTAATTAATGACCGTGAAATTTGAACTAAAAAAAACTCGGACACAACTAAGTGGACTTTAAAGCTAAGATCCAGTCTTTGTCTCCACTTTTTGTACACTTTTTGGTACTACTTTTTTGCAAAGCAGGCAGAAAAGAACAGGGATGTCCTTACAAGAGTGCAATTACTAAATTGACCCTACACTTCCACCGTACACGTAGGCTACTTGACTGGTTAATGTATCAATTTCCATGGACATATTTGTCATTTTGGAAAACTTCCTTCATCCACAGATCTGGTAACAGACATTAGACAGTTTAATCCAAATCGCAGTTCCTTGAATCACGTCTAGAGTGTATGCAACATTTTAGAGTTAAAGTTTTTTGAAGCTAGAACATCATTCAACATCCAAGATTGATAGCATTGCTTTCTTTTCTCTTTCATTTTCCTACATTTTCTTGTAAACCAAACAGAACTAAAACAAAGAACAAAACAAAACTTCTTGCATTGTACTTACCAAGAAATGAGAAATGGTTCTCTTAGATAATTGTAGACACTAATAATCAAGTTGTCATTAGTGATTGCATCAATATGAGGCCCTGGAAACTGCCCATTAATCAAAATACCCTGCAACATTTTCCCCACATTTTTGTTTTCAACACTTTCTTTGCTTTCAAAACAAAAAACACAAACAGCAGCCATTCTAGTTAGTTAATGAGTTACCTGTTGCTTGACTCCGAGAGGGTAAATGTCACCATACGTGATTTTCCAAGTGTAGAACCTGTAAGGGCTATCACCATGAACACCATTGACAACAAGAAGCAAGAACAGAGCAATGAGAGAACAGAGGACTCTGCAGCCTCTCATTTTTTTCTTGAGAAGTTCTCAACTTTATCAAAGATTTTCAAGAAACTAATGCAGGTAAGTGAAGGTTTAGATCAACATAACAAATGAGATTCCTTTGTTTCTCTCCCTAAGTCTATCTCTCTTCACTTTTGCTTCCCATTTTTGTTGCTACTCTGTTTTGTATTGTAAGAAAAACAGAGTCACATGAGCTGTCAGCCTCAGTGGATGTGATTTTGCAATTAAATGTGAGAGATCTAGTGCATGGCATGATCCAGACAGATCATGACCGTCAGATCTAAGTGGGCCAGTGGGTTCTACCAGTTTTAGCGGCACATGATTTTATTGCGGAGGTTGGTCAATGGAGGGAAGTCAGAACTAAAATTTTGAAGTCCTTGAAATTACAGAATTGGCCTCTTCACGTGCGGTTGCCACCGATTGGGATCATAATTATAATTTGTGCTATCCAGAAAGGTTACTGTATCTGGGGCTTTTTTTTATTTAATGGGATCCGGATCTGAAGTGAATGATTTTGCATTATTATTACAATAACTATGAGCCAATTTTTATTCTCTGTCGGTGGAATAAGGAGGCAGTAAACTTGCTCCTATGAACCATGGGAATGTAATTTGATAGTTGAAAGTGTTTTTGTTTTTTTTTTTTTTGTGGGAGAAGAAAAAACTATCAACATTTTGTGTGTTGAGGTAATAATGAGATTTGAATATTTGATTTTATAGGATCAAGTTTTTTGGGTTAGAAAGTTACCATTGAATATGATGATATTTTAAATTTGCATATGGTATTTTAAAAAAAAAACTAAAAATTAAGGTAAAAGATCCTACCAAGTAAAAGTTAGAAATTTAGAGCATCTTCATTCTGATTATGTATTTTTTATTTTTCATTAGTGACACGTCAATATATATATATATATATTTTTTAATATAGATCTACATTGGCATGAAAAATACATAATGCATACTTTCATTATCAATGCAATTATCTAAGACAAAATATGTATCTATTTTTTACCAATCATTCTAAAATATGTGTCACATTATATTACATTCTATATTTTACAATTAAGATGAGAAAAAATGAGACAAATCTCCGTATTTTTAATTGATTTGAGTTTGGGATTGAGTTTAACATAGAAAAAAGTGTTTGAAAAAACAGTAACCATTCATTATTTCAAAATCTTCTTTGTCGTGCGAAAATAAATTTAATAAGAGTGGTGACATGTTATAATGGCCAATGGAAGGACATATCTAAAGGTGGCAAAAAATACGTTGGATTCGTCATGTCATATGACAAAAACATGCCTCGAAATATATATTTTTTTCATTGAAAGTGATGGAAATAATGATTAGTATAATTCACACGATGATAGCAACTAACCGTTCACATCTTTAGCATATTCCCCACCAACGGATGGTTTATGTTACTGCTGGTTGTATAGATGATGAAAACCTTCCGTACTTACAATTTCAATTACTAGTGAGACAAAGTAAAAATTTGAATGAGGAAATTTCCCACATATTCTCAATTGAAGAACATCCTTATGAGGTTGATAAAGACGGGTGTTGGAGGAAGGCTGCCTGAAGATAATCGAATAGAAAATCCTAGCTCATTTCAAAAATGAGTGATTCCTGGACATCTAGATTGTAATGACAAACATTGATGGCAAACTATAAAAATGGTCGACTTAAGAGGCGGCAACCTGCAGGGCTTAAAGAAAAGAATAATCAAGATAAATTAATGGCAAATATCGATGTATGGAATAGTTGCATATATTGTACAAGACTTTAATGATAATGAATGGTGGTACATATCGCTCGAATGATGATGATTGATGAATTTCCCAAATCAAATAAGGAGAGTTGGGTCATACAATCCTTATTCTAAGTTTAAATAAATAAATAAAATTGGAAAAGAAGAAGATCATGGGAAAATTTTAACTAGAAAATTAAGCTCCAAATTTTCCCAAAAAATCAATCTCAGAAGTCCTACGCAGTATCAATTCCTCCAATCTCATGGACAAATTTTCCCTTAAACATTCTAAATTGGCTGTATACTCTTCAAGCTTTTCCACGTCCAAATTTTCTATGGACTCATCAAACCAAAATTCTCCTTTTCCGGCAACTAGAGGTTGCTCCTCCTGCTCCTCCGTTTGCTCCTCCTCCTCCATCTTCGCCTCCTCTGCCTCTTCTACCGGCGAGACAGCACCCGATTCATCCCGGTTTTCGCTTAGAAACCGATTCACAACATGTTCCACAGAAGGGTAACCATAGGAGAAGAGCCTTCCCTTAGTAGAAAACACGATTATAGCAATCTCAGCATCACATAACTTGCAGATCTCTTCGGCCTTCTTAAAAAGGCCCTTTCGTCGCTTCGAAAAGGCCACTTTCAGACTCAATTTGTTCTCAATTTTCTTAATTTCAATCTTCTTCCGACCAGTGCCTTTCGGTCTTCTGCTGCTCCTGGTTGGTACCTCATTGTCCAATGTTCGCATGCTGCTTACCTCAATATTGTTGCATGCTTGCATGCTGCTTGGGTCTACATTGTTTGCTTCTACGTTGTTGCCTGGTTGCATGTTGGTGCTTGCTTCTTCTTTGTTGCATGTTTGCATGGTGAACAACCAAATAAACAAACTATATAACTTGACGTTGAATAGATTCTGCTTCTTCTGGCTCCTGTAACGCTTCAATATATATTTATATACTAATGACTAAGAGAATATGCTTGAACATACATATATATATATATATAGATGTATATAGACGTATATATATATATATATATACACAAGCATACACTAAGGTTATATGGATTGGGTTTCTCTTTTTTTTTTTTTTTTTTTTTTCATTGATACATATATGGATTGGGTTTAATATTTAGTTTTATATGGAAACTGTTATAGAGCGTGAAACGAGGAAACAATAAAGTCGGGTATCATAAGGAAACTAATTAATTAAGGAGTTTTTCCAATTTTTCGATTTAGGTAACTACGATTTCCTTTATGGTAAGTTAATATATTTAGATTTTTATCTTATTTTGACGAGTTTACTTTATAGTTTATGAGTAGTTATAAGATGGGTTTAATTTTTTTATTTTAAATTAAAATTTAATGACCGAATATTATTTATATAGATATATAAAAGTTAAATAGATCAATTGGGGTTGAGAACTTTGCAGAAAAAGTCTCTCAATAATTTGATTTGTAAAAGGAATATTTGCCGTGATTTTTGGATTTATCTGGTCTAATTGATGGTAGAATCCTAGTAAAATTCGTCTATGTAATTATAAGCTATAAAGGGATGTATATATTGAACTTTTATTTTTAGAAAATTAAACTCAAAATTATAATCCTTTTATAAATAAACACAGAATCTGTGCACATGACATATGCAGGGTTTTTTTTTTTTTTCTGGTAATAGGATTAAAATAAGTGTAATTTTTGAACCAATAACAAACTTTTAAAACAATTATTATTTTTTTAATATCATCAATATTTGTGAACTATAATTCACAAACAACGAACCACAATTTATGTCTGCAAACAAATGTCATTATCATAAACAAAGGACTATGAAAGGATTATAGTTGATCCACTCTGAGAACCACATAGGACCATAGTTAGTTAATGAACACTGATAACATATATACTTAATATATAGGTCTTAACTGTTTAAAAACATGATATGAATATTAGTTGCATGAAATACATACTTATACAATTACATTAGATATTATTATGTCCGATATAACCTTAAATGGTTAAAGTGTATGCATCAAAGGTATTGAAGTTTTTCTCTAAGCTAGCATTACTGTATTATTAATGTGTATGTATTTGTTATCTTATTAATTGGGTTGTAAGTTAATGTGTAAATTTAATATTTAATTTATTGTCTCACAAAGTCGCTAATTATAATTAATATTACAATAATAATATTTTGCCGAAATTAGTGCATAAAAGATTTGATATCCATAAAAATAGACGGGTTAAACGATTAAAATTGATGAATTAAAATTTAATTAATTAATCCTCATATTTTCAAGCATACCATATTACATACCAAATTTGGCTTCAATTTAGGCAAGACAGCATTCCTGTTGGTACCATATTTTGGTAATCTACTATTTTATTTACCTACTCAATATTTGATTTTATGTCTTCAATAACAATGGAAGTTGCCTATTGTGATTAGTATTATAGTCGGTCAGATTCCTAATTAATATGTGATTTTATATGCCTTTGAAGTTGCTAATTATGATTATTATTATATACGGTAGATTCCTAATTAATTTTGATTTACTCTTCCTTCGAAAAATAATCACTCTTTGTGGGATTTAAAAAACTAATCATAGATTTCGCAAAAGTGTCAATATTATTTACCCAAAAATTTTGTTTACACACGCATTGGTCCATCCTAAATATTTAACTTTCCATATAACCACTGAAAAATATTATTATAAATAACTCTATTAGGTTCATCACTGTCCAGTTATTATTGATTTGGTGAAACAAAGGGTTTATTCAAACTAATAACATTATAAGTTGAACCCTCAACAATTTAGTGAATGAGAAGTACTCATCCAACCACTAATATACCAACTGTTAACGTAGTCTACTTTCATGATTTTTGAATACGCATGATCGATGATTATCAAATCTCCATCACATACATCGAACATGAAGTGCACACCAGTCCTACAAAGTAGGATCATTGATGGGTGTCATGCACCACTGTTCTTTACAAAACATTACACTTTGACCTTCACTTGCATCAAGCGGGGATAGCTCAGTTGGGAGAGCGTCAGACTGAAGATCTGAAGGTCACGTGTTCGATCCACGTTCACCGCATCAATCTTTCAACCTTTTTATTTTTTTTTGTTTCAAGTTTCACCAATCACTCCAGACGAACAATCCAGATATACTAGATAATGTACTTCTCACAAACTTTTGAAAAGCAATATAAAGCAATGTATATAAGTCCTTATCATGGCTAATTTATATAAATGACACAACCATATTGTCACACCATGACACACCAACTATCGATAAACTACTTACTATATGCTAACCTGTAACAGCAGACCATAGTGATCACTAGGCAAAACCGGAAGCTCCCTCACCATCATCCCTTTTCGCATCTCCTTGTAATATTTCACTCCAGGTATGGCCTCCATTCCAATCATCTCAATCACATCCAATTCGAAGTCACTAAAACTGCACACGAATCGATCCAATCTCTTCTTAAGAGGCCTATTACCAAGTAACATGGGGTTGGACTTAGTGTCATAAGTCCAACCATCCTCCCCTGGCCTTAGTTCTTCCCATGCATCAATCCAATCACCAAATAGAGGAAACTTGCCATCCAAGTCATCGTCCCAGTTCATGTCACCACAAAAGATCACGTTGGGAAAGTCCCTGAGGAACCTCAGGGCCTCCTTAGCTTGCGCTACACGTTCCTCGCTGTGCATTTGGTCAAATTTCGGAGGAGTTGGTTCGGGGCTCTCCAAATGGCTAGTGGCAACTATCAAAGGATCATCAACTCCTTCAACCTCAATTTTAGCTACACATAGTTCTCTCCCCATTCTAGAGTTTCTGAATGGCTTTTGAACGAAGGATTTTACTTCTAGTTTGCTCAGCTGCAGATGGTTATAATGCAATCACTAATAAGAATACTTGTAACTGATTTGTTATGTTTGTAACCATATTTTTGTATAATGGACCTTACCTGCATGCAGAAATATCTTCGTGTTCGAGCCATTTCATCCGAAATTGAGCAAGTATAGGTTCCCCACCAGTTTGATTGCTTGAAAATGTCATAAATATATGGAGTGACCTCCTGCAAAGAAGACATACATTGCTTCAATAATTTTGAAGTATGACTTGTGTACATATATATAGGAGGTGAAAATGGAAAAAGGGATTATATATACCTGGAAACATATGACATCTGGAGAATGCAATTGAATAAGGTTACCAATGCTTTCCATCCTCTTGTGTACCTCAATGTCTTCGCGGAACCAAACATTGTAAGTAAGAATTTTGAGTGTCCTACTTGAATGTTTGATTGAATTGTCTTCCTCTGCCGTGCGTTCAAGACATATAATTAGTCGATGTCCGTATTAATGTGACACTCAAATGTTACAAGACGTAAAGATCAAACCGAAGAAAAATTAGAAACAAATACTAATAAGTAGAAGAACAAATTGAAAACATATGATGTCAGAACAGAATTGAGAAGATTCCAATTCTTGCTAATGAATTAATGTGTCAAAACAAATGGGGAAGAAAGTCGTACCCTCATAAGGAATCAGGCAAATAACATCCACTTTCCAAGGGAGATTCACCAAAGTAATCAGAATGAACTTGAGCAATCCTCTTTGTTACAGATCGATACTTATCACGAGAGAGAATAGATTCAACTTTATTATCTGCGGTCAAATGTGATGCAGGCCTAGATGTTTGTTGCACAGGTATCGTGTTTGATGATTGAAAACCACCATATCTTTTGAAAGGAGGTATATAACGCCCTGTTTCCAATACGTTTTTCAGTTTATCAGCACGATCAAGCATAGGGTGTCCTGTTTGATGGCAGTCAATAGATTGATTGCTTGTAACCTGGTGATCAGATTGGGGGCTTAATGTCAGTGATTCCAGTTGAGACTGAAGTGGAGAAACTGACTTTTCATGTTTTGAGCTAACAAGCAAAGACTTGAGTCTCCTCTCCTCAACTATCAGTTCTTCAACAGCTTCTTGCGCACTTGGAAATGTTGGTCTTTGCAGGATAGACCTTCTCAAAGGTTCAAATCATCTCTTAAAGCTAAAAGCAACTGCACTACTTGCTGTTCTTCGCGATACTTTCTAAAACTATCCAAACCACTCAAGTCCCTTGGCTCCATCACAGCCAATTTATCCCAAAAACTAACCAAGACACCATGAAGCTCCTGTATAGTCCTATCACCTTGTGAAACAGCCCTCACACTTTTCTCTAAGTGGTAACTTTCGGCTAAAGTTGAATGAGCATAAAATCTTGCCAAGTAGTTCCATGCCTCTTTGGCAGATTCGAAAACTGCCAAACTTTTCTTGATTGAAGGATGTACATGATCATTGATCAATGACAGAACTTGTGCATTTTTGGCTTCCCAATTGTTAAGTAACAATGTAAAGTTTTGATCTTTGGGGCCAGGTTTTGGTACTGAACCATTTACCAATTCCAACAGGTGTTTCTCCAAAACAGAATTGCACATCCAATATGACCAAGATGAGTAATTAGAACCGTCACACTTGAGAATATTTGGTTTGTGATCCATCAACCAATCAACACCAGGTTAACCCTTAAAAAACAGCAATAACTGAGGTTCTACTAGTACTGAACATCAAAAAAACAATTGTATAAACATTAATATCAGCAGCTAATTGAGCAATTAGGGAACAAAATTTAGATGTACTAGGATCTAACATATACTGTACTGAACACCTTACCTGATTAGTGAAGTTTGGCTCTTGAAAGTTGAAACCAAGCTGCTGCTAATGAAGTGTTGTTCCAAAGAGGTATCCGATAAAGAGTAAAGCAAACTGTACTCTTTTGCTTCTACTTGCGGCTAGTAATCCTAATATTGTCAAATTTCCACATTTAAAATCATCTGTATTATTAAATATTAATTGGTCACTGTCACATTCGTGGTCCTGCTGGTGTAGAATATGAATACTTGCAGTTGACCTTGTCTTGGAACTTTTAGTCAAGACAATGAATGAAGTAGTGGAACCAAGAAAAAACCTGCGAAGGATTGCTGCAACTTCGTCAATAAGCTGTCCTGCTTTCACATTTAAAAGTTCCACTTTAACCTTAATTCACACTTGAAGTCTCATTCACAACATTCATCAAACTGTATTATACATTTATATAAATGATGGTTTAAACTAAAAATGTTTGCATAAACATGATAATAACTGAAATATGTTGTTTCTATTGGAGACATCTAATGACTCAAATTCGATATTTGTAATTAAATATTCAAGCTAGAGAGTGATTAAGTGTTGATTTTTAATTATAAGTCACCAATATAAAAATTTCATGGCTGGATAAAGATTGTAACACTATATCAATTTGTCAATGTAAAAGCATAAGTTTTCAATGAAAATAAAGTTAAAATCATTCAATCAACAGCTGATGCTCAATAAGCAAACGCAACTGTATTATACAAGATTTTCATTGATAGCTATTAACAAGATAAGCAAGAATCTATATAGGTTATAATAACACAACACAATAATTAGACAAGAGCAAGCATAAGTTAAGAATTTTATTATAAACAATCCGTTGATTCTCATCGAACATAACGACCTCTATGTTGTTCAATCAAATTACCTTTAATAGCTCATCACAAATACAACAGAAAATTTGTTCCTGTCATGGCAAAGAACAAAGTGAAGTTGATCACTAAAGGCTCGTACGTGAGTTGCAGACTCCCTCCCTCCATGTCTCTCTGTCTATATATCTTTTACATGTAGTTTGATCACATTTGCTAGTAAATCTTATAAATCCTGATCTCAAAGGCGAGGTAGGTACATTATAGGAACGATAAATTTCATTCACCTTTCCTGATGTTAATCATCTAACTGAGTCAATGAAAATTTTTCCTGATATAGAACTGGGGTATTTCGGTGCATTGTTGGCTATAAATTGATGACAAGTACCAGTATTCCATGGAAAACAAAGATGGTGGAGTTCATGGATGGATAATTTCTGGTCCTATTATTGGCTTCTGGATCATTTTTCCTAGTCAAGAGTTGGGAAATGGCGGTCCTACTAAACAAAATCTCACTGTTCACACTGGTCCAACCTGCTTGGCAGTAAGTTCTCCTGGACCAAAAAAGCAACGAAATTCATTGAACACTTGAAAATATGTACCATTAGAAGTAACAATATATCCATGTTTGGTTCTAGATCATGTCGTTTTAATCCTAGAGACAGGAATAAGGTGGCACATTCTCTTGCTAAGTTTGTTTTGTACTCTGTGGAGGATAAGGTCTCAATTGATATATGTAGTTCCAGCTGCTAGAATGACATCTAAGTAATCAAATAAAATGAAATGAAAAAATCTTATGGACTTTTGGTGTAACTGTTGAAGTTGTGCTTCGGCTGCTGTAATATTGACCAAGCTGAAATTTTATTTTTTATTATTTTTTAGTTGTTTGACTATTTCAAATTGATTTGGTCAGTAGTAATTGCTAATTTTTAGGAATGTGTTGATCATGGAAATGTGTTCCATGTAGTGCCTTATTTTTAATTTTTCTGTTATCATTTGCTGTATTTAAACACATTATTAGATAAATAAAATTTGAGATTTTACACAGCAAATTTTATTGTTCTTTCTTTGTTTATGGTTACATTGATCATTTGATCATTTCAATCTCTTTAAAACTCCAACATATTGGTATCAGAGCTCTCTTCTTAAGGGACCTATGATTGAGAGAAATTTTTTTTCCTTTACTTTCATCTTCCATGGATTCAGAATCTCTTTTCACTGCACTAGCACCACTAGTCTTTAATGGTGAAGATTATCATGTCTGGACAGCAAGAATGAAGGCTCATCTAGAGGCAAATGATCTCTGGGAAGCTGTGGAGGAGGACTACGAAGTTCCTCCGTTACCTGCGAATCCAACCTTGGCACAGATCAAGAATCACAAGGAGAAGAAATCAAGAAAGTCGAAAGCAAGAGCTACGTTATTTGTTGCGGTCTCCCTTGAAATCTTTGTCAGAATCATGACGATAAAATCAACTTTTGAAGTCTGGAATTTCCTAAAGAATGAGTATGAAAGAGATAAGAAAATTAAAGGAATGCAGATTCTGAACCTGATCAGAGAGCTTGAGCTTCAAAAGATGAAGGATTTTGAGAAAGTGAATGAGTACTCTGATAGGTTACTTGAAATTGCAAACAAAGTAAGGTTATTTGGTTCTGAATTTCCTGATTCCAGATTAGTTCAAAAAATTCTTATAACTGTTCCTGAGAGGTTTGAAGCAACTATTTCCTCGTTGGAAAACACTAAAGATCTTTCAAAAGTTAGTTTGGCAGAATTGATGCATGCTTTGTAGGCATAAGAACAAAGAAGGCTCATGAGGTCTAAGGGTCTATTGAAGGTGCATTAGCTGCAAGAGTTCAATCAAGTCAAGGAGGAAAATGGAAGAAGAATGAGAAAAACAAGAAGGGAAACTCAAGTTTTGATTCTCCTAATACCAACAAGGGAACAAAATCTGATTTCCCTCCTTGTAAACACTATAGAAGGAAGGGTCATCCACCTTTCAAATGCTAGAGAAGACTAGACCAGTAATGTGAGAAGTGTCATAAGATGAGGCATCATCAAAGAATTTGTAGGAGCAATATTCAATAGAAGACTGTGACACAAGAGAATTTAAAGCAGAAAAATGTTGCTCAGGTTGCTAATGAGGAAGAGGAGGAGCAACTTTTTGTAGCTTCTTGCTTTGCAACCAGTCATTCAAATGAAAAGTGGCTCATTGATAGTGGTTGTACCAACCATATAACCTTTGATCGTGATCTCTTCAAGGAATTAGACACTTTAGTAGTTTACAAAGTGAAGATTGGCAATGGAGAGTACATTGCAATCAAGGGAAAAGACACAGTAGCAATTGAAAGCATTTCAGGTACAAAGCTTATCAGAGATGTGTTGTTTGTACCTAATGTTAGTCAAAATCTGTTGAGTGTTGGCCAGTTGATTCAGAAAGGTTTCAAAGTTATCTTTGAAACAAATCAGTGTTTAATTAAAGATGCAGCAAGCAATGATGTGTTTAGAGTTAAAATGAAAGAAAAGAGCTTTAACAGTTGATCCATGGGAGGAGGAGCAAACCGCATTCTCTCCAACAAAAGTTCATGCAAAAGCCTAACACAAAAGGCTTGAACATTTCAATCATACAGCTGTGGTGAATTTACAGAGAAAGGAATTAGTTCTCGGTCTTCCTTACCTTAAATCTGAAATTCCAGATTGTAAAGCCTGTCAACAAGGAAAGCTATCAAGAATTCCCTTTAAACAAGCATCTTGGAGAGCTATTGAAAAGCTACAATTGATACACACTGATTTGGCTGGACCTCACAAAACTTCATCTCTCAATAGGAGTAGGTATTTCCTGATCTTTATTGATGACTATTCCAGAATATGTTGGAATCTATTTTCTCATATTCAAGTCAGAAGTTGCTAGTGTGTTTTGAAAATTCAAGCAATGGATTGAAACACAAAGTGGTCACAAAATCCAAGCTTTGAGATCTGATAGTGGCAAAGAGTACACTTCCGGCCAGTTTAACTTTTTCTGTGAATAGACTAGGATTACACATCAACTCATTGCTCTAGACACTCCACAACAAAATGGAATTAGTGAGAGAAAGAACCGTACCATAATGGAGATAGCCAAATGTCTAATGTTTAAGAAGAATTTGCCAAATGAATATTGGGTAGAAGCATCACATACTGCAGTCTTCCTTCTCAACAGACTACCTACTAAAGCAGTAGCTGAAAAGACTCCATATGAAGCCTGGTATGATTTTAAACCTTCTTTGAAAAATCTCAAAGTATTTGGATGCTTGTGTTTTGTCTATGTGCCTAAGATCAAAAGGAATAAGATGGATAAAATGGTAGAAGTAGAAATCTTTGTTGGTTACAGCACAATCTCTAAAGTTTACAGAATTTTCCAACCAAACACTAAGAAAATTTTAATAAGTAGAGACGTGCATTTTATGGAGAATGATGAGTGGGATTGGGAGAAAAAGCAAATAGCTTTGGTTCTTGACCAAGTTCCCAAATTGCAGCTCAAAGAAGATGAGTTGATTGATGATGCCCCTATAAGAGGTACAAAATCACTTTATGAGATTTATCAGAGATGCAATGTTGCTGTGTTTGAACCAGAAGATTTCTGGGAAGCTGAGAAAGATTCAAAATGGATAGCTGCAATGAAGGAGGAGCTGAGCATGATCGAGAAAAATCAGACTTTGCAGCTTGTAAAAAGACCAGTAGACAAAAAAATAATTGGTGTAAAATGGGTGTTTAGAACCAAACTCAATGCTGATAGTTCCATCAACAAGCACAATGCCAGACTGGTTGTGAAAATATATGCTCAGATTTTTTGTGTTGATTTTCTGACACTTTTGCTCCTGTTGCCAGACTAGATACAATCAGATTGTTGATTGCAATAGTTGTACAAAAGGGTTGAAGAGTTTATCAATTTGATGTTAAATTTGCCTTCCTGAATGACTTTCTTAAGGAGGATATATAAGTTGAGCAACCTGATGGATTTGTAGTAAAAGAGCATGAGATGAAGTGTATTTGCTCAAGAAAGCCTTGTATCGGTCCTAAAGCAGACACCCAGAGCTTGGTATAGCAGAATTGATGAGCACTTGATGCAACTGGGTTTCAGATAAGGTCTCAGTGAAGCTACCCTATACATCAAAGGTGATGAAACCAATTTTATAATTGTTTCATTGTATGTGGATGATTTGCTGGTTACTGAAGACAATGAAAAACTTGTGAGAAAGTTCAAAGAAGATATGAAGCAAACTTCGAGATGACAGATTTGGGGGAGATTGCTTAATTTCTAAGAATAGAAATCAAGCAGAAGAACGGAGAAGTGTTTATCTGTCAAAAGAAGTATGCTAAGGAGATTCTAAAAAATTTCAGAATGAATGAATATAAGAGTGTACATACTCCAATGTGCCAAAAGGAGAAGCTGAATAAGGAAGATGAAGTTGAGAAAGTTGATGAAACTCTCTACAGAAGTCTAGTGGGTTGCCTGATGTATCTAACAACTACAAGGTCTGATATCTTACACTCTGTAAGTCTATTATCTAGATTTACAAATTGTGCAACTTGAAACATATTTTACAGCTACTAAAAGAGTCCTTAGATATGTGAGAGGGACACTTGATTATGGAATCAAGTTTTGTGCCAGTCAAGATTGTGTTCTACAAGGGTTATTCTGACAGTGATTGGGGAGGTTATGACATGGGTTTTTTTTTTCTAGGTAATAGTATTAAAATAAGTGTAATTTTTGAACCAATACCAAACTTTTAAAACAATTTTTTTTTTTTTAATACCATCAATATTTGTGAACTATAATTCACAAACAACAAACCACAATTTATGTCTGCAAACAAATGTCATTATCATAAACAAAGGACTATGAAAGGATTATAGTTGATCCACTCTGAGAACCACATAAGACCATAGTTAGTTAATGAACACTGATAACATATATATTTAATATATAGGTCTTAACCGTTTAAAAACATGATATGAATATTAGTTGCAGTGAGATATATACTTATACAATTACATTAGATACTATCATGTCCGATATAACCTTAAATGGTTAAAGTGTATGCATCAAAGGTATTGAAGTTTTTCTCTAAGCTAGCATTACTGTATTATTAATGTGTATGTATTTATTATCTTATTAATTGCGTTGTAAGTTAATGTGTAAAATTAATATTTAATTTAATGTCTCACAAAGTTGCTAATTATGATTGATATTACATTAATAATATTTTGCCTGAAATTAGTGTATAAAAGATGTGATATCCATAAAAATAGAAGGGTTAAACAATTAAAATAGATTAAAATTTAATTAATTAATCCTCATGTTTTCAAGCATACCATATTACATACCAAATTTGGCTTCAATTTAGGCAAGACAGCATTCCTGTTAGTACTATATTTTGGTAATTTACTATTTTATTTACTTACTCAATATTTGATTTTATGTCTTCAATAACCACGGAAGTTGCCTATTGTGATTAGTATTATAGTCGGTCAGATTCCTAATTAATATGTGATTTTATATGCCTTTGAAGTTGCTAATTATGATTATTATTATATACGGTAGATTCCTAATTAATTTTGATTTACTCTTCCTTCGAAAAATAATCACTCTTTGTGGGATTTAAAAAACTAATCATAGATTTCGCAAAAGTGTCAATATTATTTACCCAAAAATTTTGTTTACACACGCATTGGTCCATCCTAAATATTTAACTTTCCATATAACCACTGAAAAATATTATTATAAATAACTCTATTAGGTTCATCACTGTCCAGTTATTATTGATTTGGATGAAACAAAGGGTTTATTCAAACTAATAACATTATAAGTTGAACCCTCAACAATTTAGTGAATGAGAAGTACTCATCCAACCACTAATATACCAACTGTTAACGTAGTCTACTTTCATGATTTTTGAATACGCATGATCGATGATTATCAAATCTCCATCACATACATCGAACATGAAGTGCACACCAGTCCTACAAAGTAGGATCATTGATGGGTGTCATGCACCACTGTTCTTTACAAAACAGTACACTTTGAGCTTCACTTGCATCAAGCGGGGATAGCTCAGTTGGGAGAGCGTCAGACTGAAGATCTGAAGGTCACGTGTTCGATCCACGTTCACCGCATCTATCTTTCAACCTTTTTATTTTTTTTTGTTTCAAGTTTCACCAATCACTCCAGACGAACAATCCAGATATACTAGATAATGTACTTCTCACAAACTTTTGAAAAGCAATATAAAGCAATGTATATAAGTCCTTATCATGGCTAATTTATATAAATGACACAACCATATTGTCACACCATGACACACCAACTATCGATAAACTACTTACTATATGCTAACCTGTAACAGCAGACCATAGTGATCACTAGGCAAAACCGGAAGCTCCCTCACCATCATCCCTTTTCGCATCTCCTTGTAATATTTCACTCCAGGTATGGCCTCCATTCCAATCATCTCAATCACATCCAATTCGAAGTCACTAAAACTGCACACGAATCGATCCAATCTCTTCTTAAGAGGCCTATTACCAAGTAACATGGGGTTGGACTTAGTGTCATAAGTCCAACCATCCTCCCCTGGCCTTAGTTCTTCCCATGCATCAATCCAATCACCAAATAGAGGAAACTTGCCATCCAAGTCATCGTCCCAGTTCATGTCACCACAAAAGATCACGTTGGGAAAGTCCCTGAGGAACCTCAGGGCCTCCTTAGCTTGCGCTACACGTTCCTCGCTGTGCATTTGGTCAAATTTCGGAGGAGTTGGTTCGGGGCTCTCCAAATGGCTAGTGGCAACTATCAAAGGATCATCAACTCCTTCAACCTCAATTTTAGCTACACATAGTTCTCTCCCCATTCTAGAGTTTCTGAATGGCTTTTGAACGAAGGATTTTACTTCTAGTTTGCTCAGCTGCAGATGGTTATAATGCAATCACTAATAAGAATACTTGTAACTGATTTGTTATGTTTGTAACCATATTTTTGTATAATGGACCTTACCTGCATGCAGAAATATCTTCGTGTTACGAGCCATTTCATCCGAAATTGAGCAAGTATAGGTTCCCCCACCAGTTTGATTGCTTGAAAATGTCATAAATATATGGAGTGACCTCCTGCAAAGAAGACTATACATTGCTTCAATAATTTTGAAGTATGACTTGTGTACATATATATAGGAGGTGAAAATGGAAAAAGGGATTATATATACCTGGAAACATATGACATCTGGAGAATGCAATTGAATAAGGTTACCAATGCTTTCCATCCTCTTGTGTACCTCAATGTCTTCGCGGAACCAAACATTGTAAGTAAGAATTTTGAGTGTCCTACTTGAATGTTTGATTGAATTGTCTTCCTCTGCCGTGCGTTCAAGACATATAATTAGTCGATGTCCGTATTAATGTGACACTCAAATGTTACAAGACGTAAAGATCAAACCGAAGAAAAATTAGAAACAAATACTAATAAGTAGAAGAACAAATTGAAAACATATGATGTCAGAACAGAATTGAGAAGATTCCAATTCTTGCTAATGAATTAATGTGTCAAAACAAATGGGGAAGAAAGTCGTACCCTCATCAGAATCAGGCAAATAACATCCACTTTCCAAGGGAGATTCACCAAAGTAATCAGAATGAACTTGAGCAATCCTCTTATTACAGATCGATACTTATCACGAGAGAGAATAGATTCAACTTTATTATCTGCGGTCAAATGTGATGCAGGCCTAGATGTTTGTTGCACAGGTATCGTGTTTGATGATTGAAAACCACCATATCTTTTGAAAGGAGGTGAATAACGCCCCGTTTCCAATCCGTTTTTCAGTTTATCAGCACGATCAAGCATAGGGTGTCCTGTTTGATGGCAGTCAATAGATTGATTCCTTGCAACCTGGTGATCAGATTGGGGGCTTAATGTCAGCGATTCCAGTTGAGACTGAAGTGGAGAAACCGACTTTTCATGTTTTGAGCTAACAAGCAAAGACTTGAGTCTCCTCTCCTCAACTATCAGTTCTTCAACAGCTTCTTGCACACTTGGAAATGTTGGTCTTTGCAGGATAGACCTTCTCAAAGGTTCATAATCATCTCTTAAAGCTAAAAGCAACTGCACTAGTCGCTGTTCTTCGCGATACTTTCTAAACCTATTCAAACCACTCAAGTCCTTTGGCTCCATCACAGCCGATTTATCCCAAAAACTAACCAAGACACCATGAAGCTCCTGTATAGTCCTATCACCTTGTGAAACAGCCCTCACACTTTTCTCTAAGTGATAACTTTCGGCTAAAGTTGAATGAGAATACAATCTTGCCAAGTAGTTCCATGCCTCCTTGGCTGATTTGAAAACTGCCAAACTTTTCTTGATTGAAGGATCTACATGATCATTGATCAATGACAGAACTTGTGCATTTTTGGCTTCCCAATTGTTAAGTAACAATGTAAAGTTTTGATCTTTGGGGCCAGGTTTTGGTACTGAACCATTTACCAATTCCAACAGGTGTTTCTCCAAAACAGAATTGCACATCCAATATGACCAAGATGAATAATTAGAACCATCACACTTGAGAATATTTGGTTTGTGATCCATCAATCAATCAACACCAAGTTAACCTTAAAAACAGCAGTAACTGAGGTTCTACTAGTACTGAACATCAAAAAAAACAATTCTAAAAACATTAACATCAGCAGCTATTTGAGCAACTAGGAACAAAATTTAGATGTACTAGGATCTAACATATACTGAACACCTTACCTGATTAGTGAAGTTTGGCTCTTGAAAGTTGTAACCAAGCTGCTGATAATGAAGAGTTGTTCCAAAGAGGTATCTGATAAAGAGTAAAGCAAACAGTACTCTTTTGCTTCTACTTGTGGCTAGTAATCTGTAATCCTAAATCCTAATATTGTCAAATTTCCACATTTAAAATCATCTGTATTATTAAATATTAATTGGTCACTGTCACATTCGTGCTCCTGCTGGTGTAGAATATGAATACTTGCAGTTGACCTGGTCTTGGAACTTTTAGTCAAGACAACGAATGAAATAGTGGAACCAAGAAAAAACCTGCGAAGGAGTGCTGCAACTTCGTCAATAAGCTGTCCTGCTTTCACATTTAAAAGTTCCATTTTAACCTTAATTCACACTTGGAAGTCTCATTCACAACATTCATCAAACTGTATTATACATTTATATAAATGATAGTTTAAACTAAAAAATGTTTGCATAAACATGATAATAACTGAAATATGTTGTTTCTATTGGGGACATCTAATGACTCAAATTCGATATTTGTAATTAAATATTCAAGCTAGAGAGTGATTAAGTGTTGATTTTTAGTTATAATTCGTCAATATAAAAATTTCATGGCTGGACAAATATTGTAACTCTATTTCAATTTGTCAATGTAAAAGCATATGTTTTCAATGAAAATAAAGTTAAAAATCATTCAATCAACAGCTGATGCTCAATAAGCAAAGGCATCCCTATTGTACCAGATTTTCATTGATAGATATTAACAAGAAAAGCAAGAATCTATATAGAATATAATAACACAAGACAATAATCAGAGAAGAGCAAGCATAAGTTAAGAATTTTATTATAAATAATTCATTGATTCTTATAGAACATAACGACCTCTAGGTTGTTCAATCAAATTACCTTTAATAGCTCATCACAAACACAACAGAAAATTTGTTCCTGTCATGGCAAAGAACAAGGTGAAGTTGATCACTAAAGGCTCCTATGTGAGTTTTAGACTCCCTCCCTCCATGTATCTCTGTCTATATATCTTTCACATGTAGTTTGATCACATTTGATGTTTGTGCAGGTCTTATTGGACAATGGTCTGGTAAGCCTTACAATATCGAAACCTCAAGGCTATTTAACAGGGATCAAGTATGGAGGAATGGACAACATTTTGGATCAAAAGTCTAGTGAATCTAGTAGAGGGTAGCCTCCAAAACTCTTCAAATATCTTTTTGTTTTGAGAATCAAAGTTCTTGACATTGCAATTGGTTTTAAGGCTTTAACATGATTTTCGTAATTTAAAAACAGATATTGGGATATCAATTGGAGTCTACCAGGTGGCCAGGACACTTACCAGTTGTATGGTTTCTATCATGCTGTATTTCAAGATTGATGTCATTGATGTTTCGGTTTTCACTATAAATTGAAAGTGCATTTACATGTTACAACACAGACTTAGTGGGGCTGAGTACAATGTCATTCACAGTAGCAATGAACTTTTAGAGGTCTCATTCAAGAGCTCTTTCAATCCTTCAAGCACCAAGTTACCACTCAGTGTTGACATAAGGTCATAACATTGATACCCTTTTGTTATCAATTTCGATTGCAATATGTATAACTAGAATCCAATACAATTTCAACTGAATATGTTTCATATTCAGGTATGTTTTGAGGAGTGGTGTTTCTGGATTCCATTGCTACTCTATATATGAGCGTCCTGATGGATGCCAGGCCTTTGATCTTGCTCAAACTAGGATGGTGTTTAAGTTGCAGCGCGACAGGTGAGTGTTTAGTCCTCACTTTTACTTATTTGAAATGAATTTTCAGTGATGCATTGTTTGTGTTTACTAAACTTGGTGGTTTTTCAAAAATATGACAGGTTCCATTACATGGCAATCACAGATGAGAAACAAAGGATCATGCCAATGCCAGATGATCTACGTCCAGATAGAGGCAAACAGCTGATAGTGCCTGAATCAGTTTTGCTAGTAAATCCTATAAATCCTGATCTCAAAGGAGAGGTAGGTATATTATAGGAACGATAAATTTCATTCACCTTTCCTGATGTTAAGTCATGAAATTGAGTCAATGAAAAATTTTCCTGATATAGAACTTGGTTATTTTGGTGCATTGTTGGACATAGGTTGATGACAAGTACGAATATTCCATGGACAACAAAGATGGTGGAGTTCATGGATGGATAAGTTCTGGTCCCATTATTGGCTTCTGGATCATTTTTCCTAGTCATGAGTTTCGAAATGGTGGCCCTACTAAACAAAATCTCACTGCTCACACTGGTCCAACCTGCTTGGCAGTAAGTTTCTCCTGGACAAAATGGCAACAAAATTCATTGAACACTTGAAAATATGTAGCAATAGAAGTAACAAGATATCCACGTTTGGTTCTATATCATGTCTTTTTAATCCTAGAGACAGGAATATGGTGGCACATCCACTTGCTAAGTCCGTTTTGTACTCTGTGGAGGATAAGGTCTCAATTGATATATGTAGTTCCAGCAGCTAGAATAATAAAATGAAATGAAATGAGAAAATCTCATGGACTTTTGGTGTAACAGATGTTTCATGGAACCCATTATATTGGGGATGATATGTTAGCTCACTTTCGAGAAGGAGAGTCCTGGAGAAAAGTGTTTGGTCCTGTCTTTGTATACCTTAATTCAACCCCTAAAGTTTCAAAGGCATACAACTTATGGACAGATGCAAAAAAACAGGTACATTTCGGTTTCCCAAGCGTTCTTTTATGTGCTAGATTGAAATTAAACAATAACACTTTAGAAGCATAAAAGGGGTACTTAACAGTACTGTTTTTTCACCCTTGACACTAAAATACTTGTGTTTCTTTCAATGCTTGGTTCATCCTAGAGGTTGCTTGAAGAGGCAGCTTGGCCATATGATTTTCTGTCATCGCCTTATTATCTTACTATTAAAGAACAGTGGTTCGGCTACAGGAAGATTATTTGTCCAGGATAGGTAATTAAAATAACTTGATTGCCTACAAGTACATTTCGTTTCAAACGTGGCATTGTATATCCTGAGACTACATGTTTTATGATTCAAATTGTGAAAAAAATTTGAACACCTAGGTTCATTTCCAGTTCTTTGATTCCTGCTAAGTATGCATACGTTGGTTTGTCATCTGCAAGAACTGCAGGAACATGGCAAACAGAAAGCAAGGTAAGCACAAACTCAAATTGACAGAGTGTTTTCTCCAGGGAAGGAGACATTAATTTTAACATTTCAGGCTTTGTTTGCATCAGGATTATCAGTTCTGGGTACAAACAGATTCTAATGGAAATTTCACTATTAAGAATGTTATTCCTGGAGTCTATGGACTCCATGGTTGGGTTCCAGGTTTCATTGGTGACTACCTTGACAAAGAACTTGTTACCATCTCTGCAGGTATGTTGCTAATCATTCTTTAGATTACAAGATTTAATCTGCTGACATGCTCCAGATTAGTCCAGTCAATTTGATCCAATCCTAAACAAACAAACGGATAAGAAATACAAAATGTATATAATTAATCCATTTTATTTTATTTTTCTTTGACATGACTAACTATGAAAATTTCTCAGGATTACAAACAGAACTTGGCAATTTAGCCTACGTTCCTCTCAGAGATGGTCCAACTGTTTGGGAGATCGGCTTCCCTGATCGCACAACCATTGGTTTCTATGTTCCTGAAGTGAATCCAAAGTATGTCAACAAGTTATTTTTCAACAGTCCGGAGAAGTAAGTAACTTTTCATCCCATATAATCATCCATAATGAGCCTCGATTCCTGAAGAAACACCTTCACTGTTTTAGGTTATTCTAAGGATGCATTATTGCTATATTACAGGTATAGGCAATATGGCCTGTGGGATAGATATACCGACATATATCCTGTATCCGATCTGGTCTTCACTGTCGGTATCAGTGATCCAAAAAAGGACTGGTTCTTTGCTCATGTTCACAGGAGAGGACCAGATAACAAGTATCTCCCAACAACATGGACTATCAAGTTCAATCTTGATTCAGTAATCAGAGGAGTTTACAAGCTACGATTGGCCATTGCATCAGCAACTCGTTCTGATCTTATGGTAAAGATTTTGAGTCTCCAATGTCATATAGGTCAAAATCATATTTTGTCAATAACATGCATAACTACTATATGCTAATCAACTTTTTTCCATCTTTGTTGTAGATTTATGTCAACTATGTAAGTCAATACCACCTGGTGTTCCACGAGATGAACTTGGGGATGGATAACACAGTTTGCCGGCATGGAATTCACGGGCTGTATGAGCTCTTCAATGTTGATGTTTCCTCTACACTGTTGATTAAGGGAGATAACTCCATGTTTCTTGTACAAGCCAGGGGTGGAGATCCACTTTGTGGAGTTCTCTATGACTATTTAAGGCTAGAAGCTCCTGCATCTTCTATGACATCCAAGTGAGCAGAAGATAAAAACAGAACATGAAAAATTAAAGTTGACTTGAACTAGATTATAATCTAGTCATACTACCAACAACTTTGAAGAATAAAAAGGATGATGGAAAATAAATACAGCTGATTCATAGATGACAATTCATAACATTGATCAACATTTCAAACTTTCAATGATTAGCAGTAATATACAAAATTGTATCACTGCTATCCACATAGCTTCAGACAAAACATGAAACGTTGTACACTGCAAAAGGCCTTGAACCGCTATACGCCATATCATTTTCATTTATACACATTTAAACAAAAATGCATGTAGAATATACATGCAAGCAATGCCCCAAAATGGAAACATTATTTCCCTGATCTTCTATCCGAACATTCGCTGTTAACCCATAGTGTTCTAACCAACATTACTTTCTGCAGATTGTTAAGAGCAAGCCATAATGGTCACTAGGCAAGACTGGGAGCTCCAACATCTTTACCTCTTTTCTGACTTTCTTCTCTTTGCAGTGCACTAGGCCTGGTATTGCCTCCATCCCGATCATGTCAATTCTACTAATCTTGAAATCATGCAGACTGCAAATGAATCGATCTAGTCTCTTTTGCAATGTACGATTACCTGATAACATCTGGTTGGACTTGGTATCATATGTCCAACCATTTTCTCCTGGCCTTAACTCTGTCCAGGCATCAACCCATCCATCAGGGAAAGGAAACTGCCCATCCAGTTTGTCATCCCAGTTCATATCACCACAAAAGATTACATTTGGATTATCCTCCAGAAGGAGGATAGCCTTCTTTGCCTGATCTACACGTTCCTTGCTGAACATCTGATCCCATGTAGGAGGGCCCGGGCTGGGACTCTCAAGATGGCTAGTTGCAACAACCAACGGTTTGTCCCCCTGAACTTCAACCTCAGCAATGCAAAGCTCTCTTCCCATTATTGAGTTTCTGAAGGGCTTACAATCGAAGGACTTCACTGGCAATTTGCTTAACTGCATATCATACAATTGGTTATTTGAGTAAAACATTCGTAGCCTCAAAAGATCAAAGCATAAGCCAATCAGCTGATCCTTCATTCAAATCATCGTAACAACACGTAATCAGCGATAGACACAGTTCATGGATATGTTCAGTATCCAACAGCATTGATGTTGATACATTTAGCAAAAGGCCTCTATCCGCAACCTGGACCCCAACCATCGTTCTAGCACAATATCAATAAGAAAAAGACCAGGTACAAAGAGTACTATCAGAAGTTTACCTGCATGCAGAAGTATGGTCTTGAATCTGCCATTTCATTCAAAACGGAGCAGTGATATACCTTCCACCAGCTGGAGCGGCGAAGTATGTCATATATATTGGGAGTAACCTCCTACAAAACCACATGTTTATAAATACGATGTTATGCAACAGGTTACATCCATTGACAAAAGGTAGTGAGAAAAAATGCCAATAACCTGAAAACAAATGACGTCTGGTGAATGCAGTTGAATAAGGTCACCAATTGCTTTCATTCTCTTACGCATCTCTAGGTCTTCCCGGAACCAAACATTATAACTCAAAATCTTCAATGAACTCGAACCTGACTCCAAATTAGCATCCTCCTTGACTGCTAATGAATTAGTGTCCTCTGCCATACATATAATGTTGATATAAATCAGGTAAACTGAAACAACTATACTGTCCCAAAGTTTATGAAATTATACTCCAAACAAGATTTTTTTTAGGGGAAATCAAGTAAAACCTTTAAACAAAAAAATTCTAATGAAGATAATATTTTATTGATGGAGAAAACTGAATACTAACTCTTTCTCTTTATATAGTGATATTCTTAAACAAATTTATTAATGATGTTTATGTTTCCCATAGCACTTAATAACTCTTTTCCTTTTTCTACACTCCATTAAGATGAACACTACGATTTTCTAGACTCCATTAACTAGATTATTTCCAATAACAAGATAGATATTTTTGACTAATTAAATAGTGACAACTATTCCCTAAGTAAAAAATGACTCCTTTAATTTTCCAACAAAATATCTTAAAGTAGTAATCCTATCAAATGTGCCTTCAAAATGTATGATAACAACGCATATCTTCCACAAGAAACAAACCAAAAATCTAAACTTTCAAAAGATCAAAATAAAAAATTCCACACCCACATGAATTGAATAAACAATGGCAGCCAAATTGCAATCTACATTTCTAGTTGCAATATATCCAAAAAACACAATTTGTTTTTAAAAGTATAATTTTTAATGAAAGTCCTTGAAAACAAAATAGTCAGGGTGACAGTAGATTATGCTTTGCAGGAAATGGATTAGGCCACATGTAAAAAGATCACATCTTTTTGTCAACTACAAGGTCTCTACATAAAAAGACTCTCATATAAACTATCACAAGAACAACCATGTAACTTTTTTGTATCCAAATCACACAAGAAAACAAAAATGAATAAAAAGACTCACCCTTTACAGTCACCATCAATTTCAAGCTCTTGACACCTTGAAACCCAGTCAAAGCCACCACAATCTTGACCGTGCTCCTGGTCTTGAATCTTTCTCTTCTTGTTAGTACAAGGCCTCAATGGTAAAAACACAGACCCAACAGAGGATTCCATCTCGGAAGTATCAGTCAAGTCCTCCAAACTGGAGAGAGAAGAGACAGGAGCCCTTGTGTCGCAGACCTCACAGCTGGAGTTCTTGTAGGGGTTCAAAAAGGTGCAAGCTTTGCATGACCATTTAGCAACTGAAGCAGACAAAGATGAAGAAGAAGAAGATGGAGGGTCTGATGGGGTCAGGCACATTTGACAGGTCAGTTTCTCAGATGGGGAGTTGAGGAAAGTGCACTTCTTGCATTCCCATGTAGACATTGTTGGTTTTGATATCAATGAAAATGGAAAAGGTTTTCTAGGGTTTGTTGTCGGTGGTGGAGATTGGAGCGGAAGTGGAAACGAGGCGGTTGTGTTTTGCAAGAAGAATGGCATTTTAAAGTTTTAAACTTATTCAACAGCTTGCCACTTTTCAAGTCCCATGTTGTCTTTTTGATAAGTTATGGCCCACTTAGAACGTACACGTGTGTTTGAAGGGACCCACATGTTGGATTTGGTGCTTGGACTTTGAAATTTGAATATTAAACTTGTTTAAAGACATTAGGCGGGTTGGTTGGTTCTCTTTAGGAACCCAGCTCCAATCCATCACTTATTTATCTAATATCTACTCACAATAAACACGCATAATGTATTATGAAACTTGAAGTACCATCTTATATCCAAAAGAGAATTGCATATACTACTTAAGTTATGAATGAATATACAATTTTGTTCATTTTATAAGGTTAATGATTAATAGATTAATGTCTTCTGTCATAGTTTAATCCAATTCAACATTGATTTGCTTGAATTATTATGGTAATACATATCTTATCAAATTATGCTAAAGGAAGAACTTATAATAATGATATTATGATAATGACATGGTTGGAATAATAAGGGCTAAAAATCATTTACTTAGCTCATAAGTTGGCAAGTGAATTGTGATCATTGTTGGGATAAATATAGGATTTACACCAAATTGAATGCCAATTTCTGCTTATCAAAATCATGTTAATTACAGCAAGGCTCTACCTAAAGTTTTACAGACTACATTCCCAAATGAAGCACTCCATTAGAGCAATCTCTGCAGCAGGCAGCTCTTGATCATCAACGGATTCTAAGCAAAATAGCGATTGATACATTTTGAAAGGGAAAAAAGAATTTATTGTACACCCCAACAGGGGATTATAAAGAGTAACAAAATAGACAAAGCTAGTGCATTTGCACTCATTTGGTTGCCTCTTAGAGTGATCAATCTTAATCTCCCTGCAGCATCACTTGTTTGGGTTGTGTTTGCGACCGCTTTCGTCTTATTGCTTACCTTCTTACTGAAAATTCAAAATCAAAATACGAAAATAACTTTGTTACAAAGATTCCTCAAGTGTTTGTGATGGTTTAATGCAATATGAACATCCATTCTAGATACCAGAATAGTACTGAAAATGATACAATCGTCAAATAAGTAAATCTAGAGTAACAAGAAAAAGCAAGTAGAGTCCTTACCTTCCAGGAAATATACAGCTTCCATGGCCTGCAAGTATACCCCACAAATAGAACATACATATCAGATATCTATAAGCATGGCAGTACATTAGCAGCAGAAAATAACAAAGAGCCTGACCCCATTTCAGTTCACGGTCTCTTTATATTGCATACAAGGATAATAATGGAAGTTGTTTGCAATAATGTACATGTCAGAAAACAAGCTAATTTCCAAGGTAAAATCTTAGCCTTGTCATGGTATTCTGGCATTATTGTGGCATAATGGGGCTCACAAAAGAGACGGGGAGCGCAAATGGTATCAAATGGAAATGACACCTCCCTAGTTGATACAAACAGTGTCAATCCAAAACCAACTTCCAATTCCATCCTCCAATCACTGCTTTAACTTTGTGGACTACTCGGGGCTTAAGACACTTGATAATTTTAAAAGAGTAAGCTAACATAACTAGTACTTTTCTTCCTTTTTATCTCTAATTATTCTAAATTGGCCATACCGGATACGAGTTAAACCAATGTTTCCAAATTCAAATCCAATTATTTCGAAAGTTAGCAGGACTAGCTACTAACTATACATAGAAAAGCCAATTATGATCACACAAATCCAGTAACCCAATGCTTTTTGAATTAAATGCCATAATGTAGTATGCTAGTAGCACTTACTTGGGTCGGTTGTGGTGATCATGGCCACACCCTTGAAGTCACAAGACCCGGAAGCCCTTCCTTCCTTCTGATAATAGCTATCGAAGGCATACGAAGCGTGGCTCTTGACATTATTAGGCTGATAACAAGCCTCCCCTGGTTGAATCTCACTACAATTTGCCTTCCCAGGACCACAAGCCCAATCCAAAGCCGCCTGCAATGTCTTTGAATCAACACCATCCATAGCTATACAATAGGTCTGGTTTGTTGTATCATTAGCCAAAAAAGTCCCACTTCCTGATACATGAAGCAAATAAACTGGCGTTGCATTCGCATGAAACAGCCCCCAATTTGCTTCTGATACAGGCGGCGACCTCAAATCCTCATTGAACAATTCATAGATATACACATTTGAAGTGATTTCCGGGTGGAAAGGGGTTCCTCCACGGTCTAAAACATGCTTAATCAAATTCGAATTATACGTGTCTGCATTGTCAATTGTAGCATAAGGCTCCTTCGAATCACCCTTCGATGGCCACCCACTTTCCGTAACAAGAACCACAACATCAGTAACATTCAAGTTCTTCATAGAAAAATACGCAGCATCAATCATTGCATCAAGCACATTAGTGTAATGCAACAAAGTGTTGGGATCAACCATCTCCTTAGATGGTGTCAATGGCTTGAACAAAGCGTTGTCAAGAGGCACGACACCCTTGTTTTGCATGAACACATAATAAGGATAAAGATTCATCATCAAAGGTGAACCAGTTCTCGACAAGAACTGAAGCAAAGGCAACATCACAGAACTCAAGCTTTGGTTAAAAAAAGCCTGAGAAGGTGGAAATGGATCAAGAACAATGGAAGCGGCATGAGGGGTCGAAATCTTGATCTGGGTATGCAAATTAGCAGCCACTAAAGCACTATAAAGAGACTCAATAGCAGGAAGTAAAATAGGAGCTGAAGAGGGTACTGTAGTCAAGACCTCATCACCTACTGCAATGGCTGCGATGAGAGTTTCCGGGTAATAAGCCACCACATTTCTACCTATCCAAGAAGCTGCAGTGGTGTTGGAGGATCCAATTGCAAGAAGCTGGTTGTTGGGCACGCTGATGATGACCCGGATCTTGGTTTTGGCCAGAGCTTTGAGTATGTCCTGGTCTGCATCATACAGCCTCACATGAGTGATCTTTTGGACTTGCAAGAATGAAACCAAGTCAGCTGGTGAGAGCAGATTGGAGACGTCTGTGCCTATATTGACCCCAACAAACGGTTCATTGATCTGGTTAGCTGTTTTCACTGCATCAACACAAAACACATAAAAAAGATTGGTTTTTGAAGTAAAGATTGGATTTTTTTGAATAAAAGACAGGATTTTTCAAACGGGGTGTTGAGGTTTCACCTGTGTAGAGGACTCGAAAGAAGAAGATGATGAAAAGTGTGAGCTTAGATTTCGCCATTGAAGCCAAACCTTAGCTTTACTTGTCGGTCTTCTGCTTCTGATCCTTGCATTATCTTCTGGGGGCTCTCTTTAGTCTTGGTGGGTTGTACTTACAAAAGAGCTTGGTTTCTGTGTTTTGACAAGTTATTGACTAAGAGCAATGAAGTGATAAAAAAGCAATCTTGTTTTGGGGGTTAAACTGGATTCTTCCTGCCAGTTTGCTACCCAAACGATTTGCTCATAAAAACAAATTTAAAAAAATTGACCATGTGACTTGTGTGAGCAGACAATATTCTTAAATTTTCCTCACTTCACTTCAATATGCTTTCTTTAATGTTTGTTTAAAATCCTGTTTCTCCTTGGTTGGTCACTGACTCGTAAAAAAACTTTTCTACTTTAGGTGTGAAACCTATATAATATGTGTAAAATGAAATAACGGGTTTTTTTGTTTGTTCAATATATTAATGTGTGGTTGAGAATTGACAGAGACTAGATTATTTGTAATGGTATGTAGTAAAACAGTAAAGTTACAAAAGTTATAAAAGGACAACATGGTAACTTAAAAAAAGGCCTGGTCTAGTGGTTCTACTAGTCCCTAGTCTAGTCTGGTTTTTCTGGACTTTTATTATGAGATGGTTCTTGCAATTCCAGGCTGTCTTTTCCAGAGAGACGTTGGCGATGCGTTGCTGGCTGCTGCCACCACCGTCATTTATGTTGCTTCTCAACAGTCTTCCTTGTTGCCATCTCCACATTAGCATACATGAAAAATCGGGGGTCCTCATGAAACTTGGTCAAAAGAAATAAAAAAAACGTAGCTAGATTTGATTTTTGTTAGAAAATATAAGCTAGGATTGGAGATCTTGTGAAAAGTTGTTAGTGTGTCTATGTCCATCATATTATCATTTGGTCATTAGTGTTAAATAGGCCCATTTGAACCCATCAAGAAGTGAAGTGATAATGACCATAGAACGCTACAGTGGTAGCCAAAAGAAGTTCAAAACACAAGCTAGAATCAAACAAAAGACAACAGAGGAGCCTGCTAGTCACGAGCACTATCAAAACATCTGCATCACATGTGGGTCACCACTGCAAGATCGCCTTGCCTGATTTTCTATAATTTTAATTGGAAACTACCCACGACCCAATTACAAATTTGATATTCACCGACATATACAATTGTTTTTTCTTTTTTGTAATGTCCTCCCCTAACTAACGGATTGACTATATTTGACCATAACGTAGTCAATTTGACAATTTAAAAAGTATTGAAAGATGAAATTACCCCCGAGTATTATCATATGGTTATGTGTTGATTTTGCAACCAACCGAAATTACCAATATACCTTTCGCATGAAACTTCCATTGGAAATCATCTTCAATCTTTCATCTCTCTCATCTTTAACCAAAATCATTATTAATCTAACAAAATCATCAACATCAATCACCAACTCAAAATTATCATCACCAATCAATCAATAAAAACCAGTGTTCTATCACCACAAATACCCTAAAACAATTCACAATCAACCTCAAAACAATTCAAAACAACCGTTCGAACCCAAATCCTGGATTCGAATTGATTCGAACCCAATTCTGGGTTCGAGAATCATTCGAACTCAATTTGGGTTTGAATTAGTTTCGAATGATTCTAGGTTCAAATAATTGATTGGAACCCAGTTCTGGGTTCGAATCATTCAAACTCATATCAGGGTTCGATTAGAACCTAATAATTCGATTGGGTTCGAAAAGAAGAAGAAGAAGAGAGAAGAAAGTGACAATGACCGATTGGAGGAAGAAGAGAGAGAGATGAGAGAGAGTGATCAAGCTTTTTATGTTTTTTTTTTTAATTAATTTTTAAATTTATTTTTTTTCTCAAATTAATCTTCACTATACATCTTCAGATGGATGATGGAGATCTAATTAAAAATGTTTTAATAAAAATTTTGATTTTTATTTAATTTTTAAAATTTTTCTCAAATTAATCTCCATCGTTCATTTTCATATGAACGGTAAAGATCAGATTAAATTTATTTAAAGTTTTAAAAATTCATTTTAAAAGAAAATTAAAAAGTAAATTTATCGAGAGGTAATTACGTCTTTTAATATTTTTTACACTGTTAACCATATCTAATAACGGTCAATTCAGTCAACCTGTTAGTCAAAGGTGGACATTGTAAAAAAATCAAAAGGTTTTACGTATTTGTGAATATCAAATTTGTAGGTAAGGTTGTGGGTAATTTTTCCAATTTTAATTGGTATCTAGTATGTGCGTTATGTACTGCAGTCTGACTTAAAAATCTGTGTATGTATAGTTAACATATGTCTATAATTTAACGCGAACTGTATGTGACGTGTTATTGTATGTCACGCTTATACACTTGACAAATGTAGAAACCATGACAATTGATGCACTACAAGACTTGTCTTGACTATTTTAAGAGTGAAATGGTGGGGATTATGATGTATGATAAATGCCATATTGGGTTGTTTAGTGAAAGCTTAGAGTAATGATGATGATGATGAGGTGAGAAGGTCAATGTCAAGCAAAAAGGAGAAAAGAAATTATATCAGTAATAATTGAATTTGAATTGAAAATTCTCTCTTCATAAACAACATAAAAAGGTAGACTAAAGAAAAGTAGGTTGTGGGTGCTATGAAATATGAATAGAACTCAATGGAATATATGGTGTTATGGTTTTCAACCACCAGAGGGTTGCTCAACTGTGTTAATACAGCCAAATAACATCACAAACAATAATATAACATCACAAACAATAATTAAACCCACAAATCCCACACCCCCCACACCCACCACCTCTCCCCCCCCAAATAAAAAAAAAAAAAAAAAAAAAAAAAACACAAAGTACTTAGGTGTACATTGAATGAATACATTGATTACTTTGTTGTTTAATTTGTTTTGGTTTTGTCGCAAAAAAAGTATATAAGCTTTATAAAAATTCTTTTTTGGGGTGTGTAAAGTTAGAGAAAAAGGGACGATGCCTTTTGATATTAGGGCCTAAATTATTGAAGAGATATTAGATTCCTTTAAATTAGAAACTGGAATCCTAGGTGAGTTTCTGTTCATTGGACTCTAGTGCATGTTTCAAAGCATGAAAATAATCAAATAATTCAAATACTATATACACCACACCTGTGGTATAAGAAGAAGTTGCTATTCTTTCACCTATGTTTTGAAGCTTTCAATAATGGGCTCCATGACAAAAGGTTTTAGGCCTTTGGACCCTCAATGTAGTAGTGATCCACCAAGCAAATACGTCAGCCCTTCAACTTTTATTTTGGATTATGGATTCGCATAAGCGTTTTTCATCTGAGTCCAAAACTCTAGCCTCCTTTGGATTATTGTTCTTGTTCGACGCTTGTTTTGGACTATAGGTATTACATTAGTGCCTTTTGTCTAGAAGCCCAAAACACTAGCTCATGGGTTTCATATTAGCGTTCTTAATCCACGAGTTCAAAACGTTAGCCTATTTTGCTCCTATCGCTCCTAGGTTCAAGGCTTCAAGCCTTCAAACACAGTATAGTATTATCCGGTGGGTTCAAGATGTGTTTATCAATAATCAACTTATCAATTTTCAGATGTCAAAAATAATCTCATGTGCTGATTTTTTGAACCCTGTGAGACTTCGTGCTCATTTCAGCAACGCAATGAAATTCTTCACTCACTTGCGCTTCTTCTACCTGGAACTATTTCTTATATAGCAATAATTCCATCTCATTGCTCATGCTGCTTCTATGTCTTGTACTAGGACAGGACGCGATCAGAAAGTAAATGTAAATGTAAATTGTAGCGTTATAGATGAAATGGTCATGTTATCATATTCTGAAGCATCACTCTTGGCGATTATTGGCAAAGATCTTTCTCAACGTTTATATTACAGAGGTACACAATCAATGTACCGCTGAATTCCACTAACAGTCTCTACTCTAGAAAAGTGAAACAACGAAGACAGACTCTTTCCTTAAGACATTCTTGTTACACTAGCACCAAGAAAAAGAAAGAACACTAAACCAATTGATATACCAAAAAAAAAAAAAAAAAAAACACCCACCTACAAGTGGGTGCCAGCGCTGGATCAAGAGACGAAGATAACGTGAAGTCCAGCTCCAAGCCCTTTTGTGTTTTCCAAGAAGCTCTAATGCTGTCTGTCGAGCCCTACCATCTTCTTATATGATATGAATATAAATATACTCGTTGTCTTCAAATGAGTTGATTACTCATTTTGCTAATTGACCTAGGATTTCCATCACCTGAGGGCATTCACGAAAGCCATCAATGAATCCACGTCTCTCTTTTCCGAGGGGTACTTGATAGCCTTAGAAGAGTGTTTTGGGAAGAACAGTATAGTCGGGAAGCTTCCTAGCTGCAATTCTCTCTTTGCATATTCCTTCTCCCCACCGTCTGCTCTGAACTTTCCCACCTTCACTCCCGACCCGGCCAACTTGTCGGCCAACTCAACGTACGATGATTCCATTGCCTGTTCGAATTGAAACTTGGTAAGAAATAAACCCCAAAACTAACATTGTTTATTGAAATCATATATCATTTGAAACATCAATTACCTGGCAGAATTGGCACCACGGGGCATAGAGCACGACGAGCCATGGCTCTTGTCGGTTATCCAATCTTGCCAGATTCTCAATTCCTGTTCTGGTCAGAGTCACCAAGTTCTGAGAATTGAAGATGTCTGTAACTGCTGGAGCTCCGTTTGCGTATGCCCCATTTCCATTGCCATTAAGCTGAGCAACGTCTTCCTGTTTAATATTTCCTTTATGGAGGCCGCACTCCTTAGCCTTGGCGTCCTCCCACCACCACCTTCCTTCCCTTTCATGTTGCCCTGGTAGAACGGGCCTTGTGCACGGCTCACACCCGATTGAGATATAACCTTGTGAGTGCAATGCATTCACAGGCACATTCATGGTCCGAAGAAAGTTCCAAATGTCAACACCCTGAACATTCGCTACTGGGTTCCACTTCACCAAGCTACCAACCCCACCATCCAAACCCTCAAAAACCGGATCCACTTGAACCACAGGGATCTCAGACCTCGTACCCGGCGACTGATCTTTCCTCTGACCAGTAATCCAGGCACGCAAACCCTTCAAGGCCCTCCTCAACGGCCTCACCTTCCTCACACGGCAGCACTCCTGATGCCCATCCTCATAAAAAGAGAACAACCCTTTACTCCTCACCAATGCCTGAACCTCAACGGCATCAGGAAACATATACTCAATGCGTATCCCATACTGCTTCTCAACAGCATCAAACAAACGATAAGTTTCCGGGTTCAACCTACCGGTATCCAAACTAAACACCCTAAATGGCCGTCCAGTTAAATGCGCATACTCAATCAAAGCCACATCTTCGGCACCACTGCAGTACACAAAATTATTCCTCATGAATACACCAAACAGCAAACTTGTACTACATTGCCCTTCTAAACACATTGAATCTTCCACATACACAATAAAATCTTCCAAATTCAATTACTTCAACGATCTATTATAATCACACGAATTAACCAAAATCATCCATAAACTTTCAAAATCTAAATCAAAACAGCTTACCGCCCCAACTAATTACATCTAATTTTCAACATACAAATCATTTATCACATAAAAATACCAAATAAGATTCATTCCTAACTCTTGATCAAACACCTATACAATCCTAACCTTTTCCATTCATGAAAACAGTAAAGTTGCAACCTTTTGCAAACACATCCACAAAAAAACTTCAAATTCTACATCGAAACAGGTTATGGCGCCAAATAATTATGTTTCTGAAACTATTTAAAGCAGAATCATCGGAATTCAACTAGTAATAATGATAACTACAACAATTACCTGAAAGCGATAGCGATGTCGCTTCCAAATTTTTCAAGCGCCTTATCCATAATTTCTAGAGGCGAAGCCTGTTCAAGATCCTTCGCTAGCTGCTCAAAGTCCTCCACTTCTACTGCTTTCTCCTCCACTTCTGTTGAATGCATGAAACAATTCACGTCAAACAACAAACTCAACCGTGATTTCATTGTATGATTCCAAACACAAAACATATATTTCCTCTCTATCTTACCAGGAGCAACGATAGTTGCTGCTAACGGCACCACGGAATCATTCCGTCTCGGCTCCACCGCATTCACCGGCTTCACCGCACTCCGTCTCTTTGACACAATCACCGTCGAAGCCGCCGCCACCGCAGGCCTCTCCGAAAACCGAAACGAACCGATTTGCGAAACTGCATCAACAAACAAATTGTCACAAACTCTGTTTTCGCTCTAATTTTTTAAAATTCCAAAAAAATTAAAACGTACCTTTCGGTTCACTGGACGAACTGGAGAGAAAGAAGCTGGAACCGGAGACGGCGGTGGAAGAAGAAGAAGAAGCTATAGCCAAAGCCATTGTTCAGAATTCAAGATTTCACGAAACAGAGAGAGGATTTTTTCTTTTTTTTCTTTTTTCGTTTTCTTTTTGAAAATTTTTTAGTGTCCGTGAGAGAGGTAATGAGGATGATAAAGTTAAATAAGAGGCGAGTTGATAGGTACATTGAACCTGGACGTGATTGCGGACGCATTCAGTTTGACTGCTGTGGCGGGTTTTGATTGGGTGGACATCAATCTGTCGCTCATCGCTCTCGTCACGTGGTGTGCTGCTTGAGAGTTGAGAGACGCGGTCAAGACTGAAGGCTAGTTCTAGGATGGTGGCTGCGGGTCCACTGTAAGAATTTATGGACGCTGTCTTTTGATTGCTGATTGTCCAATCATCTACGTCGATTCGTTTAAATCAGAAATTTTTTTATGAGGAGGGATTGTTTTGATCGAATTGTGAAGTTTGATTGGATAAAACATTTTTAGTATTATTATTATTATTGTGGTTTTGGTGTATGGCAATATTCGAAAATGATTGTACCGAATCTCTGGTGTTTAAAATTATGGGGTATTTGTGGTTTTGAATCTTTTGTAAAAAAAATTTCATAAATCACACTGTGGATGCCACAAGCTCTGAGAACCTACAATGGACCACGCAAGTGAAGCGCAACTAGCATCGAAGGAATGACCTCAAGTCGTTTTCGTCTTATACAATTATACAATAATAATTATAAGCCACTTATTTTTTTCATTTATGATAAGTTTAGGAGAAAACATAGGACTTATTTTATATCTATAAATGCTCTAGTTTCTATTTTTGACTTTGAAAATTCATTAATTTTATCTATCTTAAAGATAATGTAACTACATATCATAAATGCGCATATGTAGATTTAATTTATGAAGAATTATAAATTATATTATAAAATGGCATAGTGATTACGTACCAGCCATGTCTTGGTTTTAAATAAAGGTTTGACACTTTACCTTCACCTTAGGCAATAAAAGGTAGAATTTTTCCCCACCTTAGTGTGGATGACTTTCAGTTATATGATAGTCGTTTATTCAAATTATACCATTAGAATCTCCTCAGCTCCGATTATCCTCTAAATTCATTTAAGTACCTCAAAAAATTAAAAAAAAAAAAAAAAAAAAAAAAAAAAAACATCAAAATTGACTATGTTGACATATACTAGAATCAATGTACAATGGGTGAAAAAAATGACAAGAATGTCTTGTTTAGCGGAAGGAACAAATTATTTTTATTGTCCAAAGTCGGCATCAGAGCAACAGGACCTTTATTGGACCGAACCTTCTTGATAAAATAAAGTGATGAGGTCATGGCTAATGTAATATTTTGGAAAATCTTGTGTTTGCTTCGAGGAGTTTGGACTTGCTTGTTGTATTTGAATTAGTACAACGAAAAACTAGTGTGCTCGTAAATGAATATATGGTGATGTGCAGTTAATCCAATGAAATTTTAGCATATATGATCTGAAAGATATAAAAAATAAAATTAAGGATTTTATTTAATTAAGAGATTTTAAACAATATAATTGATGGAGAATCATCCATGAACTTATTTATACTAGTTAGCAAAAGATTGGTCATTAATTCAAGCAATGATTATTTATATATTTTTAGATCTAAAAGTGGAACAGTTAGAGCATTCCATTTATTCCATGGCTGGTCCTCAAACCTCAATCCAATATGGGCACTTAAAATGTCTTTACATAAGTCTTCAGAGCGGAGACTGCAAAAAAATAAAAAATAAAAAATGTAGAGACCATGGGGTCCATCAATGGAATTTTTTCATGTTGTAGCAGTCTACTTATTCTTTTGTGTTTAAGAATGCCAAGTTGATGAACAAGGGATTTATTGTTGGTTTTAAAGATAATTAATTACAACCACACATCTAGTATATTATACCCATTAGGCAAGATTTTAGTTCTCCAAATGATTCATTGAGATGAGATGATTGAAGTTGATCTAGAATCTTTCTTTTTTTGTCCTATCATTTTGCCCTATGCATACAATGCATCTAAGTATATCCCCTTTATGATATATGAATGGAGGAGCCACTACAAATGTATCACAAAAATTATTATTATTATTATTTTAAAATATTGATACCTTAAAGATTAGATGATTGTCAGGGTCTATTAAGATGAATAATTGATAATTTATTTGGATGATTATCACCATAATCGAAAAGAGGGTAATATTTATTAAAAGAAAACTCATAATATACATTATAATTTAAAGGATAAATATAAATATAAATTTTTGATTTCTTATAATCAAGATTAATATTCAATTATTTTTATTAAACAATAATGTGTAGTATTAATTTTGATATATAAAAAACAAAAGTGAGAATCGAATGTTAGTGGTGGGTATCGACATTGAAAACCCTGAAGGGACAAGTACCAGGACTGTGACCCTTCGGGTCCAAAAGGGCTGGTGAATGTTCTTTTTTTATTTGTTTGTTTAATATAATTATTGCCTCATAAATAAGTGGGCTAAAACTTACTTCAAAAAAAAAAAAAAAAGAGTCGGCTATAAACTATAGTCAAAGGAAACTGAGATGGACCACTGTCCAAACATGAACAAAGCATGCAATGGTGGCTGGATTCAACCTTCACTCACTTTGTCCTTTGTAATTTAAAAGTAATCTTATTATAAAGAATTGATCGGTTAGACAAAAATAAAATAGTAATTTAAAGGTTAATCTCCCTGAGTTTCTTGTCACTAATCACCAGCCACCTTCATTGAATATGATTCCCTCACAAATCTTTATTCGTTTTTTTCTTTTTTTACAAAAATTATGTGATTAACACATCATATGCATTAAGAATATACATAGTATAATTATACTACATGAATGTTTACACATTCCATATTGTAAAGTCTCTTTAGAGAGTCCTTAACTCTAATACAAAAAACGTATATTCAATTATAGTTCAAGAAGTTATTACACATTCTATTTATATTCATGATAAAATTTGAGTTTCACTACATATATTTATAGCTATACATGAGCAGTTTTTTCCTCATATTGTGGAAAGAAAACTCTTTATCTTATAAGAATAAATTATTGGATCAATGAAAAGTAAAATTTGAAACCATTGAAATGTTTAATTTCCACAAATTTAACATATTTCTAATCATTATTGATATCAGATTATCTTATAATTATTATTTAAAAAGAACACTCTAATACGACTTCATAAAATTTACACATTTCACTAATCCTATACTCACTTGTTTCGAGATAAAAATAGTATAACAATCCCATGAGTAAACAAATGATCGACGGATCGAAACGAGAAACCAAGCTTTGCAAGCACATCCACAATAGCAATAGTTGCCGAACTAGATATGAGAAACATTATCTAAAATAAATATATTGTTGGGTTATTGGGTTGTTGGGTCGGGTCCACCCAAGATGACCCAAACCCATGATCCGATCCAACTAAAATGGATTGGGATAGGAACAAATAACCGCTGGCGGTTACTGGCGGTTATCAGAAAATAACCGCCACCTCTATAAATTCTTGAGAAATTTCATTTGTTAAAGAATGATGGAAAATCAATTCCTGAAACCATATACACATCATACTACACATATGAGAGAAAAGAGAAAACAAATGGCAAGACAAATTACACTGTGATTTGAGGTTCCTTTCCGCCTATGTGATTGGAATCCGACTAGTTGAACAATCTATAATCCAGGGCAATTTCCGCTGCGTAGAAACGGGTACGTTTTTCGGTTTCCGTTTTACTGTTTTATAGAATTTATAATGCTATGAATTCTTTCATATATTATAAGTATGGACAAGAACATTAGTTGGAACAAATGCATATCAATGATATTATCAAATTATAACTATATTCAATAGACACTTTCGAATTCCGTTCTATATACAAACACTTGCATATTGCCAAAACAGGGATGTTAAGTGGAAAAATTAGATAACTAGGCAACTCATGAGCAACTGCATTAGTATATCTCAACAAACATTTCTCCTATTGAAACAACAACTAACTAATAGTGTATCTTAAATTTTAACACCCAATTCTGTTCTAAGTCTATGACAATATGTAACTAGCTTGACAACAATAAGTAACTAGCTTCACAATCTTGGCCGTGTTGGTTTCGTTGGAGGAGGTTTCTGTTCTCGGGTTTTCAAATCTTTTACTTGGTGGAAGTTGGTTTTGTATGTTTTTATGCAGAATATGACTCTCTCCTACGGATGGGCGTTTTCGGGTTTGAATTGAGTTGAATTGGAAATCTTTTAACCTAAACCCAATAAATTCTTCAACTCAACCTAATAACAGTTGGATTGGATAGAGTTGGGTTGAATTGATTGAGTTAAATTTAATCCACCACAAGACACAAAATATATAGTTTGTAACTCTAATAATTTTAACAAATTAATTATAAATAAAACAAATACAAATAAAGATCATTAATTACAATAAAATATTCAATCCATCACAAAAATTGTTCTTGATACTCATCTCTAGTAAGTGTTCTTCTAGATGGAGGAGAAGATCTTGTATTTAGAACTAGGGATGAATATTTGTAGGGTTGGGTTGAAAAATTTTTAACCTAATCCACCTCAATTTAATTTTTAATTCAATCCATATCAGCTTTTTAAAGATTTAATCCCACCCAATCCGATAAAAAATGGTAGAGTTGGGTTGGGTTTATTGGATTGGGTTGAATATGTCCATCCCCACTCTCTCCTTTTCAATAACAGTCGCGATATTTGCACCCCTTTAAAATTGTATGAACACCCCTTTAATAAGCACACCCTATTAAATTTTGAAAACTCTCTAGTTTGTAAATAAATCCCACCTAATACCAAATTTACTCTTTCATTAATTTTGTTCTATTATAAATTTGTAAGAACACCCCATTTACTCTTTAATTGAAAAAAGAAAAAAAGAAAAAAACCATTTACATCTATATTATTATCTATTTTTTGATATTGAAATTTTATGATCATGTCACAATCCTCAAATTGCAGCAAACTACAAAATAGGAATCATAAAGATGGTAGTTTTATGTATTTTATTTTCAAATAAAATTTTTCTAATTATTGATATTGAATCATCTTTCACCAAATTGTTTTATGGATGCACATGAGAATATTGAGTGAAGAAAACATTGTGAAATATACAATGCACTTAGTGTTTGATTTATGAGTAATGTTACAATATCTAAAAGTTTGTCTAAATGATATGACAACTTTATATATAATTACTACATCGTCAATATATTATTTTAAAATTAATGTGGTAACTACGTATAAGTTTATCAAATCATTTGTCATATTATTTGGATAATGAATTGAGATAAAATTTTTAGTAGTGTAACATTACTCATAAATAAAGAATAATGCTACACTTCCTAAAAATTTTTTCAAAAATTTTGTTCAACTGATTTAGTAAGCTTATATATAGTTATCACATTAATTTTGTGATGATGTATTAATGAGATGGTAATTATACATAAACTTATTATATTTTTTGGACAATAAATTTGAATAAATTTTTTGATAGTATAACATTACTTATAAGTAAAGAACAATGTTATACTTCCCAAAAATTTGTCAAAATGATTTGACAAGTTTATGCGTAGCTACCATATTAATTTTGAGATGATGTATTGATAATATGATAATTACACATAAATTTGTCATATCATTTGAATAATGAATTTCAACAAATTTTTGGGTAGTCTATTTGAACAAATTTTTGGATAATATAACATTATGTAGACTATCTAAAAATTTGTTCAAATTCATTGTTCGAATTATATGATAAGTTTATGTGTAATTATTACATCATTAATAAATTATCTTAAAATTAATATGGAAGCTATACATACGTTTACCAAATCATTTGGACAAAATTTTTAAGGTAAATTTTTGATAAGTGTAACACTATTTTTTACTTTATAATTTAGAAGAATAATGCTAAACTTCCCAAATATTTTACCTAAACGACATGACATGTGAGTTGTCAAGATTTTATTAATTATTACATCATCTCATGATTTATAAGATTTTGACAACTTATATATCATATTATTTTGACATAAATTTGGATAAAGTATTTGAAAAACCTAACATTATTCAATTTAGAAATATGTCAAACTAGTTTAGTGAATTCTAGTTCAAAATTGAAACTTTTATAAAATTGCTTGAGTTCGACTAGCAAGGGCAAGGTGTCAACATTTTAAAAAGAGAAAGTTGTTTTTATTTTGACTTTAGTTAATTAGGAGGGTTTTTCATATTTTTTAAATCATCAAGTTTTTTAAGTTACGAAAGGAAAAAATAATTATTCGCTAATAGTAAAGGGGAAAATGAAAATAACTAAAAAATGAATTTTTTTTTTTTTTAAAAGGAAACATTAACTCTATCTTAACGGAAAGCCTTAACACATTAGAAGGGTATGTGTTAAAATAATCCATCCTAAAAGTAAGTTAACATTTGATAATATAATATATAGATAATATAATAATTTCTTTTTCCTTTAGCAAACAAATCTCTAAATTAAAAAAAAAAATCTTAATTCTTGATTTTACATTTGACATTTGAGAATCCAATCACATGGACTCACCACAAATTAAGAATTAATTTTTTTTTTAACCAAAAATGGAATTTAAATTATCTCCTTTCACCCAATTAATCAACTTCTTTCCTAATTTAATTTTAGTAAAAATTAGCACACATTTACTAATAAAAAATCCTAACATGTGAAATGAAATTTACTAGTTCCTTATTTGTGAAGGATGCGTTTACTAAAAACGTTTGGAAATAACAAAATGATGTTGGTAAAATGGTATGACCTTCACACTTACACAACGAAAGTTTGAGTCATGTTTATCTTCTTTAATCCCAATTTTTAATTCTAATATTTAAAAAAAAAATGATATTCAAATTGTATGGAAATAAAATTATGTGGACCTCACACACAATTTAAAAATTAATCTGGTGATCAACTTTCCTTCTATAATTTCCTCTTCAATAGCATTTAATCCTCTTTCCTAATCTTTGCAATGAAATATAACTCTCTTTTATTTTAATTTCCTTTTATAATTTTTTTTCTAATAAAATTTGATCTCTTTCCTAAATTTTTCAATGAAATTTAAATCTCTTTGATTTTTGTTTCGTTTTATAATTTTCTTTCCAATAAATTATGATTTTTTCTAAAATAATTCAATAAAATTTAATTCTCTTTAATTTTTGTTCCCAATTAATTAATTAATTAAAAAAAAAATCCTTAATGCGAAACTTCACGCGCAGATGAGACGATGTCCTAGAGGAGAAGGGTCCAATTCCAAGACCGTCTCCAAGGAAAAAAAAAAAGAAAAGGTTAAAAATGCTCGTGAAAAAGTGAAGACCTTGGTGTCCACAAGTTTTTATAGTCACTGCAGAGTATAGTAGAGACACTGACCCAACAGCTTTCTCTCATGTGTCTTCGTCATGCCTGTCCTTAAAGTTTACAGATCTTTATATAATCTGCAAGATTACTTTAACCAAAAAAACTTCAATTATAATGTATTTTCATTCATGCATTTATGCAGAGATATTAACCGGAACAAATGGGGGCTCATTTTTCACATCCTTATTTCACTCCATTTATTTTCAAAATTAAAAAATATATATATTTAAAAGTATAACACAATTTTTGATACCTTATAATAAAAAGATGAGTCTTCTTACAAATACTATTTAGTGAGTAAAAATTAGACATAACGAGATTAGTATAAATACAATATGAACCATAAATGTAAAACGGAAATTATAAAATCACTCTGCTAGTTTTGAATGTAATTTACATTGGTAACTGAGATAAATTAAGCTGCCAATCATGATTACATATTCTTGTAATTGTAAAAGATAAAAAACCTACGAGTTAGACAAGTATTTAAAATTATAATAATATTATTTCATAACAAATAAAAACAAAAACGAGCAACATGTGGCCAGTTACATTACTGCCACGTGGCGCTTCAGTCCTCGTTACGGTCATTGACTTACAGATTTGATCACACCTCCAAGTCCAATCGCCGTTCAACCAAAATCACAACACAATCTCCACCGTCTGATCATCATCCTGTCACCATCATCATTCACGAACTAAACAGCCACTCTAAAAAAACCCGATCAAGGCCGACACGATATATATCCTCATCGATCATTCTAGGCCATTTCAACACTGTCGAGTGTCCGTTGTCACCCTCTCTGGTAAGTTCTCTCTCTCTCACTGTCTCTATTTTTTGAAATTAGTGGTTGTGGCTGATTTTTAGAGGATCTGTTTGTAGTATGAGAGATTTCGATTTCTTTATTTTTCGCTCTTTGGAGTTTAATTGAAGAACAATATTGGAAATCAGTTTTGGTTACACTTCAAATATATGTGTTATTTTTTCAAGCTAAAAGAAAAGATATTTGTGTGTCAAGTTTCAACAAAAGTCAAAAAGTTTAATTTTTATATTCTAAAATGTGATAGTGCTGTTTAATATTTGTGTTTCAACAAAACTCAAAAAGATATGGTTTTTGTTTGCATGGTTACGAATTGAATAGGTTTTATTTATCTCGAAATGGCTGAGGCTGCACCTGTTGCTCCTAATGCTGAGTTGTTGGAATGGCCAAAGAAAGATAGGCGCCGGTTTCTCCATGCTGTGTACCGTGTTGGTGATCTTGATCGCACAATCAAGTATGCTTTTTAAAGTATTGATTGATGGTGCAAAATGTTTGTGATAATTTTGAATGCTAAGATATGTTCTGGTGTACTTGATAGGTTTTATACTGAAGGGTTAGGGATGAAGCTGTTGAGACAAAGAGACATCCCTGAAGAGAAATACTCCAATGCCTTTCTCGGCTTCGGCCCTGAAGACTCCAACTTTGTTGTCGAGTTAACATACAGTATGGTGTCCTATTGGTTCTTCTTTTATCAAATGATTAAATGATTTTCTAATTTTATTTAACTCTGTTTTTAATTATGTGCTTTGTAATTTATCCACAGACTATGGTGTGACATCGTATGATATTGGAGCTGGGTTTGGGCATTTTGCTATTGCGACTCAAGATGTTGGTGTCATTCTAGTGTTTGGAGATTTTCTTAGGACATGAATTTGTTTCAGTATGGTAATCGATTGACCAATGCAAATTATGGACTTGTAGGTTTACAAATTGGTCGAAAAGGTCCGTGCTGTGGGTGGTAATGTAACCAGAGAACCTGGTCCTGTTAAAGGTGGAACTTCTGTCATTGCCTTTGTGAAGGACCCTGATGGTTATATTTTTGAACTCATCCAAAGAGGTCCAACCCCTGAGCCGCTTTGTCAAGTCATGCTTCGTGTTGGTGATCTGGATCGCTCCATCAAGTTCTATGAGAAGGTAATGAAATATAAAGTTTTATGAGTGTGTGCCTTTAAGCAAGTGTATTGCAGAGCATGATTGCAAAACTGAGACATCGAAAAAATTTGCTGACGAACAACTTCTGTACATCTTTAAATTGGGAAAATGTGTTGATACGTGGAGGCTTTAGATGTGGTTGATAATTAGAGAAATTGCTTTTTGAATTGGCGTGCCTTTGACTAGTAGTTCATTAATCCAGCGAAACCTATTCAAGCAGCATCTTGGATGACTGAAGTTTCTCTTATAAAAGAGATAAAGAGTCAGCAATTTTCGTGGCAGTATATGCATGAGTTTATCTAATAATTCATTTGCAATGTTCATGTTACATCAACTGGCGTCATGAAAGTAGCAGTGTATAGATACTTGCATTGAATAAACATCTCTATGCGGCTTCTCTGCTGTTTGGTCATTGTGTTTAGAGAAAAATGTGTCTGCCATTAGCTTTTCTTAATTGTTCATGATGTTTTGCCTTTGCAGGCCTTGGGGATGAAGCTGTTAAGGAAGATTGACAGGCCTGAGTACAAGGTGAATTTTCTGTTCCTTTGAAGTTCTCTCTATGTACATGATATATATTATAGTTATGATAGTTATGGACTATTGACAAGCTTATGGACATTGTTTGGTTGATTTGATTATCTTTTTCTTTGTTTACATTTACTTTACAGTACACCTTAGCGATGGTTGGATATGCTGATGAATACGAGACAACTGTTCTGGAGTTGACTTATAATTATGGTGTGACTGAATATGCCAAGGGAAATGCGTATGCACAGGTAATTCTAGCATCTTTTCTTGAGGAAGCCTTAGTGACCTCTTCAGTTGAAAACTTTTTTCTGATTGTGATGGTATCTTATTGTAGATTGCTATTAGCACTGATGATGTGTACAAAAGTGCTGAGGTTGTTAACCTGGTTACACAAGAGCTTGGAGGAAAGATAACTCGACAACCAGGACCAATTCCTGGCATAAATACCAAAATCACCTCCTTTCTGGACCCTGATGGCTGGAAAACGGTATGTTTTCTCCACTCTTTGTTTTTTGTTTAAATCGTTTTCTCCTCTGTTAATAACTGAAAATAACTGTATTTGTATTCACGTCAAGTAGGAGGCGCTGTAATTGTTCTGTCTGTTGAAAATTGACGTCGGTGTGTGTGCATTTAGGTTCTGGTTGACAATGAAGATTTTCTAAAGGAACTGCACAAGGAAGACTAATCTCATGATGAATGGGATTATCCAGCAAGAATTAAGCGCACAAGTCTTACTACTGCTTGTATTAATAAGTTTGTGTCTAGTGCGAAAAGTGATCATTACGACTGTTGTTGCTAATGTCAATAGAACTTTGATTACCTCTTGAATTTGGGAAACTGAACTTGGTTTGTCGTGGAAACTAGTTGAATGTGAAGGCTGATGGTACGTATCTGCTATCATTGTGCCTTTATCTTATATCGAGGCTAGTTGATTCAGCTTTGATGCTATGCTTTCTTATTTATATATATATATTTTTATAACGCATTGTGATGGAATTTAAAGTGTAGTGATGTGACTTGCATGGAGGGGTATTGAGTGAAAACTGAGAAAGTTGACACCGTCAGGCAATGTTTGGTACTAGGGAAGTGGGGTGGGATTGGGAAAATTTTTTACCCATTCCTCTGTATCCTGCGTTTGAATCAAGGAAGGGAGAGGATTTTTTTTCTTCCTCAGGCCCACCTCCATTCTCTGTGAACATGGGAAATGGAAGCCTAAGCTCTTTGGTGGGTTTCCCATTTTATACGTGGATATGAATCAATTTTTTTTTTTTCCTCATCCTCTCCCATCAAACAGCTAGACCAACCAACCAATCTCTATTTTCGCACCTTGTTGTCTCTCTCTGATTTCCACCTTACCCACCGATCACCATCACAAACCACTATTTGTTTCTCTCATTTTCTCTTCCATCTATGGCGACAAACCAACAGTAGTTGCAATTGTTGTCCTCTCTACTCTCTCTCTCTCTCTCTTTTTTTTTTTTTTGACGAGTTTGAGGTTGCAATCATCTAAGTTTGATTGAAATTGATTTAGATGAAGAAACTCTTCATTTGGGTTCAAGGAATTGAGTTGTCTACTTGTTTTGATTATTTTATTTTATTTTATATTTTGATAAATTGTTTTGATGATGTTGTGATGTTGTTGATGATGTTGAAGACGGTGAAAGATGATAATGATGAAGAATTGGATTATTGATGATGTTGATGAATTGGGTTGATGATGTTGAAGACGGTGGATATCTACCAGATTGGATCTCTATCGTCCATCCATTTGGATTGACGAGGTGGATGGATCTCTGCTCTTTTTTGTTTTTTTCAAATTTTTTGTAAAATTAATTTTAAGTATATAATTAAGTAATTAAATTAGTTTTATTTCAATTCAATCTCAACTTGTATATTAAATACAATACGATATAATTTTAAGAGTAACCTTGTTTTCACCCCATTAATATTTTATGGGCACCCTAAATTTGTATATATTTTAAAATTTTAATACTATTCTTAAACTAAATTATTAATATTATAATAAAAATAGCATAATTTTTTAAAAAAATGATAATAACTTCCCACCTTCAAACTCTGACTGCACCGCCACTTTCAAACTCTCTTCTCTTCCTCCTCCTCCAGTCTCTCTTTTTTTCACCACTCATTTTCTCACATTCTTTTCTTCTTCCTATCAAACCCTCGAATTCCCGACCAAAAAACCCCCACTCTCTGCCTCCCAAAAATCTACGCCGTTTTCTACTCCGATCATCAAGACCTCACTCTGGGTGACTATTTGGCCTTTGAAGAGATTAATTTTCGGGTGAATTGGGTTAGACATTGGGTTTTGCAAATTTCTTTAAAAGAAATCAATTCTTGCAAATATGTACGTATTTCTTAATTCTTCAAAGGAGTTTTTTTGGGTCAAACACTAGGTTTTGCTTGTATCTTCGAAGGAAGCAAATATTTTAGACACTGAGTTTGCAAATATCAAACCGAAGCAATTAATTCTTCAAAGGCAGCAAATGTTTTTTAAATTAATAGAAAAGGACATATTTGGTATAAAACGAGGTGGGCTTATAAAAATAGATCTTTTAAAAAAAATTAGGAGAAACTTCATTTTAGTTTTTGATATTTCAAAAAATATTATGTTTTTAAATTTCATTCGAAAATAGCTCTTTTTATCCTTAATTTTTTAAAAACTCTACAAAAAGATTTAAACCGTCAGTCAACTGACAGTCAATATTAATAAAATGTGTAAAAAAATATTTTTATCCTTGATAGCTATTAGTTTCAAATAAATTATCAGATTATCCTAATAAAACAATAAATTTATAAGTTAAATGATCTAAAATGTCTTTAAATTTAAGTTATTAAAAATAGCTTACGGTCATTGTTAACCGTCAGTTGATTGACGGTTTAAGCTTTTTTTAATAGTTTTGAAAAAGTTAAAAATGAAAAGAGCTGTTTTTAAAATAACTTTAAAAACTTGATATTTTCTAAAATTTTGATAATTAAAATGAAATTTTTCCAAAAAAAAAAATTAATACGATGCACAAACAAAGAGGGGTGTACATACAACTTTTGAGGGGTGGTAATATTGCCACTCTAATTTTAATCAAATCTCAAGTTTTATCAAACATGAGATAATAAATTTTTAATTAATCAAACTCTTATTCTCATTTCCAATCTTAATTCCACAACCAAACGTAGCTTTGTAGATTACTTAGGTTAGCATTCATTACTACGATGGTTGGGCTGGGGTGCCATGGTCACCCCGGGTCTTATTTGGCTCCGACTTGGTTATATCCATTGGTTAACAAATGCATCAAGGCAGATTTGGCAGGATGATACTGCCATTGAAGCGTCGAAGTTGAAGTTAAAGATGTAGTTAAAGTACCTGCCACTAAGATCGAACTACTATTCAGATGGTTGCCAAAACTCAACAGTTTAAAAACATATATAGCGAACAACTACACTCACTTTTTATCAAAACCATCGACAACCCTTAGTAGTATGTGTTTTTCATGGGCGGTTTTCCATCTGGAAAATGTTTGGAATTCTAGGTACTCTTGCCAGTACCGGAAACTGGATTATATTATTGTTGCTTTCTACTGAGACCAGTTTACAACTATCAATAGTAGGAAGAGCATTATAGATCAATTTTGAAAAGAAGCACGAAGGACCAGCTTATCTTCAATAAATAATAATATATTTGTACATTCGTTAACGAGGCATGGCTTCTTTGTTCTTAACTATAATTTAAAAACTAGAAAAGTAAATGAAAGCTCATTTGAAATATCTACAACGTTATTGATTACTTACTTCGATTACACAAATGAAGTGAGAGAGATTATATATAGTTCTCTGAGGGAATTGTGGAAAGTAGCGTTTAAATGTGTTTGTTTTCAATGAATTACAAATGATGTTTATGTACAAATTTCTCAGTAGCTAATTTGTTCAAAATTATCAACCAGAGAAACTGAGAAAGAGTAAAGAATAATAATTATGTACAAAGAATTAAAAAAGAAAATAATAGATTTTAAAGGATGTTTGTATACAAGTTTCTCAATAGATAACTTGTTTAGAATATAAAAAGGAAAGACCGTAAAGAGTAATAATGATGTGTAAAGAATTCAAAAAAAAAAAAAAGGTGATCTTATAATTATATGGAAATGTTTGCTCATTAGTACAGTGCTACCGCTTTTATCGTTTCTGAATAATTTAAAAGATTTAAATTATTTGCTTTTGTTGCCTTTTGCTAACTAATTTAGAATTTTTCACTTTACGTGTCTAATTTATGATACGTTTTATCATTTGATGTTCTATTAATATCTTCATAATGATATTCCATATCTAGAGCTCGGTATAACTCTTTTGCCCTTTCTTAAAGTTTTTGGAGATAATCATCTATTTTGGCTCCCAGAAAAATCCAAGGAAAAGGATATTGCATCAATGCATGCAAGGTGATCCTAGATCAATTCCGATGGTTTTTTTTTTTTTTTTTTCAAGTAATCTGCAATCAGAAAAAAAGAATTTGGTATGTCATCGAGGCAAAGAAAAAATAATAAAAAAAGTAATGCTTTACCTCTATTATTTCTGCAATAATGTCAAATGTCTGTTCATTGACTAAATTTTAATGAAACAATTTTCTGTGTTTGTGTCAACCTGAACACAACTTGTTAACAATGCTTATGAGCCACTATCATCGAAAATGGATAAGTAAGTTTCTATGTCCTCAAATAAGTATTGATCATTATGTTCTTCTTTTTTCTTTTTTCTTTTTCAATTTTCTTTTTAATTAAATATTATAAATTTGGAAGTTGGAAGAAGGGGCATCGACTCAAGCCTGTAATTCATTGATGTAGACCGGTTTGCAGACTTACCATTGCGCCATTTCAATTTTCATCTATTAATTACATTTTCACGATTCAAATATCTTATACTACCACCTAGGTCCTTTGGGTTGTGGGGTATGTACATGAAGAAAAAGAAAACGATGGACCAGGTATTTAAGACAATTAAATTCCACTTCTAGGTTAGTGTGAGGAGGTCAGATTCTTAAAATCTTGCTTTGAGCTCGCAAGAGATCTCAGCATATGAACATTAGAGTCTATGAGCAGCAACATACATGCATATTTATGAAAATTTGCAGGGTTATTATATAGATTAGTGGCGGATTCAGATAATTTGTTAGGGAGATATATGAACAAAGTAATAAAAACATAGAAAATTAAGATAATATTAAATATATAATATTTTTATGTAAAACAAAGTTCAATAATATAATATGGTCCAAATAAAATAAAAATATATATCGTACTTAAATAAAACAAATAATTTTACATTTAAAAATCCTAATGAAATCATTGAAATAAAAAAAAGAAAAAAAAAAGAAAAATAACATAAATGATCTAAAGTTATAATGAAGTAAAACTATAAAGTAAAAAATAAAAAATAAAATTGAACCATGACAATACGTGGACAAATTTAGTGCAATAACTTAAATCTTAAAGTTTAAGATTTTAGGATTTATTGATGAAATGCATGTATGTTAAATTTAAATTAGTAAAAGTAAAAAAAAAAATAAAAAATAATGAATTTATTAGGTTAATTTGGTATTATAAATGACAAGATGTTAACCGAAGATGAAGAGATATCATATGAAGAAGAAGAGGAAAAAAATTGCAAATTTTGTGTGGCACCCCAAAAATTGCAAAGTTTGTGTGGCAGTAAATAGTATTTATATAGGAGATAACATGTATCTGACTTATGAAAAAAATATATAAAAAGGAAAACACTAATTAATTAAGAATAGGAAAAATATTATGAGTAGAAAAAGTAGATATAAAAATGTTAAAAAAGTTATTACTGATATTATAAATAAAAATAATAAACAATAATGTTGAAAAAAAGGAAATAATAAAAAATTAGAAAAAAGAAGTAGACACCAAACAGTAAAACAAAACAGGAAGAGCATCATTTAAAATAATAATAATAATAAATAATGACAAGGTAGGAAGAATGATTTTGTGTTTACAAAAAAAAAATTGTAAAATGAGAAGTCAACAGGTCCAATTTTATTACACTCCAACTAACATTTTGTAACTTTCAGCTTTTTTTCAATTTGACATGATCCCTCAAGGATTTGCAAAATAAATTATATTATTAAAAAATTAATAACAAAAATCAAGAAAGTTATAAGAATGCAAAACTAATGATAGATTCTCTCTATCATTAATTACCAATGTTAAACTACCTCAATGAATGGGTAATTTGACCATAAGAAGCATGTATAACATTGAATCGCATTAATGGAAAAGGTAAACTTTATTTTTTATTTTATTTTTTTATACAACTACATTTGGTTTAAGATGGAACTTTTACTAGAATTAGGATTTCCTTAGTTTAATGGTCTTTTTAATTACTTCTTAAATTTTTAATTAATAAAAATAAATAAAATGCTGCAGTCCACTTTTTATCCAATCACAATTTGATATCTACCTATTGTAATAAATTTTTATATTAGATACTTTAAATATATAAATCCCTTTTTAAAAAATGCTTCATTCTTTTAATGTTTGTAATTATTTTTTTGACACATTGCGTGTTACTGTTGCATCAAACACATCACAACATTAATTTATCAAATTCAATCAAATCCGATTAATCAATTCAATCCAATCCTGTGAGGCTAATCTAATCCAAACTTGCATACCAAATGTAGTCCTAAGGTTTGCAATTAGTTTTTGTCAAGAGTTAGACAGATGGCTTGTTATAAAAGGAAATTTGGTGGTGTCTATCCAACATATAAATAACTCATGTCTGTCTGCACAGGATGATATAACCCTAGTTTTTTTTTTTTCCTTGAAAACATTGTCCTAGTGTCACTGTCCTCGCTTAACAGTCTCAGTTTCAACCTTCGAAAATGAGTTTGAGTTCAACCAGCACATCCAGAGTCAACAAGAAAAAGAAAATTTCAGATGATGATGATCAAACTTCTCTTCCATTGGACGTGATCATCAAAATATTGGTGAAGTTGCCAGTGAAGTCTCTTATGCGCTTCAGGTGTGTGTCAAAACTATTTGCGGCTTTGATATCCCACCCCAAATTTGCCAACATGCATCTCTTAAATTCCCCGAGAGAGGGGCTTGTTTTTCACTCTAGGGCTCTTTACTGCGTCGATCCTAGCAACCTGTCGTCTGCTAATAACTTCGTAGCAGTGGAGGACATGGTTGTGAAGAAACTATTAGAGAACAAAAGACGCAAGTCTCTTACAGTTCTAGGTTCCTGTAACGGCTTGCTGTGTCTGAAAGTTGGAATTTGGGTGTTTTTCTATAACCCTAGCCTGAAAAAATATAAGCAAATAAATGATTCTGGGTCTAGATATCGAAAGGCTGGCTTTGGTTACGTTAAGTCTGTTGATGACTACAAATTTGTGAAATTCCATGAAGACGTGACCAAGCTTTCGGTCTACTCTCTTAGAGGGAAGAAATGGAATCATATTCACAATAATTTTCCTTTAAATACTCGCCAACAGTTTGGAATTCATCTAAATGGATCTCTGCATTGGCTGGTTGAAGATTCTGAGGGTACAGCCCTTGCAATCGCAGCCTTTGATCTGATTGAAGAGAAGTTTAAGACCTTACCGCTGAATGATAGCATGATACAAAGTAATCATCATGTCCATTTTCTTGAAGTTTTTAATAACTATCTTTGTTGTGTAATAAATCATGCCGTTGATACAAAAATCCAATTATGGATTATGAAGGAGTATGGTGTGAAAGAATCTTGGATCCAAGTATTGAAAGTCGAAGGGCACAGATTCTGCAAGCCACTTTGCTTTCTGAATGACGGTAGTGGAAGTATGTTGGCGCAGATGGATTTGGAGTTGTTGATGTACCTAGATCCTAGAGATGGATTTGTGAAGAGCATAGAGGTCGAAGGTATTCGAAGAGAAGTTCCCCATGTGCATGTCGAGAGTCTTGTCGCACCCTCTTACGACAGAAAGAAGCCCTGGCAAAAGAAGGTAACTATAATTCTTTTTTTTCTATACTTAATTAAGTTTAATACTTTTATCGTTATCGTGCCATGGTACTGTTCTTGATGAAAATGAGTTAAAGTTAGGGTTTATGATTTTGTTTTCAATCATCCTTAATACTTTTTTATATCTTCGTATATTGATTAACCTGCTTAAACTTTAAACTAAATTATGACATGAAATAACAGAGAAACAAGAAAAAATGTTATTAGTATTGATTTACTTTGGCTTGAAATATTACATTGCATTGCTGCAACATGAAATGTTTATATTTAGCACATCATTGTGTAAAAAATTCTCACATTTACAACAGTGCAGTTTAAAGTTCAATCGGTACTCTTTTGCTAAAAGGTATTTTATAACTTTCAATAGTAGTAGGCATATTATTGGATTAGACAATTTCACAAGGTCAAGTCAGTTAAGTTTAATTCCAATTGTAGCTTCATTCTTCGTGTGTGCAGCTCCTTAATTGGTTGATGCCATGATTGTGTTTAAAGTAACAAATACATATAATCAATATAGAAAAATAATATTGTCCAGATGAGCTAAGGTAAGGGTGGTCTAACCCTCATCATTATCTCAACAGGTGGACTCAGCATTTGTTAATTAAATATCTAATGTCAGAAACTACTTCATATATGTTAAATGGGTTTGGTCTAAGACTTCGAATTACAATAGAAGTACCAGCTTTGATTGTGAAAAAAATGAAGTGAGGTCTTCATTTTGCTTTTCATCATAATGTAATGAATGTATAAGTATTGATAAATCACGTGTTATTAAATAAGACGTAAGAATAAGAAAAATAGAATTTTGAGTATAAAAATTCTTTCATTAATTGATCATTCATTTATTATGGTTTTAGTTATTAGGGTCTTAGCATATTGATTTTTTTTTTTTTTTAATTTCTACTTGAAAGATAATTTAGTCCTATAAGCTTTTATAACATAAAAGTATAATGATGTTACAATCATTAGATATATGTAGCTTGGTTAAATCTTTTGATTGGCATAAGAGATTTCCAATTATTGTAAAAGACAGGTTTAAGAAAGGTCAATTATCTATGTGCTGTTGTATAAGTTCCCCACTTTATGATAATAATGGAATTGATTGTCATCTAACCGTAATATTGCACTAAAGACTTTATAAATATGCAACATGAAATATTGAGGAGCTTATGATGATCATCTTTGATAGTATAATTTGTTAGTTACTTAGTTGTTGTGATTTTTTTAATTGCTTGTTTTGTTTTGTTTGTTTTGTTTTTTTTTTTTTTCAGATGGGAAAGATATTGGACAACTGGTTATAAAGCAGAGCTACCAAAGGCTAATGCAGAAGAACTGCTAATTATTTTTCTTTTTGTGTGTCTTGCAATGTATGTCTAATATGCTAATGAGTTACATGTCTTTGTATGGGGATTGAGGGACATCCTGAAGTTCATTAAAGCTTGTATCAAGAGTAGCATAACATTTATAAATGCTGGCAACTTGTGTTGCGGATACATTTATTTTGCTTCGATTATCTAAATTAATTTATCTTGCTTTTGTTTCTACCATATATTTTATAACATGTGAAAACTTTGATCGCTTTGAATTTATTTGGTAATAATGTCTAGAATGTAGCGGAATGTGCATGTATCTCCATTGTTGTCGTGCCACGTAAAGAAATTTATCTTGTGGTATAACTAGCAATGGAGGATGCATGATCCATCCTGCTTCAACTAAGATTTTTCCCTTGTTGGATTTTATTCGGGTTATTAGCATACACACATAGACAACTTCAATGATGAATTTATAATGTTCGGTAACTTTTGTTGTGATGCATTAATTTTTATTTAACCATCTTACAGTATGTTTTTTAGTAACATATGAAAGTATTCATTTTGATTGCTCTAAATCTAATTGGCAAGAAAGCCAATGGAATGCGTGTGCATATCCACAATTGTTGTCATGCCAAATAAGGCCATTTATCATGTGGTACAATTAGCAATGGAGGATGCATGGTCGATCCTGCTTCAATTAAGATGTTTTCGTCGTTAACTTTTATTCCTAGCTATTAGCATATGTATACGCACACGTCCACAACTTCAATGATGTTAACAACTTGTGTTGTGGATGCATTTATTTGTTCTAACCATCGAAAATTAGCTTGCTTTTATTTACCTTATGCTTTATAGCAACATGTGAAAGTATTAATTTTTATTGCTTTGAACATAGTTGGCAAAAATGGCTACAATGTATATCTCCATGGTTGTCATGCCATGTAAGGAAGTTTGTCATGTGGTACTATTATCAATGGAGGATGCAGTTGCCCATCTGCTTTAGCTAAGATATTTCCTCGTTGGCTTTTGTTTGTGCTATTAGCATATACAGATGTATATGTGTACACATTTCGATGGTGATGAATTTTTGTTCTAGTGATTATTTCTCAATGTGCTATATCTTAGATATAAGGGTTAGATTAATCATATATATATTTATGTATGTATGTATGTATGTATATGGGATGAAAGATTTTGTTGCCTTAATTCTTGAAATAATAAAACGACAAAAGAGATGGAGTGGATTCTTTGCCTGAACACTGAAAATGGTTTGCTACAATATTACTGTGCATGTAGGTCTTGAGAGTATTATTTAGGATTGCCTTTTGAAGTTCAAAGACAACAGTCTACTCAAATTTTACCCTGTAATAATATTCACATGCCAATCCCATTTATGTGTAGTGATGATTGAAACAATAATAATAGAATATTTCGATAAGAAATGTACACATTGTTGGATTTAATAGATTGATTTTAGAATGATATGATAAGGTATTCTCGTAGCAGAAGAAGGATGAGTGTTTTGTTGCAACTCCGGAATATATAATTTGTCTATGGTGGGTGGATGAGTCACTGATTTAGAACTAGCTTTCGCTCCAGCCTCGAGTCCGATAAATAAATAATGAGAAATGCTCATCTCTCATGTGCCAGGAAGTGAAGAAGATGGAGTATGTAAGTACAGCATTGGATGTCAAAAACAGCTTTTTCGATATATATATAAGTTTTTGGATGGTGAACAATAGACTCTACAAGAAAAAAAGAAGAATATTCTATGAGGCTTCTACCATGATGAAGGTAGTAAATCTTCACATACAAGACTTTCACTTTTATCGGCAAGATAAGAAAAAAAAATTAATTATATTGTGTAAATAATAATGTTAAGAACAGAAACAACAAAGTCGGAAGAGCACATTGATTTCAAGAATAAATTAACAAAAATGAAAACACAATTGTATAAATCAATATAAACTATTGATTTCATTTTAATAGATGAGTTATATCAATCATATCAACTTAAAATTTAGATTTAAATTTATTTATTGATTTATCATATACTAATAGCAACTGAGTAATTGTGAACTGTTTAATTATAATTAAGATTTGATTTATCATGTTAATAAAAACTGAGCAATTGGAAATACACAATCCTTCCTTATCAACATCTGCTATGAAATCATTGTTAACTAGAATGTCATCATTGAGACCTAGGATAATTACGATGCTTATGAATCACTTTCACCAAAAACGTTAGCTTCTATATAAAGTATAGATTACGTTGTGTGTTTTTTTAACTAGTACAATTTTGAGAGTTGAGAGACGATATAGTGACTAGCATCCGTAATTTTATTTGTTTATTAACATTATCTGTGTCTTAACCCACTCCAATTTTTTTGGGTGGGTGGGGTGATTATTATATATGTTTGGAAATATGCAATCAAAAACGCAAAATCAGATACACATATAATTGAAAAAAACAAGAAAAAGAAAATGATGCTGATGCAATATTTTACTTGATTAGGGGAAATCTCCTACATCCACGGAGTGAATCTACACTCTTTCCATTAAAAACAATGTTTACAAATGGAAGTTCCGTCACACTCTACCTTGCGACTCTTACATACAACCACACATAACCCTAGACTCTCAATGCATGTACGTAGCGCTATAATGCTGATTTCAGAATTCATACTTCAACTATCTATATATATACACAAAACTATTCTATGGGCAATGCCTCTTAACTTTTAAAAGTTAGGACGAATCAATCAAATTCATCCATTGTATTTTCTCTCCTAAAACAAATTCTCTCTCTATTTAATTCAAATGAAATAGATGAATTTAATTGATTCGTCTTAACTTTTTAAAGTTATGAGATACTTACCATAGAAATACTATATATACATATATATAAACCTTTATTTTGCACATATTACAGTTGAAAGAAAAATACGTAGTATAAATTATTGCAAAAGAAGTTATAATAATTAAAAGATGATAGCTAAATAAAGAAAATAATAATTAATTGCAAAATTAACCATGGATTCTTTCTATCTTTTCAGACATCAAAACTAGCTCAATGAAAGGGTCACATGAACATTTAAAACAATAAATCCAACACAAAGAGGAAATCTCATAATCTTCGAATTTTCAATAAGAAAACAAACATATAGAATGGTAAAAAACACTTTCTTGTATATATTTTAGTATTTTTGGGAAGAAGAATGGGAGTTTATTTGTATCATACCTACGAATTACATAACATAATGCAAAGGCCTTTATTTTAATAAATTTTAAATTTTTAATTAACAAATATGTAAATGCCCTTTATACAATTTTGTAATTGCGGCACAATTAATGGTAATACACGTCTCTCTATAAAATAAAGATCTTTGAGTTTAATCTTCCTTTCTAAATTAAATAATAATAATAATAATTAATACTAAATGCATGCCTTTAAACATGATATTCATCCATTCCTTGTAATTCTATTTAAAAATAATATATATATCTATATATATATATATATATACTGATTGATTGAAGAACCACACAAGATATTTTCCTTGAGATTTGCACTTTGCACTAACTTTTTTGTATGAGGTGACAAGTGGCGCTTTATAAAACGATGTTCATCATGTCGAAGCATATATAAATCATTTTTAACATAACCCTAGTTTCACTCTTAGCTTCTATACCGTCAACTTTGCGTTTCAAATATCAGAGATTAAGGCTTTCAGACAACAGCTGCTCCGACAACCATGAATAAGCAAACGAAAGCATCTGTGGTTCTTCCAAGGCTGATGATCGCTAAGATACTTGCAAAAATGCTTGTGAAATCTGTTATGCGATTCAAGAGCTTGTCCAAGGAGCACGCCAAGCTGATAGACCACCCGAAGTTTGCCAAAATGCATCTCCAATCCGCAAGCAAAAGGCAAGGTCAAAATATTGAACGCTGAGGAGATCACCTTAAGTGAAAAGGGTCATGAGTGTGTTTTATTCAATAGAAAGTAGGAACTGGTAACGAGCCAATCCAACTCCATGAGGTTTCCAAAGTAGTTTAATAAAATGTTAAAGTCTAACAACAAAGTTCTTGTTAACCCATCTGCCTTTAATGGATGACATCGAAATGAGAAGACGATAGTCAAGAATAACAAACATTCATAAATAAATCCACATAGAAGCATATATCAAAATTTATAGGTCCTAATAGTAACAAGCAGGTGGGTCTTTATAGGAAAAATAATACCTTGCCTTTTGCTTGCGGATTGGAGATGCATTTTGGCAAACTCGTTTCTTCTGTTGACAAAACACTTGTAGCAAAGGAGGATACAAGTCTAACGGAAATATTAGGTGGAAACTCGTACTACACAATTTATATTAGGGGACACTGTAATGGTCTGGTAGCCTTTAGACGTGGACGCCATTTGTACTTCTATAATCCAGCCACTAAAAGATGCAAGGAAATATTAGATTACGACCATCGATATGATAAATGTGGTTTGGGTTATGCTGAGTCCCTTGATGATTATTATTATGTCAAAACTTATGATTCTGATAAAATGAATATTGTTTATATCTACTCTCTAAGGGAAGATAGCTGGACAGATTGTCCAAATGACTTTTGTTTCAATTCCATCAACTCGACGGGGATTCCTCTAAATGAAGCTCTCCATTGGTTGGTTTATGTTAATAATGATCCTGTTGGTGCAATTGCTGCTTATGATTTGGCAAACAAGAGGTTCAAGAAGCTTCCTCTGCCGGATTATATGGTAGAAAATGTTTGTCACAGCTATGCTTTTGGGCTCTTGGGGGATTGTCTTTGCTTGTTTAGGGAGAATGAATGTAATGCACTTGAACTCTGGATCATGAAGAAATATGGAGTGAAAGAATCTAGGACAAAAGTTTTGGTAGCTGAAGGGTATGACTACCTGATGCCCTTATGTGTCATGAACAATGACGAGAGAACAATATTGGTGAAAATCGATTTAGATAAACTGTTGTTTTGGGATACAGAGGATGGAAGATTTAAGAAACTTGAAAGTTGAGGGTGTTGCTCCTTCTGACTTTGAACCGCGCGCATATGTTGAGAGCCTTGTCTCACCTGATTATGGAAATGACTTGGCAAATGAAGGTAACAAAAATTCTTCATTTTCTATACCTTTATTTTAATTTAACAATTTATCATCATCATATCGAAGTACTTATCATGATGGTAAAAAATGTAAAGTAGGGACTATGTTTTGTTTACAATCAATTGTGGTATTCATGTGTATGTAATTGTGCATGTCTTGGTATTCATCAGTTATTGAAATGTATTTAACTGGTCTTTATTTTTTCCAGGAAGGCTGGTGGGATAATGGTTAGATTTAGAAGAGCCAACTGAAGCCTAATGAAGAATTGAAATTTTCTTTTTTTGTTTTTTCCTTTTGTTGTAATAATTCTGTATGATTACAGAAGTGTCGTAATGTAGAATGAGATCATTGAGGGACCAATGGATCATGAAGTTTTGAAAACATTTACAAATTTTCTGACATTGTGTTATGGATGCATTTATATGTTTTTGTTATGATCTATCTAAATGATCTAGTTTTGCTTGTGGTTTTGCTTGTTCTTTGTAGTCTTCCTTCTTCTGTGCCAAAATTTATGCCTTTATTTTGGCAATTGAGATTGCTTATGAGAAGGGTTGGTTTAGGCTCATATTAAAAGCAATTCTCTGGCTATGATTCATTGCTTTATGATTTCTTCCTTCTAGCGAGCCTTCGTGTTTGATGGTTGAACTGTCTCTCGTTTATTTGCATTTGCAGGTTTTTGTTTCTTATATCTATAGCCAATATTGGTTTAGGTTTTCCAGTGCTTCACTGGTGGAACAAGCAGCCTCCTTCATTGATAATCGTTAGAGAGCTTCATCTTAATGCTTGTGGAATTTCCTAATTTTGTTTCTGCTATTCTGTTTTCCAGTGAGCTGCTCTTGTTCCCTTCTCTTTCTTTTTTAACTAAATTTCTGTCTCTGATTTTCCCTCAGAGATTTAGATAGAAAAGAACAAGTACTGGCTTGAAAATGTTTTGAAACTTCTATTATGTTAACTTATGAATGTTGGAAATTTGTGTTATGCATATATGGATGCGTTTTTTCTGTTTTGATCACTTTGAATTTAGTTGGTGTGAAGGCCCTAATATGTAGCAAAAATGCACGTGACTCTCCTGTTACGAATACGATCATGCCATGCAATAAAATTTACCACTCGATGGTAAAATTTTAACGAAAAATACTTGATACGTTCTATTAACCCTAGATATTTTCCTAATTAGCTATTATATGGTCTCTATATACATGCACACTCTTCAATGATGAGTTTAAATTCTAGTGATTCATGTTATATCTTTGATGTAAAAGGTTAAAGTAGGTATTATATATATAGATGAGATGAAGGATTTAGATGAATTAATGCTTAAAATAAAATACGAGCAAGTAATAGTAGATTCTTTTACCTGAAAAAGAAAAACGAAAGTACATCTCCACATTTTATTGCATGTCTTGAGAGTATTATTTGAGATGATGTTATGAATCTTGACAACGACGCTATTAAAATTTTACGATGCTATAAACTTCAAATGGTAATATCATTTTCTTGTCACAAAAACTGATATCTTATGAAGATTGACACGATACAAATAAAAGATCGATTTTGTTAACAAATATACACGTGGTATGACTTAATAGGCATTCACTAGGACAACATGATATTGTATTATTGTAGGAGACGAAAGATCAATTAATTTTATTGCTATGTAATTGGGAAGTAGGGTAAGTTGCAGCTGCAGAATGCATCATCTATCATTGTGTAATTAATGGTGAGAATCACTGATATGGAAACAGACATTGTCCAGCCGCCAGATAGATTAGCTGCCTGCCTTGCTACTACATTCAATTAACAAGCCCAGAAGTCCAAGACTATGGATGATTACTTGAGAAAAATAAAAAAAAAAAAAAAGTGTCAAAGTCTTACATCGAATAGATATACATTCTTCTATGGATTTATGAAAGAAAGTGCATACCCCTTCTTTTTAGGCTTAGTATTTTGGTTAGTTGTAAGTGCTTGACCCGTGATATAGAACAATAATGTGACATTTTACTTGTAATAACTATTCATTTGCATAAGCAATATAGGATTTTACAAGTAGATAAAATGACATTTTTCCTTTGGAGTTACAAAAATCAAATACTTAGACATGGAAGTAAGTAATTTAATGTTTAATTTGTTTGAATACATAGAGTAAGTGTAATAAGCTGTCTAGAAGATTCCTCAGAGCTTCAGCTTAGCAATCATGTCAAAGACTACAAGTCCTATAAGCATCATTTGCAGCGTCTCACTAACCTCAATTACAAAAATGTCAAACCTCGATCTACACCCTCTTTTAATCACAATCGGTATGGGGAGATTGATCCTCAAACCTTCTGTTTTATGTGCCACAAGAGATACTAGGCTATGTGTTTGGAACCATTGTTAACATCATTTATTTTTTCGGTCTGCATTTATATGTCACCATTTTCTTCATTTTATTCCAATTTGGTCATCTTCATTTTAGTTCAAGTAATTCTTTCCCATTATTGGCTTCACGTGAATCAGAAGAGCATTTAGAGCATTGGATGTTGAATTTGCCACAGGACCAAACTACATAGCTAGAAAGCTGTATCCATAGGATAACAGTTATGAATCCGAAGAAATCTGGGAATTTATAGCCAAAAAAGAATAAACCTTAATTTCGGTCACCATATTAATACCTTACTCTCCTTCAGAAGTAGCCGCAAAGCATTTCTGATAGTTCATGAAGAATCAAACATAAACAAATCCTATTACAAATTAATAAATACTTGTATGGAACATATCATAACAAATAACTAATTAATCTATATATCCGACAGTAAAATTGTAGGAAAAATAAATAGAATGGAACACATAATTATTATCAACATCGAACTTTCAAAAAGAAAAAGAAAATGGAACACATTAAACGACTTTTTATACATTTTACAATATTTTTTATGGCAAAAATTATGAAAGTTTACTAGTATCCATCATCATAGCTACAAATTTCAATAGTTTAGATGTCTACCCTTTTATAAGGCATGTATACAACAAGACAACATAACCCTAGTCTCACTTTCGGCTTCTATAGCGTCAACTTTATCTATCAAATGTCAGTTGATGAGGGCTTTCAGACAACAGCTGCTCCGACAAGCATGGAAGGACATGAAAGAACCTGCTGTGATTCTTCCAAGGCTGCTGATTGCTATGATACTTACAAGATTGCCTGTGAAGTCTCTCATGCGATTCAGGTGCTTGTCCAAGGAATCTTCCAAGCTGATAGAGACCACTCTAAATTTGCAAAAATGCGTCTCTCCAAATGTCAGAAGGATAGCCTTGTTTTCCCTTCATGGACTCTTCACTATGTTGATCCTGTCCAACTATCTTCTGTCAACAGGGTTTGTTGCAGTGGAGGATGGAATTCTCAAGAGGGTATTACAAGGTAGGTTTTCCCGCTCATCAATTCATATTAGAGGTTCTTGTCGTGGTTTGTTATCCTTTCAATTTGGACGTAGTTTATTTCTATTATAATCCATCCACTAAACAACATAAGGAAATAATAGACACCAAACATCGATATTCTAAATGTGGTTTGCGTTACACTGAGTCTATTAATGATTACAAGTACGTGAAAATTTATGATGATCGATGATGATAGAAAGATTATTTGGGTTTACTCTCTAAGAGAAGAAACGTGGATATATAGATTTTCTGATTACTTTCCCTTTTGAACAATGACGAGAAAACAACATTGGCGAAGATGGATTATGATCGATTGTTGATTTGGGATGCGGAAGTGGAAATTCAGGAATGTTGAAGTTGAAGGCATTCGTATTGCCAACTTTTGTCCGCGTGTTTACGTTGAGAATCTTGTCACATCTATTTACAAAAATGACTTGTCAAATGAAGGTAACAATAATTTTTCCTTTTCTAATACTTCTAAGTTAATTTAACACATTAGTTTATCATCATAGCATAACATTTGTGTCTTGATGGTAAAGGAAGTAAAGTAGGAATTATAATTTTGTTTACAATTAATTATTCATGTATGTCTTGGTATTCAGCAGTTGTTGAGATGTATTTAAAGGCTGGTTTTTTATTTTTATGGTTTTTTGACAGGAAAGCTAGTAGGACATTGGTTAGATTAGAAGAGACAACCATAAGCTAATGAAGAATCAAATTTGCTTTTTTCATTTTCTTGCAATAATTTTTTATGAATTCAGAAACCGTTGTAAAGCGCAAGGAGATCATTGAGGGACTGATGACTTGTAAACTTTTTAAAGCTTGTAGCAATTACAAGCCGAGCATTTAGACATGTTGGCACAATGTGTCGTGGTCCTTGTGGATGCATTTATATATTTTGTTATGTTCAATCTGAGTCTAGTTTTTTTCATCTTTTCCTTTTACAATATTTCGAATATTGTTTTAACATGTCAAAGTATTTGCTGGCTATGATGCAACGCAAGGAAATACTCATGCAATGATTTAATAATTGAAATATGTTATCAGTTCACACTGCAATCCCATTTACTTGCAATAAAATTTCAAACGTAACTATGATGGATTGATGATTGAAATAATTAATAATGTAGACTTTGATAACAAATATACACGTTGTAGGATTGAATTGAGGGACATTAGAATGATATGATGCGATATGCTCCTAGCAAATGAATAATTGAGTTTATTGCCGTGTAATTGAGGTAAGGTAATTTGCAACTCCATGATATCAATTTTGTCAATGGAGAATGGTGATTAATCACTTATCTATGTACTGTTATTGTCCAACTGCAGGTAATTTAGCTGCTTGCTTCACAAATACTTCCAATCACAATCCAAATCAGAATCTGCATCCGATAGATACAGGCTGGTTTATAGTTTTTAGAGGATGGTTAGAGCGCCACCTAGTCTTTTGGGTTGGCTGACAACTCCTGACTTGTGATAATTTTGCAAATCTAAAACAATATATGTGACATTTTACTTGTAATAAGTAATGACCATCGTATAAGTAACAAGAAATTACAAGGAAAATGACATTTTGCCTGAGGAGTACTAGTTTCCAAGATCTAATCTTGCATGTATAATGAGCTGTCTACTTTTTGGGAAAATGCCAGAATGCTCTCTTCTGTTGCATATTATTGGATGAACTTTAAAGGTTGGTGAGGAAGTTGAGTGGAAAATCACACATCACCCACTTCTTGTGTAGTTGCATGCAATTCAAAATTCCACATGCTTGTAGAAAGATTGAAGAGTTAAAGCTTCAATCCAGCTATCATGTCAAAGACTATAAATCCTAAAATCAGCATTTGCAATATTACACTATAAGCCTATAACCTCTGCTACCAAAAACGTCAAAGCTAATAGGCTCTTGATTAATCGCGGAAAATGATCATTAAACATCCTGCTGTTTTGCAGCAAGAGAACTAACTTACTAGTCTATTTTAAAAGTTATTTAAAATTTAACATCTACTTTTGCAAACAATCTGCAAATGTAGTCATTTTTTTTTTTTTTTTAATTTTATTCCAATTTGGTCACCTTGGCACTAAAACCATGGCGTATGATTTTCCATAAATATGAGGGTAATGCCCTCATAAACACATCCCATCAATGTTGTTGCTGCAACATACAATCAAAAACACCTCCATTAGGAGGATGGTTGGAAAAAAAATGATTGAACAACGAAAAGATTTCCCAAAGAAAGATTCCACCTTTTGTTTGTATCCCAAGCAACTCTTTCCCACCATTCGCTTCAGCTGGATCAGATGCAAGAAGAGAATATGTACAGCTTTGGATGTCGAACTTGTCTACCTTGACAGACCGAAACTCAATGTGGAAATGCGATGTCAGCTCAAAGTAGGAGGGAGGTTATCCATCTACAAAGCGGTATCCATAGGATAGCAACCAAGAATACGAAGAAATCTCACAAATTCCTGCCAAAAAAAAATAGACCTCAATTTCAGTCAAGATACTAAAACCTTGCAGTCTTTTCGGAAGCAGCCATAAGTCAATTCTCATAGTTCATGAATACAAAATTATCAATGAAGCTTGGATATATATAAAAGAAGATAACAGTAAATATCTATGTGTTTGTCATGTATGAACTAGCAAATCAGACTAAAGAGGAAATTTATCATTAACAATTGAATGCAAAACAATTCATTGTGTAAGGCAAGCTAATATTTCATTAAAGTATTCATTAAAATGAAAAGAGAATATCGGTGTATTCAAGAAAATACTAAGAAGCATTCAATTTCCAGTTTTTAAATGGTCATGGTATACAATCGAGTCCATGAGCATCAATAAATCTATGTTCATGAAATGTTGTAGGGTTATCTCACAAATAATTGGAGTGTACATTTTATGCTGCCTTATTTGAAGCAGGACTTTACTTCTGGCTGTAGATGTGATAGAAGATGACAATGTATACCGTTTGCAGATAGACTGCTGAAAAATAACAGATGTCTACTTAGAAGAATTGATGCTCCTTGACATGAGGATTCGATAAAATTTATGTAAAACTCCATGTAACCACCATTTCTACGTTTCAAAACAAAACAAATACCGTCATCTTGTTAGTTCTAATAATATAATGGCCTCTTTAATTCATATAATATTGTTACATCAGTTAAATGTTTGTAAAGCAAGTTCATATGCATATACTTATAAGATCATAGAAGGTAAAATCATGCCTTAATGCTAGACCGGTTAAAACAACTAGCACAATCTCTAAATAATTGCAGTACACTACATATCGACAAACAATAAGACTAATTAAATAAAATGGCGACCATATTGATTATCCAAAAGATCAATAGCCCCTAGTGATATGTTACAAATGGAACACATTTAGAGCAAATAGCATAAGATAAGTTGCAGCAATGAAAGATTGTAGCATGAAATCCATAGATTTAGCAACTGCCTGATAATTAAGAAAAAGTAAATCTAATTATCACAGGTGAAAAGCACAAGAAGTTTTATCATTCTTCACTTTCATGATTGAAGAAAAGCTAGACCTGCAAATGCCCCAAGGCAAATTGTGCACGGGGATCAGCCATGGAAGCTTCAAAGTCGATGAAAAATAGATAGTCAAAGTACCTGCCACCAAGAGACCAATCACATCTATGGCATAGACATCTCATAAAACATTTACTATTCCAAATTTTTGAACACTATTATCTTCCAGCTGTGAACAAGAAGATTACATACACTACTGATATAATACCAAAACTTGATCTTGAAAAGCAAACCAAAAACAGAATGAGCCTTATGCTTCCTCTTATTTTGGTTTTCAAGCAATTAAAAACCAAAGTCAACAAAATAATTCAATCGATCAGTTGAGAAGGGCTCCAAGTTTTATGATTTTGATGATGTAATATTAAGTTGAAACAAAATGTTGATACAATAGCATGTCTTCAGAAACAAATTAGTCATAATATATAAATAAAGTCAAGAGAATAAATAAATAAAAGATATCTAAGAATGTTGAGGGAAACATAGATTGAAGGAGAATTTATATTCTTTGAAGAGGGTAAATTCTACATTGTTTCCTGTAGGATTTTAGGACATTAAAAGTTCCTTTGGGAATTATATCATAAAAAATATTCACATTTTCTTCTTCCAAGAGAACACAGAATCTAAAGGTAAACAGACGGATAAAACACGAAAAAGAGAGAAGCTATTTCAATGGGAAGTCTAGGCTGTCCAGTTATCCACTCAAACTGTGGAATGTAATGAAAAATAGGTTAGAGAACAATAAGTTTGAAGGTGACTCAACAAAAGATCCACATTATATCACCACCTTAGATGCGTAACTTAGCATAAAATCAGAATATGGAGTGGTAACATAGCTATTGACAGTTTTACCGTCATGTTTTGGACAAGTTGCGACACTAATGTATCACATTTTATCCATGAAATTTAGCAACAGTTAATGTACGTACTTATTTAAACATAAGATATATATTTCCAACTCCACAGTAAAAATATTTTAATTAACAACTTCACTCACTTTGCACTCCCTTTATTGGAATCATCAACAACCCTTACAGGATGCTTTCGCTGTGGGCGGCTCTCTATCTGGAAAAAGGATCCAAAGGAAAAAGTAATATCAGATCTTTTCAACACAATATATTGATAACAGAGTTACACTCTTATTTTCGGCTACCTTTGTCAAGTTAATGCTCCTCGAGGCAAACACAGACAAGGCTTTGAACAACATACCGGGACCTTCCTCTAGAGTGAAAACGATGCTCGTCTGATGGGGTGAGAGAATATATATTAAATTGTTTTCTTAAAGACTTTTAATAACATATCACTGAGTAACAATGATAGATACCTTATAGGGCCTGTCAATTCCTGAAATTATGGGTTCTCTTGCAAGAATCAGAAAACGAGTAATATTATCATCATTATCCTGGTCAGTGCAGGTGAACCAAGATTGATTCAGATGGAATTTTTCACAAACTGCAACTAGAATTTCTAGTGAAATGAAAAGATATATGAGCAACACACAAGAACTTGAAGACAACCGGCAGCAGGTAGCATACATCCATTTTTGTTAACTCATTCCATCAAAAAGTCTAGTAGAAGCATATTAACATTATCTCACAAGATCATGTAGAAACCTGCATCCCATTTCATGCTGTCCACTATGTAGAATAAGTTTTGCATAGGTTTTATCACTCAACCAGTCAAATGTGTTTGTAGGCTCTAGCTTAGCAGGCCATACTTTAGATTGGGATATTTAATTATAGGCATATCACAGCATATTCAACATTCACCATGAAATGCTGATAATTGGACAAGGACACATAAGGAAAAGGTTAAGGACTCAAAAAAATAAAATGTTTAACTTAAATCGACCTTCCCAAATCGAGATCAAGATACTAGTATATTTGTTCCTTGTACTGTGATTCGATAGCCACTTTGTCAATTGCACAAAGCATAGCTGGCATCACATTCTAAAAATGTCTCATTTTTCAGAAATAATAATAGAGTTCTCCACAACGTACTTTATATCACCTTCCATTTAAAGGTCACCAAACTTCGAAAAGAAAAAGTTTAACTAAGGAGCCAAACATGGTTTTGAAAAATATGAATTTCTTTTCAGCATAAGATGGTTTAATTGCTTCATCCTCAAAGTAATATCGGTGCATAACTGCATTAAAGCTCTAAATAACCAATGGATATTTTAGACTAGATACAGGGCACGTAGCAGATAAATGGTGTTCAAAATGAATTAACAGACTGAGACAATCCCTATGGAAGGAAATCATTCAGGCTAATCTGAGAAAAGAGCTAGCATGCAGGAGGACAGCTGTTACTAACCACAACCAGGAAAAAGGCATCACTAATTCTATAAACAAACAAGAGAAAATTCTGCAGACAATTGGTTCTTCTGGGGATAAACGGAAGACTACCAATGCGAGACACAATAACACCAGGTCAGTCAGATTAACAAATGGCAACAACATCACCTAATTTCAATTCAGCTGAAACAATTATCATCCTCAGGTATATTTGCAATGAAGCAATGCAACATCAAGGCATAGAAAAAACAAGGAAACACCATACCTGAATCTTTTCAGCAAGAATGTCAAGCCCGTAGATTTCAGCAGCTCGAGCACTTGCAACTGCTCCAGTATCTCTTTTGCCACTTGAAGCCACAATCTGATTCAAAAGGCTTTACTATAAGTATACAAACAGCCTCCAATGTAACTCAAACAAACCTACAAACAGGGCACAAAGGCTTTCTAAAGATTACCTGAGCAGCACCAGCCGAATCATCAACACTAACTCTGTTAATGCCTAACTTGCTTAGTGTCATCTCACATTGTGCAAGTGCCTGCATGAGACAAGTTTGATTAGCTGACCAGAAAACCTTGAGAACTCAATCTTCAAATTTAACAGAAAGGCAATTTACATAACACAGTAAACCGTATTCAAGATTTTATGAACCTAAGGATCCAAGGGTCATGAAGCTAAAGTAATCCATACAAATCCCTTATGACAACTATTTACAACACTTCCTTGTAAACAATGCTAATGTATAACGTAAATTCTGTAAACGGTTATATTGTAGGTTCTATTTGGCAGACTTCCAACGAAAGAAAGGCTAACCCTCCCTGAAATTGGGTTTCCTAGACAGGCATGATGCCGTTCAGTGCCCATGTCCATAATTACACATCTTCCCCACTCTCGGAATATTCAATTCTGCCACATCAACTTCCTCGTTACAAGTCAATCACCAATAGTGGGCAGGGGCAACAACCCCACCTTCAATAGCACGACAACTTATGAGTTTCTTCACTGGCAGAACCAATAACATTAAGAATAAAACTATGCACGATTGTTCTTTCCCTTTGTCTCATTTTGCAGCAAAAACAATTAATATGAAGTAAACAAGTTTTGAAGAGACAATCCTAGATAAACCGCCAGTTTATAGACATAGATCGTGTTGGCAATATTAACAAGGATCATATCACAGGCAACCTCTATAAGAGGGATAAAATAGCATTAAATACGACATAATGAATACAGGGTTATCATCGATTATAAATGATGAAGGGCAAATACGTTATCTGGACTAATTTTAAAAGTTTTGGCATATACCACTATATTAATACCAAGCAGAGAATATACATGTGAAACGAATGAATATACTAACCAGTGGATGGCTCAAAACACATTTTACTTCCTCCTTCTGTACACCGGGGGATACCAGAAGACAATGGTTAACCACCATCTGTACCTCCCCTACTATGTGCAGCCTATGTCGAAGTAGTAGGTCATAATTACGGTGGATACTACCAGCTACAGAATTCTCGATAGGAAGAACTGCTTTATCCACTAACCACAGTTCAACTGCCTATTAAATGGAATTCAGTGAAAAAAAAAAAAAAAAAAGGTAACAATCATATGCTATCCAATTTGGGAACAGTAGAATACAAAAGAACAATAATTAAACCTTGAATGCAGTTTCAAACTGTTCACACGGGACAGTCTCACACTTTGGATATGCTTTCAGTGCAGCAGCCTCACTATATGCACCCGGTATCCCCTGTGATTAAAATACAACCAATAAAAAATGAGTCATATTTGGCAGAAAACAAAAGGACAGTGGCTTACTTTACCTGGTAAGCAACACGAACATTTGAACCATCATCAGAAGAAGATGAAAGTTCAGTCACAGACAAAGGTTCTGCAATTTGTTAACATATTCGAGTTATGAAGTTGCACCAGACCAAAAGAGAAAAAACAAAACAAAATAAAGAAATGTGGCATGATGAAGGGCTAGGCATGCTTTCGGCCATCAAAAAATAATACCAAAAAATGTTTGTAATGGAGAATCATTTCCAACAGGTAAAGACCATAATTACCATCCCAGCAACAGCAAGGAATAGATCGATAACATCTAGTGAACTATGACACAATTGGTTATCATTCGAAAAGATACATACCTATTATATCTAACAATGATGGATGATACATTAACAATTTACATTGTTCCAATCATCCGAAAAACCATCAATTCCAAATGAACAATGCTTAAAACAAATTATGCCCTGATACCAATTCAAGATACATTGCACATTAAGCAATTCTAGTCATTCCAATCATCCGAAAAATCATCAATGCCTATTGCAGAATGAAAAATGTTTAAACCAAATTATGCTCTGATACCAATTCAAGATATATTGCACATCAAGCATTTGTAGAGACGCTCATTTAATATAGCAGCTCAAAAATAAATCAATTCAACCCTCTTAGAGCTGCAAGAAGGCAATGAAAAAACAAAAAAAAAAAAAAAAACAATACAAAACAGAACCAAAATAAATCCACGTTGCCTCCCAACTGTTCCTTATTGTGTATTCTACCAATCTCTTTTACATATCTCAAATGCAAAGTAATAAAAAAAAAAAAAAAAAAAAAAAAAATTCTGATACCATTAACAATCTGATAAACACACCCCCCGCCGCCGCCGCCCCCCTCCCCCCAAAAAAAAAAAAAAAAAATACCACTACGAAACAACACACATAAGTTATCAATCCAAACGAGTGTAATAGAGTGAGCTCACTAGGAAGAAGACTTAAATCCTTGTGAAACCCCTGTAGAGTCTGTGTTCTCCTTCACAGACCGTTGAATGGCCCCAGAAGAGTCAAGACCAGGAGGTGTAGTGTGTGGCTTCTCATCTTCAACAGAAGTGATAGCTCTATGAGTCTGAGCCACCAAAACAGGCACACAACAACATTCCCATTTCTTCACAAACCTCAAACCCGAAGCAACCCCACATCCCCTAGACCCCGAATCCAGCACCCCCACATCAAAATGAGCCACATTAACACCACCCCAGATGGATTCTCCCTTCAAAGCCATCAAAAAGATTCAAACTTTACACACACATACACAAAGACGTCACAATGTGAAACCAAACTGTACGGTCGAACACAGAATCAAGATTCATGAGAGAGAAAGGTTTGGTGAAACCAAGAATGACAATGTCAAGAGCGTTTTGGTGGAGGAAAGGGAGGGACCGCACCTCAATGAAGAAAACTTTATGGACTGTACCATGATGAAGTGCAGTAAAATCTTCAGATACCAAGACTTTGGTTAGAGTTAGATAAAATCATACACATATATAACTAGTAGGTGACCAGAAACAGAGGAGAGATGGGAGAGTTTGTGTCATGTAAGTAAAAGGAACAGAAACATCACACAGGTTTAAGTAAGATTGGTTTGCTTTTTTCCTTCTCAATGAATCAATCAATGTATAGTGTATATGTCAAAGTTTTTTATGTGTATATATAGTAAATGAGTTAATGAAACATTGTTCTTCAGATGTTAGTCCTCTATACGCAGTCCAACTTTTTGACAGCTAGTAAAATTAGGTGGGTTGAAAAGTTTTACAAAAAAGGTAGTACAACCTATAGCTCTTTAGACAAGAAGAGGTGGTGGTAGATGCCAATTTGGAATTTGCAAAATGGGTTTGGTGAAAAAGATTTGAACTTTTTGGCTTTTGTTAGTAGAAAAGAATCCGTTTATACAGTTGTGCAATGAATTTTACAGTCAATCATACATGAGCTGTGGTTTCCGTTCCAACTCCTTGAATAGACCAATGTCGTTCTCTTGTTATCCAAGAAGATTTTTTTTTTTTTTTTTTCAAATGGTTGTTATGTCATTGTCACCTCATTATGCTATCCTTCTTAAAAATTTGTCCAAAAATTTTATCTAAATAATATAGCAAACTGATTTGTAATTATCATGTTAGAGTAATGTTAGGTTTCTCAAATATTTTGTCCAAATTCATGCTCAAATGATATAACATATGAGTTGTCAAAATATTATAAATCATGAGATAACGTAGTAATTAATAGGATCTTTACAATTCACATATCACATCATTTGGACATAAATTTTGATAAAATGTTTGGAAAACCTATCATTACTCTTGGAATAATACTGTATTTTCCAAAAATTTATCCGAAAATTTTGTTCAAATAATGTGACAAGTTGATTTGTAACCATCATATTAATTTTGAAATGATATAGTGATGATGTGGTAATTACACATAAACTTATCACATTATTTGGATAATGAATTTAGATAAATTTTTGGGTAGTGTAACAATACTCTTAATTTTATAATGATATATTAATAATGTGGTAATTACATATAAGTTTGCCACATAATTTGGACAATTCATTTAGGTAACTTTTTGAGTAGTATTGCATTACCCATTTTTTTAAGAGTAATGTTAGGTTTTCCAAATATTTTACTTAAATCTATGTTCAAATGTTATAGCATGTAAGTTGTCAAGATCTTATAAATTATGAGATGATGTAATAATTAATAGGATTTTAATAATTCATATGTCATATTATTTGGGTATAAATTTAAGTAAAATATTTGAAAAGTCTAACATTACTCATATGTATATATATATATATATACACAAAAACAAAAATGAGGCAAAAGCCCAAAAAAAGAATGAGAATGAGAATGAGAATGAGAAATACTAATGAAGAATCTAAGCTCTTTGATGATTAAAGTTGAGAAGAAACTTCAACTCAGAAGGGGCAGTAGATAGGGTCATATCCTTTATCGTCATACCAAGAGTTGTTTTTGTCAGCCAATTAGCAACCTGATTAGCATTCCATGACGTAAAAAGTAATTTAACATGCTAATCTTTCTTTATATTATTCCAAATACCTAGAAGAATAAACCCATAACAGATGAGATTAGAGTCTGAATAAAGAATTAAATTAATAGCTTCCTTACTATCTGATTTCACCAAAACCGCAGGATATCGAAAATCCCAAGCAAGACGAAGATTTCTCCCAATCGCCCTTAACTCAACTTTGAGAATGGTACAAACACCCAGAGAACTCATAAAACTTCCCTTGAAAGTACATTGATCATCATGAATTAAACCCCTAATTGTAGTTCTTCTAGTAGCTCTTTTCAAAGCATCATCTGTATTTATTTAAACCATCCAGAAGGAGGCATACTCCAATAACAAGTAAAGTTTGGGGCCATAGGAGTAAAAAACTTCTTATAACAATCTCTTCAAACAACACAAATAAGATAAGTCTGTTTGTTAATAAAATGAGTTCTATTCAAAGGCCTTGTAAAATTTGTATTATGTATTGTTTGGTTCCTCCAAAACCAAAGCAAATAGCAAGTGACTATAAAAGTAGGGGGTCGATAACCTTTTATGTGATTATTTGTTTATGAGAAAGATTGAATGCATTATTTACGTTATGTTTGACACGTGAGATTAGAATAAAATGAATTGGATTAGATTGAATTGAAAAATTATTGTTCTATATTTGCTAGAGCTTACAATTGAATAAAAATTATATCATATCATGTTGGTGTAAGTTGAGATTAGAATAAAATTAATTTAAATATTCTATAATATTTTAAAATTAATTTAAAAAAATTAAAAGAAACTAAAAAAAAAAAAAAAGGAAAAAATTGTGGATCTCCACCGTCTTCAAGCCGAAATTGTTTATTCAATCTCCCATGATCAATCCCACAAGCAAACATCATCAACATAAAAAACTAGACATCATCAGCATCATCACATTAAAACGCCAAACAAACCCTAATCCTACAACATTAACAATTTGTTTAAAAAAATAAAAAATAAAAAATAAAAAATACTTCCAAATTGGCGACAGAGACAAAGCTGGTGAAGTCTTTTTCAAGAACTTTGAAGTCATCGTAGAGCTCGCAATCGAAAGGCTCAACTTTCATGTGCTTAGCCATCAGCTCTAAGGGATTTGAGTTTCTTGGTTTGGGTCGAGTTCCCACCCAGTGATTGCATTAGGATCCACAGCTTCGACGGTGCAAACCTTGTCGTCGCCGTCCGTGTTGAACAATGTAAAGGCTTCCTTCATTGACGAGACCAGGTTATCACAATGGAAATGAAGTCGAGGAAGACAGTGACTGAAGTGATAAGAGAAGAAAATAGTGAGAGGGGTATGAGGTTTGAAGTAGGAGAGAGAGAATGTATAGAGAAAGATCTGTCAATGCTCATTTTTCAAACCCATCAAATCCCACCATTTTGGTTGGCAATGAGCATTTTCATGAGAGGAGAATTTGAAAGACTTTGAGATTGGGTTTGGAATCTCGCTCATTGCTCGCCAAACGTGAAATTTGAGAGGTTGGGATATTTTCAATCCCAAACCCACACCAAATCCGACGTGCCAAACATACTCTTAAGCACTATTCTTTCAATATATAACAAATGTACAAAGAGTAATACTAGGCTTTCCAAAAATTTTATCTAAATTCATACCCAAATGATATGACATGTGAGTTGTCAAGATTCCATTAGTGATCACATCATCTCATGATTTACAAGATCTTGACAACTCATAACCCCATTATTTAGACATGGATTTTAACAAATTTTTTAGGAAGTCTAGCATTACTCCGATCCATGTACAAATTATATTTTTGTAATATAAGTTCTATATTTAAATAAGTAAAATGTATGATAAATTTTAAGTCAAAAGTTATAAATTTGTTTACGGATTCTATATTAAATGAAGAGCATATAGAAAAAGAGTACTTAGCATCTTTTATGTCTATTTGATTAGGAAAAAATTTTCCCATTTTAGGGTTGACAAGGTTACAAGAGAGCTTGAATCATGTTGAGGAATTTATAACCATTTGAATGAATTGAGGCTTGAGAGGTGGGGTGGATTGCAATGTCATGGTCCATAATTTTGTCAATGGTGGGTGAATCATGAATGTTGATGGCTCACTTATTTAAAAAATGTTAATGCTCTAGTTGGTTACTGCATTCGACTAATTAATGTCCCTATATTTGATTGTTTGTATTTCTTCCATTGCGTAAATATATATCATTTGTCATGTTTGTTAGTTCAATTTAGTGCATAAATGAGGTAACTTAAACTGTCAGATAAAAATACAACAATATTTTTTCACGATTCGATGATATTTTCTCAAGTCTAATACTTAGGCATGACATTAATGACAACAGAAAACATTGACAAGGAAGTGTCTGATTGGTTGGACTACATTCTACTAAGTATCATGAAGAAAGCTCCCTCTCATTTTGTGGATTTATATATTAATCTGAGCGGTAGGTGAGGATGCTTGGTGGAAAATCGCCCATCACCAACCTCTTGTATAAAATTCAGCCTTCCGTATGCTTGAAGAGAGAGAGAGAGGATAAAAAATTGAAACTACGGTCCAACTATGATGTTCAGGACAAGAAAGTCTTAAAAGCATCATTTGCGGAATTTTAGGTACTAACAACTCCACCATTTTTCCTCTACACATAATAGTACTAATGCAGCTCATGTGTTTTAACTAGAAACCTCTTGATCCTCCTATACTTACATACAAAATCTAATGACTTTTCATAAATATCAATATCGACGGTATTCATATTAACATATTTTTATCTATAGTTTAAACATATAGATTTTGTTTATAATATGGTCAAACTTGAAGAAAGATAAAAGGTAATATCCTGATTACGATATATAACTCGTTTATATTGAACCAAACGTCAACAATTTATCTGTAAAATTTAATATATATATATATACATATGTATGTCATTCTTTTCCGTAAATATTAAAAATCTGTCGTAATTATAAAATTATATAAATTTTGGGATGTTTCAGGGATTACAATTCGTCCCATCTATTTCCTAAAACTAATTGAATAACAGTAAATCTTTTGACCTTCAAATGAAATGGAAGATAAGATTTGTGAACAGAAAATGATTACAAGAATAGCAAGATTAAGTGACCCTCTCTTAAGTCTTACCAGTTACATTGCACTTATAGAATAATAAAAAAAAAAAAGTGACTGACCATTATGTCATTTACTATTTCATTATCCTTCCTACTGTTCATGGCTCCATCAAGAAAAATTATTTCTGTTGAAGATCATATGCTTGAGAACTTCAATACCGCCAAGGAATCATAATTATATTTAACTTTTAAGTTTCCTTTGCATGATTTAAATCTTTTAATGAGGGGTATGTTATGTGAGGTTTTCTGCAATACATGTCCTCTCGTTGAAAACATTTTTCCCTTCTACCATAGTATTTATTATAAGGGAGTATTTGTTATGGTACTGGTTGGAGGAGGTACTTGGGTGGGTGGTGATTTTCAAGAAAAGACAAGAAACCAGTGTGGTGCTGTCACAGGTTCAATTGAATACCATGATATTTCTGGTGTTGAGAGAGGTAGTCACATGGTTTTTTGAAGTGACCAATGATTCCTTTCTTTTAAATAGCCAAAATAGTTACGGACAATGTGTAATCTGGTCCAACCAATTATATCCTTTTATTGGGCCAGACAAAGGAGCTGTAACATGGATTTTGCAATCAAACTCATTAATACTTATCAGAAACAGTATAACATTCAAAGCTGTTTAACAACATTACTATAATAAGTAACTACAACAAATGAAATCAATCACTACAATAATTGATTAAATTCAGGTCTCAATAATATTTATCGGATCACAGTAATTAAAAAAAAAAAAAAAAGAAACAAATGAAATCAATCGACTACAACCTATTCTTCCCAAATAAGAATACTGGTATACCCGACAGGTTGAGACTTGTATAGAATGGTATCATGAAACTTCAAAAAATAAATACGAGGATGCCTTGACGAAAGAACGACTCTAGAAGGTAAAAGTGGTTTTCTTATAAGACAGACAATCTTGATCCAATGGGGAAGTAAGTGACAGGAATTGGACGGCTTTTCTTAGACTTGTTCTTCTTCAATTTGCTTGCCGGTTTTGGCCTCAGTTTCAGGTTGCCTGGATCGGTTTTCTTTGCTATTCTCTGCCTCGCAAGCAACCTTGCTGGTGTCAGAAAAGCAACCAAGGAAGCTAGACATCAAAGCCATGGATTGATATGTAGGAAAAATGTTATCTATCAGCAATTGGCAGGCTCTCAAAGTTGTCAGGATTAGTTGGGAGATCTTTTAGCAGACAAGTTTAATAAACCGTGTTGGGTTCTTGATCATACTCTCATGATCTTCTTCTATATATATGTTACACATACGGCGCACGTGGTTGGCAAGTTTCCTGGAAAGTTTCTCATTTCTCCCACAGTTCCTGCCTTCCTGGAAATGTGTGGAGAGTTGGAGACCTGATCCTGGACAATGTTGGTAGCTATTGTGGACCACCGCGGATTGTAGTATGACATGTCAGGTTGAATCAGAGCCGTTGAAACCATTGGTGCTAGTTACTCATGCTTTGGTGGCAAAAATCTGGAAGACTTGAGAAAGTTCAACGAAGACCAGAATGTTGCGTTTGTCAAATAATTGTGTGTGATTATGACATCAACTCATTAAGTAATTGTTGTTACGCGTCTGATTGTCTACATTTGCTAGGCAGTCAAAATGGTCTTCAATACTTGCTCATTAAGAAATTCTAAAACAGGAACCTTAGTCATCAAACTAATCTTCCTCCATGGTTCGTAGAAACGTCTATGAAAATAATAATATAAATTGTTAAAAGGTAAAAATTTATTTATTAAAATTTTTAAATAGCAATATAAAATTTAAATACTTTATCGAAAAATAAAATAAAATTTAAATGCTCTACTATTCTAAACAAGAATTTAAATAAATAAATAACTTATAATCACTAATACTTAACAACATAGATGTACAAAAGGATGTAACACTAATTGATAAATGATTATAGGATCATAATTTATTGGAAAATGGGAATTGAATACGGTCAATAACAAAACTTGGAGGTAACATAATACCCACAGACAATTCAAAAGGCTTTTAGAAAATATATATTTATATATATTACAAAATATGCATCATACCTGATAAAAATTCTTCATAGGTAAAACAATCGTTTCATTGAACGCTTTAAATTCTACCCTAAACCAATGAAATTTGAATGGATTAACGGATAGTTACTTGTTGCTATGACCTTTAAATACCCACTTAGCATGGATAAAAAACAAACAAGACAGGCCCATTAACATTAATTTCGTTAATGTTGTACTTTTAAAGATGTTCTCAATCATATGGGCCCCTCCTCCCTAATTCATCACCCAAAATGAGAGAAAGAAATAGTTGCGCTATATAATATTAAAAAAATAGTTTTAATTAATTTTGTAACATTATAAAACAAAATCATCCATCACGAAAAACATAGAAAATCTAACATATAATCAGTTCTTCATAATATAATATCATTTTTATTATTTTCTTCCACAATGTTTGACTAGTTGACAAATGGATAATCCAACATTGGGGGGGTACTTCAAAGATTATTATACTTGATTGAAATCAAAGAAGAAGAAGCATAAGTGATAAAAATAAGAAATAGAAAGAGCGGATTTTGGTCTGGCTAGGGGCAGACATATTCCTGTGTTCTTGGTTTCCATTATTTGGCATTTGCATTTGCCGATATGCTTACAGTCCCGACAAAGAAAGAAGACCATGCCATCCCACTTTTTCTTTTTCTATTGTCCCCACCAATCATTCCACAGCACCTCTCTCTCTTAATTCTCATTTCATACAAACACAATTTTAATCTTCATTTTTTTGGGGGGGATAATACCAATTCTAGCCCTGTAGTTTAAAATAATCGCTCATTACCCCCCTATAGTTTCTAAAAATCTCATTTTACTCATTCTATTAACTCTGTTAGTAAAAGAGAAATCTGTGTGCGAAATGACCAAATTACCCCTCAACATTAGAAAAAAAAAGATATTTAAAAAAATTCAAATAATTTTAAAAAAAATATTTAAAATGAAATTTAAAAAAAAAATCGTTGAAAATCCATCTAGAAAATGGGTTTCCAGCGGTTAAGAAACCCAAATTTCGATTTCTCAACTGCTGAAAACTCAGAATCCAAAACACGTAATCAACACAAATCATTAACAACTCATCTCATAAGCAAATCATCACCCAAATCAAATGAAAATCAACAAATCATCAACAACTCATCTCATCAGCAAATCATCAAACAAAAATCATCCAACAAATCTTTTTCCACATTTTCTTGTTCCACAAACTGCATAAGGAAAAAAACCCGAAGGAAAAAAATTAAAACAAAAAAAATAGTCCATCAGAAGGTGGGGTGAGAGACCCAGGTGATACTCAAGGTAAGAGATGGACTCCAACTGAGATACAGCCTCCATAATTAACAATCGGGGTGAGAACGCCAGAAACCCAATCGGAAACCCAGAGATTTCTGGGTTTCGGGTGTCGGAAACCCAGAGTCTATGGGTTTCTTTGGGTTTCCACGATGGAAACCCAGTTTGGGTCTCCATCAATGGAGGGAGACCACCGCCGAGAGAAAGAGAGAGAGAGAAAAGAAGAATAAGATGAAGAAAAAGAAGAAGAAGAGAAAGAGACAGAAAGGAAGAGAGAGGAAGAGAAAGAGTGAGAAGTAGAGAGATGATATATTTTAAAATTTTAATTTTTAATTTTACATTTTTTTATGGACATAATTTTTTAAAAAATCATTAATATTGTTAATTTTTTAATTCCTTTCATAGTTTTGATCACCACCAGTCCTATCTCTATAGGTGGACTGGTGGAGAGCTTTTTTTCAAAAATTTTAAATAATAAATTATTATTTTATTAAATATTAATCTTTTATATTTTGTTTTGCTTTGATAAGTTTTATCCTTCCATATTAATGGTCAACCGCTGACTTTTAACGTCTAAATTGACTGATAGGGGCTTTTTTAGACATTTAATAAACTATAAGGGTTTTTTTATCTATTTTATAAATCAAAGAAGGAGATATTAGCGATTTCTTAAAGTAAGGAGATATTTTAGTTATTTCAGTCGAACTACTGAGAGAAATTAGGATTATCCTTTTTTTTTTAACCCTCTAGATATCAGATAAAATAATCAAAAGAAATTCCACAAAGTCCATTTCTATTCTTATTACATAAAACACTCTGGACCCACTTCTTACCATATGTTTCTAATTCTCCCCCTTTGAAGATCGGTCAAAATTAACTTGCTCTCCTCATACACTCAAAAGAAATAAAAATTAAAATGAAAAGCTAGTATACAAACAAGTATTTACGCATTTATGAGGCACATTAACATCACATTCATAACATAAACATTAATGATTCAAAAATGTCTTTGTTTATAAAAAAGAAACCATTTTTTTCATTAAGAATTTAAATTCAAACCTACGTTTTATGTTCAACTAATAAATTGTTATTATAACTTACGGTGTAAGTGAAATAATATCAAAATTAATATCCAATTAATAGTAATATCAACAATGGATTATAGACATGATTAAGATTTGAGTAAGCATGCATATAAACATTATTAACCTAACCTAAAATATGCTTTCACATTTGAAAAAAAGTAAGTGATTTCAGCAGAAAACCAAATCCGAAATCAGACCCAGTAGGCCCCACCTCTTAATTAGACCAACATAAAGATCAAAGACAAAAGAAAAACAAAGTAAATAAAGAAAAGAAGAAGACTACTAACTTGCCAGTACTTACTACTGTATACTCAGTCTGAGAAGAATCACGAAAAGCAGTGCCAACCCCCCCACACACTCTCTCCAAGAAAAACAAAATCCCCCAGATAATTGAAACTACCATATTACCCCCGGTGTCTTCGTCCCATAAACATTCCCATTTCTTGCATTGTTTCGCTTAACTTGAAAACCAAACAAAACATGTCCAAATCATCCACCCCGTCTCCGGCTATCAAACCCGAAGACTACTCTCACAGCCCGGTCCATTACGCTGTCGTTTTGGGTGACCACACCACTTTGACTCGGATCATCTCGACTCTCCCTAAACTCGCCGATCCTGCTCACATTCACACTGAGTCTGACTCGCTGAGTCAAGAGCGAATTGCTGACCAGATCTCTTCTATTCTCGACCGTCGTGATGTTCCTCACCGGGAGACGCCGTTGCACCTGGCGGTTAGACTCAATGACGTCTTCGCTGCGCGGACCCTCGCCGCCGCCGGTGCTGACGTGTCGTTGCAAAACGCCTGCCGGATGGAACCCTCTGCAGGAGGCTGTTTGCCGGCGGAGCTCGGAGGTTTCTTTGGTTCTGTTGAAGCTCCACCACCGGTCCGCCTGGGCGAAGTGGCGCCGCCGGCTGCCACGTGTCATTTCGGTTATACGGAGAATGCGTGACTTCTACATGGAGATTTCGTTCCACTTCGAGAGCTCTGTGATTCCGTTCGTCGGCAAGATCGCTCCTTCGGACACGTACAAGATCTGGAAGCGCGACGGCAACCTCCGAGCCGACACGTCGCTCGCCGGCTTCGACGGCTTGAAAATCCAGCGGGCCGATCAGAGCTTCCTTTTTCTAGGGGACGGCGACCAGACCCACAATGTCTCTCCAGGCTCTCTCCTCGTCCTCAACCGCGACGATCGGAAGATCTTCGATGCCTTCGAGAACGCCGGAGCTCCGATGAGTGAGTCCGACATTGCCGGATTCTGCGCGCAGACGAGCGTCTACAGGCCGGGAATGGACGTCACGAAGGCGGAGCTCGTCGGCAGGACGAACTGGAGACGGCAGGAGAAGACAGAGACGGTCGGCGAGTGGAAGGCCAGGGTTTACGAGCTGCACAATGTGGTTTTCAGCTTCCGGTCGAGGAAAGTCGCCAACGGCGACGGCGATGTCGCCGGAAGCGAGCAGGTGTTGCCGCTGGAGCTCGACGAGGACGACGACGGATTCTTAGTCGCGGAGAATCCGAGCTTCTTTAACGTCTCGAGCAGCAACAGCGAGAGGAGACGACACAGTAGTTTCGTTAGAGAGGAGAGAGACTGGGTGACGGTAGGGAGGAAGAGCGTCGACATCATACCTTCCTCCGCCAGACCTCCTCCGCTACAGATGCACAGGAGGTCGTCCGCAGCGGCGATGACGATGCCGTCGGCGCCAATGGCGATGCCGCCGCCGCAGACGAAGGAGAAAGAGTACGTGAGGAGTCTACGGCCGTCGGTTTGGTTGACGGAGCAGTTTCCGTTGAAGACGGAGGAGTTGCTGCCGTTACTCGATATTTTGGCCAACAAAGTGAAGGCCGTGAGACGGCTTCGTGAATTGCTCACCACTAAATTCCCCACCGGAACCTTCCCGGTCAAGGTGAGTGTCGTTTTCGTAATTTCAGTAAAATTAAATATTTAACTGGTGGGGTCCAATGTTGGGATTTCCTTTTTATATATGTGTTCTTTTGATGGACCTGACCAGAGCAAACTCTTCTCATTGGTGGAGAAGTGTATTGTGGGGTCCCGGTATGTTGACGTGGAAGAATCTTGGTGGTCTATTTCGAATCTCTGGGTTCGTGATGCGTGTAGGACCCCCTAATCCGAGGTTTATTTTTATGTGGGGTCCTTCGAAATAGTTTTGAAAAATATATTTACATATATTTAATTTTTTTATACAAATATATTTAATATTCTTTATGTTTTAATCCTATATTTTTATAATATTTGATTTTTTATATTTTTATGAAATAAATTTATTTTCGATATTCGGTCATATTTTAGATGATTTGCTATCCTAATTTATTATTATTATTATTATTATTAGTATCAAACTTTAAATCTCAATGTTGGTTATGAAAATAGGATTTAAATTTATTGAAATATCATTGAAAATGTTTTTTAAAAATTCTTAGAAAAGAAAATATTCATAGATATTCCTTAATTGATGTAAAGTTAAGTTGAATGTATAAAATGTGGGGACCCACATAGGGCTTTTGCTTTGCTCATTTGTGTTGGTTGAACCATGGTCTGAGTTTTTGAACCAAAAGATACGACATGAAGTAGTGATAGATTTAATTTAAATCAGTCAAAAGTCGTGATTGAAAATCGGACGGTGATTGATTGATTTGATTTTCGTTTTTGGTGGGGACAGGTGGCGATTCCGGTGGTGCCAACAGTGAGAGTGGTTATAACATTTACAAAATTCGTTGAGCTACAATCAACGGAACAATTCTACACACCACTTTCAAGTCCTAGACATTTTGTTAGAGGACAACAATCGGAGGAGGACCAAAAATCGGACACTAATCACACGTCATTCCCGTCTTCATCATCGTCGTGGTCGTCGTCGACCGTGTCGTGGTTGAGGCGATCCGCTAGCCAATCGGCAAGCAAGCTCCAGCATCATCGGTGGGCGTCGTCGGTGGCTCAACCACATTTTGAGCAGGACCCATTTGTAATACCAAGTGGGTATACATGGACAAGTATTGAAGACAAGTCTAATTGTAGTAGCAAATTGAGGAAGTCCAAATCTGTTAGAAAATCTACAAAGTGATGAAAAAAAAAAAAAAAAAAACAATTAGAAGATTAGGGAAAAAAAAAGGGGGGGGTGGGGGTGGGGGGAGGAGGGGGGCGGAAATGTTAGATAGATTGTTACAATTGGTTGATGTTGAATTTGGTGCTGCCATGGTTGGTGTTTTTTTGGTTTGCAAATACAGTGTAGATATATTTTACCATCTTTTTTTGGCTGGTGATTGGTCTTATGGGGATTTGGCAACATTTAGACCACCAAAAGGGAAAATGCATGCATGCACCGTAATGTCTTGTTGACTGCTAATGTGTAGCTTTACGGTTTTTAATTTCTTTTAAATTGTTTGATCCTTGTCATTTGATAGTAATAGAATAGTATCTTTATTGGAGGACAATGTTTATCTTAGTTGCCCTTAATTGCCATTGCTAAGTATAGCTTTTGTAAAATAAAAAATTAAGTGGATTGAGTGTTTAAAAAACAAATGTCTTTTGAAGTAGGAAAGTAAAGAAGAAAGGGAAGGAATAAACCATACGAAGTGAGAAATCGTCTCACAATTCAAGAGGATATTGTTGCAATTTGAATCTTGAACAAGAGCTTAAGAGAAGCCACACCAAGGGAGTAAGTGTCATCACACCGCACCGTTAACTGCTAAATTTAACAATTCATAACATGGTAACTACGAAATATGGAAATAACATAACTTTGTTGATAGGATTGAATCAATGTTGTGCTACACTTGATTGATCATATGAAATTGCTTGAAACTAATAATAGCATGGTATAGATAGAGACACATAATATTAGTAAAGTGATAATGGGTTCAAATCAATGTATCGCTTTAGCTTCACGGATTACGTGGGAATTGCTTGACAGGTAAAATACGTTCTCCTACTAATTGAATGCTTTGTTCATTACTTTAGTTTATGTCTCTTTCTCCATCTTTCTCAAATTAAGTATTGATCAAAGTTAACAAATAATTAAATAAAGCAATCTTGATTAATGCTATGATCATTATCTTATAATAAATTGACTACATACATAATATGTAAATTTTATAATAATGTGGTTGAGTTAGTTAGGCCAGCTATAAAATATTAAAGATAATTCTTATGTATAAAACATGATTAGGTTCTCATTAGCTGTCTTTTTAATCACTTTTTCTGTACCTACTTTACTACTTTGGTTGTAGCAACACCTACGTAGATTTCCCTTTTTAAAATTCACTTAATTTATTTTATTAAGTCCATGTCCTCGTTTCTAATTACTAGAGGTTTTTAAGAACGATTTTTAATAGATTTTATATAATTCAATAACGTATGAAATTTTAAAATTACAGTAAATAAAAGTTTTTTTTGCAGCTTTAATTTGTAACCACATATAAGTGATGTGATTAGGTTATTAAACATGGTACATGTATAAAACATGTATGTGTATACTCCAATTATTATACTAAAAAACAAAAGAAACAAAATGGTAGATAGATGGAGGACAAAGTTTGCTTCATAAGATGGAAATAAGTGAGTTGGCAAGTCCTTTAAAAAAAGTAGGAAATAGAGGTTAAAGACAAGACATCTACAAGTTGTCTCTTCTTTATTAAAGCTTCTTATAACTTAGTTGTGGTTGTATCTCTCCTAGACAACTTAATCATTTTTCATCAACTTCCTCCATCAACATTTTCCAAGGTAGGCTCTAACTTTCTCTCTCTTTCTCTCTCTTTTCTCTCTAAGTGTTGTCATGATTTGTTCTTGAATAGTGTTTTCATTAGTTGGGAGAGATCTTGAAAGAAGAAAGTTTAGATCTTTTTCTTGATCTCCCTAGAAAGAATCTTGTTTTAAGCATGCTTGTGTCCCATTGTTAGAAGTGTGATTTGATCCATGTTTTGTGTACAAGGAAAGGTTTGTATTTTGTATGCTCATCAACTTGGTAGGATCTTGCCAAATCTGACCTGAAACTGGCTTTTGTTTAGATAAGAAGATAAACAAGAGTAGTTATGGCAACTGAAGCACCAAGCTGGGCTGATCAATGGGGAGCTGGGGGGATTGGTGCCATGGAAGAGGAAGAAGACACCAAGACCAAGAAGGAAAGCAACAAGAAAGCAGACGGAAAAGGAGGGTTAAACAAGGCCAAAGCAGCTGCAATGGTGGGAGCACAGAAGATCAAGAGTGGTGCATCTAATGGCATCAAATGGGTCAAGAATCAATGCCAGAAAAAGAACTCTTCTTCTAAATGATATATATATGTATATATATACATATATATATAGTTCCCGGGTATCTATATATCTATCTTGTTGTATGAAGAACAGGATTTTGATATTTTCTTCTTTATTGAATTTTCTAAGCAGCAGTCTGTTTGATAGGGTTACATGATTTTCTTTCCTTCACAAGTGATCATCAAATTGCACAACATAAAGATGATAGGAAAATCACTAGAATTTAAATTCCTCCCACTCAAATTCGAATCTGTACGTAAGATAAACAATTGAAAAAGAGTTCCAGCATCTAATCAATGCCGTAATCTCCAGATAGAATAAGAGAGATAGATAGTAAGGTGACAGGATTGACTTAGAAAAAGAACACAGCTGAGAGAATGTACAGCTTTGTAATTGTATTTACAAGCTTGCGCAATTGCATTCAAAATAACAATCCAAAGGTGTTCTCCCCGCTGTAAGTCATGTAAAGAAAGCCATCTTCATCCTTATTTTCCTCGTAAATTGCAGACATTAAAGCAGCTGTAACAACAGAAGACATATTGCATTATAAACACAAACTAAGAAGGATAAATGAAGAAAGAGTTAAATGGTAAATAACGTTGCTCACCACTTGGGGGAAGAGTGTTATTGACAAAGATGAATATAGCCTTTTCTGAACTGAGCTTAATCCTTTTCCGGACAACATAAACAAATTGTCCCACAGTCAAATCAGCCGGGACCAGGTATCTGCATTCATGATAGAGACAGGCATCAAAACCAAATGATTGAAAGTTAGAAACTCTAGTGCCAATCGAAGAATATCAAGTCAACCATTTTCCTCATTCTTAGACTGAGAGCATTAAGTCAATATACATAAGCTACCTGCTACCGTCCAAAAGTCAATACAAAATACAGATTCTATTTCAAGCAATCTACGCTTGCCTGATAACAGGCAAGCTGTTATCGGGACATGCCATTGTACACTTGCCAGAAACAGTTTTTCACACACATAAAACGAAGTAACAACAGTTTGCAAGAGAAAAAGGCTTTGAATAGCATCAATCAAATATAAAATGTATAAAATTGGTATCACGGAAACTGCAGATATGACTAACTTTTTCTTATCAATGTCAGGAACATCACTCCTCTCCGCCTTCTCCACAATCACCTGCATGGCACATACAAATAAACATAAGCAAGTGAATTAAATGCATAAAAACGTACTAAGTTCCTTAACAGAAAACTTCTTACAGGTATTCTATCAGCATATTTCTCTCTTATGCGAGCAGACTCTGCAAGCCTCCTCTCTGAAATATAAAAAACCGAAACTTAGAAACAGCAAGAGTAAGCAATATTAACACTATATAGTGCATAACAATATTAACATGCAGTAGGTACATATGGTGGAATACTGAATAAACAATTATCCAGCCTTACACCATCCCTTCTTTGCACTCCTAACTCGCTAAATCCACACCCAGCTAACAAGAGAGAGTTAAGAAGAACCAAAATGAATGATAGAACAGGGCCAACTAAATAATCGTTGCACAATTGAAAGTTACTAGTGGGAGCAATGATATTGCGCACTTGTTCATATAACATGTGAAATTATAAAACACATCAGCCTAATAACCACAGAGCCAACAATGTGCAATGAGCAAGACTTAATATAGCTAAAGAAGATTCGACAAAGCAAAGGTTGTGACTCAAACTGTCAGCAATAAAGATCACAACCGATCATTGTTTGTCCCATACTCCTATTAGACAATTACCACACAGAGTCACAGACAATCATCCTATTAAAGACACCCTACAATTTTGTGCATGTAATCACTCAACAGCATACAATTACCTCCCAGCAATATAACGATCACCACCCATATTCGATTTAGTCCATCAAAACACCCATCAATCAAGAATCCACCATCTACGTTAAACTTACAATTAAAAAACCATAACATGCAAACAATTCCAACCAAATAACCCCAATCATACAACCAAATTCATCATCAACCCCCAATCTACGAAATCTCCAACAATCCCACAAAGTCGATCAAGAATCAACCAATCCACAATCGGGTATCCACAATTCAATCCAACAAGCAATCAAAATCGAATCTTTCCAACAAAAAAAAAAAGAACAAAAACAAAATAATAATAATAATAACTCACCCAATGGATGCTCAAGCTTGAAGCAACTTTTGGCCATGGCGTGAGAGTTGCTACTATGCGCCAATCTAAAACATCGAAACATCACAAACCCACGAAAAAGTTATCTTCTTTAAACAAAAAACGCATACCCATCTACGCAAACAACGCATATATAACAAATAAGAAATAAAAAATTAGAAAACAAAACACACCCGACACGAAAACGAGGAGGCTGAATCAAATTAGGGTTTTGCAACGAATAGGATTGGAATTGAGTGATTGGACGCAAAGGGTGTCAAAATCGAAGGAGAATTGACGGGGAATTTGTATTTATAATAAAAATTGAAACTTGTTAGGGTTTCTTTTTGCTTTCTTGTTTCAATTAACACGAAACCTACGGGACTTCAAAATTTGGATTGCATCCGTCGCAAGAAATCTATCTGTCGTATACGACGTCGTATGATAATTGGGCCAGGCTTGGCTTTTGGTTTACTTTGGACTTTCCAATAGTTTGTCCATGGGCCTCACATTATTTTTTTTTTTAAATTAGCACAAATGAAAAGTAGATTAAACATTTTAAGATTAACAAATAGGGTTTGATTACCTTATTGATTCGATAAGATTACCTATTAATAATAACTCTTAGATTGATTGTAAAGGTTATCATTGAAGAATATCTAAAAGTTATTATTAATAAGTAATTTTATTCATTAATAAGGTACTCAAACTCATAATAATATTAGGATGAAACTTAGTAAATACGATTTAGGATAAGGGAAGCGTGGAATATTCGTATGCTTGATTTTTATTATAAAGATGGAGAAGTTGAGAAGGGAAGACGTACAATCGATCAATCTATAGTAGGAGAGTTACTTTATAAGGTATATTGACTAAAATTTAATGTAAATAGTAGGATGATTTGACGGATGAGTTGGGAGGTATAGTATTACTTTTAGGCAAATGGTAGATGTTTGAGGGCTCTATAAGAGCTCTATAAGAGTATCATTTTCCAATATAACCAATGTGTCTATGTTTTTAATATTTATTTTTTACTTAAATACTAATATGACAAGTCTTCAGTATATAATAAAATGGTTCTAGTTTCTTACTAAGTTGTTTAATGTCACAACCAAAATGACTATCGATTTAAAATCTTACATGTTGTATTTATAAAATGATTTTCTTGGGAGACCATCTACAAATGAATATAAATGAACACTAAGGTGTCTCATTAAAATTTCTCCCACTTCCACCAGTCTGGTCCATACGGGAGGAGACAAACAAGAGACCAAGGATCAGAGGGCCATAGCTGCAATGGCCCATTAAATTAATTAACTCTATTATCACAGCATCCGTACGTATCTGTATGTATGCACTGTGTATCTTTCGTTCATGTAACATACCAAGATTTTTTTTTCTCTCTTCTTTTAATGTCCATACAAGCATCTCTCACTAACTCAAAGTCTTTAATTACAGTCACGAAATTGGGAATGGAGTCAGTGCCGTTCAACGACATCATCAAGACAAGAAGTCAAGAAAGGTAATGGAGAGGAGAGGAAGCTTCAACATCAAGCATATAGATATATATATGTTGAAGATCATCATGATCATGGTCAGATATGGCTATGGTACCGAACCAAAGTTACAAAGATCTAAGTTTCTACTTAATTATTAATGGGGCCTATTATGTCACTGTATAAAAAGAAAGAAAATTCGTAGTTATATCTGATTTGAAACGTTTAAAATTGCCTCCTAACTTTGTTTCTCCTAGTATGTGCCCACATTTCATTACTAATTTGGAGGTGCATTATTATGTATCTTAATTATTATTTTTGGTCCAATTTGTTGTACTAGCTAGCTACAAACTTAAATGATACCTACATTGCTTCTGCAAATGTGTAATGAATGAAATGATCGACGCCGGCCTCAATTATTGTTCCGTGATTCATCAACAATCAATGTAAATCTCAATTTGATTTTGACAAGAATGCCCAAATAATGACGTTCACAATTATTAACTTTTAATACATAGTAATGAATTATGAATCACGCATTTAATGTGTCTGATTATATTGAATTAAATTGAATTAAAAGTATAGTTGAAATAACATGATTTAATCTCATCTCAAATAAGATACCAAATCTGTTAACAGGTAATATATATACATGTGATCAAATCCATTCCAATATCACACTTCAAAGTTGAATGTCTAAGACATTTCATGACAAATCAAGTTGACTAGATCGTGGTGTCAAAAGACCAAAGTCCAAGTCTTCACATGAAAATAGGTGTACATATTTATTGTTGCAGGATTGCAAGTTTCCATCAATATATACACTAGGGTTTCACTTTCAAGTGTTAACTGCATGCAGGGTTCTCACGTGAAAACAATCAATAAAAAATAGGGTTGTTTTTGGCCGAAATCAGGAAAAATAGATAAATAAATAAATTCACCTTGGGGAGAGCAACATCTCACAAGTTGATTTACTAATCAATTATTCGTTTGTATAATTAACCTACAAGAAGGTATGAAATACACGCATTGATATGGTGCTTTCATAATAATTTAGGAATTTGTAAACAAAAATCTTATTTCCTCTATGCTGGCTACTTTGATGATCTGATCAATTCTTACAAACATTAACAATAATAGTATTCACTTACAATCATAAAATTTTTCCGGAACTTTCAAATCTCAAAAGAGTTTAGATCAATGAAAATTCTCGTTTGGATCAGGATGATTTCAAGAAGCTTAAAATATTAATAACTTGATGTTGATATATATATATATATATATATACATATAGGTGAAGAGATGCTCTTTCATAATGGCTCCAGGGTTATGTTTGGTCTGTGCAGGCACAAATTAAATGTGAGGTGGGGAGGAAACATGCTTCTTGAAAAGCATTAACTTCTGTACAAGAACGTGGTTGGGTTTCTGACAGGAACAAAGAAATTAAATGAGTGAAATTTCTTTTTCATCATCTAACGTTATGGGTGAATTCTGATTGGTGTCCATTGCATGATTCCATTTACTACTTAGTAGGTCCCATTTTCTCCACCTTTAATGGCTTTTGTGTTTCATATAATACATGTATATATGTATACATTTGTGTACTTGTTGATGGGATAAAAAACGGCCCTCCTGTCTCTTTGAATTATCATAAATTTTGGAGGAATGCTACAGTTGTGAATTATGATGTTGTATCATCATTCATTCATGTTTTCAATAGCATTTTAGATAATCAAATAAAGAAATACGTTCAGATTTAATTTAATTATATGAATATCAGTTTTATTACAACTGAATAAGTACGTGTTACAAATATATATAGATGTGGTTGTATTAAGGTTTTCTTTAATATCGGCTTTGGGTTGAAAAGGAACAAACTTTGTCAAAGTTGAAAATGTTAGTTTTGATATAGATGTAAAGTATAAGTTCAATGTTCACTCTAAAAATGTAATAATAGATTTTTTTTTTTTTTTGGATATGTTTTATCGGAATGGTAAAAAGTAATTTTCATATTTATTTCTGTGATAATCGGTTAACTATAATTTTTATCCTTTTTTTTTTTAATGTTTTAACTTTAACTTTTATAGTTGATAGAAACTATTTATTTGATAACATATTTCTTAAGTAAGATGACGCAATATATCGATTTTGTTAAAACATTTTGCTTTTTTCTCGATATTATCATTTCACTTTACACTCTAGCATACTTAAATACGATTGAATTATAGGATCACATTCAGTAATGTAACACTCTAATATTTGTTTTAACATAGTGTTTGATGTCCACTTAACCTATTGCTTACTGAGAAAACAACAATCTCATAATTAAAATGTACATCAATCTCATAATTATTAAATTCTTTGTCAAATGTCGTTTCTCCGTTAGGTTTAATGGAGTTTCTGTCAATTGTCACTAACCCCACTTTTGGTGAAACAATTTTCTCCCAATCGAGTAATAATTAATGTAAACAAAATCCTATTAGATGATCACTACATGTGTAATCATAAAACAAAAAGAATATATATCTCTTTTCTGTAGAGTATATATGCTTGTCCAAGCTCACTAATGTCAACAAACTAGTTGCCATATTCACACACAAACACCATCCAACAAAACACACAAAAGCATGTAAAAAAACCTGCAAACAGCAAGACCATGAACCACATTATTTGCGGCCATGTTGGTACCATCTCATCAATTTTCACTTGACAGCTGCCTCTCATATACAAAATTATCTATGCAATCTCTTTGATAATGTCTTTTGATTGTTTAAAACCTGTTTCTGGGTCACGGATCAAGTGCCTTTTTTTTTTTTAATTTTTTTTTTTAAATATATCTTGATTTCGTAGAATGTTATCAAACTAGACACAAACCTAAAATTAAGTTGCACCAACCGAGGACTTTTTTTGAAATTCAAATGCTGACGGTGGTAGTGGTGGTGACTGGTGATGGCACCATATATATATAGAGAGAGATACATAGATATAGATGCCAACATCTCATAAATACAAATTGAAAGCTCAAGGTGATTTTCCTGAGCATTTCCATTTGTCTACCCAGAACTTTATATTTAATATGGCCACCTCCTTTTCGTTGTAGGGTTGGTGGCAAATTCAATGCCGAGGCCTTTTCTCTCTCACTCTCATTAATATATGAGAATCTCACAGGACAATTTTATTACTTCACTTTCTTGCACCACACCATTGTCCACTTTCTCACCAGCCTCCGTTGTTTCTTCTTCTTTCTCCTTCTCCTTTCTTTTCTTTTCCATCCTTTTAAAGATCTCTATACACCTTCTCGGTAAGGGTTTTTTATATGTTACCTAGTACGACAACTTCATCAGAACCATCCAATGGTTGACACATTGTTGTGACGGTAAGTCAGCCGAACCTTTTATTAGAATGATCAACAGTACGAGATGTTGGTGCGGTTCAATCTTAAAGTAGTGCTCAAAAGTCTAGAGCACTGTTATTTGATTGAGCCGTGCCAATATCACGTGCAATTATCTCAAGTAACTATTGAGAGTTACAATTTTCATGAGATGATCAAAAACATTTGGATCTTATAAGTACAAACTTGATTTTTTTCCCCAAGTGTTTTTATATTTGATATATAATCTTTTTTCTTTGTCCTGAAGCTTTGAAAATGCTTTGTTTAATAGCATCCCACGCATGCACAGTATGTTTTGTGTTTTAGCTTAAACTTCGTTTATTTTTTTATCGGCCTACTACGTCAACTTAACATTTCATTGAAGATTTTTTTCTTATGAAGATGATGTTTGATACGTAATCGTTAAACTTAAAACCTTATCAGGGATATTTAAAGCTTATTAGAGATATTTATTAGTTTAGATAATGTAATAATGTCAACCAAACCGTTGCAGGCTTTGTAGATTTTCGAGATTTTTTTTTCACAGTAAACAAGTATGGTTGAGATGTGGGACTGTGGTAGGTGAGGAAGGTTCAACAATCGAAAGATTTTATTGCCTCTATTATGCAAACAATTACTTCAACGTACGTATAAAGGCATTGCACGTTTCGGACAAAGTTGGTGATTGGTTTGGTAGGTGACAAGATTCACCGTCTTCTTGGTCTCTCTCATATAATTATTGAGCCTCTTTCAAAAAAGACACGACAAACCAAACACACTTCACAACTTTTGTGTTGTTCAGTGTAATCATTCCAAACAAATTTATGGGATCTGTTGTTAAAATCATCCTTAAATTAATTATAATGTTTTTTTTTTTTTTTTTTCTGATCTTTATATTCAAAATTTTTGTTACACTATGATTGGTATTATTGTTTATAGTTGATATCACTTCTAGAAAACAAATTTTAAGAAATTTTAGAGAATATAAAAATGTTTATCTAACTTTTGAAAAAATCCAAATGACAAATTATATAATATCATCGTGTTTCCATCATTTTTTTTTTTTTGTTAACTATAACTTATGATAAGGACAACTTGAATCTAAGTTATTATCAGATTGAATAAACACTCTTACAACAAAACCGCATTGGACGAAGACTTTTCTAGGAGCTAAAAGTGTCATATATATAAGCGTAACAAACATCAAAATTACCAAGAGAGCACTAACAAGAGCGATTGATTGTGGAAAGATGCAGCAAAATATATTGATTTATGTACGAAGCAAGAGGCACAATTACTCGTCATTATTGTACTCAGCCATGGCAGAGAACTTACAACAGAGCCCTGCAACCACTTAAAGAATGGATTGTGTTGTGTTATTCTCCTATTTCTTCTCTTGCACTAATTCTATGTTTTTATGTACCTACATGTTAACGTATCATAAACCCCATCAAGGAAATACTAGTAGTCCCGTCAGCTTATGTTGTAAAGCATATGACACTCTCCAGTGTAAAAAAATTGCCGCAGACATCTCTTAGAAACTCGAATGCCACAAAGCATCCTCACCCTCGCCACAGAGCTTGTGAACTAGATAGATCCTTTCAATGGACTTGCATATCCCACTGCACTTCCAATCAAATGTGGCAACACAGATGTTGCCCATTTGAGCCTTCCACTCACAATCTGCACAATCATACTAAGATCAACAAATCTGTTGTATAGGGTGCATTAATCACAGCTAGTGACTAATAAGCCCAATGTCAAAGTTCATACCGAAAAAAATTGTGTAGTTAAGATTTTACCAGGTGGGGTTCCACAGCATAGTCTCCGATCATCCACGTGCTCCACGTCTAAACCAATGAACCAAGATCCCAATGAAACATCTTCATTGGCATATTTGTGCAGGATGTTCCTGAGAAATAATTAAGAACATACTTAGTATGACAAGAGCTTTTCTTTTTATTATTTTTAAAAGTGAGAATTTGAAGCACTAATATAGCATTTTCGCGTTAAACCAAGCTCTTAAACTTAGATTTGAACTCTTGGAAATGGAACCAAAATGGCAAACTTGGTTTCAGTCTCTGATTACAATAGGCTAGTGACTTCTTTCAAGCTAATTAAAGAGAGGAGTTAAGTGGGAACATACTGGTTCTCTGATATGTAAGTAGCCAAATCTTTTGATATAGCGTATAACTGTCCGGTAGCATGACGGAAATACTTGTTTCCAGAATCACCGAACTTCCAGTATTCAGGTTCATGGTATTTCACTCCTCTGTGACAACCAAAAGCATACTCAAGAAACCAAATTTTATACACATCTTAATAGGCAGTTAAGAGAATGCGTACTTTCTGGCAAGGACAGGACCGGACTTCATGCAACCAACATAAACCCGAGGTTTCATACGGTGTCCAGCTAGAGCCATTCCAAGTGTTCCTGCAGCAAATTAAGAGGAAATGAACTCGTTGAGACAAAGGCAATACATACAAGATACAATTGTCAGGTAATTAGAAAAACCGTGTTCTTGTGTGCATAACCTTGCTGCTAACTAAGCAGTGAAGGCATATGCAAAGAACTGAATACTATTGAGTAATTATAGGAGCTAGGCGAACATATTAAGACTCCTTTTTACCTAGATTTACATGAACATCATCATCAACTTTGATATAAAATTCTGCATCCCACATGGCAACAGCAGTAGCAAAATAAGTCTTTGTCTTGGCTGACAATTCCAGGTAGCCCTCAATATGATCCTGATTTTGTAGTATTGACAAATATTAGAGAAGGCTTATAACATAGCCCTTTTATTTCCATAACTTGAACATCGATAACAGCATTAAGAAATCAAGACAAAAACATTACCAGCCTCAGGAAGTCCCCATAGACTTGTTCCTCTGCTTCAATAGCTTTATCAAGAATACCACCTGATGTTGTACTAGTGAAAAAATTTCAATTGATTAACAATGTTCATTTTTGCAATCTATACTATACAGCCATCCAAAAACTATTGAAGGTATTTTCCTTATGACAATACAAATGGATTCTAAGAGGTATTTAAATCTCACCTGTGACCTATAACAAAGCGTATGACCACACCTTTCTCTTCCTCCAGCTTTTTCCTTTTCTCACCTGGCAATGTTTTTTGAGCAAACCACAGTGTAAAGAATTTCATGTTTATGCAAAAACAAAACTGCATATGACAAAGGAAGAAAAATTTAAACAGAAAAAACACCAATCAATGCACCTTGTGGCATCCAAGTTGAACGAACTGAATCTCTTCGTTTTCTGCTACTGAAAGCTGTATTTATTCCTATAACCATAAAGTATTTTCTTTTCAATGTTGTCGATTCAGAGGATTCCAATTTTTCTGTTTGTGACACAGAATTATGGTTGTCTTTAGCAAGTGGCGTTTCTATATTTAGATATGAAATAATTTTGTCCGGTACCCTGCGTTCCACACAAAGCTATAAGTTCAAATTTAGGTAACTCTAAAGACCACGGTGCCTGTTATAAGTGAATCTAGCTTAAACAGCTTCAGCATTGCTTACCGAATACCATGCTGGTTCATTGCAACGTCTTCCATACCATCGTTGAAGTTATGCTTTTCAACCTTTTTTAAAGTAAAATTAAGAAGATTAAAACATGTATCAATAGCTGATTTAAATGAAGGAGTGAGGTACAACAAGAAGCAAAACGCAGTCATGGCTTTAGTGTGAATACTCATAACTAGTTACCAAGTGGTGGGATGATATCGAAAATCAAGATTCTGGTTCCTCTTTAATAACGCACTAAAAGAAGAAATGATGCTAAAGGAGATGACTAAAAATGTACTCCGAAGAGCACTATGTTTTCACTTTAAACATGTCTTCCTAGAAAGAAGATCCGAAAAATAGTGAGACTAGAACAAACAGAAAAACATTCTTTGACTAGAGAACAATACCTTCGAAGAAAATCACCTCTCTTGTGACATTAGCAAGAGTAAAAGCAACAAAGCATGATGTGACTTATGATTATAATGACGGCAAGCTAACTCTATTAGCCACGAAAAGTAATTCTTCCACAAAGTTTATATTGAGATGTACCTTAAGTATACATTCTAGTCACAGAATCGCATCTACTAAGCTTATCCGTCTATAAAAATGAAATTGCGTTTGACACTCACATTGTTTTTATTGCAATCCTCAGACTTTAACTCTGTCCATTGATCCTCAAGTGTAGATTTCTTCGCAACAACTTTATCTTCAGGTTCCATCCACATCCTGATACAACATTTTCCGATTTATATGGCACACAAATAATGAAAACAAGCCATCCACTTGACAAGTCACTTGACCATGTACCATCCCATAGCAATCAACAATGAAAACATAACTTTAAAGCTTGAAAATATATAATCAACAAATTTCTCTAAACAATAATGGAAAGAACTATCAAAACTGACAAGGTTACTAGTAGCATAACTACATTAGACAGCTTTAATTAGAAGAAAATATAGAAGAAATGATAAAATTATTTTCAGTGTTACCAAAACAACATATTTTCTGGCAGCCATAGTAGTGTTTTGCACCAAGCATTATCGATAGGATTACCAGAAGCTTAGTTATTGTAAAAATTGGTTTACAACTTTCCTTCAATAGGGTAGTTCAGTGTCGGTGGAGGCAAAGGACAGAGAAAAAAGTACCTCCCAACAAGGAAAAAACGTTTCTTTTGCTAAATGCAGGAATGTATTAACCATTTGCAGTAATCACAGGAAACAAATGCAAAGAATTGAACACATTATTAAAGAAAAAAAAAAAGAAAAATAGCATTTGTTTGCAGAAGAAGTGCAAAAGGCTAAAAAGGCCCCAATGTGATTCCAACAACATCAGAAAAGAAAGCACATACAGTCAAACCGTGATCCACAATGTCTGGCTCCAAAAGAAGACATAAAAATCGAAACTTTACAATCAAATGGTGTGAAATCAAGCAACCCCAGTTCATCAATTCTGCAAAAATTCAAGGCAAGCTAACCTGTTAGTGAAAAACATTCCAGCACAGAAGCTGGAGAAGCAAAGGAAAAGAGCCCAGTTCCTTGAAAACACGACATTCTTTGAAGAACCAAACTCTCCTCCTCCTCCTCCTTTGCTCTTCAAAGACATTCTTCTCTTCACTTAACTATCAAAAATGAAACACAAGAACAGTCATTAGACAAGACCAATAAGATCCCAATAAAGATAGAAGCTTGACAACCAGATACAGAATCTAAATATTACAGTGTTGTAGTTCAATGAAACCACACACACACACACTCACTCACTTTTCCTCCGGACAAGAGAGGTGCACACAGCACAGGACCCCACTTGCTGTTTCTCTTAATATATGCACTCAAATGACAGAATCATCCTTAATAAGTTGTCAAAAACGTTACCTTCTAAACATGGATTCAAGTGTTTTTAACCATCCTTTTATGTCTGTCGGACGTTAGTTCCTACACAAGTGACACGGAGTTTATGTTTGGACACTAACTAATGGCAGTAACAGACAAGTTCATGTATTTTTTTTAGCTTGGTTGGAGATTTTGTGGAGAACAAATTGCAATTAAAAGCAAGTACTTGAAAGTGGAAACTGAAATCAATTAAGATGCATTTAAGTTGCGTCATTATGGTTTCACTTATGTGAACATTAAGGGGGGTATTTAATATTTTTTAAAGAAAATTTTAGGGGGTTCCCCATATTTAGGTAATTATGCCAAGTGTTGTAAGTTTTGAGAATGTAAATTGATATTAAATTTCAGGCTATGTATATGTTATATGGAGCCTAAACTAGACCAAATCTATGTTGGTTTTCCAAGTTTGATCCCATTTGAGACCTCATGTCAACTTAAAATACTTTGTATTGGTCACAATTGGAGTTGATAAGTCAAGTGAGTTAGTGCAGGAGAAAAGTAGCTATATTCAAATGCACTTGAGATAGTTTATAGATTTTTTCTTGTAAAATGGTTATCTTTGTAGTTTCTAAGATTATTCTGTTTTTGCTACCCTTGCAACTATTTAAAAAAAAAAAGGCAAATCTGATGATATCCATGTATAGGGAATCTGTTTAATTATATAGATGTTGTTTATTATAAAAGAGGAGGTATATAAGTGCATTAAGGTGGGAGGCAAAAGGCAAAACAGATCAAGACAATGAAAAAGATATATTCATTTGTAGGAAAGTAGTGCTTTCTTATTATTTAGCGGCAACTCATAAAGTACAAAACACTTCTAACATTAGATATTATGTTTGTTACTCCTAATTTGAAGAATGCTGCATTATTAAAATAATTCATAAAAATAGATAAAGATAGAGTCGTTAACTTTATGAATCAGATTGTATATTATATTTAATGTGACAATGTGGCATAAATCATGTAGTAGTGATTATACAACTAGTCTAGATATTATGTGCTTAGAACTACATTAACCCATCTTAATGGAAGGACCACTTTAGGTGTTTGATTGCAGAAAAGGCAGTGGAGGAGGTCCTTAAACAAATGGAGAGAGGATGCTTAAACATGTTAAAAAGAATTGAGGTAAGAGTGAAATAATTGGGTACTTATTCTCTATAAAAAAATCAAATCATTATTGTAATGGTGTCGGCAAAGGGGGGATATATCATAGAACCAAGCATCTAGTGGAGCTGTGGGATCTGTAAACTAGTGTTTGGTATGTGTTGGTCTTGTAGATATATACATTACATACATACATACAAAACAAGAATCTGTCCTTGGACAAGGAACAGTACAATTCTCTCTTGAGTGAAGTAGCTTTATATATTGTGCATTAGTGGTGGCCCCTTATTCAGATGCATAAAGGGTTCCTAGTTTTGCATGATTTGTGACCTTTTGTAGTCTTGCTCTTTAAGCCAACAAGTGCACAACCATTAGGCCAGCCAGAAAAAAGAAAGCAAAATGATTGATTTACAAGAAGATTAAGATCAAGTGTAAGAACATCATTAAGTGACTATAAAAGGACAAAACATAAGGCTAGTTTTAAAGATGTTACAAAAGAAAGTTGGGCAGTTGGGCCACTTGGTAGAGAATTCAAGTGAAAGGTACTAACTATTGAAAAAAATTAGTTTATTCATTGAATGTAATAGTTTTGAGATGCAGTAATAATCCAATTTTGTTTTAGAAATTGAAAATGATAACAATCATATTTCAGATAATTTATTAATTTATCGCAGAAACAACAAATATAAGAAATTGATTGTCTGATGAATACAATAGAGACCCTTTATAATTACTTGCTTGAATTGACTTCGGTTACAACGTTTGCTATCAAGAAATCATAAATGGGCAATGACAATTATACAAAACTTGAATCCATTTCATGCGTGAGGAAACCACCATTGAAGCCAACAACAGAGAAAGACAAAAGTAACTAACAAGACAAGGATCTAAAACTTGTTAATCACTTTTTCAGTGCCAAAACCATTGGCGCCTCAGCTCACTGATTAACATGTTCTACTATATTCTAATGTGGATTGGTCAAAATAAACTAAGCTATTGAATATTCGGAGAGATATTATTATCCATTTTAGGTACAAACATTGACAAAATATTGAGTTTGTGGTTTTGCTGATTTTGAGAACCAAGAGCATGTTATTATATCATCCATCAGAATAAAAAAAAAAAATCAAAAGAGACAAATGCATGAGACAAGTGAAAAAAACTAAAAAACGATTGTAAAAATTTAAACTTGATAATGAAAAAGAGAAGCAAAAGCAGACAAACGCAGATAGAGAGGCATAGAAGTTATGTAATTCACTTTCAAATACTCTGGCTACAGATTACAAGGTGCAGTTCCATTTTCCCAAAACACAAATCCTACCAGACTAACAGACAAAATCTCGGAGACTGCTCATGGTAAACAACACCGAAAAGGCAGCTCCGACCTGTTATAGAGACTCCTACTTCTAGTCCCTCAACCCCAGCAGTACTAGTACATTACACATAAGACATGCATTTACCTAATATAAAATAAAAATTGGTACTACTAAAAGAAACAAAAAGGCTATATGGGATCCATGACATACAATTATGATCATGATGATGATTTGATGGTATTGAGTGATGAAGGCTGCAGGCCACTATATGTGATTATAATAGCTTAGGCCTTTACCATTACATGTACTACTCTAGGAAACCAGTTTTGGTCAAAATGGCATTCCTCACTTTGCTAAGATCTCTCCCTTTGAGTGTCCTTCCAATCCCTTCACATACAGAAAAGGAAGTGATTTGGCTTCTTGCTAGCTTCTTAGCTAACCATTCATGTGGAGGAACCATGTCATCTTCATTGTCATCATCATCATCATCAACAACAACATCATCACCATGATGACCATTGTAAACAACATGACCATTACTAATGCCGCCGCCATCATCATCATCACCAACCCATGAACAACCATTTCTTGATTTTGATGATGAGCCAATGAAGTTTGCATTTTTTCTCCCATATATCTTTGACCAATCAGGGATGTTCACAGGAGCTGAAGATTGGTGAACAACCTTGTTTCCTTCATTGGTTCTTCTAATCATTCTTGGAGCAGTACTACTTGACAACCTCCGTGCAGAAGAAGAAGAAGAAGAGTCGTGTTCCTTCAAAGGTTTCCTCATTTGAGGACTTGAATCTTCACACCCCTCCTGCACAAAAGACCACACATCTTCTTCTTCAAAATCTCCATCTCCTCTTCTACTAACACCATGCCTATCTGCCATCACTACTGGCTTAACGAAAACCAAAGAGAGAGAGAGAGAGAGACAGAGAAAGAGAAGAGTTTGAGTGACTAGGTGGAGCAAGTTGGATCAATATAAATAGAAAGAGCAAAAAGTTTGAAACTTTATTTTCCTTTTATGTCGCTAATGAAAAAAAAAAGGAAGCTAAAACTGATTTTACTTCTTGGAAATCAAAAAGGAGAGAAAGTGGTGTAAGAGAATAATATCAGGAATCTACCTTGCCTTTGTTTTCAATACCCTCCAAAAAAGAACCAGAGTTAGCTTTTCAAGGATAATAATCTCCAAATGAAAACACTAACGAGCAGGACAAGAGGAGAGTAAGCTAGGCTGTACATGAGAACAAACAAGAAACACCTCTAAACAAAATCACAGATTTTCAAGTTGCCTTAAAATGGGTAGTAGTAGTTGTACTACTACTAGTCTGCAACCAACAGAAGGGAAAGAAAAAGACAACAAAAACAGACCTGACTCTCTGTATGTGGTTTTGATGAGCCAACTTTTACCTCCTTTCACATTTATTATGACCCTATAAGATCAAAACCAAAAACCAGATGTAGCAAGGCAAGGCAGTGACCAATGATGTGTTATTATTGAAAGCATAGAAATCAGGAGCCCCAGCTGTAAATAACATTTTCTAGACATCTTACTTGGGAAGTCCATGAAATGGAAGAGAAGTTAATATTAGAGCATATTTACAAACTAGAGAGAAACACTCACACACAGACACAGTTGCAGAGGTTGCTTGATGTGGGGTTTTATTGTCAAACACTTCGTGCATTGATGGTTATTCTTTACTAGGCTCCATAATTTTCAATTTATAATGATGGATGGGTACTAGATTTGTACTAGTACAAGTTGGAAGTAAAAACTAAATTTTAATTTTTACCTGAAAGCTTATATTATTATAAACGAGATTGTTCTCTAATTCCAATAAATCTTTAATATTAGAGAATCAGTTGCCAACATAAAAAACCATATTGTAAAATGTATTTAATAGCATATGTTATTACATCCAACTTTAGTTTTCTAATCTCAAAGATCAATTAATATTTTTTATCTTTCAATTGATCTTCACTAACAGAGAACCAGTCTTCAGCATAAAAATTTGTGCAGAACCCGAACCAATACTTTTTTTATCTGAAAGCTAGCTAACATTAAACAAATCGAAGTTCATCAAACGTGTCCAAATTAATCACCACTTCTATATAATATGATCCGAATATCTACTTCTATGATCATAAAACTACTCCAATATTAAAAGGATAAAAATTTCAATCTCTACACATATATGAGATTAATCATCAAATATCTACCCTTATAACAAAAACAAAGAAAACAACTGCTTCTACATTAAACGAAGAAACCTCCCTCGTGTGATCTTATAACATAGATTCCAATTAATAAAGCTACAACAGAACATCTGAATTGACCAGTAGTACTTGCTCTATAGTCAATATATAAAAAGATCATATATTAAAGAAACGAAAAATGGAAGACAAAGGAGTGAAAAGGCTGGCATTTGATTGGGAAAGGTGGAGGGAAAGTGTTGGGGTGACCGACCTCACTGATTTCCGTAACATTATCCTCAAGTCATAACAGCAACAACTCATCGGCTCCTCATTCGGCGTTACCAGTGGAAAATAATGCTCAGTCTGTGACCGAAAGACAACCACAGCCTCTCTCTTCTCTATCTCTATCATCTATGTGTGAAACTGTGAACCGAATCACAACTTTATTTATTTTGTTTTCAAGTGTATGCATGTAATGTACCTAGGAGAGGGCGCTTTGAGAGTTAAAGCACTTCACTGGTGGGTTGCTGTGTCGATTGCATAGAGACATGTGGTCGGGTGCCTTCTTTTATATCATTTTAGTTTATATATATATATATATGATGTATTTATTACTTCAGTCTTCGGTGCTCTCTCTATACTCTAGATTTTGTGCATTATACCGCCAATTAATTAATAATGACTTTTCTATTATGTAAAATATCCGATGAGTATCGGAAAATTTATTTTATTTGAACCTTTTAATGATAGATATCACGTCTCGTTGAGTGTATATAATTATATTTTTGCAATTTAATGATCATAATTGGGTTACTAAGACTATCGGTGCGACTCTAATATTAGGTCATTTAACTTAAGAGTTTTTAACCATGACTAAAAATATTCGATAAATAATATTATCTTAAAATCGGTATAAAAGTAACTAATGTTCACAGGTAAAGTTAAATAACATTATAGATGTGATTAAGAAGGTTAATATGTCTATAATGATTGTTGTGTTTGCGTTTGTGATTGTGGCTATGAATATTTTATAGATCAATAATTTAGAAGATGATGGAGAGCGAGCGCTAGGGGCCTAGTGGTGAAGAATTAATGGACATGGAGGGGCAATATGGAATTACATGTCAAGTTGAGGGGTCTTTTCAAGTCAAATCAGGAGGAGGGGGGTCCGTTGGATAATGACCCTGAACAAAGTTTGTGGGTCAGCGCTTTGTTTGTATTTACACGTAGCAGTTACGATCATATCCTAACTAGGAGTAAGTACATCAGACTCTTTCGCCAATAAAATTTAAGAAGAAAAGACAAGTTTTAGGTTGGTGGAAGGAAAGCTTTGTTCGGCATGGCACCCTACCTATTTGAGAGTGAATCTTCATTAGCTTTGAACATTAATGTTGATGGAGGAATATGCCATACCATATGTCTCTTTTCAGTGGCCGAATTACTCCCCATCTGGACTCTACTATTGAAGTACATTAACTTCGATAAGTGGTTTGATCTCGACGTTCAATTAAAATTATAGAGTTAAAGTTTGGATCATGAGAGGATAAATAATATTATCTAACAAATGATTATTGGAACTGGTTTAGTTTTTTTACAACTATATTGAAGTCATTCATCGAACCAAGAAAATCCCACCTAGTATTTGTTGTGATAGATAAAATTAGGAAGGATTCCCGACTTACAGAAAAGAAAAATAATATCATCTAATAGGTTAATTTTTTTAGATTGATTCATCAATCAATTTAAAGTAACAAGAAAATTATTACTTTTTGGGATGTAAAAGGATGAAGTATCGATCTCTATTGCACTAAATATTACATGATCTGCCAGAGCACATTTCAATTCAAATTAATCATTATACAATAAAAAAAAAAAAATTAAACATATGGTCAAAAGTAATAGGTACAATGAGAATGTGTGAAAGGCATTTTAAACCTACTTTCTTGAAGGTTTATTAATGTGCATTTATATTATTAGTTGTAAGAAAAGAGCACCATAGACAATTAGTAATGGCAAATCATATTGAAAATACAGTGAAACAGTTGTCGATCTTTTCTAGTGATTTTCGTTTTGGCAAATCATGTTAAACATACAGACACACCATAAAAAGCTTGCAATTAATTTATATTATCCTCATCAAATGAAACGTGTCAACAAGAGTTACATTAATCAGTGTGTTGGGTTTGTGGGCAACTTAATTGTATAATTGTTGAATATTTACAATTAAATAATGAAAATTGTGTAATTATGGGTAAAGTACACAAATCCCGCCGATTAGAGAATAGTTTTCCCACTTAAGGTGTAAGTCCCTTTCTCTTGTTTATAAGGGAATAGAATAAAAATAGTGTTAAGTTCCAGATCGTATTTTACAATTCTTATCAAGAGATTCTAACAGTTGTAAATGTACTTATAATATAAATAATAATAATAATAATAATATTGAAGAATTAATTATAAGTCTTATCAATTTTTAATTTTTAATATTGAAGTAGTTAGTAGTCATGCAATCGCTGCCATGCAAAGTATTTCAATTTTCACTTGGGCTAGCTAGAGGGTGGCCTCTCTAGTCCAATCCATGTGTGTACAATTCGAACAACGTTTTCTAAAGCATTGCAAAATTTTGTTTAGATTAAAGTATATTAGAATGGTGTGACATAACCATATAGGATCGAATCGATCAACTTACAATGTTTTTGGTTTGAGTTTGTGTGTAGCACCACTTAAGCACAAATCGAGATAATAGAGAAGTTTATGCGAAGCTTAAAATCAATAAAATTTGGTGAATTTATGGTGTTACGGATTTTGCAATATAAGTTTATGCATGAAAATTTTCCATTAGAATACATTTAGATAAAAATAATAATAGTAATAAAGGAAAATAAATGAGTTTGTGGCTGCTGGGATTCGAGCCCAGGTCTTCACGGCCACAACGTGAAATTCTTACCACTAAACTACAGCCACATTTGATATGCAGTCAATAAGAGCCAATATTTATCAAAGATTTATTAACGGAAAGGAGTAGAGTACATCAATGGACAAAGTGAACTCGACAGAAGTTCTGTAATCATTGATTAAAAGAACCCACATCTGCCAACCAGAAAGGTGCTCCACTTGACTAGATTTCCACCCTCCAAAATCCCCCCAATGACCTTTTTTTCCATATTGCTTTGACTAAATACTGTTATATTATTCATAACTAAATTTAAATCTTCAAATCACATGATATGATAAGTTAATTTGTAGTTGATAATATAGCAATGTTGTAATAATTATAAATCAATTTGTTATATCAGGTAGACTTGTTTGGTATCTTTGGGTACCTTTTTCATGTTTCTCTCAAAAGAAATGAGTAGATTCTCATTCTTTCATTCCAAATTGTCCTCCACTAACAAATCCATCTCCACACGTGTTTGTCACTTCAGTCATTATTCAAAGATAAAAAGGCATTTTTGATGGTTATTAGAGAAAGAGAGGCTTCTACATGTCATAAGTGAGAGGCATAAACCCACCAAAGGAGACTTTCTAACGTCCTTCAGCATTAGAATTTCCATAGTGAAAAGGCAATGAATGTTTTTACATCAAATCTTGCTAAAAATTTGATCTTGCGATTGGACAAAAGATTTTTCATTTCTTCTTTGATTCGAGTGAAACGTACATAGACTTATAATTGACAGAACAGACAAAAGACATAATATACGAAAAAGCATATCTTGGCTTGCATATTGGTGACATTCGCATCTTATCAGAAACATCCTCCAAATCTTGACTGCATACCAAAACTAAACTCATTGCAGCTCAAGTTTTCTACTCACCGCGCCAAATATGAACAGACATTCTCTACTCTCATCTCAGCTGTATGTGATATTAAGAGACATCGATGAATTTTATTCGACATGAAATTTATTTCCCATTTCTTGTAGATTTGATATACATTTTATTATTCAGAAACATGTGGTAACAATGATTGGACAAAATGCTACATTATGTAGTTTCAAAAAAAATGCTACATTATGAAGCTGGCCTACTATTGCTTTAAGATACACAAAAAAAAAAAATAATAATAATAATGGACTATCAAGGCTCTACAACTCAGGTCACCTTGCATTATTCACACAGGTGAATTATGTGCAACTAGTTAAGCTTTTCGACAAGGAAAATCAAAAGTAGATGCACCAATGAACCTGTACAAACTGCAACTGGGAATGAGCTGCATCATCCATCCTCTCCATGCATGTTCGGTATCTGTTTTTCACTTGCGTGCTGCATGGTAAAGCTCCATGTAGTCAAGGGCAGGCCGGTTCCAAGACCAGTCTTGATCCATCACTCTCTTGCGGAGTGAGTCGAACCAATCACGAGAGTCATACCAAGCAGGAATTGCCCTGAAAAATCCGTTTTAGATTAGATATACAGGAAACCAGTACGTGCGTGTGAAAAAGAGGGAGAGAGAAACCAAGAGAGATGGAGATATGATAATACAAAATATTTGAACATGGTATTGAACAGAAGCAACGGATAAACTATGGAAACCATACATAGAGGACCCCATTACGGGCCATACTGAACTATTTATGTATAAAGGATCATTTTGGTTGCTCAACTTTAGGACAATGAAATACATTAACTCACCTGTTGAGAGCATAATCAACTCCAGCACTGTCAGCTCCATCAAAACTAAATCCGTTGGGTTCAAGACCTTGTGCTTGTGCTCTCTCTTTATCATGGTCAACATCAAATACGGTGTCGTACAGTCCTACAGAAGAAATAAATTATGAAAGTGCTGTCAAATATATCATCTAATTATCAAAAGCAGAAGCTCACAGCAAATCCATAGGAGTGATGGTCTTATCTTTCCAAATAAAGATGCTTTTTAAGTGAAATCACTCTATTGCTAATAACAGACTTAGAGCCAGGTACAAACCTCCAGTTTTCCGAACAACGGGTATTGACCCATATCTCATAGCTATGAGTTGTGTCAGTCCACAAGGCTCAAAAATTGAAGGAACAAGAATTAAATCCGCTCCAGCATATATCTACAATAACATTGGGCAGAGTCAGTAAATGCTGCCATCATGCAGATACAAAAGGTAACATTCAAATGATAGGGGGAAGGATGATGAAGTTCTGAAGAAGCAGGGAACTTACCAAGTGGGAAAGTGGTTCATCATAAGTCAAACAAAGGCGAGCTCGGTCAGCATGAGCAGAATGCAATTGATTAGCCAAATTGACAAAATCATTCTGAATTCGAGGATCTGGAGCTGAGCCAAGCAATACAACCTGATGTCACATAATTGGTCAGTATAGAAATAAAATTACTACCAAGTTACACTTGTTAGCATGCTCTCTATTAAGGCAACAGGCAGACATACACTGACCTGTATTGTTCTTATATTTATACTAAATTATATCCATCGTAACTTTATTGGTCATTTTTTCTATCCTTGAAAAATAATCATACATTTCAGAGATATACAAACACAGTCACATTGCGTGTAGCATAGAAGTTTGAGTTTAAAGGAAATCTTGTTGGATAATCATCCTGTTAATATTCTTTGATTTTGTCCCATCAACGCCTGCTACTGAGAGGAGGACCTAGATTGATGTATAGGTCAGGCACCATAGATATGGTGATATGTGTGTTCATACACGGCCCAAGAAAAAGAAAAATAAGGGAAAGAAAAGGAAGAAAATTAACCTGTCCATTGCGTTCTAAAGTGCGCCAAATTGCATGCTTGATGAGGTGGATTCCTTTCTGATGTGTTAAGCGAGTAATAATTCCTACTAGAGGCAGATCAGATGTCTTCAAACCAAGCCTTTGCTGCAGGGCTTGCTTTGCAGCTCTTTTGCCTTCAACAACATTTTCTGAAGTGTATGATATCTACATGCATCAAGCATTAGACAAAACTTTACTGGCAGAATTAAGTAGTGAAAAGCTGAAAAACTACAAGTAAAAATAATGCAAGGCTAGCTTTACAATTAAACAAAAATGATCACATGGGAATTTAATCCAATGTTTCAGGAGCAATTTCATCAGTTGAAAAACACCTACCTCACCCGACTCATGGATATAGTATTTATTCTATACCGCAGAATAATTATAGTTCAAATCAACAATCATCTCCAACTTCCGAAAGCAGTTTACCTACCTTTGTATTACATAACATTATAGTTTGCTTAAGCTATTCTAAGTCACCATCAGAGGGCTTGAACTCAGGTGCTGTATTTAAAAATATATAGGATAGTAGTTAAGCAGCTATCGTCTGGAACAATATGGCTTCAGTTTAAAACGAATAACAACGAACAAACACTTTCAAAAATGCCTCATTCACCTGTTCCTTGTGCATTGATTATATCCCCCTTTCTCTATATCTTTCACATAGCTTTTCTGATTTCACTCCTTCCATATTACTCATCCTTTGTTTAGCGTCCTATCCAATAACTTGATCTCTCTCTTTTAATTTTCAAATGCCTCAAGAAAATGCACAACACATTGTTTCATTACTAATAACAAGGTACAAGAATCTGTCGCAGCTTGCAAGAGAGTCTCCTTTGCAAAAAATTACAAATATACTAGTTTTTGCCAGACCCCTTACAGAATCAGCATAGATCAAGTTTCCATGCCAACCAGAAAGGGAAAAATGATAAAAGATGAAATCTAAAAACATGTATCATTGAGCAATAAGGTGGAAGTAAAGTTAAGCAAGTTGAAAAGTCTAAGGGCACGCAATTTGTTATGCCACTATTCAAGAAAATTTTAGCAGGCTAGCAAAACTGTTCATTCTTGAATTTGTACTTTATTTGCAACAGAATCAGTATGTTGTACATGTTAGTTCCTCAATGACAAAATAAAGAGCAGTAGCAGCCATGTATGGAATTCAGTTTCAAGCATCATATCTCTTAAATTGTAATACAAAGAAGATATATGAAAAAGAACGAAGTAGAAAAAGTGAAGAAAAATGTTATTTACTTACAGGGAGGAATTTATCGTTATATGGGTCCCATATATCCTGGTCAATTCCATTTATTATACCGTGGAACTTGTAAAGATGAGGAGCAATTACGGGATTTCCAGCAACCTCCTTTGAATACGTGTTAGATACCTGCAGATGTAAATGTGGATAAGAAGTTTGGCACATCAAGGACAACAGAGAAGAAGGTATGAGCACATGCCTTAATCTTTGAAGTAACTGATACATTTGAAAAACAAAGAATGGTATTTGTATGCCAAGCAGAAAAATCATTTCAATTCCATTAGTTTGAATGAGAAACAACGAGTCCTAAATGCATTTTGCTTAGATTGGAATAATCTAACCAAATGACAAGCAATAGTGCTCTGTAGATAACATTTGCAAAATGGCACCATCTCACCAAGACCAATAAAATTAAATGATCAGTGAAACTTTAAATGCTCACCGTGGTAGCCTTGTCTGTGTATACCATAGCTTTTCCAATGTTATTTGCACCAAATTCAAGGTTATGTATTGTGAAGACAACCCGAGCTTTACTAAGACCATAATGCATATAGTGGTCCTTAAACAACCAGGCAACAGGACCACTAGACCAATCATGACAGTGGATAATATCCTGTCCATTGTAAAACAAAAATTACTAAAGGTATTCAGATGTGTACAATTGTGATCAAATGTGGATGCTCAGCAAGGTAAACAGAAGGCTGTCTTGACATAAGAAACGATCATCTTACAAAAAGAAAAAAAAAAAAATATATATATATATATATAAACAAGAAAATAAGAACAGCCAACAGGATCACTAAAAACAACAAAACCTTTAAAAAAGTGACCTAAACAAGGGTACTTTTAACTGAAATTCTAACTACAAGCTCTCCTCATGCACTGGAATATTGCTTATATATGCATGTCTGTGTAACGAAGTGGATAACATAAAGCAAGAGGGAAACATAAACGTCCTCACAACTCGTGATAAGTACAAGTACTGTTATATTGAAGTAATTAATGTCATAGACTTACAGGATGAAATCCGCCTTGGAGTAGAAATTCAAGAGCAGCATGACAAAAGAAACCAAACCTCTCCCCATCATTTCTGCAGCCATATATGCACCCCGTCCAAAAGAATCTACAAGAAAAAATATTACAATGAGAAGCAATTTTTTTGCATAAAGAAGCTCAAATTTGTGGAAAAGCATAAAAGAGATGAATAAAGACAAAGATCTTTATAAAAATAAAAAATTACAGAACAGAATCTGAGCATTAGGCACACACTATGCAAGACAGAGGAGAAGGTCGAACCTAATAACTGAAAGTTGAAATTTTATATATAAAATCCAAGTCAATATTGTCAACCAGTTCAGACATAAACATTAACTAAACCGATTTATAACTGATCATAATTTTTTGGGATCAATAACTGTAATATCTTGTATTGAAGTTCATGTTAAACAAAATCATTAGTATGATCAACATGATCTGTTTCTCTTCAGCAATATAGTAGTATTAAATCACATTCTGTCTCTTTTACCTATGGAATAAGGTATAAGTTTTGCCATGACCAATTCAAATTTGTGAGATAAACAGATACAACTCAATGTACAAAATCTAAAAAGACAATCAAAGTTGAATCAATTAAAGCAGATATCTTCACCATACTGGTTAAAAATAATAATAATAATAATAATAATAATATACGTATAACACAAAAATATGGAGTATCTTGAAAATAAGCATGCAGGTATAGAAAATAACATTTGCAGATATTGCGTGCATTACCCATTCTGAGGCTCCAAAAAGTAGACTGAAAGGCCTTCCACTTTTCCGAACCAAACTTTTATCTCAGTGCCACCCCAATGATAGCCTTTGTGATACTTAAAGTCCTTCACCTATTTACAACAAATACATTCAAGTGTTACATTTTGTAGCATAATGAGGCCAAATATTAATATTATAAACAACCTATAGTAGTGTGAGGAAAGCAAAATATACATAATTGTATAGGTTAACGTCGGTGAGGGTTATTAATCATATCCTAGAAGTATCAAAGTACGAAAGAAAAATGCAACAGGACAAACATTTTAAGTAATTTAGGAAATAAAGTTCATCTTGCACAAGAATTTCTGTAAACCACGCTTTTCAACAAACTGTAAAGGACAGAACAAATAATTCAACCGCATAATAATACAAAGAGGATGCTCAACTTAGCAAAAACAAAAGGCAATAACATTCACGATTTAAGAATTGGTACCAAATCTTCAGCCTGAAAGTTTTAAATAAAACCCTCGATAAAAGTTTTAGAAATGAAGCTTACATTGCCAGGGTTCATACAGTCATACTTCGGAAGAATGATGTCCACATTGTGGTTTAAATCTTGAACCGCACGGGATAGACTTGTGACGACATCACCAAGACCTCCTACCTGCAAGAGAAGTAGAGTGGCACAAGAAAAAGAAATAGCAAATGTTAGTTAAACACTTCTTAAGTTTTCAACATCAAACTTCATTCCAATTTCAAGAAATAAAGCAGTTTATATCATCGTACTTGTTTCTTCAGGCAATGATTTAAATAAATACTCCAATTACATGTCAAAAAAGTGAACGCTGCAATCCTCAAATAAACTAAACAGTTGCCAAAAGTTTAAGATACAAAGATGCCACTCAAAGCAAGTAAAGGTGAAAAAGTGTGCTGTTCGTATACTCTATATAGCATCTAAAAAAGTCCATTTATAACCATAAATTGACTTAAACACATAAAACATGCCTTTGCAATGGGAGCCATTTCAACAGCAATATGCACAATGTGCATCGGTGGCTCCTTTGTAACTCCTCCAAAGACAGGTATGTGGTAATCCATGCCATATTTATTGTCAAAAATTCCCCCATCTTCCCTCTCAGAAAATACAAAATCCATCATGTACGCATCCAGAGGAACCTTTACTGCAATGACACATAAAAACACCCCTTTAAGTTCCAAACAAACTCAGGGAAGAATGCTTCAAACTAATTGTGTATTACTCACAGACTGAAATCACAGCTTCCAAAATAGATCGTAGAGATTCAAGCAAAACTGAGACAATCTTATAACTTGCCTTTGAAGAGCAAAGATAAGGATGACTGAAAACAGATCCCATAAATCTGGCATATTTGTCAAATGTAAACTGTTAACTTACCAGTAGTTTTGACAACAGAACCATTATCTGCAGGCAACATTTGTTGAGGTGGCAGTGAGCCCATACGGTGAGTCCAACGATTAAATGAACATCTGAACCAAACTTCAGATTTTCCATTGAGAACTGTGTTGGCAGGGATTATAGAAGACAGTCACAGTAGTTCCTGCCTGAACATCAAGAGGTTCAGTATAAACAATATGTTTCTGGGACAACAGAAATGTTTTCAATGTTTTTTCCTTTGTTTCAGCTTTCATTCGTGCAGTTTTTTCGGCCTAAGCAAGAGAAAGAAGAAACTATAAATCAGTACAGAATGAAAATAATAATAGCCTGATCAAATGAATTCAAAATAAAGCCTAATGTCAGTCAAAGGTTTCATCTTCATCACGTTTCTTAAAGCAGAGTTTAGGTAAATGACCTTGGCACGAATAGCCTCCTCTCTTAATCTTCTTTCCTCTTGGAGTTTCCTGTATATCTTGTGTTCTTCCTCTACCCAATACAGTTCTTCAGGAATGCTTTGTGGAACAATAGCATGAAAATCTTGACGGTGATTATTATCATACACAATGGCTTTCTGAGGCGGTCCATCAGCAAAGACCCAATCCAAGACTAACGCTCGATCAGGTACAACAACTGCAGAAAATGTGGTTGCTCAAAACAATAAGGTTATATATAACAAACAATGGTATCACCAAATTAGGCTCTTAACAGAAAAAGTAGTATCAGAAAGAACACTTTTATAATCACAAAGTAGTATTTTTCATATAGGTTAAACCAATATCCAACCAGGACTACTAAGAGACTTATGAGATAAGATTAAGCTCTATTCAAACGTAAGCATTCAAGGCTAATGTGAATAAGTAGATATATATTTTAACATACCTTCAGCACACCACCAATCACCATCTATTCTCTCTGCAATGTCAAGCTTACCAACAATGGATAATCCATCGTTCCAATTATTATGCCCCCCATGTATCCACAGCTCCTTAGCATGAGCAAGAGGACCGGAGCTCTTATTATAATACAACCTGATCAAGTCGTCACTTTTAAACTCATCAGGCTCTATGTACCAAACATTATCAACTGACTTTACAGCTGTTTTCATCAATTGGTGCAATATATCTCGTTTCTTATCTGCCTCCACCTTTGCCTGTGCTCTATCAGCTTCACTTGCTGCCTTCTCTGCTTCCATCCGCCTCCGCTCTTCCTCTTGTCTCTTCCTTTCAGCTTGCTCTTTAGCCAGTTTCTCTTGTTCCCGACGTTTCTCCTCAAGCAAGAAATCTTCAAATGCAAACACATCCATGCCACCTTCTACGGGTATGCAGAAATCTTTCTTGTCATTGTTGTCATAGACATCTTGCCCATTGAAGAACACAAAATCTATCTTATATGCTTCCTTTGGAACATGGAGTTGACAGGACCACCAATCCCCTTTGAGATCCGTCTTGTTCAACCTGACCGTGAAAGACTTCCATCGCCAGTCATTAAACGCTCCCATGACCAAAACATCTGATTCATCCTTTAGAGTGGAGAGACTCCTATTAAGGAACAATTCTATACCTTCATCAGGTTTCACTACCTGTGGATAGACAAACATTTTGTTTTCTCTCAAAAAGCTCACATCAGCGAGCCTCTCAATTTCCTGTTTACGCAACTTTGCTTCCATTTCCAACTTCAATTTAGCTTCCATCTCCAAATTCAATTTAGCTTCTATCTCCGACTTCAATCTAGCTTCTATCTCCGACTTCAATCTAGCTTCAATTTCCGACTTCAATTTTAGAGAAGCATCCGTCAAATGCTTTTATATCTTTCTCAACACTTTCATCATTTACAATGTCACTGCTCTTTTCCGGAGCCAATTCTTTACCCTCCAAAAACAACTCATCTTTCAAATTCTTGATATTGGTTTTCGAAATTGTTTCTCTCTTCTGTAACTTGGCTACATCATCATCAACTATGTTTGTCTCTAAAACTGACTCATCTTTTTCGTCCTTAACATCAGTTCCAGAAGTTTCTTTCTTTTCTAAGATGGCCACATCATCATCAACTATGTTTGTCTCTAAAACTGACTCATTTTTTTCATCTTTAACGTCAATTTCAGAAGTTTCTTTCTTTTCTAAGACGGCCACATCATCATCAACTATGTTTGTCTCTAAAACTGACTCATGTTTTTCATCCTTAACGTCAATTTCAGAAGTTTCTTTCTTTTCTAAGACGGCCACGTCATCATCAACTATGTTTGTCTCTAAAACTGACTCATCTTTTTCATCCTTAACGTCAATTCCAGAAGTTTCTTTCTTTTCTAAGACGGCCACATCATCATCAACTATGTTTGTCTCTAAAACTGACTCATCTTTTTCATCCTTAACGTCAGTTCCAGAAGTTTCTTTCTTTTCTAAGACGGCCACGTCATTATCAACTATGTTTGTCTCTAAAACTGACTCATCTTTTACATTCTTAACATCAGTTCCAGAAGTTTCTACATCATCATCAACTATGTTTGCCTCTAAAACTGACTCATCTTTTACATTCTCAACGTCAGTTCCAGAAGTTTCTACATCATCATAAACTATGTTTGTCTCTAAAACTGACTCATCTTTTACATTCTTAATGTCAGTTCCAGAAGTTTCTACATCATCATCAACTATGTTTGTCTCTAAAACTGACTCATCGTTTACATTCTCAACGTCAGTTCCAGAAGTTTCTTTCTTTCCTAAGACGGCCACATTCTCATCGACTCTGCCTACACTTCCATTTTCCATCAATTGACTGCTTTCCGCAACAGCCAAACTTTTACTTATTTGCTGTATTTCCTCATCTTCTTTTTCAGCTTCATCAACATATCCTTCCCCAATTTTATCATCTACATCACCTACCGGTTTCTCCTCAATACCAACTTTTGCTTCAGGTGTTTTCTTGGATGGCCCTCCATGTTCGCTCAACGTGGGCACGCTTGAACCCTCTCTCACACCATTTTTCTTCTGATCCCTCTTCGGGATGTTCGTTCCAACAGGTGTTTTAGGTGCAAATCCCTTGCCGGCAGACTCTCTAGGCCTCGGCGTCGAAACTTTTCTTTGTCTCTTCCTCGAGAAATCTTCAAAGTAAAAAACGTACATAAATTCAAAATACATTAAACTAATATAACTATCAGCTTCACATTAAACCAGCTCCAATACAACTAGAAAATTAACCAACCTGTACTAGCAAAGATTCTTCTATGAGAAGAAAATCCACTTCTGGGGTGCTCACTGCACCATGAAATAAGCTGAAACCAAAAGCATCAAACTTTGAGATACAATATAATAACAGTCTAATTCCATCACAAACATAAGCATACATTCGAGTCAATAGAATAAAAATAGAAACTTTCAACTTCTTTTCATAAAACTAACATATACAAATAAACATATCAAAAACCATACCACAAACATATTAAAAACCACATAACTAAAACCAATGATTCATCAACACAGTAAACCATCAACCAGAACAAAAAAACAATCAATACAATAAACCATTTCAAATGGGAAATTCATTCAATCACAAACCACTTAATATACAACACTTACAAATGTTAATAGCAATAAACAAACAAAACAACAATCAACAAACAAACAAATAAACCACCAACTTACTTGCAAAGACTGTGTTGTTCTGACATTAGAGAAGGATCCAACGAAAGGTTTGATCTTGAAGAGACCCCTCTCATGAAACACACTTCTGCTGCCACTAACTGGCCTCTGCAGCTGCCAAGTGACTTCCATGGCTGTGGTCAGTCACTTCCACTTGGTCCCTTTGTTGGTCTTTCAAGCTCTCCACCACACAATCTAGTGTTCAAGTCTCACCGATCCATTCTTAGACAAAACCCCATCTCACTCATACAACTTTCCATTACAAAAAAGTCCATCAAAAATCCCTTTACGTTAAAAAACCCAACCAGATGAAGTGTCATGGCTGATAATCTTGGCCATATAACTGTCTATAAATTTACTATGTAGCACAGCACATTGAGTTACCATGTGGACTCAACATGTCAACCGTCGGATTCTTGATGGGGTGTGAGATCGGACGGTGGAGACAACCTTCTGGGATGTGACAGATTCAGATATTTTTTTTTAATTTTTTAATGGTTTCTGGCTTTTTAATGGTGTGAGTAAGAGGTTTGGACGAGTGTAGAATCAGAGCTGGATTTGACAGTAACGAATGGAAATCTGACATGTCAGCATGCAGGTTGGAAGAATGTTGCGGGAAGAAGACAAGTGTACAACTTGTGGTTGTTTTTTGGTGAAATGGGTCACCTCCACGTGTCCTACAGGCGGACATGACGTGTCATATGATGTTTTAGTAAAATATAATATGATTATCTGAATGACTAAATCTAATCATCTGTTAAAACAATGATTATCACTTAAACACATTTTATATTACATGTCACGTTGATACATTTGATTAAGCCATGGTTGTTTTGGCAGAAGTTGAAGTGGTTGGTAATGAATTATTTACAATCATATTAATAAGTTGGTCCGATATTTATTCTAATATTATATTGTAGTGTCGAAACAAAATTTTTATTATTATTATTATTGTTTAATATCAATTTAAAATATATATATATAATTAAATGAAATAACTGTTCTTTTTGTAAATGAGATATAATGAGAATATAAATTTTTAATAAGACTTTTGTTTAATTTTAGTTAGTTAATTAATTAAAGTAACATATGTTAAGCATGGATATCCTCGTTATAAATGAGATATAACGAGGATATATTTTATTAATGCTTGACAGTGCAGACACTGTCAAGCATTAATAAAATACCATTTAATTGAATTCAATGTTTCTTCTCTTATCAGTATGGAAACAATACAGAACAGACTGACATTTTGATTCTTAATTTTATTTGCTGATAGATAATTATCTAAATTTTATGTTGGAGTAACTTAAAAATCTCTCAAATTCCAAGCCAAATGTCAAGCATGGATTAGCTTGACACCAGCCATAATAACCTCAGCACATTACCTTAATTGAAGTTGGAAAATGCCACCACCTGTTTTTTAAACACTATTACATGGAACATTACACAACTCATTTTTCAGTTTCACTACACAACCAAACAGTTTACATATGTATCAGTTTTCATCATCATGCAAGCAAGATGCAAGCAGAGCGCATGTGAAGAGAATGGTAAGAAAGAAGAGAACCAAGAGGATGTGTAAGTACTTGAAGCCAGGAGCACGTGCCAAGATTAGGGACACCAAGATTGCTGCAAGGTCTCAAAATTATGGCTTGCTCATGATGTCACCACCACCTACAATTGAAGAGCCACAGTACTTGCTTGGTGGACAAACTGTGCCAAATCAAATGGAGAATGTCCCTTGTTTTGCGTTGAGGTTCAACAGAGGCCCTCAGTGTCTGCTTACAAAGAAACTCATGGCAGTCACACCTGTCTTTGCTGAGACTTAGCTCGCTTTCTCTATTGATGGATGATGATTACATGCCATATACATGACTGGTGACATTGTTCTTGCTAAAATTTCATGTTTAGATGTCATGTGACATTGTTATTATATGCATTATTTGATTACATCTCCATCTAAGTAGACAATCAAACTTAATTTTTGAGACTGTTGATTCTATTGTCACCTACCGTATTTCCAATGCTCTATTTTCAATGTACAAATCAAATTGTTTTTCTTCATCTATATATCAAAACTAAGCATTAATATCCAACCTTTTAGAATTCAATATTACGATGAATGCTAAAATACAAATTAACATTCCATTTCCTCAAAATATTGACTATCAAAAGATTCAAAGACCATGACAATAAAAGGAGAAAGAAATGACAAATATCTATGTATATCTGAACATGGAGTAATTAAGGGTATAGTACCCTCAAGTGACATCTCTATATTGTACAAGTAGTATAAAAGGTTAGGCAAAAAAATACAACAATATAAAGATGGAGTAGAGTAGAGAGCTCTTCTGTTCCAAGACACATTGCAAGTTCTCAATTTGCACAAAAGTTTATTAGCAGTTGAGAATTACAATGACCCAAAAAAAAAAGTGTAAAGGCTGCATAATTGGTTTTTTTTCTTCTTACACAAGCATATATTAGAATGAATAATTAAGGAGACAGCCCCTTGAAAATTACCTAGACTGTGACTACACTAGAGCCTCAGCACCAGCGACAATCTCCAAAATTTCTCCTGTGATCTTGGCCTGGCGCTGCCTGTTGTAGACAATAGACAAGTTCTTCTTCAACTCCACTGCATTGTCAGTTGCATTGCTCATGGCACTCATTCTAGAAGCAAGTTCACTAGCTAACGACTCCTGCAAGGCCCTCAAAATCTGGCTGTTTAGATAGAGTGGCAACAAGGCATCAAGTATCTGAACAGGGTCCTGCTCAAACTGCAAAATGGGAGAGAATTGTATGGTCTCAGTCCTGACAACATCTCTCTCCACAGTCAGTTTCCCTTCCTTTGTTGTTAGTCTAAAGAACTCATCCTCAGCTGCATCCACACAGTTGCCATTGATGTCACAAATCTCTCCTTTTGGTGACAAGGGAAGCAAAGTGTGGATCACAGGATCAGACTTGACTAAAGACACAAACTTTGTGTACAAAAGTTCCACCTTGTCAACTTCCTCACTAACAAAGAGTGAAAAGACATCATCAGCTATGGCTTGAGCTTCTTTTGCTGTAGGTAGTGACCCCCCTTCAAGGAACTTATCAACAGGAATATAAGGCCTCCTTAGAAAATATGAGTTTCCTTTCTTGCCAACACTTATGATAGTGTATTCAAGTCCAAGGTCCTTCAATTCAGCAATTCTAGCCTCAGCTTTCTTGATGATGTTGTTGTTGAAAGCACCACATAGACCTCTATCACCAGTGACAACAACCAAGGCAACTTTTTTAACAGGCCTTACTTTGATGAGAGGCACATCTATGTCCTCAGTTTGTAGCTGTTCATTGATGTTGTAAAGCACTTCTACAAGTGTTTCAGAGAAGGGTCTACCATTGACAACAGCTTCTTGAGCTCTTCTAACTTTAGCTGCAGCGACAAGCTTCATGGCCTCTGTAATCTTCTGTGTGTTCTTGACAGAATCAATACGTTCTCTCAGCTCTCGGAGTCCACAGTGAACCGGGGTGACAGAAGAGGACCTTGAAGGGCTAACAGCGGTTGAAGTGTGAGAAGGTGCCCTGAAGGGGTTGAGGGAGGAGCTAAAAGAGAGGGAGGAAGTGTCAGGGAGAGATGGTTTGGAGGACGACACCCACATTGTCAGGTTTGAGCAAGACATGGTTGTATTTTTGATGGATGGAGTGATGTATTCAAGAAAAGAGAAGAGGAAGAAGAGAGATGGAGGGTGGTTTTGTTTATGTGGGATTGGTTTGGTTTGGTTTGGAAAGGCTTATCTTTTTCATGTGTTGGTTGGTGGTGCTGAGCTTCTAATGGTATGCAAGAAAGGAGAAGGAATGAGTGGAGGGAGAGGAGGGAATGGATCAGGCTTTTAGATAAGGATTTTGACCCCTGGAGATTGCATGGGGAAGCATATGCATGATATATTGATTTTGATTCATCTTTATAGGTGGGGTCTGTCCGATGTGGTATGCCTGTGTGGAACACTGCATCTTTGAATACCTAATAAGTTCCCAAGTCCAAAGCGTATATGCCTTACCAATTATACACATAATATTTCTTGTTTAAATCGTTTTCATCACATATGGTATCCAAAAGAAAAACATTGAAATTGTTACATAGTTATGATTTAAAACTTTTGAGTAACTGAATCAAATAAAATTGCATGAATATAATGTCATAATATTAACAAGTCATAATAGTTTTAAAAAATTTTGACTGAAGGTCAAATCAGAACAGGATCCATGATTTTTTATTCATGTTAAAATATTATTTAAGTTTTTGACAAGTCATTTAAAATGTATATGATTTTGCACCGAAATAGAGGAACCAATGATATTAGCTGACTTGATAATGATTTCAAAGAGATAATGATATAACATCTGAAACCACAATCTACTGTAGCAAACGAAGTTTAGTCACCCTAGCTAGCTATATCCATCTCCACATTGGAAGTCTGGCATATTTTCTGAGACTGTCTAACTGGTAACAGAATATGCTGCTTGGTTGGGCATATGAGTCACTTCATGAAGTTGTAATTTTGAACAACACTGAAAAAATCAAAGACAAGTTGGCAAATGAAAGGCAGAGGGAGAGAGAGATATTGAGGGCCACACAATCAACTTGTAAATGTTGATTGGGTTGTCAATTTAGGAGAATATCAATTTGCAGAGTAATAGACAGCTGCTGCTAGTTACAAGCATCAATTTCAGCATATAAACACCAAAATGAATATGAATTCCCATACTGTCCTGGGATAAGTCAATCAAAAGATTAATAAAACATCATCAGAAATTCAGATAATTGAAACAACCAATCATGATCACACAAGGGATCCGTATACGCGTAATTTGGCCATACTAAACTTGATTCTGTGCACTGTTTTCTCCAAGAAGTGGGCTGACAATGGCCTTATAAGTTTGCCTGTCAGGAATAACTCCCTTAAGTACCATATAGTCATGCAATTCGATCACTTCCTCTGGACTGCAATTCTTACTGAAATTGGTAATAAGGGTTGTGTACGTTATGGCATCAGGAACCATCCCGCGATGAATCATCGTCTTCGTAAGCTCTCTAGCTTGATGATAACACCCAGACTTGCACAAAAAGTTTATCAGTATATTGTAACTGACTTTGTTAACCAAGATATTCACTTTCCTCATTTCCGAAAGCAAAGCAAATGCTTCGGTGAACCTCCTGTTCATGCAATAACCATTTATCAAAGTGTTACACGTTATGACATCAAGTAAATCCATTCTGAGCAATGTGTCTAACAAACGTTTTGCAACATCTACGGATGCCTCCTTGCATAAGCCATTTATAATGGAATTGTATATAACCAAATTTGGTTTCTCATCCACCTTTATCATGTCGTCGTAAACCTGAACTGCACTATCTATGCTGCCTTTTTTACAGTACCCATCAATCAAAGTACCATATGTAATGAGGTCTGGAATCAAACCACGAACAAACATACTGCACAGTAGCTGCTTAGCTCCTGTTAAATCACCATTTCTGCAAAGATGGTTAACAAGAATATTGTGCGAAAATGTATCTTCTATAAGGCGTTCCTCTAAAACTTTATTATGAAATTTGAAAGCTTGTGTCACATATCCATTTTCACAAAGCCCCTTGGTGAGAATAGAGTAGGTGAATTGATCAGGGCATACACGCTTAGCAATCATGTCAGACAATAGCAAAGAAGCTCCCTCCACATCTCCTTCCACGTAAAGCCAATGAATGATAGAATTGTAAACAACAGTATTAGGCATCAAGCCCCTTTCCACCATTTCATCACACAATCGTAATGCCTCCTCCAAACTCCCTCCCCTTGCATATCCGTCGATCAAAGTTGCATAGGTCCTTATATTACACTCAATGCCAGCCTTGATCATATCCTTACAAGCTTCTTCAGCAGACGTTACTTTTCCTGTCTTGCAGAGGCCATTAATTATACAATTGTAGGTCACCGAATTGGGAAAAACACGCTCCCTCGACATCACTCCTATCTTCCCAACTAGCTTCAAAACAAATTCCATGTCACCCATCTGGCAAGCTCCATCTATTATCATGTTAAAAGAAACAACATTTGGCCAGATCCCACTCTTCAACATCCGATAATATACTGACATCGCTTCTACTAATTTACACTCCTTACAAAGAGCATGAATAACCAAATTAAAAGTATTCACATTTTCAACATATCCACGAGACAACATCTCCTTATACACCTTCCAAAATCGACCAATCTCATTTAACTGCACAAGATGACTCAAAAAATTATTCCAAGCATGAATCGAAACCCCACAACCATCCACTCTCAACTTCTGAATCACTTCATAAGCACCCTCAGTAGTTCCAACACAAGTACAAGCCCTAACCAATGCATCAAACACAGCAGGAGACGACTCACACGACTCATAACTATCAACCAACCCTTGCAAAACCTCCAAAGGAGATGCGTTATACACACACATTAAGTTCCCCATTATCAACAATGCTTCATCAAATCTCCTTGAATCAACCAAGACATGAACCATAACACACGAAGCTTCCAATGAGTGTGGAAACCTCTTGCTTTTTCCAACCCAATTGTAAAACTCCAAAGCTAACTTTGGAGACTGCCTGAATTCCCAAACTACACGCTTGACTAATGATTTTGTGAGACTTGGAGCGATTTGCTCCAACACTTTCCATCTCTTTTGCCTTAAATTAACACAAATAGCCCTAAAAACTATGTCTTCTCTACTTGGGTTGTGAGCCTGCCTACCCACATGAAAAGCTCTACCTTTCAACAAACAACATAGACAGCTCACAACCCAGTTCATCAAAATCAAAACTTTCTGCAACAAAGTACCATAACAAAGCAAACCCTGTTCATGTAGACTAAAAACCTTAGTTCATGTAAAGAAGAACCTAATAAAGTTTGAATCTTTGGAGTGAAACTAAAGTGTTTACCTTTCTTGCACAGACAAGAGAAACAAAACAGCTGCTTTGATTGTGTGGTGCCAGTGTAGAGCAAAACAAGTGTTGTGTTGTCTCTTTATTGGTACCGCCGCTCTGTTTCTTGCTCTTGTTTAAGCTGTAAGTGGTTCTGAAGTAGACACTTGTTCTGGGCCTTTTCTCAGCCCAGAAAGCAAGTGAATTGTTTTTAAACACTGAACAGCAGAGCGGTTGTTGTACATTATTACAATTGTCCTACAGGTTTTATCAAGTTTTTGTATATTATTACAAATGTCAAAGAGGTTTATGTGTGTTTCAAAACTGGTGGAAACTAATTGTTTATGTATATTAAGGTTTTTGATCGTTCACGTCAGGACTAAGTAAGTCATATTCGCCCATAAATTCGAGACCACTTTGTTTTGCTCTGAATTTTAATTAGAAGAGAAAAGGATGCCGGTCATGTGCATCTGTCTTTTTATTTACCTCTTTCTAATCATAAGATCGGTATTAATGTCATTGTTGATATTGCAATGTATGTTGCTGTTAAAACTAGACTTTGCATTCTCAAAGTCACCAAATCAGATTTTAACCATTCTGGACTGTTCAACAATAGGCTGCTGTGCTGTGCTGTGCTATCTTGGGGATTGTTTCTAGAGTCTGGTTCTGGTATCTCATGAGACAATAAGTTGCAAAAATTTCTCCCAGATGACTATATTTCAGGCCCCAGAAATAGGACCAATGGGAATATAACTGTCTGTACATGATTCTTAGCATATTTACTTTATCTCATTAAACCAAAACATATTCACAGTAGACAAAAAAGGAAAAGACCTCCGTAACCTCATTATCAGCTCCGAAAATTCTCTAGGTATCGATTGAGAAAAGAAGGGTCTCATGAAGAACTATAATTGATGGACCCATGGTCAGTATTCATGATACTTTAATCAACCTAACTCATCTTTATCATCGACTTTGGGGTTTTCTGTAGTCATTCCAATGTTAAGACTTGTACTAGAACGGGATGCACGCTTCCTGGGTTTCCTCGCTGTTCGGACAGCAAAAGGACCAAGGCTGAGCTGTTCAGACATTTCAATGGCAGGCTTCTGTGCTGCAAACTTTTTTGTGCTAGGGGTAGGCGTCCTGCAGGATCTGTTGGGACGAGAAGAAGCAAGATTTTTAGCAACAGGGTCTTCGCTAATTAAACCCTCTTCATTCTTAGATTTTGTGCGCGCTGCACGACCTGGTGTGCATGAATTTAAACTTAACCATGAATTACTTCTACGTTCCTTTTCTTGGTTCGTCAAACCCAGCTTTAAGAAAGGAGGGTGGCCCTTTTGGGGATCGCAAACATTGGCCTGAGCATGACTAGGAGTCCTTAATTCATACTGTTGATCATCACTATCCCCATCTGTTGCATCTTTTTCTGTCACATGACTTGGAAGCTCCTATCAACAAGAAATAGACAGAAAGTTAGGAAGCACAAATAGATACAAGCATCACACATATAGCTCAGAGTTTAAAATTATATGAACTATTCTGCTAGACCAAGATATTTAGCATTTATCGACTAGTCCAAAAAGACACAGCAGTCTACAAGAACTATGAGGCCAGACCAATCCAAAATGGACGAGTGGCAGAAAACTCTGCATGTTCAAACCCATTGCAAGAACATGGAAGTTCTTTTGAGCTAATTTGTAAATTAAAAATGCATGTGATCATTCTGATTTCTGTCAAACAGAGAAATTCACCATGAAAGGCTTCAAGCAATAAGAGTCAGAAATTGTTCCACACAACTGTATACAAGGATCAAATATCAAGCCATGACAAATAAAGTAGAAGTACATTAGTCTTAACATAAATAATACAACATTCGCAAAACTTAATATCCAGGAAAAAAGAAAGAGCAGAGCTACCTTATCTTGCATCTCAGCAATTTGTTCAGAGCCTGAACCCACCTCGCCTTCAGAATCAGCCATCTCCTCGCACTCAAACTCAACATCTTCTTCAATTTCTTCTTCGGAGTCGCTTAACTCTTCCTGTTCCATCACAATCTCAGGATGGGAATGATCATTGGTATCACCAATGTTGCCAGTGCTTGTGATAACCGACACACGGGACATCAGAAACAACATTATTGCAATTTTTACCATACTGACAATATAAATTGTTAGTGTCTTGATAATCTGTTCCGTCTCCAGAATTTGTAACACCGTCTGTCAGCTGCATAGGATTATGAGTGGTTACATCCCTGCTTCCAGAAGCTCTCTCTTTTGCAGCTGTAGAACTGAGATGGATCTCCAAGTCCAATTCATTAGCTCTTTCATTAGATCCAGAGTGTAAAGTGCCAGTAGTTAATGGACTACCACTGACCAGTGACTTCTTTTGGACAGCAACAAAAGGATTTTGATGTTGATCTTGATCAGATTTGCCTTCCAAGCCAACAGAAGGGCATTCAATTGAGGGAGCGGTCATTGAGTCAATATTTGTATCCTCAGTTCTTGTCAGAAGCGGATGGAAGTCAATACCACATGATGCTTTGGACTCCTTGGTCTTCAAAAATCTATTAAAACAATCAACCACACGGTTGACTTGGTGAGGATTATGAAAGAGACTTAAATTTAGTTGAGGCTGATTTCCAGAAAAGAAACTAAAAGAATTAGACATATTAGTGCTACAGTTCAATGGATAATATGGCAGACGCCCATCTTCAGGGGCCTGGAACAGTAAAGGATGCATCTGGAGATCTGACTCGGTGTTTCTTTCTTCCTCCACACGCTTATCCTTGACAACACAAGATTCTTCTGAATTCAAATTTGTAACATTTTCTTCTCCTGAATTCCTTTTATCTTTTCCAGTTTTTATTGAATGTGGAGTTCCTGACTGTGTAACATGAGAAACCATATTTTCTTGTCTAAAATCATTACTACGGCCCCCATTGGCAGAAACCTTTTTAGATGCTCCTGCCTCAAAAGCTGACTGCGAGATTATACGAACAGACGGTGGAAGATTCACAGGAGGCAAGTCGGGTGCTAATTTCACCAAATGTGCATTGTTAGTTCTACGAGCTCGATATGGTGGCAAATAGATCTGAGATTTGGAGGTCTTTGATGCCATATCAGAAACTACATTGTTTGCCTGCACTGTGTTAGATGCACAATGTCTAACACCAGTACAATTTGTCATTGGATAAGGATTCTGGGAATTGTTCAACACATAAGGAAACTCCTGCATGCTACTACTATGTATTTGAGCTTCTCTGGACCCCTTATTATTCGGTTTTCCCCTGACGTGAGTATCCTCTTGGCTCTGTGTGTCATAAACATGTTTTTCTCCTAAGTTTAAGCAAGGACGACCAAAAGGACCATGGTCGGGTACACCTGGCCTCCAATCTGCTAAAAATCCCTCATGGACATAACATTCATCTGCATTTTCTGCATAATCATCTCCACTATTATTCTCACGACCAACATTTTCACCCTGAGGTCAGTAAAAGGAGCGAGTTAAGTTAAATTAAGTTTTATAAACTGAAAACTTTAATGACGTCAACTATTAGCTAGCTAAACTATAGAACTTATAAATAAATCCCAAGTCTCAAGCCAAACTCTTTTGTTAACTTGAAGAAAATATTTATAGCTGCAATAGACTCAAACAGGCAATTCCATAGTTATTATTATTATTATTATTTGATCTCCACGTTCTAGAAATCAATAAAATACAAACTTGCCACCTCATTCCATATACCAGCTCTATCAAATATGAACTGATATCAAGTTCAAACCAACTGGGCAGAGGCCATTTACTTTATAGCCCAACCAACACATTTGTGATATGAGATTTTGGTGTGTGAACATGTCTTTCACTGTTGTTACAAGCCACACAGATAATCACCAGTGTTTCATTTGTTAAAACTCGTAGGAACATTGCATGAGATCCACATGACTATATGAGTATCATAGAAAGAAACTAAGGATTAAAAAGAAATTTAGAGATTTTTCTAGCTTTAAAAAGTAAACAAACCTCTTTATCAGAATCAAGATGCCAGTTAGCCAAATCTGCAGTTTTGCACCTTCTATTCAATTCATACAACCTTCGCTTCTCCTTTTTAGCTGCATCCTGTTTATACGACTTCTGAGTTCCAAGGGCAATGCGCCATTGCCGGCGTAACAAGGTTGGATCCCTATGGGGGACAATAAATTTCCATATAGACATCCAGTCGAGTTTAAATACCTTCAACCCCTGGATAAGTTGAAGCTACATTAATAATCAAATGACGATCAGCTGTTAATAGTTCAAGAAAGATCCTGATAAAATCACCTCCTGAATACATTCTATCTCTTTTGCAGTCAACGGAGAGGTTTTCATCCTCCTCACTGCCTGCATTCAGTAGCCAAATTCAGTTAATTTCACTACTAAAAGATACTGCCCAACTGCAATATAATACACGAACTCGCATTTGATACATGGTCTACCTTCTCAACCAGAATAACTGAATGTACATGCCACCACTTGCAACAGAACATAACCTAAAACTAATATTGGTACATCCAACAATTGTAGTAACATCAATGTCATTGCATCAAGAAGTTAGAAGAGTATTCAAGTGGTTAAGTATGCAGATTCAATCAGACTAATCTGAGTGACACCTATAATAAAACTTTTGCATTATGGCCTTCTTTAAGGAATAAAAAAGAGAGGGAGAAACAAACACAGAGAGGAGGGTAACCACAACTAAATGGTACAACATAAACAAAGAAATAAAATGGATATTTCTTTTTATTAAGAAGCTAGAGATTTATAACATACCTTAATGGGATTTTCTGGTGCTTTAGATGAGCAACGGTTTTTCTGCCTAACAAAGATCTGCAATGCAAAAATCACGCGTTAACTGAGATAGGTTCTTAGCACTTAACCATGACTGTGATGCTGATGAATCAAAATATTAATATCACCAAAAATTTTATCTTTTATAGGAGAAATGCCAACATGACTATGAATTTCATAGTCACCAAAGACACTTTAATAGATACAAAACCATAGTTCAACCATATAGATAATTGGAAAAATGCAGCTGCAGTTAACCATATCGATCAAAAACAAAAATCTTGAAATTAAGAAGCTCAAACAAAGCATTTTATTTTATTACCAAGCAAGTGCATCCTCATGGCTCAAACACACACACATGAAAAAGCAAGAAAATGTTCATTAGCTAGGACAAATAACATTAGTTCACAGTGACACTGGAGAACAATGTTGTATTCACAATCCCAAATTAATTGAAACAAGTTATTTCACTCGCAGTACTTAACAAAGAAAAAAGCATTTGAACTAAGATGCCATTGGCCACTGCAGTATCTTAAAAGAACCATAATTGAGGAATTACATGATTAGATCAATCAGCAACCAGACCAATGGTTTACAACATTAAATCCATCCACCACTGGCAACAAATTCCTCAACTTGTTAAATAACAAAAAATGATGTGCAAGAAAGTATAACTATAGTTTTATTTCTGCAGGCGAGGTTTGTTCAACACTTTCAAACACCTATACGCATGCCTAGAAAAATTACTCCAGGATTGAGAAGTAACACAGCTTTTGATGGATAAATAATTTTTAACTACGCCACTTCGCAAATTTCTGGAGAATCCTTTTGCAAAAAAAGGCCCAACCAAGAAGAATCCCACGGGCTAATTACCCAATCATTTAGGTATCATAAGCCATCAACCACACGATTACTTCCAATCAAGTTTTTCCAAAGCACCTGTATAACTGACTACAAGTGTAAAGAAAATAAAACAGTTTGAAGGAGGATGTGGGGCAAAGAGTGAATGCTCTGACTTGCCCATTCTCTGCTATAACATACTGTTCCTTCACTTACCAGAAAATGCACGGAAATGGCAATGGGCATGCAAATGAAATGATCAAATTTACAGTAAAGTTTAAACAACAATAACCAGGAATTCTGTTAGTGATAAGAAGCTAGGCATAAGAACCTGATGCTTAGTTTTGCACGGAAGGAAGCGTTGATGAATTGCTTTCCAGTCTGTATTATATTCCATCATGCCCTAATGCCAACAATCTGCAATGTATTCCAATACAGAATGAATGATCCTTCACCATTAATAGTAAAACACAAACAAAGGACGGATAAGAAAACCACTATCATCAAGTGAAAGCACAAAATTATCATAGGTACAACACCTAGACTTCTAAAAATATTTTTCCAGTTTTCCATATGCCTATAAGTGCTGCATAAGCATGTTGATCTTGAACATTCTGACAGTTTCACAGGAAACAACGGCAAACATGACGTATCAACAACCGCATTAAGTTTAGCGACAAAAGACCTTCCACTTCTCCATACTGCCAAAAATTTATATTCTTAAATTGTCCTTAAACAGAGACTAAAAGAACGGAGGTTTCAAAACATCCTTTATGGCGATTCATAAAGGAATGAGAAAACCTAGGGAATGTAACAAGAAAAGAAAATAAAATTGTCAAACCTAGATCCTCTACATAGAATAAACCAGAACATGGAAACTCAAATAACCTTTGTCTAGTCTTATAAATTTTTGACAGAATTTACCTCATAGAGTTTCACTTTCATTTATTATTTATATATAACACAATAACAAATACATAAAGATGTTCAGATTCAGTTTCACTGTTTATTAAACCAGCACCCTTGTAATATGGTTTAAAGTAAACACCACATTTGAACCAAACAACCAAACTCAGATTATTTTAACTACAATGGCCTCTATCTCCGAAAATGTTAATCAAAATATCAGTAGCCTGTACACAAGTATGAGTAAAGGCAGCCACCGTCACACAAAAATTATCATCTGAATCCCAGGTCAGTTTTCAAAAGGGAGCCCAACTTACATGTTTAAATTTGGAACATAAAACGTATCAAGTTGAATGGGACATAAATAATAGTGTTTGTGTAAAAATGACATTGTAATGAACTTTAGTTGCTACTTTCAAACCTCAAACCATTCTTTTGTAATCTAATGTTGGAGAGGGAACTGTGAAAAGTACAGCCCCACAATGCAAAAGAATAATCAACCTAACAACACCAAGTCATATTGAAAATAAGGCCAACAAATTCAAACAAGTGCTAGGCAGTCAACTAAAGAAAAGACAAGAAACCAAGAAACTCACTCATCCTCTGCATCAGTAAAAAGCACCCGATTCGCGACAGCTGTAGGAGGTGGCTTATGTGGAAACAATGACGGATTTAATATTGGGAAAAACCTCTGCGCTAACTTGGAAATCTCCTTTGGGACCAATGCAACTGATTGCTTTTTTGGTACTTTCAACAAGTGCAGCTGCCAGTGACTTTTTTGACGGTTGTTGACTAAGATTGAGAGAAGATGGCGCCATTTTGGCAGGCGAAAGATTTCTACCTTTTGAACCTTCACCATTAGCTTCAACCAACGATGGAAACGAAGGCAAGGGAAAAAGAGGTTCTCTTTCATAAAGAACATCCGAACTAGATTCCACACGACGCTGGCGATACTCCCGTACGGCTGTCAAAGGACACATAAATCAGTAATCAACATGTCAGCAATAAACTCACAAGAAGCAGAAGATTTCAGAAGCATCTAAATGCTTTCTACATGACATACCTGTACAAACATCATCCATATATTTTCCAACTAAATTAAGTGGAGCTACATCCAGAACTGATAGGACCGAACCACTTACTGAAGGCACCCAGAAAGAGCCGTCAACAGTTTGAATAGAACCAACATGTCCATTCGCATGTACGTCTCTTCCTTTAGAAGGGGTATGGTTTAGAAAAGCAAACAACTGAGTATTTAAAGAGCAGGCTCCGGGTGCATCAACTGATGAAGATGATTCAGAGGTGCTTTGTGCTGGGTAAATTTGGGGAAGTGCATCCGGAACAGATGAGCAAATATAAGGAGGATGAAAGTAAGCATCAGGATAGGGCTCACTTCTGCATGCCATTACTTCATCACGTTTGTGAAGCACCTCAAAAATCAACCCCTGAACTTGGGAGGCAATATGCTGTCGAGATGGATCTAGGATACAAAGAGAAAATATTTGAATAAGTAGTTGCACATGCTCATATATTAAACAATGCAACTGGCCTATTTGATGGGGAGTGAATCCGTTGATAAAAGCATCTTCCGCGGTGGAAGAGAGACACCTCGAAGCAGTCTCAAGTGCAAAACTTTTCCCTTCAATAATAGGGAAAGATGCAACTGGCTGTCCACTTGGCAAGATTGGCAACAGGGGACGCAGTGGCCTCTTTGCCTGATCTAGAAGCTTGTTTTTATATTGTACAGATGCCTTTTGACGTTTATTCTGCCTTGTCTCTGGCCGTCGTCTAGCTCTCACAACTTCCTCTTTTTGGGTTTTGTCTGTTGTACCTTCATCATAGTCACTCTCAAGCATCTCTTCAAGTTCTATCTCAAAATCTGCATCAGTATCCTCATCTTCATAATCAACATTTTCGTTATCTTGAGTGGACTGGCCATCGCAATCTCCACCTTGTAGTACAGCTGCAAGGAACTTCCTATACTCTTCTTCATCGTCAACATTATGAAGGTCATCATCATCATCTGATTCCTGCAGAAATGCCTCAAGTTCATCAAGTGTGAAACTAGCAAGTGAATACCGGGCCCTAGTACGCCTGCAGATTGCATCTTCATCATCTGAATTCATTACAGGGTTACATGAAAGTCTTGTATTACTCAACTCTCCTGCCATGCCCTCATTAACATCAATCCCACTGCTTGTAGAACCGTTCTCCTTTTCCCCAACAGTATCCGCTTTTGATTGAGACACCGAAACAGATTTTCTCTTCTTAGTTTTTCTCAAAACATCTTTTCGACGTTCATTTTCTTTTTCACATCCTCCTTCAGGAGAAACTGTAGTTTGTGTCGTGATCTCCTCCTCACCATGCTCAGAATCCCCAACAATTTCTGAGCTAAGACTCGAAGAAGGCTCAGGCGAAGGAGTTCCTTTTAAAAAGGGATTGAAATCTACATCCTCTTCCTCATCCTCTTCCTCTTCTCCTTCCTTGTCCTCATGTCCGTCCTCCCCAGATTTCATTGCACTTCTATCACCATCCACTTGCGCATCACTTTCAATGACACACCCAACTTCGGTCGTTTGTTCATTTGCAATTAAAGACATACTGAACAAATAATATCCGGCAATCCTCGATACTTAAGAACCTCAAAGACAGCTGTAAGCAGAAACAGATCCCAGCATCAATGAGAAGTCAAAAATGACGATTTCCTACCCTGAACCATGACAAAGCATAAATTAACCGACGTTTTCATAAACAAAAACACAAAGCAACAAATCCGTACCACAAATCTACGGCTTCAAAAAATTGCACTTGCAGCTCATCAAACAATATCATTGTCGAAAATTAACTCATCCAATTATAAGCGAAATACTAAAAAGCAAGCTGCATGACATCATTTGCCAAGCCCGGTAACGATCAACATCCAAATTCAAACAGATTACAATTTCACTATACAGATACAAAAACAAAAATGATATAACCAATAATTAAGCTACTAAAAAGCAATCCACATGTGCCATATAACCTAAATTGCATTTGCAGCTGATCAACAACAACATCATCGAAAATTCACTCATCTAACTATCAATTATAAGAAAAACACTAACAAGCAAGCCTCATGACATCAAATTGCAACGGCCCATAACAATCAACCAACAAAATTCAAATGGATTGCAATCCCATTCTACCAATAACGAAACACAAACTACAAAACCAATAATTAAACTACTAAAAAGCAATCCAATCAAATTAATCCAAACATTAACATAAACCATAAAAATTAAATAAAAAGCACAACAAAAGTTGATTCACATTCTCCCCTAACTGCTACATTTTGATCAACATAAGCAAAACCCCCCAAAGTCCTCAACTAACATCAACTGGAAACAAATGAAAACTTTGTCAAAAAACGATTTTGATTGAGACCATCCACAGTACTAGAAACCAATTACAAAAACAAAAAAAAAATAAAATAAAAAAATAAAGAAATAAAGAAAGATTGCATTGCATGAAATTCCAACGACAAAACCCTCAAATATAAACAGAAAGGTGATAGCAACTGGAAACATATGAAAACATTGTCAAACAAAAAAAAAAACGATTTTGATTGAGACCATCCACATATCTTGAAACCAATTACAAGCAAACAAACCAAAATTGAGGAAAGACAGCATTGTTTTCAAGTCCAGCAAAAAAACCCTCCAAAACCTTCAATATAATCCAAAAAGGTGATATTGAATGGAATCAAATGAAAACGTTGTCAAGAAATGATTTTGATTGTAACCCTCGACATAGCTTGAAGCCAACTGCAAGAAAACAAAAGAAAATTGAGGAAAGATTGGTCAAGTGTGAGTGTAGTTACCCAGCAAATTGAATCTATCAAGAGAGGAACACAAAAGATGTTCTGATTTCGTATTTGGTTTTGTTTTTGTTGTACGAGGAGGGGCTTCAATGAAGAAACTAGTCTACGGTGTCGTTTCGTGTGAATTTGTAACACTTTGGTTTATTTATTTATTTACCTTTTAATTTATTTACTTTTTAATATCACCCCTATTGTGCCAACTCAAATTAGATAATGTTCATTCTAAACGAGTTGAATTAAGGAAAACATTATGGAGGCCCTTAAAATTTATTCTAATTACGTCGGTTTTGAATTTTAGGGAAAGAACAAAAAATTCTATTATTTATCTCTTCAAGTTAAATTTGATTAAATAATTAAAAGATGATTGATGTCAAATAAAAATTATTATGGTGTATATATATATAATCACTTTTTACCTATATAGTTCTACATTTATTACTTACTAGACATGGTCATCTTCCTATGACTTGATATGTCCGTAAGTAAGTGACCTAACTAGTGTTAGATTTGCAAAGCAAAACAAATTAAACAAAGTTCAGAAACATTTATTTTAGTGCTACTAAACCAAAAATAACTAAAATAAGCAAATCAATCATTTAAAGTTATGAGATGGTGGAAATTATTAAAACCAACCGCTAATAAAATTGAAAATTCGTTTTTAGTCCAAACTAAATGTCATTTGTTTTTAGCCATTTTCATTTGTAATAAAAATAATATCCTTGTTTTTCGATCCACCATTTTCTTCTCCAAGTATTTTAAAGAGAAAAAGTCTCCATATATCCCATTCTAACAGAGAGAAAGTGAGCGAGTAGCAATCAATAGATATTGAGCGATGCGTGACATTCTGACAATAATGAGAGCAATGCTCGTCGAACATCAAGCTCTGCGTGGTGCGATCTAGTTCTCCTGTTCGTTGTAGACCTTTGGTTCTTTCCTTAGTTGGTGATGCCCTTGCCAAGCCAAATTGCATGACACAATTAGGTATTTCAACTTGTTGCCAACTATTGTTGGCCATACTACGATAATTAACGTAACCCGAGTTTTCCCTCCAATCAGTTTTGGGGTCTTTATGATTTTTTTCCCTCCTCCTATCCTTAGTGAAACTGTTGAATTTTCAAAAAGAAACTTTCACTCCAAACGTTTCACGTTAAACATTTTAAACAAATTTATCGGTAGTCCCCTTGAGGGTATTTTTGTAATTTAAGATCATGAATTAAAAGTAAATTTGTAAAGGGATTAAAAACGAATGATATTTCATCTAAGGCTACAAACGAATTTACATTATGTTTGTGGGTTTACTTATAAAATTTTTTTAAATGGAGATGAGATAATGAAATGATACATTTATATACAGCTCGCATATCATATCCTAAAATCAAGAACTTAAATAGATAATTTGAAAAAATATATATATATATATAATATTACTCATTTAAGATACTTGTGCATCATTTATCTATTATTCAATTTATATCCTCATGATATTCAAGCAACTAACTCAACACGAGTAAGTTAAATCAAACAAGAAGGCAACAATAGATATTTTTGTTTTTATTGAGAAAAGGCAGTAACAGATGTTATCTTCCCCACAATCAGTCATTTTCATTTCTAAACAATTCACATAATTTGGACAGCCTACTCATTTACTATTCAATTTATGTCTTCTTAACACTCCAGTACCTTACACGCGTAATTTATTATTAATTTTTAAATCATTATTATATATTCAGGATTTATGTTGGAGGATATGGTTTGAAGTTTGAACTGACAGCTTCATTAGACTGCAAACCTGTAAATAGGAGGGATATCCAACTAAACTAATCCAATCTTATCCACATTAATTAATTAAATAATAAAACAATAACTTATGGTATCTTCTTGGGAATTCCTTCTCCTATACTTTTAAATAATTCAAGTAATTTGAATAATCTAGCATTACCCAACTAAAATTCATAATGCACCATGTAATCTAGCTGCTAATCAATTTCTATTACCGTAATATTGAAACAACTTACACTTGGCGTGTAGCTTGGGCACTGTCTCGTTGGTTGAGGGAAAATCTCTCATATTTCTGGCAAAGATATGAGTGCTACACCCTGTGTCCCTCTCCCTCTCACTAGAAAAAAAATTGTGGGTTTCCTCCAACTTTGTGTGTGTCACTCTCTCACCTATATGTGGATTAATCTCTCTCGTATGGAAACTATTTCTCAGGTCACATCACCAGTGTTCTATTTTGTTTAATTTCGATTGTCTTTTGGGTCAGTCTCAAAACTCAAAAAAAAAATAAAGAAATTGCACTTGATGTACTGCCTAAGTGGAGACAACATTGTTTTTACTTGCCCAGCAAAGAGCCAGTGCGTGGTTTGAGGACTGGTGCCACCAAGTCGTGGCAGTTTTTTTCCCATGTTTCTCCTCCCTTGCTCGGGAGCTTTTCTCCCATTTTCGAGAGTTTCCGTTTCGGACCGTATCTCAGTAGATCTTATCTAAATAGCATGATAGTTTACCTGTATAATGTATGTAATATGTCCAAAAAATATATATATGTATATTGAAGCAACTCAACTTGTCACGCAATAACCTATCTTATCTTCTTGTCATCTACATTAACTTCTAAACAATTCAAATACAATTAACTTGTCGTTTATGAGTCCCAAGTCCCAAAAATCCGTACTTATCCACTTCATTATTTTCACGAAGTAACTTGATCCTAGTTCAAAGCTTCAAGCGAGCTTGTGACATGCAACTTCAATTATTTTTCCACATTCTGTCGTCTTCAAAGTTGACACACAACCAATCAAAAATTATCTCTATCAGATTAAATATTATTTATATAATTAAACATTTATTTTTATAATAAAAATATTTACTTTTATAAAAAAAATTACATAAAATATATGCGATAAAATTCAAACCACATCACTACAATAATATAATAATAAAAACAATCTATAACCACTCAAATTAAAAGAAAAATATAGTATATAACTTTAGGATCCCATAAAAATATGAAAAAATCTTTTATGAAACTGTTTTAAAATTGATAGGGTGAAATGGATTAATAAAATAATAAAAAAAAAAATTCCTGTTTATTTTTATTATTTTTCTATCATTTTTATTAGTCTGTGTTGTTACATTTCATTGAAGGTTTTTCACAAAGAAATAGCCAGCAACTACAACAGGCCATCTGTACCTGGGGTCATTTGACTGACACAAATCATATATCCCAGATAGGCAATCTAACAAAACAGTTCCTTGTCGCTTAGTGTGAGGATAGAGACGACAAAATGTATATAAAATATTGTCAATAATGGCGGATTTTGTAGCTTCTGGGGTTCGTGTGTTTTTTTGTGGACACACGGGAAGCCAATTTGGCCCCAACAAACTATGTGAACTTCAACGACTTATCAAAGCTGAAAACTACCAGTCATCAATGTTCAACCACCATTGATTCTCCAATTTGTGTGTTGTTATTATATATAGTGCGCTTGTCATTATTGAGTTGTGAGTAGACCATATTGCTGCATGACTCGTGCAGGGTTCTTGTACTGAGGAAAAGAAAATAATAATGGGAGACTTAATGGAGCATGAGTCCGGCGCTTTAGAGGAGAAGAAAGTACAAGAGTCTGATAATACTTATAATAATATTATTATTAATAATAACGACAAGGTGGTGGTGGCGGAGTTCTCTGAAGATGAGGAGAAGCTTGTTGCTAGAATGTTTAACTTAGTTGGAGAAAGGTTCGTGTTTTTTTGTTTTTGTTTTTATTGTGAATTCTGTTGTTTTTGGTTCAAAAACACATATACATATACAGGAGATTAGAAATAATATAGGAGTCATTTATCTCCGTTAGATTTCAATTCAACGGTTCAATATAGAACAAATAGGTTAAGAAATAAAAGATTACAAAATTAAAAATAGATAATATTTCTTTTATTACGGTTCTTTTGATGATATTGTTATTCAAAATGTACGGTAGTCAATCTCATACATATGTATTTATGTATTGGCAATTGTGTTATGGATGTTTAAGGTGGGGTTTGATTGCTGGAAGGATTCCAGGGAGAACAGCAGAGGAGGTTGAGAAGTATTGGACTTCAAGGAATAGTTCTTCATCAAATGAAAAATCTTGATCAACATATATCTTTTCAAAGTCTTGATGGGGTTGTTGTGAGCCAGCAGTTTAGTCCTCTTAAATGTAAATTGTTGTCAAGCTTGCGATTGATTCTATGAGTTTGTTTTTTTTTATGAATGTTTGTTAATACATTAAGTTTATTCTATGCTATCATAGCATATATATATATATATACTCGTTATGTTATGTGTATGCATGCATGAATTTATAAAATTTTTCATATTTCAACTAGTGGGGTTGTATAATGTACGTTTATGATTTGTTAAATTATATGTTAAAACATCTGTGATAAGAATTGAGAGTATGATATATCACCGGCTTATTTATTGTATTAATGATTTTCAAAAAAAAAATATTTATTGTATTAATGACTAACTTTAATATATTTTGGCATGCGATATATCGATGCATATTATTGATAAGATATACAGAAATTATTGAATACTACGGTGACATTTGGTCCTGCTAAAGTCGCACTTTCAAACATTTTGATTTGCTATGTATAAGGGTGATCTTTGAATAAAAAAAAAAAGATATGGAATGAGTTGCAGTTGGATTGCACGATTAAAAAGAAAAAATGTGGTTTTTTAACATATCTCTTAATTAAGACATTAAGAAATGAAGACACGTAAAATACTCTTTAAGTGGTTGGATGTGATCGTTATAGTATATTATTATAATTATATTATTAATCAAATACAGTTTAAGATTCAAGTTTTTTTTTTTTTTTTTTTTTTGAAATGCAAATATACTTTGAATCATAAAAAAAAAAAAACTAATATAATCAGGTTCAATGTCAAGACAAGTTCTATCCTCCTTAAAGGAAAAGATAAGGAATGTAAGGATATGTGCCACCTTTTTACAATTACGTGAAATAGAGTGGCAATGTTGAACCCCTATAACCTTACAAAGTGTTTTTACATAATCAATAATGTGTAATACAGGACACCACAAAGAATTATCATTAACAATGCTACTTCCACAGGAGAAAGACGTCCACCCTAGGGTGATCTACTTCCACACTCACGGTTTCAAACAAGAGAACACGAGACAGAAAGATTTTTTTTTTTCAAGTTTAAATTTTATGATATCTATATTCATAGTTTATTTATATTATTAGATCATATTTATGGAAAATTTACAAAAATAATTATATAATAACGTCATTAGGCTATTAATTGCATGCAAAATCTGTCACACACTCATCTTTTAATGTGGAATTTATTCATGCTTTCATCCAAGAAAATTCTTTGTGTTCTTTGAGCATTTTCAAAATATTTTTGAGTATCCGACCGCGATATTAAAGTGTTTGGTATAGGTCAATTTATGCATCCATTGCTCACTATTCATCAAAAAGATGTAATGATTATCGCATCTTTCCTAGAGAGTTATGTTCCTCTCCATAAACCATGTCTCTTAGTTAAAGACGTGTTTGTTGAATGTACATAGCACGCCACTTTTTGTTGCATTTTAACACTACATTCAACCACTTTGTGTGTGATACCACACACTTCGATTATATTTCAATCATTTGTAGATGATTGATATACATTAGAAGACAACACGAATTCAGTCTCATCATTCTATTTAAATGATTGTACATTAGGGAAAATTGCAAAAAATTTTCCTAGGTTGAACTCTACTAAAAACCATTCCTCCAATTCTGAATTTAAATAATAGCAAATTATATGGACTTTCTTCACTTTATGTAATATTACACTCCACCTTAAAGAGTTCGTTTAATTGCACTAATACTCCGTTTTATGTGGAACTAGTACCTGTTTAATATTTGAATTTTACCAGCACCATATCATGTACACAAATAAAATCATTCACCATTAATGAGGTAAAAAGCTTATTATTTGTTTTTTTCCATTTTTTTATCTCTCTCCCTCTCTTAATGTTTATCAAGCTTTATATAAACATCAAAGATTGATGATCAATGCCGGTTAACTATAGTTTCTAAGCACACAACATATTCTTACGTGCACTTTGATCACAATCTTAAAAGAAATTCTCTTTCTTATCTTCCATATTAAAAATCGGATAAATTTTTATCTTAATTTAAAATTAAATAATCATTTAAAAAATATAGAAAATCTCAAACATTTCCTTTTCTCTATAAAAATCACATTAAAACAATAATGTAAAATCAATTTTGATAAAAAAGATCTGTAAATTTACAGAAGAATCCAAAAATATCCTCGATATCAAACATAATATCAATATTTACTTTCATAATCCTAGCAAAACCAAATTAAAATAACAAAATACCTAAACTACGCTTAGATGAGTTTCTTCATCATCTCTAAGGACCTGTTTGTTATATGGGTATAAATTAGGTTTAGATTTTTTTCAATCCAAACCTATGTTTAGTAAGAGAATGAGATTGAAAAACCAATTTTTTTTTTTTCCAAGAGTGTAGGACTTCTCCCTTGCTTTTTCATTCTTATTTTCACGTCCTTTTTATATATTGTTTTTCTTTTTCTAACTTAATATTAAATTATACTATTTATTTTAAAAATTAAGTTAATACATTTATTAAATGTTTTTAAAATGTAATATTCTTTTAAACTATTTATAAAATAAATATTATTTTATTTAAAATTGAATTTATATAATATAGTTACATTTATTTACAAAATGTAATTTTATATTGATATTATTTTTCAAATCAATTTAAATGTTTATAATGTATGATATATTTATTTTATTTAAAATCAATTTAATATGTTTATAAAAAAAATTTTAACATTGATTAAAAATTCTTTATCTCGGATTAAAATGAATTAAAAACAGATTTTTATTTTTAAAAATAATTTAATTATTTAATAATAATTTTATTCAATCCAATTTAACCTAATCTCACAAAAATAATCAAGCCAGTCTCGCCCGTCAAGTGCGGCCCAAAGATTTAACAAGGGTTTACACTTACAGTTCGCAGATGTTGAAAAACACAGAAAGGCATGTCGTTCGAGCAAAGAAAAGCGTCCATGCTAGCTTCGCTGAGCTCCTCCGTCACAGACAAGTCCCCAAAAGGCACATTGGACACCCCCATCATCCCTCTCCTCCACGTCATCAACAGCCACCTTGACTTCTTCACCACCAGCTCCTGCTCCGGCCGCATCTCCGTCTTCTCCCACCCCACCAACCGCCGCAAAGGCGGCTCCTGGCTCTTCATCACCCACCACCCCACTACCCCTTCCGCCCTCCTCCCCCTCCTCTTTCCCACCAACCCACCACCAGCCACCACCACCCCCAGCCACCACCTCGTCTTCCGGTTCGAGCCACTCATTATCGCAGTCGAGTGCCGCCATGTGGAGGCGGCGGAGCGGCTGGTGGCCTTGGCGGTGGCTTCCGGGTTGAGGGAGTCGGGTGTGACGAGCATCAAGAGGAGGGTGATCGTCGGGATACGAAGCTCGATGAGACTGGAGGTGCCGTTGGGAGAGAGTGGTGGTGTTTTGGTGTCGGAGGAGTATGTGAGGTTTTTGGTGGGTGTGGCGAATGACAAAATGGAAGCTAATAGGAAAAGGACTGATGGGTTTTTGCAGGCTTTGCTTGGTAGTGATGGGTTTCCAAGCTCCCTGGTTGGAGACTTCATCTGCGAAAATGGCGAAAATGGGAATGTAGATGATGACAATAGTGATTTGAAGGAAGTTGATGGTAAAGATTCGACTTTTATAGTGATTTAGTAGTTGTTTTTGATCGTTGTAGTGTTATATTGTGTTGCTTTGTTAATGTGGTTGGTTGTTGGTTTTTTGTTGTTTGTTGTTTGTTGATTGATATAATGTATTTAAGAGTTTCGGTTTTGAATGATCGGATGATGAAATGTTGAAGCATTAAGCTATATTGAGCAATGAAGTGTGGCGTGAATTGTAATGTGGAGTGAGCTATGAAGCTTTTTTGCTTCTCTAGTTTGCATTCACGTGTGTAGTTTAGATTGTGAAGTAATGAGCCTGCCAATGGTTATGTTTGCGGTACATGTAAATGCAATGTATGGAGATTGTTTTTTCTAGGAGTAAAAGTGATGTTGGATGTGCGGTGTTGTTTGAGAATCAATTCTTAGTTATGTTCATTGACCTATTGAGCTAGATTAAGTCCATTTTTTATATGGTGGGGATGGTTGAGTAGTACTATTACATACTAATATGTGTCTGATTGCAGGACACGTTTCCTTTTAACGTGACAGCGAGTTTGAGTCTTTGAATCATTGGCAGGGCCAGCAGGAGTTGCTAGTTGCGGTCTGTCAGTTACTCAGATGGTGATTGCTGGGGAACCTGTGGAGAAGCTGTTCCTTTGGGGTCATTCGGCTTGTACTTTGGGGAAGTTGGATCATGATTATAAGATTCTTGTATTTGGTGGTTTTGGTGGTATGGGAAGACATTCACGCAGGAATGATACACTACTGCTGGATCCATTACAAGGAACATTGGAAGCAATTTACACTGAGGGCTCTCCCTCTCCACGTTTGGGTCACACATCTTCTTTGGTTGGGAATCAGATGTTTGTTATCGGGGGCCGGGGCGATCCTTTGAATATTTTGAGTGATGTATGGGTTTTCAATATAGCTGAGAATGAATGGAGATTGGTAGAATGCACTGGCAGTGCTTTTCCACCCAGGTGACTTCTTTAGTGCATTGAATGACTGTACTGTTGTTTTAAGGTTTCCATTTTGGCAATATCGGGTAATATGTATATATATTGTTTACACAGAAAGAGATTCTCATTGTTTACACATAAAGTGATTCTACCTAAAAACATGAATTTGTCTCTTTTAAGTTTTTTACTAATTGTATATTCGTATGTATGCCACACAGGCATCGGCATGCTGCAGCAGTTGTAGAATCAAAGATATATATCTTTGGTGGACTTAACAACGACACAATTTCATCATCTTTGCATGTGCTGGACACTGATAAAATGCAATGGAAAGAGTTATCAGTCAATGGGGAATGGCCATTCGCCCGCCATTCTCACTCGATGGTGGCATATGGATCCCAGATATACATGTTTGGAGGGCACAGTGGAGAGAAAGTGCTTGGGGACTTGTACAGTTTTGATGTTCATGCATGTTTATGGAAGAAGGAAGAAGTAGCAGGGAAAAGGCCACATGCTAGGTTCTCCCACTCAATGTTTCTGTACAAAAATTATCTTGGAGTGATTGGAGGCTGTCCAGTCGGACAACAGGGCCAAGTGTTGGCATTACTTGATCTGCAGCTTCGCACATGGAAGTATGTGAAACTCAATTTAGTGATTAAAGAATTGTTTGTACGGTGTACAGCTGATGTTGTTGGGGATGATCTTGTTATGATCGGTGGTGGTGCAGCTTGCTATGCTTTCGGAACAAAGTTTAGTGAACCAATGAAAGTAAATTTGCTCCCACTTGCAGTAATGTCTCAAGATGACTGGCATGTGCCTTCAGAGACTTCCAAAATTGAAGAAAAGATTGTCATTGATCAACATGAAGGGGTGACGGGAGAAAAGAACATCAACTCTGAAGGTCCACAGATTGGGAATGCACAGACTATGACTCAAGATTCTTGGTCTGAGGCTGAACCAAATGGTGTAAATGGTGGGACCATTGCTTCGCATTGGGTATTGGAACTTGATAGAAAATATGCAAAGTTCGGGAAAGACATATTGAAGAAGTTTGGATGGTTAGACCTCGGGAGGAAGGTTTATCCTAAGGAGGATGGACATATATGTTTTCCTGTCACTGAAAAATTTTGTGCTGTATACAATGAAAAACAGCATCATTTTAGTGATGAAATAGATGCTTTGAATAATTTTCACCTATCCAAACCGCTTACAAGAGAAGGCATTTTGCTGAATGACATCTCTTCTTCAACAGCCATGCATCTTCTTAAGGAATGTGGTGCCACTAAGCAGGCAGATGAAGCTGTTGAATTCAGAAGAGCCTCTAAATCTCCCTTGAAAACAATGACTGAAGCTGTAGCCTCTTTGGTTCAGCGTAAAGGCTTATCGGCCACACTTCTAGAGCAGCTACCCTCCAGGTTCGTGCTTCATAACTTTACTTTGGTGTCTCTACATCCTTAAGCTGAGTGAATGTGTCCATGTCCCCTAAGTCATCAGACAGGAGTTGTGCAGTTATTTGCTTGTGATTTTTGTAGTTTTATTAGTGTGTGAATGCAAAGTCGATTAAGGATCAACCATGTTAATGTTTTTTGGCTCTTCAGATGGGAACGGCTTGGGGATATTGTTGTGCTTCCGGTAACAGCATTTAAGGATCTGGTATGGGACTCAGTTAGGGATGAACTTTGGCCTGTTATTGCCAAGTCACTTAATGCTTCTCGCCTTGCTCGTCAAGTAAGTTATGTTCATATAATAAATAAGGAACATTCTATGATTTAATTTCAGTCTCCATTTCTCATTTGACAGTCATCTGCCCTCTATACTAGGAAGTACTCAAGTAGTTGAAAAGTAGTTCATGTTGAAAGCTTGAAATTTACTTATTTACCTTGTCTTTTTTGATAAAGAATAGAATGATTTGATTACTTCATTTAGAATTTTCCCTAGGTTTTCAGTATTAGGATAACATATACCTGTGTCTCCATATCTAATAAGTTATGAAATTATGATCTTGTTACCTTTCGGTGCTTCTGTTGTCTTACTGTCTAGTGGTTTGTAATTTTCTATATAACTAGAAAATTATAAACCTTGTTTGGGTAGGGCATGTCATAGTGAGTCTACTAGAGTTCCCTCACTATACTTCCATGGTTATATTTGTTATACAGTGAACTTCTGTACTCTTACATTTATTTTTTTATATTTCCCAAGGGTCGAGTAGCACCAACTGGTACAAGGGATAGTACTTTGGAGATTCTTGTTGGAGATAATGGCTGGGTCAATCATTGTGAGAATGGGATTCTCTATTCCTTCGATGCTACTAAGTGCATGTTCTCCTGGGGCAATCTCTCCGAGAAGCTTCGTATGGGCCGTTTAGACTGTAAAGATGAGGTTATTGTGGATCTGTTCGCTGGAATTGGATATTTTGTGTTGCCATTCCTTGTTAGGTATAACGTAATTATCATAATTTGAATCTCTTTCGTATACAAACAAGTTTTGTCTGTGTAATTGATTTAACAAAAGCAGTCTCTAAGAGGACACATCTTTTTATCTATTGAAATCTGATGTTTTGCTGGATAGACAGAGTAGGGTGGTTTATCAATCATAGATGAGGAATTTATCATGAATAAGCTTAGACTAAACCATAAAGATCATTACAGCATGAAGATTAACATAGCATCAGGTTTAGGACCCACTATTTGATACTTACTCAGAAAAGGAGATAAAAATCTTTGGTAATCAGTTTTCTTTGATGCTATTCATTAATATAATATTTTCTGAACCATCAGATGCAGGATCTTAATAAAGAATTGGACAGTAATTGTGTTCATCTTGTGCATCATCTTTTATGCTAAGGCTGATACTTCTTTTATTTTGCGATCATGTTGGTTGATCAGAGCCAAAGCAAAGATGGTTTATGCTTGCGAATGGAATCCCCATGCCGTTGAGGCGCTTCAGTATAATCTTCAAGCCAATTCTGTCTCTGATCACTGTATTGTACTTGAAGGGGATAACCGGATTACTGCTCCTAAAGTATGTTTGAAGTAATTTCTTTGTTAATAGTGTTATTTTTTATTCTAATAGACCGTAACAAGGTTTTATAGAAAACTAGGCAATGGAACAACGTCTTTCTAGCCTTCTAGCCTTCTACCAAGAGAACAAAAACATAAACATTCTTTACAGTGTAGAGATACGTGAAAAATTTCCGACTAATGTTAAGTTATGATCAATTCTTCGTAATCATTTTCCATGTTTCCTCCCAGGGAGTTGCCAATCGAGTTTGTCTTGGTCTCATTCCTTCAAGCGAGAATAGCTGGGTTACTGCTGTAAGAGCATTAAGGTGCTTTGTATGTAACCATGGATTTTTGAATTTGAATATGCATTATAAAACTGTTTCTAGTTCTTCAAAATCATTTCAAGGGCCGTTGATTCTCTCTCTGTTGATACTGCAGGACTGAGGGTGGAATGTTACATGTGCATGGGAATGTGAAGGACTCAGAGGAGGGTCAGTGGACTGAACATGTTTCAAGATCAATATCTGAAATTGCTAAATCAGAAGGTATTATTTTCTTCCCTTGTAGAGTACTTAAAAAATGTTGCAATTTATGTATATTCATCTCTCAAGAAAAGGCCTAGAAATGCGATATTTAGGCAACTGTGATTGTTCACAGGGCACTGTTGGGAAGTCACAATTCAGCATGTAGAAAGAGTTAAATGGTACGCACCACACATTCGCCATCTTGTAGCAGACATTAGATGCAGACAGATTCAAGAATGATGACCCTCAATTTATTGTCGGTAACAAAAGATACAATTACCCGTGAAGCTCAAGATTCTAAGACCAAATGGGATTGGAGGTAAACATAGATGTGAAACCCCTAGCCAATCCATCATTGTCATGATATGCTCTTAAGTGCAACCAAGGCATGAAAGGCCTCAATTCCTTGTGGTCCTTTAGATGCAGAAGGCCATAGCACACTGGCCTAAGACTGATGACTGTCTTACACTTCTGTGTGCAAAATTTTGTAACAATTTCAAGAATGTTCTAAGATATGCATACAATGGTGGACACAATGTTTGCTAACTAGTTTCCATTAGTAAAGTAAAAATGTTTATGGTGGTTCTTGTTTCATCATCGTGGATGCTTCCCACTTCTGTAAAGAGTATTGATAAGTGAAATTCATCTTTAAATTTGAATCATTCAATTGTGTTTGTGGTGCATATATGTCATTTACTATCCTCCTAGTACAGGAGGCACAAGGGTGCTTTTGAATTATTAAATTGTGGTCCGTATGTCATATGATATCCTCCTAGTAGTACAGGCAGTAGGGCGCTTGTTTCCTTGAGTGAATAAAGAATCTTCATGAAGTCTAGTTTTTACTATTAGATAAAACTTCGTGAAATGGGGTTATCTTTGACTCGCAACAAAGAGTTTTGTCAAATCCAGTAAGTGTTTATACTACTACTTCATTAATTAGGATAAACTATCCTATTTATAGAATAAAAATCTAGTGTGATTGTGTATGTGAGGATGTCATTGAAGATACGAAGATGCCAAGTCTTGCTATACCTACACGGCTCTTACATGGAATAATGATTTTTTATTTATATATATATATATGTATATGTGTGTGTGTGTGCATTTCATGTAACTTGTGTTATTCAATTCAAATGTGTCCCTCCCATGTCATATAATTGTGGATCTCCAGGTGATTCTTCTTCAGTTCATGCTTTCAGAATATATCAAATAATAAACTATATATATATATATATATATATATATTTCATGTAACGTGTGTTATTCAATTCAAATGTTTCCCTTTCATGTCATATAATTGCGGATGTCTAGGTGATTCTTCTTCAATTCATGCTTTCAGAATATATCAAATAATAAACAGATAAAGGCCTTCAGTAATGTAAGGAATGGCTCCTGGACTCTTTCTATAAACAATACATTTTCTGATTTTCATGGAATCCACAATTCAATGGGTGACCATATTTAATAATTCCACCGACTTGTTCATCTAGTTAGATTTCTATCAACTTTAAGAAGTCTATATTAAATATTATATACGTGACATATATTTGAGTGTATGATTGTACCGACTCTAGATTTAAATGTAATCATATACAAATGTTTTTAGTAGAAGTGGTTAACTCATTGCCTTAATCCTAAAAGATTAAATGTTTAACCCTAATTTTTATCCTTTAAAACACAAGGTATGAATTATAAGTATTTTCTTAATAAAAGTTGCTCTTTTATCGATTGTAAGAGTAATTATTCGGACCATACTATTAGTGATCTATCTTGATATGTCTTAATAACCATTTGATCCGTAAAGTGTTAGTAGTTAAAAAAAAAAAAAAGAGATTGTGTGTGTGTGTGTGTGTGTGTGTGTGTGTGTGTGTGTGTGTGTGTGTGGTGGTGGTGGTGGTGCGTGGTTAGGTAAAGTTAACTCAATAATACAGAAGAGTGACTTGTGTAGACAAGTGTAAGAGTGAAGCGACAAGTCACAGAACACTACAGTATCCAGTATCCACATAGAAAAGGTGTCGGTGGCCATTCTATTGTGGCTCAGCGTGGTCCTGCCAATATTTTTGGCTTGAGCCATTTATTTGGCTCCCCCACCAATTTCTCTTGTTTTTATACACCATTTTTGTATTTGTATGTTGCCTATACTTTCCTTTTGCTTCAACTTTTTCTTTTGAAGGCCCCTTAGTGTTTTGATGATAATCAACTCCTCAATGCTTGCTAGAGTGCATTTCATGAGTTGAACATTATGATTTTTCATATAAAACACTTGATTTCGACAATGTAGTTAATTTTGATAATGTAATTTAATTTTTAGACGGTATTTGGACTATATAATATAAAGAATTATGCATTTCATGAGTTGAACACTATGATTTTTCATATAAAACACTTCATTTCGACAATATAGTTAATTTCGATAATGTAATTTAATTTTTAGACGGTATTTTGACTATATAATATAAAGAATTATTCATCAAATATAGGTTATTTTCTTAACAAATAAAAAACCGATTATGTCCCCTCCAATCAAATTTCACAAAAATAAACAATGAAATCACTTTATACTAAATTAATATTAATTCTATTAGTAATGTCAAAGTTGCAATCAAATGTTGCTCATTCCTTTTTGAGTTTAAGACATTAGAGAGTGAATTTAGAGGCTTTGGGCTAGTTAGCTTCTAAATTTGAATTGAGCTGAGGGGATGGTCCATTGATGTTGCTTCCAAGCTTTGCCATTCTTTATCTTTATTTTCCAAATCAATCATTAAAGAATATATATATATATATATATATATGCCTTTTGCTTTCATCACATTGTCTTAGTCTTTCCTTGTTTGGATTTCCATGTTATTGATTTTTATAAAAGATAAGCACTTCCCATTTACCATTTCAACTCTATTATTATAATATATCTATTCATGCTTGGTGGTGGACACCTTTGCATTTCAAGAAATTACCCCCAATAATTTTTTGCTTCTGTTCACTCACACCCACCCCACCCCCACTCCCCCCCAAAAAAAGAAAAATCGATGCATTAACAAAGTTTTCAATGTTGCTTAGTAAATGGGTAAATGTTGCATCAATGGTGGGGGCTAATGGGTACTTGCCAAATAAACCCAAAAAACAACACTACAAAAATGGAAAATAGATAATAAGAGAGATGCTTGCTCTCTCAAATAGCAACATTTCTTATCATTTACCCTTCAATTTTTGTCACCATTGAAGTGGCTTCAAAAGTACACTTTAAATTAGAATAATTTTATGTGTAAACATTTAAAAAAAAAAAAATCTTCTTGATGTGGATATTAATGGAAATAATAATGAAAGTTGAAATAAATGTACCCCGCATAAAAAGGAAAGTGAATGCCACCGTGACTCTCACTATTCTCATTCTTGTCTCAACATATATAATATGAAGACTTGTCATGATCATTAAAGTGGTAAAGGCTAAAGAGATTCATTAATTACTTTTAACCTCCTCAAAATTGCTATTTCAACTAAAAAAGAAAAAAAAACCCTCAAAATTGCTGCTTCTTTGATTCCCTCCTCTTTACAATTTTTTTTTATTGATTCAGGGATAACCCAAATTAAACAGGATAAAACATTAATAACGCTGTTTGGGAGTAGATCCAATATAAGAGGAAGTAACCCACGTACGAGTGAAAAAAAAAAATTAACCATATTTTCTTTTGATGGTAGAGTGTTGAACTCAAAACCCTTACTGGCTGCAAATGGTGTGGCTACTACTGTTCCTTTTTTACACCTTTTGATTTAACATTAATCATTCTTCATTATAAAGTAATTTTCATCCTCCATATTGTATTCCATCCAAAAGATAAAGACAAAAGTAAACACAGGAAAAAATTCTACCATCTATAGAGCTCTTAAAAAAAGAGTAACCTTACAAAGATGTATCCTCGACAGTGTTTTGTGTTGTGGTGGTACCAACTTGTGGATTTTTTCTTGCTAGTGCCAGGACTTTTGTCAAGTTTTTACTTTTGTTTCCAGTAGTGTCCTTTTTCAAGAAATGTCAGACTGACACTGTGACACGTCAAGTAGTCATCAAAACAAATGAGTGGAAATAGCAAAAGTCATGAATGTGTCGACTGCATCAACTTGTTACATGTCAGTCCAACACTTCATTTGAAAATGGGTCCAACTTTTTTTTTGGCTTTTTTGAAATTGGGTCCATTTTTATATGTATAAAATAATTTATGGGGAAACTTCATTTTAGTCCCTAAGGTTTCGCGAAATATCAAAATTTTAAACATCTTTTAGAAACAGCTCTTTTAATCCTTAACTTTTCCAAAACTCTTCAAAATAGTCCAAACCGTTAGTCAAACTAAACAGAAAGATTAAAAAGACTCAATTACCCCTCACAACTTAAAATGACTATTTTACCCCTAATAAAATCAGAATATTATATATTATTTAACCAATGAAAGACTAACACATGTACAAAATAATGTGATTATTTTTTTAATAAAATTTAAAATTTTATTATTTTTTTAAATTAAACAATAATTTAAAAAAATAAAAAAAATCAATTTATGAAAAAATATCTAACATTTATTCATACCTCATCCCATTATTAAAAATATTGATTTAAAAAATAGAATAAATTATTTTTGAATCATTTTCCCCTTTGATCTGGAAATCCAAATCATTTCCTCCATCTCTTTTCCCCCTCATTCTTCTCCTTCGTTCTTCTCCTTCTCTTCCATCTCCTCCGCCCCGCCACCATTTCCTCCGCCTCACCTAATCTCCGTCGAAAATGGAGCCGGACCCATCTGAGTCTTCATCTGGGTTCGCTCGAACCCAGATGGGTCTGTCATCTGGGTTCGCTCGAACTCAGATGTCATATGGGTTCGCTCGAACCCAGATGAGAGACCCATCTGGGTTCGAGCGAACCCAGATGACAGACCCATCTGGGTTCGCTCGAACCCAGATGGATCTCGCATCTGGGTTCGCTCGAACCCAGATGACAGACCCATCTGGGTTCGCTCGAACCCAGATGGATCTCGCATCTGGGTTCGCTCGAACCCAGATGGGTCTGTCATCTGGGTTCGAGCGAACCCAGAAGAGTCTTCATCTGGGTTCGCTCGAACCCAGATGGATCTCGCATCTGGGTTCGCTCGAACCCAGATGGGTCTGTCATCTGGGTTCGAGCTCGAACCCAGATGGGTCTCTCATCTGGGTTCGAGCGAACCCAGAAGAGTCTTCATCTGGGTTCGCTCGAACCCAGATGAGAGACCCATCTGGGTTCGAGCGAACCCAGATGGGTCTGTCATCTGGGTTCGAGCGAACCCAGATGAGTCTTCATCTGGGTTCGGTCGAACCCAGATGAAGAGGGTTCGACCGAACCCAGAAATTGTTCATCAAGTGTTTTCTTTTTTTTTTTTTGAAAAACAGTTTTATATTTTTTTCTTAATGTTTGTTGTTGATGTTGTTGTAGTGGGAGATGATGCTGTGATGATGTTGAAGACTGTAGGATTGTTGATAATATTGATGAAATGGTTAGTTGATGATGTTATCAAAAGGGTTTGATGAACAATCAAGCCATGAGTTTGAATCAGATTTTTTTTTTTTTAAATTTTCAGATATTTTTTTAGTTTTTAAAATTTTTTTCATAAGTAATTTTTAATTTTTTAAATTATTTTAAATTTTTTATAAGGTTTAAAATCTCATCCATACACGTGTCATGATCTAAATTTCTTATATGAAAATACTATTTTACCCTTTTCATCCAAGCTTTCTGTCACTGTTGACCGTTAATTGACCAACGGTTTGGACTATTGTGAAGAGTTTTGGAAAAGTTAGGGATTAAAAGAGCTGTTTCTAAAAGATGTTTAAAATTTTGATATTTCGCGAAACCTTAGGGACTAAAATGAAGTTTCCCCATAATTTATTTATATATATATGTGCATTTATTTGAGTGAATAGTGTTGAAATCTATCATGAGTCAGGCTTGCCTCGAGATCTGTTCTTCATTTCTAACATATAATATTGAGATGATATAATGTAGAAGCAATGCCAGCCAAAGCATTTAACTCACAATAAATATACCACTGACAATTGGGATGGTCTGATAATAAGTTTCTCACCCTCACATCAATAATATTATATGTCAGAATCATATAGCTTTCCTTCACCCGTAGTTGTAAACATTCAAAAAAATAAAGAAATTTAATGGATAAAAGCACATTTTTTTTTCACATCAAGATGGTATAATAGTTTAAAGTATTTAGTTCATAACAAATTCTAAGAGAAGTTGTGATGTCATGTGTTCGAACCATATGCCATTCAGTCAATCCTAGTTGCAATACTTCAAAGGATTTAAGTAAATTTCATTCACATTCTTTGGGATTTTGATGGATTATACGTTTGAAAAGAAGGGGTCGAAGTCACGATACATTCCACTACACTCAAGATTATTAGATCTTATCCAATTAAGGAGCTAAGATCAGGTACTTTTTTGTGGGACCAGGCTCAATTGATTAAGTTAAAACAATAACATTAATAACAAAGTACCATAAATTCATATATCATTTAGTGTTTATAGGAGTTCAAGCTTACAATGAACTTGAACATATGTGTCACCAAAGTCTTCATAAAGCACATTCTTCCAACACAAGTTTCAGCAGTAAAAAAGGTCAAAAGCTTTAAGTCACCGCCCCAGAAATGTAATAGCAATTAGCAACTATCTAGTGTTTTTTTTATTTTTATTTTTTTTTCAGTTTTTTTTTTTTAATTTTTTTTAATGCATGCAAAGTTGGTCCACTTTCTTTGCATTATTTAAGAGGTTGCATTAAGAGAGGTGCAAAACAAGGTCACAGGCCTTAACTTTTTTTTTTGTTTGTTAGAGAAAAAAAAATGGAGGTGAAAGCTGTCTTCTTCTCTGCTTTGTTGTGCTTCTCAGCTGTGTGTTTCAGGCCAGCTTTAGCAGAAAATGAGGAGGACCCTGGTCTTATGATGAAGTTCTATAGGGATACATGCCCTCAAGCTGAGGACATTATCAGAGAACAAGTTAAGTTGCTTTACAAGCGCCACAAGAACACTGCATTCTCTTGGCTCAGGAACATCTTCCATGACTGTGCTGTTCAGGTAAGTCTGTGTTTTCTAGTTTTTAGTTTACTGTATGGTGTGAAGAAGATTTACATGTTTTTGATGTGTTTTTTTGTTGTGGGGTGGGGTCAAGTCATGTGATGCTTCACTGCTGCTGGACTCAACAAGGAGGAGCTTGTCTGAGAAGGAGACAGATAGGAGCTTTGGTATGAGGAACTTCAGGTACATTGAGACCATCAAAGAGGCTGTTGAGAGAGAGTGCCCTGGTGTTGTCTCCTGTGCTGATATCCTTGTCTTGTCTGCTAGAGATGGCATTGTTGCTGTAATTTTTCCCTCAAACTCCCTTTTTAGTCTAGTCTTGTCACCTCTTGTTATAGTTGTACCACTTTACCGTGCAAAAAATCTAAGTCAAATAATCCTGGCTTGTGAGACAGCTAGGAGGCCCTTACATTCCTCTCCGGACTGGAAGAAGAGATGGCAGGAAGAGCAGAGCTGATATTCTTGAAGAATACCTCCCTGATCACAATGAGAGCATGTCTGTTGTCCTTGACAGGTTTGCTGCCATGGGAATTGACACCCCTGGTGTTGTTGCTCTACTAGGTACACGCCCTTTGGTCTTCTCCATCTCATCATGATGTAACATCAATGTGTATATTGCATCTTGCATGTATATATGTAAAATGGCTGCACATGGTCTCATCAGTAATCACACCTGATCATATTAAATATGTATATATACATGAATGTGTTTATAATGTGTATGTGTACAAGCAAATATACACATAGGCTGATCAGTAACCACATCATGTATGGATTTGTTTATAATGTGAATGTGTATGAGCAAATATACACATAGGCTGATCAGTAACGACATCATGTATGGATGTGTTAATAATGTGTATGTGTATAAGCAAATATACACATGGTCTGATCAGTAACCACATCTGATATATATATATGGATGCATGCATGTATGGATGTTTTTATAATGTATATGTATAAGCAAGTTATATGTTTGGCTTGATGTCACATTATTTGGTGTTACATTTGTCACTCAGGAGCTCACAGTGTTGGTAGAACCCACTGTGTGAAGTTGGTGCACAGATTGTACCCAGCGGTAGACCCAGCTTTCAACCCTGACCATATTGACCACATGCTCCACAAGTGTCCTGACCCAATCCCAGATCCCAAGGCTGTACAATACGTGAGAAATGACCGTGGCACACCCATGGTGTTAGACAACAATTACTACAGGAACATTTTGGACAACAAGGGCTTACTACAGGTAGATCACCAGCTAGCAGTGGACAAGAGGACCAAGTCATATGTGAAGAAAATGGCCAAGAGCCAAGACTACTTCTTCAAGGAGTTTTCAAGAGCCATTACTACACTCTCTGAGAACAACCCTCTTACTGGTACAAAGGGTGAGATCAGGAAGCAGTGCAATGTTGCCAACAAGCTCCACTAGAAAAAGCTGTGACTTGAATTGAATTGTCTTCCTTTGTTCAAGCCAAAAAATAAGATGGTATTTTCTGTATGGTTTGTTCACTAGTGGGCAGTCTCACTGCTACATGCACTGGTTTTTTTATTTAAGTCTAGCTTTCTCTCTTTTTTATCCAATTGTTGTGAGGTTGATCTTTGTTGATGGGAATGGAGAATGTTGGATGGATGTTTGTATGTATGTATGTATAATGTATGTATGGAGGTATGTTGGGGATGGTGTATGCATGATGCATGAGTTGTTACAATGAAGATAGTTGATGATTCATGCCATAGAAGTTTCTCTTTCATGATGTCAAGATGATGCATATCTACTTTGATTGGAATTCAATGTGACCCCACCCTAAGCAGAAGGTGATAGGAATCATATACGAGTGTCCCCCTAGGCGTCCCCAATGTTAAACTAAAACAACAAAAGGATAAGGTTCCTCTATGTAAGCAAATATAGCTTTATGCATTTTATGCACTAAATAAATATCAATTGGTAGGTGGAGATACATATAAAAATGGTGTGCAGACACAGAAGTGTAGTTACAAAAAAATGTTACTTCGAAAATGATTTGCAAGTTTGCACACAGCACACACTAGCTACCTAGTGTGATATTGTTATGTGATTTTTGTAATGGAACTCAAAGACATCAAACCACCCAAATTTATGATGTAAATGGGATTCAATCTTAATGCCTCTTAGACAAGTGTAAAAGATTTCAATGTTAAAGCTAGCCAAATTCGATCATAAGTTGCTCTTATACAGCTATTGAATATGTCAATGTTAAGTTGCCACCAATGTTTTGCTGAGATTAAGATGTAACAATATAAACAGCAACAAACATCGAATTCCAGGAGAATGATGAGAATTTACACAATCCAGTGAACTTTTAACACTTACAGATGTGAATATATCATAATCATGGAACATCATTGAGCTAAAGCTCATCTCATCTAAGTGTAACTTCTGCATTAGTAGGTTCAGAGTAATCGATTTTCAAAACAATAGTCGCTATTGAAGATCACAAAAACTCTCTCTCTCATTTTTTTTGGGTTTTCTGATACCTTTTCCAGATTAGATGACTATCGAGACAAGTCTAGATGAGACTCTAGTAGTACAGCTCAGATGATTGCTCCCAAATATTGAGAGAAGTCTACCCACAACTTTATGAATATTAACATAAAGGATAAGACTTATTGACACTCGAACTTGTTACTTAAAGTAGGAGGTGGAGGTGACTTACCTTTAAGCTACCCTACTTGTGAGTAAGATCACAGAAACTACTAATCAGATAAAGAAAATTGGATGGTTTGGGTAAATACTCAACAGACCTGTCAAGATCATTTCTCATTAAGGACTAATTAGGAGAAAGAAATTAACATTTTTGGTTTTGGTCAGGACATGTAAAGACATGCATGAACTTGTAAGTTGCATACCAGCTATGTGGAGGGGGCTCTTATATGCATTAGCATCTTAAAATTTAGCTTCCAGTAATGTTCATTTACAAAAAATTTGCATATGTGCAGCATTACTTGCAGCTTGCTAATGCCTCTTTCAGCTCAGAACTGCTTGAAGTGCTACCAGAGTCACTATCAGCCTCCTCTGAGGCGACATTATTCTTTCTGTTACCTTCTACCGTGTTGGGCATGTAAGGACTGCAAGAGGGATGGTGATTACTACTATAAGCCTGTGGATGCACTGAGATATAGCTTGCAGCAGAAGGAAATGATCGGTAACCATACGTAGTTGGGAAAGGACTAGGAGGAAATGCATTTGGTGGAGGCCAATATATCATAGGCATGAAAGCATTAGCAGGCTGTGGCGGGAACATATGATATGGGATTGGATTATGGTAGGATACATTAGTACCAGGATTGGTGATCGCTTGGTTTGAAACTAGTGGTGTATCTGCATGAGTCTGAGATGGCGTGGACTGAAATGCTGCTGCCATTGCATGCGTTTGAATAGAGGCATATCCCATCAGTCCAAATTGGGAAGGAGAAGGCACAGAACTTGAAGGGCTAGACTGTTGGATTGAGGATCTTGGTAACTTATGAGGCCTGCTAGTGGAGTTTGCTTGCTTCCTGACTTTTGATTTTGTTGCAGTTGTCTTCTCAGTCAAATGATGTGAACGAGGACTAGCCTGCTGAAAAGAGGGAGAGAGTTGTGAATTGAGAAACCATTCTAATGAAATCCAAATGAAGTTCAATGTTTGAGATCATGAATTGCCAAACGTTGGATGACAGACAAGAGAACCATCAAAATGATATTAAGTCTCATCCAAACGCGTTGATATGGTGTGTTTTAGTTTTAATCATCATATAATACTTTAGTGGCTTGCAACACAAAGACATGTAGTTCCACTTCCTCATTATACATTAGGAAACACCATAATTGACTCTCTTATGTGCATACTCACTTTCATATCCTCATCAAGGCTTGTAACTTAAGTCATAAAATTTTGTAACTACACCAGACAACAGAGTTTAACGGATCAAATTCTCTAATAAAAACGCAAGAGTATGTTATTTGAACTTACTGTGTCAGAATTTATGGATGAGGAAGAAATAACTCCTCCCTTTCAGCATCTTCATCTGTCCTGCAAGACAATGTTGTGTGTAAATTTACACGAACATGCTATGTATGCTTATAAGATATAATGGCTTGACGAATGTGTCTAGGATAGAATATAATGCCATTCAATAAAAGTCATGTCTAAACATGTTGTAGCATTATATACCTGTAGTACTTTTGCAGCAAGTCTAAATTCCTGTATTTTGTTTCCCTTTGCACCAAATCATCAGGAAAACCAGCCATGAACAGAAGAGTGATGCCCAAGGCCTTAAAGAAGAAGCTTCCATTACGAACATGGACTAGCATTGCCATTCGGCACATAACTGGCCCAAAAGATTTCAGCTTGTTTCTTCCCATCCGCTGCCTGACGTATCTGCATGAAACGGAAAGTCCTCAACTGCTGAACTCGGATTTTTGGACACAACAATGAAATTGGCACAGAGGAATTGAATGTTATACAATAACCACACATTCAAATCAGTAGTTGTAACAACACTTACTCATTTTGGGGAAGGTTTCTCGTTCTTCCACCGTACTTAATACACAAAAACAAGCATGAGGGGCAGCTAGGATCGGATGGACGCATAGCCTTTTCCTCCTCAAGTATTTGAACAGGGCATAGTGTTGGATTCTGTCTATTTGGATAGAAAACCTTCCTCCGGACACCAGGATTCTCATATAAAACATGCTCCTGCTAATCAATGGATTAACTATTTTACAGATGAACATTACGACAAAGAATACATTAAAAAAAAAAAAAAATTAACTAAATCGGTTAATAGTCATTGAAAGACATACATAATCAGAAAACATGATTGTTAGTCTACAAAAAAAAGCTAAGCACCTCTGTATGTCCAGTAACACCAATCATGACACACTATAATGTTTGCATGTTCATCAATTTTGAAGTAAATATAAGTACTTACCATAACATTAAGGATGTTGAAAGCAAGACATATTGCAGAATAAAGTTTCTTACCCCAGGATTCTTCGGAGACACATACGGTTCACCCTTACATAAAATGCTAAAATGATTGAAGTCTAGCTCATACATATCTTCACATCCATGCCTGATGCCCAGAGATGCAAAAACTATGATTTTCCTGATGGTGTGGGACTGAGCATTCTTGAATGAAAGGGCTTCGGATTCTAGCATTCTCTTTACTTCCTTCGGACAAAAAGGGACCTTGGCTGGCTTCTTATTATTTGCTGGTATGCTTGAACAACACTCCTTCCTAGAAACAAGAATTTCTTCTGGTTGCTTGTGCTCTACAATCTTTATATCTTCTTTTGTTTCGTGTTTGTGAAGATCCCCATTGTTGATCGTTTCTGTATCAGGTAGCCTGCAAGATTTTGTTCTATCTTCATTTGTTACTTGGCTTGCATCTGGTATATTTGGCTCATTCTGATTATAAAAAAGGCTGTCAAAACATGGTAGCATTTCAGGATCAGAACCGTCTTGATCATGAAGCTGTTCTTTTAGTCCATTACAACTCCTTACATTATCTTCATAACAATCATCATCTTCATCATCAGTTTCATCAGTATCATCACAATCCACACCAGATTCACCGTCTTTGAGCTTATGATCAAAATGCAAAAACTGTGTCTCATCCATGGTCATCCAGCTGACTAACTGGTCTCTTACATTGGCATCCACAACCCATGTGCATCGATCATGCTTTGTTACCTTTGATGCCACTTCACTTCTTATCCCATTTCCATCTTGAGTCCTATCCTCACTCATTTCTGTCTTCTGTTTTTCGAACTTCCTGATGTACCTTGCCGTTGCATTCACACATCTTCCCTGATACAGAACAAAAACAAGGACCATTGTTGATAATTATGAGATACTAAATTGAGAAGAGAAACTATCTAATTAAATAGCTATATAACTGATTGTTAATCATCAAATTGCATTTTTAGAGTTAATAGATTTTCTATACATTATCCAAATTTGACAGCATTGAACAGTACAAAAAGGGAAAATTGAAAGAACTATCCTTTTAGAATAAAAGTTGCATATAGAATAAAACTAATGTCATGCTCATCTAATAAGTCTCATGCAAACTTGCACCCCAATAAAAATTGGCACCAGCAGATCAGTCTGCTATTCAAGATGTTATGTTCATGATTATCTATTAATTAAAAGGTGTATGCTGTGATTGTCTCTTACATGTATTCAAGTGGCTCCTATATCAACAGTAATCATCCATTTTTTTTTTAACTCATAAATATACATATCCTGTGATCAAACAGCAGAACCAAGTTTGTTTAGATGCTTTTAACTACAACACTATTTGACTATTGAAGAGTACAAGATAAAAAGGTATCAAACAGCATTGCAAAGACAACAAAGAACACAAACATGAAGTGAGGAATCATATATACCTGTGTGTTAGTTAAAAGAGACTGATGATGATGAGATGATGATGATCTCTTTCTTGTATTTGAGCTTCAAGAAGTGATATTCTCTCCAAAAGCTGTACATTCTTCTCTCTCTCCTTTTGTAACTCAGCAGAAATCTCTGCAATGACATTGACACTCACCTCTCCTTTCACTTCTTGCTCTATTGCACATAGTGCAGAATCATTCACCAAACCAGCACATGATTGAAGCTCCACCATTGGAGTGCAAGTGCAAGAACAACACTCTAATATATATATTTTTCCAATAACTAAAACCAAAAAAAAAAAAAAAAAAAGGAAAATGAAAATCTTAAAACTTTAACACAAGTAGTTCATGTATCACCAAAAATAAAAACCCCCCACTAATCAAAAACTCCTAGAAACATCTCCACTATTAGAAAAATATATATAAATATATAATACAAGTTGGGGGGTTTTGATATGAGTCAAACTCATGTTACAACTTGAAGCAACTTGAGAGAGAGAGAGAGAGAGAGAGAGATAGAAAGTGACAAACAACAACAACAACAATAACAACAAGAAGAGGTGTCTAAAGCAGCAACAATGGAGATTTAGAGGGGGAGAGAGAGATAGTGATCAACAAGAAGAAAGATTTATAAGTGTTGCTGTTGTAGTTGTGTGTGGAAAAAATTTAATAAAAGGAAAAGAAAAAGAGAAACTGCGAAGAGTGTGGCATGCAATACCACGTGCGTCTCTGCCTATGTCTCTAAACACTTCAGAGTTAACTTTCTGTTTTTTATTTTTAATAAATCCAACAAATGTGGTTTTATCCTTTACAATATCTATTTTGTTACAAAATTTTGATTTTCCTTTCAAAAGTACTTTTTCTTAATATATATATATATATATTAAACCTCAAATGAGTTAAAAAGACTACTGTATTCGATCACTTAATTGCATAACTTGAATATATATTCTAATAATTGAGAAACGTCTATTTTAATAAATGAAAACACATATTCTTATCTAAAGTAAAAAGAACTTAATTAAAAATTCTTTAATTTAAATAATTAAATTAATTTCTTATATAATATAACAATTTAAGAGATGGACAAGGAATAATAATGACAAATTGATTGGAAGTAAGTCTAAAAGTTGGTAATAGCTAATCCAATTGTTCTAAGATTTATTCAATTATATATCATATTTAGGATTATTATATATGATTTTAAGAGAGAATTTTTGCTATAGGATCTTATAGTAAAAACACTCTCTTAAAATCAAATCCTTTATAGTAAATATCCGAATCCTGCATATTAACCCATAATAATAGTTAGTAGTAAATATCAATTGAGATTTATTTACATAATTGAAAACATCAAAAACACTTTCAAAAAGGCCAGGATAAAAATATCATACAAGTGGTTTAATTGGTTACATAATTGAAAACTATAATACAAAGGCTGTAAATAATTTCAAAATGTGCTTTGCATTATGCTTTGTTTGTCCTTGTGTTAGGATTTGTATGAGGCACTCAATTTATTAAATAATTAAATCATGACTTGGAATTATTTATTGAAAACAGTTCATTAATTTTCTGTGTTTCTGATTTAATAACATATAAAGTATTGTCTTCTTACACAAATGTTTGTGGTTGTGTTGTGCCCCCATTTCTAAGCATAGATAGCTAAGAGCATCCGAGGCACCGCTCCGATTTTATAATTTTTACTGCAATACATTGACAACGTAACTACGTATTAAATTACATATATTAAATATTTATCGTCGTAAATATAACGTTCAACTCTATAAGTTAACATCAATCGTATAGATTTTATGTATGATATAACAAATTTAACGTTCAACTATATAAATTTAATATAGTCCTGTAAAACACCTTACCAATATAAAAGGCTTTTTTTTTTTTTTTTTTTTAATTTAATAACAAATATAAGAGTTGGTATGCATATATTTACATACCAAATATCTTCAGTATCTTTGGAGCCAATGTTGTCTGGAATCTGGATATGTCACTGGAACAGCTTTCACAGCTGTGCTAGCAGATGTTTTCACTAAAGAATTTGTACAAAGAAAATGTATGACAGAAGACAGATTCCTTGGTCACACAAACAGTAAAGTGTATTTCTAGGCACAAAAAAGAGCTAATGATCCAATTATATATACAGAAAAAAATCAGTGATTATAGGGGTGGTGTGTTATAATTATAATTATGATTCGCTGGTACAATAAAAAAGATAGAAAACCTTTGGTGTGTCTTTCTTGACAATCGAGTAATGAAATGAAGAACCCACCCTTTTCCCATACATAAAGAAATTGTGTGCACACGTGCATGTATATTGCATGTATGCATATATATGCATGTATTATATATTAACATTGAATATAGTTTTAATGGGTGACAGAAGGGTATAGAAAAACAACCTCACGTGGAAAGGTTACTTGAATGCTTGTCTCTAATGCAATTTTGTGTCAGGGGAATATGAAACTAAACCTTGGATTCCTTTCTTCTAATCTTAAACTAAAAGGCCACTTATATATGTTGATGTGAGTATACATAAACACCCTTTGATTGGGATGATCACGTTTTGAACTGGGGGCAAAATTGTCTTTCCCTTTGTCCTGAAATGAGTGCAGACACACATATGAGATATAGGTTGCAACAACCCCTTGATGATTGTTTTTTTTTTTTTAAGTTTTGTTATAGTTATCTGTGAATTATGCAGAAGAAGGTTGTGGAAGAGAGGAGTTAAAGAATTTGCAAGTGGGGTGGTGTCAGAAAATACATATTTATATATGTCTCTGTTTGTCTTGTGGAGTGTGTTTAGCAAGGTTGGGTTATTGGTGATGTAATGTGTTAAGGTATTGTATAAAAGGTGGTTCCACTTGATGTTTTGTGTAAAGTTTTTGGCTGCTTTGAAGTGGGAAATCATGGAAGTTGAAAGAGACAACTGTTTAGTGAAATAAATTGAGGGATTTGATTACTATAGTCATAGTGTAGTTATCTAACATTGTGGATCATTGGATTATAAACCAGTAACCATTAATTATTCATATAAATAGACAAAAACTGTATTGTAGTATGACATGTTTTTATGTTCAGAATTGAATTTAATTACCTTATTGATTGAGTAAGATTATCCATAAATAACAACCTTTAGATATTCTTCAACAACCACATTTACAGTCAATTCAGAGATTATTATTAATTAATAACCTTATTCAATCAGTACGATAGCTAACTCATTCAAAAATTACTAAAAGAAATGCATGGTCCATGAAGATTCCGCCCTCCATGAATATGTAAAAATGTCGAATCAGCCAAGTAGTCAAGGCTAGCCCCCACGCTTAAGGCCAAGCCCACATCTAACCCGTAAAGTTTCGGTAGACAAAACTTGACTTTCAAGGAACCCAAATCCATGTCGGTCATAGCGCATGGACTGGGCTAGGCCTCATAAAAAATTAGGGTCCAGCCCACAACCAGTCCTTAAGCCCAATTGATCCTTAAAATTTAAGGCCCAGCCCACCATTCTTTTCTGATTTTCACAATTGTCGATAACACCACCATATACACTAATCTCTTAAAAAATTGTTCTTCCTACCATATATGAAACGATCCGTACTATTTTAGTGTCTCAATAAGTTGATCAGTGACACAGGCCAGTGGAGCTTATTGAATATAAAAGTCACCATGAGATGGTTATCTAAAATGTGACATGAGGTTATACACCACACGGTGCTGATTGAACTAGAGAGTGACTTTTATACTCAGCTCTCTAAAATGTGACAGGAAAACTGAGTTGTATCAGTACTAGTGTATCACCACATAGAGAAAAATCAACTACACAAAACAAACACATCTGTTTTCATCAAGTACATTATTAATTTAAAAGGTAGTTCAAAGAATCATGACAATGCAGAAAAAACTAGAGAGTGTGAAGAGCTAGGAACATGGAAAAAGTAAAAATTGTTCAGAAACCGTATATGCACATATACTACAACAGCTCCAAGTGATACTGACCGAGCCTTTCGAGTTACAACTGTCACAACAGTCTTACCTATTCCTCCATGCTGACATTGTTAAGTCACTCAAGCAGCCAACTTGCATGAAAATACCTGTCTGCTGAATGACCATTTAGGTCTAATCAGTGGGAACTAGAAGAGAGTTGCAGGCTGCTGTGGGTGCATCCCGCTTCTCATCATTGTGCAGAACTCCTCGTAGTTAATCCTCCCATCCTGTTAGTATACATAAGTGGGGTGGTCAGAACCAATAGTCTCTATACGAGAGTTCGAAAAGTTTCAAATTGGTTATGACTCACATTATCTGTATCCACTTCATAAATTATTTCCCGGATGGTGGCTTCATCACCCATTCCATATTCCTTCATTGCTGTTTCTAATTCGTCCCTCGTGATATACCTGTAATACAGTTTACTGATCACACAGTTTAGTTAACAAAATCATCAAGGACAGATTCGCACACAACCCTACAAAAAGAATTAGCTTCTCCAAACTTTCCTGAGGTTTCTAACCAACCAAGCAGGTCTCAAGTTTCATAAGTTTTTAACTGTGGATGAAAATATGCATCAACCAGAATATACAAAGCAAATTATTGCTTATATCAACATGTCACACACAATATTCTGAGGCATGTAGAGTAATACAAAATACTACAGTTTTAGTTAAAAACAGTTGCTCAAGTTTGTTAGGATAATATCGTTAAAAAATGTCAGATACAATCACCAACAATTCTTACAAGAAACAAAGGAGAAGAGGAAAGAAGAATTATATATTTTATAGAGTCAATGAGTTGAAACTTGATGAATTCCAGGGAGGCTAGTACAAAATTACAACCGGTATTTTTATAAAACAAAACAGTGAGAACTCACCCACTATGATCTTTATCGAAATACTGAAATGCTTTGAAAAGGTGCTCATCTCTTTCTAGTCTATATCTGTGCATTGTAGCAGAGATGAATTCAATGTAGTCAATTGTTCCATTTCCATCCACATCAGCCTGAAATTCAATACACAGTGATAACAGGCACACCAAGTGAGTATGAGATGTACAGCACATTGAACAGTCCACGAATTCAGCTCCTGTAAGAATTATTATTACTTACAGCTTCCATGAGTTGTTTGACTTCAGCTTCAGAGAGTTTTGATCCGAGTCGAGACAAACCTGTCCTGAGTTCTTCATAAGTAATTGTACCACTCTTGTCAGTATCAATGTTAGTGAACATTGTCTTAAGACCTTTAATTTCTTCTTCAGATAGATTTTCAGCAATGACCTGAATAAATTCAAACGCACCAGTATTATAGAAAGCATACCTATCTAGAGCCATTTAACTCAAAAGTCGTAAAATGTCATGCCATCTGTACACATTATTATCTATTTAAGTTGAACATTGGTACTTTGGTCCCGTTTGGAATTAAGCTGCAATATTGCGATAAATAGTAAGACCATTTCAATCTCTCTAACATAAGTACTTTTGGTCACGTTTGCAATTAAAGCCCGTTTGTCTAGGTGCAGGGAGGAGCAAATCACAAGAATACTGATTTTATTTTGCTAAACTAAATGAAAGAATTGGCATTTTAGAGGGATCATCATTCCATCCAACCCCAATCTTCTGTACAAACCATGACCAAAAAGATCATCTCCCTAGCATAGCACTAATTTGGATTTTATGTTACAACATAATCACATGTTCGAGTCAGAATATCAGAAAGAAACAGACATTTATTATACAATTTTTATGTGCATTTACCTTCAATGCCAGCTTTTTGAGCTTATTCATTGCCCTGAATTGCTTCATTCTAGAGAGAACAGCGTTGTCTATCGGCTTGTCTGATGCTTCTCCGCCTTCTCTAATCCAAGGATGCTCTAAACAAATAAAAAATATTAAAAGTTTTAGACAAATGCAACACCAGAAGATAACAAACAATAATAAAAATATTAACCCCAGTTGATTGACTAATGAATAGCAACCACAATGTTACACCAGCCAGTTTCACAAACTATGACAACATAGATGTTGCCTTTATGTCTTTTGATCAAATGCAAGAATCTGATGCAATGCCTGTTTTTTTGTCAAAGCAGCTAGAAGGATTAGTCTAGGAACACTGTGTATACATGCAAGCATATCACCAGGAAGATCTCTTATGTTTGTATTTACAGTCTTTGGAGAGAATTTCACTCACATGAAGTCTTAGCAGATTTAGTTTTATATTTGAGTTATCTTATCATCTAATTGAAAAAAGAATCTTGACGAATGATCTAAGAAATAATTACCAGAAACATTTTACAAATTACATTTGGATGATTCAAGCATTAATTGGTTGCAATTTTCAGTCGAGCCAATTAGGAATATAGAGTTCCCTACCAAGAACTTGTGCGGAAGTGATTCGCTTTCTTGGGTCTTGTGTCAGCATTTTCCTGACTAGATCTTTGGCACTATTTGATATTGACGGCCATGGATCACTTGCAAAGTCAATCTCTCCTTTCAAAATGGCATCAAATATTCCCTTCTCGGTTTCTGCAGCACAAATGAGCAAATGATATTACTGTACATCAGCTATAGAATACACGGTTGATAACTGAAAAGTTGCAACTACTGTAAAAAAAAGATGTCAAATATTTTCTTTACCAGCCCAAAACGGCGGTACTCCACTAAGTAGGATGTATAAAATAACTCCTGCACTCCAAATGTCTATTTCCTTGCCATAACTACGATGCAATACTTCAGGAGCAACATAGTAAGCGCTGCCTACTATATCACGATATACTTTCCCTGCCAAAAGTGTCAAAGAAGGGTCAATTAAAAGCTATAGCTACATCACTTGCACCAAGTTAAATTATACAAATTAATTAGAACAGCAAAGGATAAGGTGACTTCAGAGAAGCTGCATCAATGATTAAAAAGAGGAATAATTACAATGCAAAAAGATGAGATTAAATTAACAAATCCAATCAATAAGAGATGATAGAAACCATAAATGTCATCACCTTGAGCTATAATATTTGTACAAAATCAATTATCTGTTTTGACGATCTACAAAACGGTAATGTTATTATTCTTCTTGAATAGATGCTGAAATTAGGCCTTCAGAATCACACCAATGAAGCCTTTCCTAACAGGCAACGTGGCAACTACACCGTAATATCCGGTTATTATTTTAGATTGCTCTATTAGAAATAAAACATCTGTTTGCAGAATCACCAAACTAATTAACTAACCTGTAACTGGGATCACTAAACTAAACTAAAATGTGTTGGCAGGTAAATGTCAAGGGTTTAACAATCACTGGCAATGCCTGGCAGCATGTCTTATCATTTCAACCCAACCATCAAATCCCTAAATGCAGGATTTCCAAATTAACCCATGAGTATGTCCTCAGGCACTCACTCATAAGGCCAATGCTATTTGATCATTGAACAAGAGGCTTTCACCTTGATAGCACACTAGGGGATTAAACCAGCCAATCAAATTGTCTTGTCCAAGGTAGCTAATCACTGTTAACAAAAATCCAACTCTCCTCTCTCAAAAACAAATACTAAAATGCCGAAAATTGAAGCATAGAATCTAAACCAACTTTTACAACTATTCACTTATTGTCCAAAGTCCTCCCTAACTACATGAATCCATTCCAACAGCCCCAGAAAACAAGACACATGCTATAAACCACACAAATCTCAAGCTAAACAAGCAAAACCAAAACATGAGAATAGAGAATTATAAATGTATATCACCTTCCTCAATGAACACAGAGAGTCCAAAATCAGTTGCCTTCAACATAGCCTTCTCATCCTTGCTTGACAACAAGAAATTCTCCGGCTTGAGATCACGATGCATAACCCCCATAAAATGGCAACTATGAACCACATTCACAATAGCCCTACATATGGTAGCAGCAGCTCTCTCAGTGTAATGACCCTGAGCAATAATCTTATCAAAAAGCTCTCCCCCTGAACACAACTCCATCACAAGATGCACAGACTGCCTGTCCTCATAAGCACCCCTGAATTCAACAATGTTCTGCTGGCCAGACAAATGCTGCATTATCTGAATCTCCCTCCTCGTGTCCTCCCTATCCTGTTTGCTCACAAGCTTCCTCTTCAATATAGACTTGCAAGCATATGTGTGGCCTGTTGAATTCTCAGTGCACAAGTATGTTATCCCAAACTGCCCTCTTCCCAGTTCCTTCCCTAGTGTGTAGTGCTCTCTAATGTCCTCAAATGACTTCCCCAGTATAGTTTCTGGCCAGGTCTGCCTTGGAGCAGCAACAGCAGGCTGCTGCTGCCTTGCTTGTGGGGTGTTCTGACTTTGAGGGACAGACACTTTTGGCTGTGGAACAACATGATGCTGCTGCAGCTGATGATGATGTTGTTGATAAGTTTGATGAGCTTGTCTTGTTCCACCAGTGCCCGATCTATAACCATTACCACCTGATTGTGAAGCTGCTTCTCTACTACAACAACAACCCATTTTAGTGATCAAGATATCCAAACTACTAAAATAGAAATCATATAAGAATCACAACTCAAAAAGCTTCAAACTTTGGACTCAAAAGTCCTTTCAGAGAATGAATCTGATAAAAAAAACCAAAAAAGTTGAAAACTTTGGGTTACAGAGAGGTAAATAGAGAAAAGTAGAATGTTGACAAACAATAACCGTGTGCTTGGGTGGGATATTTCAGCAGAAAACTGTGTCTGCTTGTATTATATTATATTATTTATTGCAATAAATGTTTTCCGAGTATGTTTAAAAAAAAAAAAAAAAAAAACGTTTTCCAAGTACTGAAACTGGTCCATTGTGTACTCTACCAGCTAAATTTGATTTTCGTCCTTTAACTTTCTTTTCTTTCCTTTTTAAGAAAACATCATATTTCATTTATTTTTGATGGTACAAACAAATGTTCTATGATTGTTTTTTATTCTCACTTATGAGAGGCAAGATCAGAAAATTTTTAATTTGTAACGGGCAATTCTCTCACATTGTTTGTGGAAAACTTAGTTACATATAATATTAAGTGTCGTGACTTGTGATGTCAATGTTGATCGTGATTTGTGGTGTCAATATTGAAAGAATAGTTATTTGAATTATGTTAAAAATATTAATTTTTATCTTATTTATAAAATAATTAAAACATTATTGTCTAAGCATTGTTAGAATTATTTAAGACGGGACAATAATGTTAATCTCCATTAGAATGTACAAGCAATTATTTTGATAGTTAATTTATTGTTATCATGTTGTAGGAATAGCTAAGTGTTGGTATCAACCTATGTCTAATTACTCTATTTTTTTTTATATAATAACAAGATAATAAAAAATCTACTAACACCAATAGTCAAGGATTTGATAAAATCTATCAAGATTAAATAACACAGTTTGAAAACCTACACCCATTAAAATGAGAGAGAATATATTTATAATAAGAAAAAGAAACTCTTCACATATACATATTATGAGATTTGAATCTCTATTACGAATATAAAACGAAAGTGTATTAACTACTTAAGGAAGCTATTAGCTATATTATTTACTTTATTTTAGCATTTAATTTTTTCCTAAAAATAATATTAATCTGTATACACTTGAAATTCTTAATTAAATTTAGAAATTTATGATGTTAAGGATAAATTTTTGGGATTTTTCAACTCGTCAATATACCGATTTCCTGATAAAGATGTAACTTGTGGTCTATGTCAATTATATAAAAAGGTAAATAAATATTATTTATTAGATGTATCTAATCAGTTGAATATTTAAGATGTGAATATTCAAAAAAATATGGAAAGAGATGTATTTAAATCAAAAATAGATTTCTCCCTCAAATATGAAAATTATGAGAAGTAAATTTTGTTTATTTAGGGCATGAGGAAAATATGTGTCAAACCAAATTTGAACATGTGGCAAGCTGGTAAAGGCACAACAACATGATTGGTCCATAGAGGGTGAGAGAAAAAAAAATGTATATACATATATATCTAAACTAGTTATATTCTATCAAATTCTATGCCTATTATTTGATAATGATTAAAAATCTATGAGAACTTATAGAGGTTAACATTACATGGAGGATTTAAAAATATAGTCTTCTATAAGTTGATAATTGTGTATAGTAGACTTATTCACTTATTAATCAATTTTGTAAGTGATTTTCTTTATATTGGAGTTATGAGATGATGTATTACAATCTTTAATCTTATCCTCATCTTCAAATATCCAAATAAGATTTTTTTATAATATATAAGTTGCAACTAGAGGATAAAAGCAACTTCATTTTTTTTTTTTGTCAAATCAAGCGTCAATTCTTATAATGTTAAATGTTGATACATGCACATGATTACATCAATACTAACACTTTACTTAATCTAACATCAATTTAATAAACCTTGATAATACGATAATATTCATGTTCGATGTATTTAACTTATGAAATAAATAAGTCAAATTCGGATTGAATCTCTTTCTCTTGACATGGATTAATATAAGATAATTAATCTTATCCCATCAATACGTAATTATAATTAATATAGGGAATTGTATGAGTCATATGATCAAGACAATGTATTTATCAAAAAAGTCAACTATATTGTATTACTATTTCCAATCATTTAGTAAATCCTTTAATATGAAAGTACAATTCGTACCAATTTTTGCTCAGTTTTAACTTTCAACATGATCAATTAAATTGCTTCTATTTCGATTATTCTATAATCATTCCATATTTTTGGCCTAAAGCAATCTTAGATTCAAATAACAAAAAACAATTGCACAAGTTAGATTCCTAAGTCTTGATGGATAGACAATAAGACATGGGAAAGCAAAAAAAAAAGCAGAAGAAGTTTGGTAAGAGATCATTTTCCTCGTTGAAAAAGTGTGGGAAGCATATTCCATGGACCATCAATTTTCATCAAAAAGATGCCAGAAAATGTATAGTTTACTGTGCATAGTGTGTAAATGGGAAAGAAGACATAAGTCAATGTTTTAAGTCTTCAAGTGTGACCAAGAGGTCCAATATGTCATCAACAGAGAATAGAAAGCAACATCATAACCATGTGCATGTGCTAGTACAAACAGACCAAACAATAAATAAAATAGTGGCTTCACAATCACGGAGAGTTTATCTGTTTGTATGTTTCTCTTTTTCATTTGGTTGACTCTGTCTAAGAACAGATTATATTGGATGCCACTCGATCGTGCTTTACACGATGATTTTGGTACCGTACAAGATTTGTTTGAATGGTTCAATTTTGTCATCACATAACGCAATAATTCGTAAATATATTTACGTTTCAAGATCGTTGAACATGTACAGGTGTCAAGAAAGATAGTTGCTCCATACTGGAAATATATGTAAGATGACTTGGAAATGTATGTAGATGTTGAACAACTCAACATTGGTGCTTGAAGGAGAAAATTATATGTGAAATCTGCAGGAAAACAGGCAGCAAATGGAGAGTTGAAAACTGATAAAATTTGACCAAGGAAGATGACATTAGATCAGAAATAACTAAATGGTTAAACAAACTACCAAAATTTAGTTTTCATTTTGTTTCTAACCTGGCTTGTTCAGGTCACAAAACTGGCAATAATAAAAAACATATCAAGAATGAGTTTACGAGTTTTAGCTGTTTAAAATCAGGTCATATGATATAAGTCTCTCATATAATTGTATAAGTTATTTATGCAGTTAATAATGCATACCACATGATATGATTTTAAATAGTTAAGACTTCTTGAATATGAGTTGAACAAATTAACAAAATGGATGATAATAAACATCAAATTTGGTAGTCTCTACAACATTTAAACCATATAATTAGTGCAAATTTATTGGATGTAGTAGCAGTACAGATGATACAGACAGACAAATGGAAAGCAGCTTTATAACAAGTGCTTCTAGAAGAAAAAAAAAAAAAGACCAGAAACACATGCTTGATGCTTCACAGTAACTGATTTAAATTTGGTTGACTATGTTAATGTTGTGTACCAGGGTGACTCACGTACATCTGATATCGTCTGACATTCGAGGTCTTGACTTGTCGAGACAAGGCTCGAGTCAAGAGCTTTAACTTATAAAAAGTGGTGCCACCAGCCACTATCAAGTGACAAAACCGGTGGCTCCCTCTTTGTTTTGTATGGTTTGTCACTCAAAATATGGTCTCACATTCTCTATAAGGCTTCTGAGGCTCTCAAGATTTCTCATCAATATATCATTATAATTACTGATTGTCTGGTTTGAATAACCATACTGATCGATTGAAACAAAAACGTAAACGATTGCTTAGACCAATAAAACATCATTGTTTAAATAGTTAGTACATTTCCTCTTTACATCCATCATAGGAATTCAAATCCTACCATACAAATGAAAATCGATATTAGGATCACATATAGTGTTTAATCTATATAGGTCTTGACAAACCCCTTACCATATACTACCTATAGCCCATATTCCTTCTTTGTGCAATGTATCATTATCGTAGAGACGGTATATTAGAGATACTAAACTTCTTTAATACATATATGATTGACAAGAAATATTTATGTCGTGATACAATTTTTATGTGAACATCTGTACTAACGAAGCCTCCCATTAGCCATTAGAGATATTCCAATTGTCATTTTTTAGGCCAGTTTTGAACAATTCTACAAGGTTATGCAACATGTAGTTATAAGTCTCAACAAACATTAGATAAATATATTACCAAAGTATTTGAACAAAAAATTGTTGGCTATGGCATTTTGATGAAGCAAATGTGTCAAATTATGATGAATATGTTGGCATGACATTCTACAACAAGCATGCATATTCATTTGCTACTTATTGGTAGTATTCATGCATATTACAAACATCAAGTAATGGATTATGAACTTTGTTGATACGGGATGCTGGCATCGAAGCAGAAGTTCTTTTTGATAAAAAAAATTATCCGGTGAACTCATACTTGTAAACGGTAGCAGTCATTTTTCCTATAGAGCTATCTCATGGATGCAATACCTGAATGCATTCATACAAGTTCTACATTAGTACGAAAGTTTCAGCAATAGCATGTTTTCTGATATGAAACAAGCTAAGCTAAAAAAAAGTTTATTTGTGTGCATACCAGTTTCTTCTAAGATATCCGCATTCTAGAATCGATCAGTATAATGTAAACTTGTGGTGTTGTGTTTTTCAACTCAGGAGAAGACTTGGCAACAACTTGAAGATGATGTCAACAGAACTATCGAGCACCTGCCTTGACATTTTGACGGTCTAATATTACGTTCAATATCTTTCCCGGAACATAGATTCGTTTTTTGATTGATTTCCCACCTATAAACTTGAAGAGTTTTTCATCCAGGGAAGCTAATCTGAAAGCTTCCTCCTCGGAACATCCTTCTTCGACTTGAATGGTACCTCTGGTCTTGCCATTGATCTGAACTGGGAGGACTATGGTGGTGTCCTTCAAGTAAGCAGGATTTGCCTGCAATTATAAAGACAAATGAAAGCAAAATGAGTAGTGATTACAACTCAGCAATTATGTTGTAATATCGTAAATGCCATTGGCAATAAGAATACAAGTACTGTGAAATATTACTACCTTGGGAAAGGACTCGTATGCCAATGAATTTGAGTGCCCCAAGCGCAACCATAGCTCCTCTGCCATATGAGGTGCGTATGGTGAGAGCAATAAAATGAATGATTCAATGATGGTTCTCGGATGTTTATCCCACTGATGAAGACGAAAAACATCAGCAAACTTGTAATGAGCAAAAGCCTGAGATTGGAACATTTTGAAGAAGATTTGGGAATAAAACCTTATATGCAGCATTAATGAATTCCATCATTGCAGATATACCAGTGTTGAACCGTGTTCCTTCAATTTCCTCTGTCACCTGCATCATAAAATCAACTTTTCAATTAGAGGGTTCATATTAGAATTGTAATATAACAAGACATGACATAGATTGACAGCATGCATATTGCAATCATGAAACTATGAGACGGAATGCAAACTGTAATCTGACAGGACGACATCAAAGAATATGAAAATGAAATAAACTTTGATAGACAAAGAGAGGGAAGATACAGTTCTAAGAAATTGAGATACCTTCGCTATGCATTTATGCAGAGAACGCAGTTGCTCCATAGTAGGTTCTTCATCAGTTACCACACTTCCATCCTTGAATGTACCATCAGGTAAAGGTGAACCAACTATCAACCGCCAAGTTCTTCCTAAAAATCGATGTACACCTTCAATACCACTAGTATTCCATGTTTTTGAGTCTCTGGAAGCACAACACAATCATTAGCAGTCGATTACTATATTAAGTGATATCGGTCATTATGTGATAATAAGGAAACATACCTAAGTGGCCCCATAAACATTTCATACAAGCGAAGAGAATCAGCACCATACTCAAAGACCACATCATCAGGATTCACAACATTCCCCCTACTTTTACTCATTTTGTGGGCACGGGCAATTAAACGAATGTCAGGATCATCTTTCAGCACAAAAGAGTCCCCAATTTTAGCGACCTAGATCAGAAAAATATGATTCCTTAAAAAACCAAGACGATGAAAAATAAATTGACACATGGAAAAACACATACTTTCTCCTCAGGAACGCTTTCCTGATGATATTCACCCGACATTTCAGCTGAGTCTGCTGATATATAGTTCCCCTCAACATCTTTACACGCTGTATATTGAACCTGTGATAGGAAACATCAGAATAATCCAATATCCAAGTATTACATACACAGTACAGAAGTAGCTATCCTCACTTCTCCAAGGATAATCCCCTGATTTATAACACACTTGAAGGGCTCTTTGGTTGACACGATACCGATGTCATAAAGAACCTGAAAAAGATGATGTATATGAGTAAGCATACCAACATTAAAAATAAATCCAACCCGTTATATGATAGTAAGCAGCCCTCTACAATTTGAATTAATGCCAGTCTCACTAGAGCTTTCTAGGAAGCTAGAAACCAGTCACTTATATTGTTATTTGGAATCATTAAGCTAAAAGGCCTATTCTCTGAGGTTCAGGCTAGCTGCAGTAGCAATATAATTGCATTGAGGCTTGCCTCATTTAAGCAAAGTGAAATACCAATCCTAACTACAAGGCAGCTCCTTCAACCAGAGAAGAAAAACTTTCTTACCTAAGAGAAAAGGAAGAATGAATAGGTAGATGAATTGTTGAAAACTATAACTGATTAATAGTTCTACGAACAAACAATGTAACCAAAAAAAAGAAAAAACCTGAAACTACTTAATTTACGGACACTCTCAAACCTTGTGCCAGAATCTAGAATAAAGTAAGTGAAGAACCGCATGTTCAGCACCTCCAACATACACATCAACAGGACTCCAATACCTGCAGGTAAAATATGTTTTTAGAAGTTCAGAAACCAACATCAGCATTTGATCAGGAAAAAAGTAATTATTTTTTTCCATAAGAGAGGAAAAAAAATATACAACTACGTTGTTGTAAAACATTAAGGGAAACATTTTGAGTTGGACAAAGTAGGTCTCACCTTTCCTTTGTCTTATCAACTAATTCATTGGAATTTTTTGGATCCATAAATCTCAGATAGTACCTGAAAATAATTAGGGAAAGAATTGAGAAAAAAACTACCCCGGAATCAAATATGAGAAATTGGATTAGACATGCAAATTGCAGTTGTTATATGACCAAATTATATAAAGTAAAAATAGAAAATTCAATTTGGCATCATTGGTTTTAGATTGAGAATTATATTATAGATGTAAAACAAATTGATATTTCTGCTAGAATCTACTCAAACAAAAAAGCACCTAATAGAGAGATGTAGACTGATAAAAAAAAAATTCTACTGAAGGTGAAAATGAATTACCAGCAAGAACCAGCCCATTGTGGCATGGTGCTTGTTTCTCGTGTCGCAGGTTTTCCAGATGAAAGATCTGTGGTTTTAACCTGAAAGTAAACCAATGAAGTGAAGGAGACAATGTTAGTTGTAATGTTGGCAGGATTAGAGAGAGGCAGTGCAAAGAAAATAGAGACTGAATCAGAACTCTAATGATCACTAAACACGTACATTAAGTTTTCTCGGGATTCCAAAGACCTGCCTGGTGTTTACACTTGTCACTTACGGTACAAACAAAGACACTAAGAAGCAAATATGTGGAGCTAAAAAATATAAATGTCTGCCTAAACACAAAACTTGAAAAATATTGCAAAGCATGACAACTCAAGTAGGTGTTTCATGAGCCCGATGTTAACAATGTCTTCCTCAAGCTTAGCTTGATAGATTGAAGTAACACAAAAGAAAAGAGAAAATATGAATTTTAAGAATAGCCAATTCTTATGCATATCAATGTAACTTTCGATAAGTGATACAATGTAAAGCATGCCATCAAACACAGCCATAGCATAAAAATCAGAAAAGTGGGAAGTAAGAAAATGAAAACATACCCAAGACTCGGCTTTAGATAGTGGTGGCTCCCCTGTCCCAGTGGGAGTGAAATCATCCAACTCGGGTAGGGTAAGGGGCAATTCATTTTCATGGAGTGGAACACTGTCATTAGTGCCATCCAAGAAAATGACAGGGATAGGTTCTCCCCAATAGCGTTGCCGAGCAAAAAGCCAGTCCCTCAACTTGTAGTTCACCTGAAAATGGGCAAGCCAACACAAATTAAAACAAAAGTATCAAACGATAATACATACTAACCCCACTCTCCGTTGTTAGCATAAAAACTTCTTGCAACATTAAGGTTCAGATAAACTGAGAAAAGAACCTTTTTCTTTCCATTTCCAGTTTTCTCAGCCCACTCAATAACTTTAGAAGCAGCTTCCTTGCAAGACAAGCCATTGATATCAAGGCCTGATGTCGCGCTTGATGAATTTATCGCAGTGCCTTCACCAGAATAAGCCTTCCCAGATTCAGCGCAATTTTCATCATCTGGCTTCACTACCCACTGTATTGGAATATCATACTTCAAAGCAAACTCATGGTCACGACTGTCATGGGCAGGCACAGCCATAATTGCTCCTGTTCCATAACTGAAGTGAAAACAAATTTAGCATACTCCACTCATATTGAAAAAACTCTAGGAGCATTCATCGGTAATTCAACAACAGAAAAAACTGCAACAATTACTATCTTTAGCTATCATATGCTGACTGATAAACAGTTTCAAGAAATCTATGAATGTAAAAGAGCGTACACACCTTCCCAAGACATAATCTGCAACCCATATTGGGATTGCTTCACCATTTGCTGGATTTCTTGCATAACAACCACTAAAGACCCCAGTTTTTTCCTTCTGGAGCTCCGTCCTCTCAAGGTCAGTTTTTCTTGAGGCGAGGTCTTTGTATTCCTCCACCTGTGCACACGAATCATTGTAATCTAATTACACATGGTCGAAAAAACCTTACTGACAAAAATTGCATAGGGAGTCAGAAGAACGTACATGTTTGCTCTGTGCTGTGGATACTAATGATGGCAACAAGGTATGCTCTGGTGCCAAAACTAAATATCTGCATACAACAACTGATAAGAATATATCATAATTCAGGGAAAATATGTATACATAGAACACACAAAGCTAATTAATTGTAAAATGCTTACGTTGCTCCAAAGATGGTATCAGGCCTGGTGGTGTAAACAATAATTTTTATGTCCCTCTCCTGACCATCACTGTCAAAAACAGAAAATTCCATCTCAGGCCCCTTCTGACCTCCCTATCCAGTTCCTTTGCATTTCCTTTACACTTTCAGGCCAATCAAGGTCATCTAAATCTTCAAGAAGGCGATCAGCATATTCCGTAATCTTGAGCATCCACTGCCTCATTGGCTGCTTGGTAATAAACAACAACACTGTAAAAATATAAAACCATTCAAACAATAGAAATACGAGATGAATTACCATAAGTGATGCTTGAATTATAAAACATAATAAAACAATCAAATGAGTATACCTTTCTTATAACCGGATGACCTCCACGCTCGCTCACACCATCCACCACCTCCTCATTGGCTAAGACAGTGCCAAGTGCAGGACACCAGTTGACCGGAACTTCAGCCTAGATCAAGGTTACATGAACCATCATGCCAGGTTATTAGTCAAAACTGACTTAAACCTTTTGAAATACAATTCTTTACCTGATATGCCAACCCTCTCTTTAGTAGCTGAAGAAAGATCCACTGGGTCCATTTATAATATTCTGGTTCTATTGTGGAGATTTCACGGTCCCAATCATATGAGAAGCCCAATGACTTAAGCTGCAAAGTGAATGGGATATTAATAAAGGAAAATCATAGCAACCGCCAAACAATAAGAGCATTAGGAATGAGTCATCAAAGTCACACAACACAGACTGAAGCCTTGAAGATCGAACTTGCCGAAGTTGAACTCCAACAGTTCTAGACATGAAATAAAACCTTGTAGTAAACCGCATCTGAAATTGCACTGTGTAATTTACTCATAGGTTTCTACAAAATCAGCGGTTCAGGACATACAAGAACTAGCCCTATCATTTACTTCACCAATTCCCAACAAACAATAAGGAAAGTACATGACCTGAGTGCGGAAGCGATTAATGTTCGTCAATGTTGTGACTTTTGGGTGAGTCCCCGTCTGTCCATAATGCAACAAATCAACAAACAAATAAACTGTCATGATATTCCACAACCATGAAAACCATATAATATCACAATCGTAAATGAAACCTCAATCGCATATTGCTCAGCAGGCAATCCAAATGCATCCCATCCCATAGGATGCAAAACATTGTGACCTTGCATACGTTTCAACCTTGCAAGAATATCCGTGGCAGTATATCCAAGTGGATGGCCTACATGTAAACCAGCTCCACTGCAACAACCACCAAAATCCACACACAAAACCTGGTCAAGCCTCGCGAAAACAGTGAATTTAATAACAAAAACATTGCAAAACTATTCCCATTATCTAAATTCTAGCATCACTAATCAACACATTACAACAACTCAACCACAAAAACTACCAATTTACGCCAAAATTCAAACAACCCCATTTTCACGAACATTAAAACATGAACATATACAGCAACCAACTCATCATCAACAATCAAAATTGAATGTTTACATTTCTACTCTACACTACACCCTTCATCATTTTCACCAGAGACACAAATATATATATATATATATATAGAGAGAGAGAGAGAGAGAGAGAGAGGGAGAGAGAGGGAGAGAGAGGGAGAGAGGGACCTGGGATATGGGAACATGTCAAGAACATAGAACTTTGGTTTGGAGCTGTCAATATCATCTGGGGTTCTAAAAGTTCGATTCTTTTCCCAATAAGTCTGCCATTTTGGCTCAATTTCATGGAAGGGATAGGCCCTCTTCACCACCTGTTGCTGCTCCTCAACCTCCTGCACTGAGCTCCTGACTTTGCTGCTACTTACACTACTAACACCAAAACTGAACAAATTGGTTCTCTTCAGAGTAAAAGTTGTCAACTTTTTGTGGGGAAGCTTTCGTGGGGGCAAGAGAAATGGAAGGGTGGTTGAAGAAGTAAAAGACTGAGGAAGAAGTAGTTGGGTTTGAAGATGCTGTCTAGTGTTCATTTTTTCTGGGGCATGAGAACAGTGGCAGTGCATTGAAACAAAAGTGGAGTGAAGTACTTGAGATAATGTAGTTGTGTTGGCGGTTAAACTGGATTGGCTCTCTCGCTTTAGTTGTTGGGCTGCAGCTCGTGATACGTTGTAAACAGATCAAAATGGTTTAGTGGGAGCCCATTCCATGCTATCATAAAAAAGTATGCAATTTTTTTTTTGTTTAAACAAAAGGTATGCAATTTTACTTTTCCTTTTAAAATGAAAAATAAAAATCATACAGATTTAATGTTAGTAGATGGAGTACGAACAACATGATATGACTGGTTTATTAAACTTTTTATCATTTGTTTAAAGCTGACACCAAATGGGTTAGAGAGATCTACCCGAATGGGTCAGTGAAATTTAGTGCAATTAAACACTTATTACATAGTCTGAATATCAACTCCTATAATTGGAATCGTGATTGAAAACTTATTACATGGTCTAAATATATACTCTCATAAATAGAAAATAATAATACGAACCTTATATATATTGATACGATATCCACAATCAAATTGAAATATAACCTCAAGAAAAATTAAAACAGATTTATAACGAAAATTTTGACCCATTGATTATGTCATTCAAGAACCAAAATTATAAAGAATTTTTCCCTACTGAATATATGATAATCAAGAATCAAAATTATAATAAGAATGATATTGACGTCACTCTCAAGATATAGATGAGAATGTGAGAGATAAGTCATTATTTCGATCGCCATAAGTATAGCTTGATAAGATCACATATTCATGAATAAATAAAAGACATAATTCACTCTCTCAATTAAACATAATTGACTGCACCTTCATTCCTCCTTTTTTGCTTAAGGTTACAAACCTTTTTATAGGCAAAAAAATACAAGTTTTGAAACATAATTAATTCCTAAACAAAAAAGTCTAAATTGTAAAAGTAAAATCTGGGAAAATATAACAAATATGGAAAATAAATAATCCTAACAAAATAACCTCCTAAATAAAAGATTAGTGACATTAAATTTCCAATATCTTTTGAATCTCCAAAATTTGTTATATATGCATTAAATTATAAAGGTCTTCTGAATTTTAAAATTTGCAAGATATTTTGAATAACACAAAAGTGGCCCATTGTAGTTTACACCCAAATCTTGCTTGCTTTTTTAGATTTCATCATTCCCCCTTTCTTCAAAACGATTTGTCCTCAAATCTTCACCCATCTTTATTGTCATTCGAAAACATGATTGAAACCTGAAAATAATGTTAGAAAATCCTTACAACCCTCTCTCACAAGTTTCACATTTTTTTTTTGTGCCCCTCTTATTTTTTAATCAAACCAGGAAAAAAAAAAAAAAAGAGATTAGTGGATGCAGAAATAGACACGAAACAGACTTGATATGGTACGGAAAAGATGTAGTATTATGTAGAAAAGCAGGATATGATGATCGGATGCAACAGGATGACACAGAAAATATAAAGTGATTTGCAGAAATCGGACCAGCAAGATGATAGAACAAAATAATGTGGAGATAAATTAGATCTGAAAACAATGACACCCTCCAACAACTAGAGAGCAATGTAACCAGTTTGTTGCAAGATTCAAATAATTGATGCGGAAAAAAAAAACAAAACAGAACAGATTGATTTTTTTTTTTTTTTAAATAAATCAAACCTGAATTAATACACAAAACTTTGATATCAATCGATACGAACCCTGTATATATTGAAACAACACCTACAATCAAAATTTGACATAAAATTTGAGTTTTTTTCTCTTTGTTATTCATGAACTTTGAAAATTTATCAAGGCTTGATTCTTGACTTATCAACTTGACTTATCTTCCTCATTCTTCTTTTGTTCTTGGGAATGAAGTCTTTATTTCAATTTGATTGTGGGTATCGTATCAATATATATCGGTTTCGTATCAAATAACTATTATTTCCACAAGTTATAATATGCGCTTAGTGAAAATTGAATTATCAACTTCTTTGAGAATGAGGAGTTAAATTACTTATACTTAGAGGTGATGTGTAAATTTTAATCAATTCATAACAATGAAAGTTTTTATTACATTCCATACCATTAATGTAAGTTTTTGTTACATTTTATCTTACTAGGAGAAAAGTTTGAGGTATATAGACATGTAGTTTTAAAGGGACGTGGAATGCATTAGGGTTTGTGCCCTAAAAATTTGTAATTTGTAAACGTTTCAATAAACAATAAATAAAATATGTTTATTTTATTCGATCTATGTGCATTTGTATGATGTTTATTTTATATGAATATCATGAAATATCCACAGTTACTTATGTAGTCTCGAACTAAGTATATAAGTGTTATATATATAAAAAAATTAGTTTGAGATTAATAATCTAAATAGTGCATAGAAAACGAATCAAGTTGGGTACTTTATTTATAATAAATCTATAGTTGCGGTCTATTTTATATTTAATATGATAATTTTATTAAAGATCATTCATATAGCGACATAGAAATGAAAGCACCTTGTATTATAAAGATTATATAGGACTATATCAAGATAAAGATGAATTTCTAATAATATCCGTTAAACAAAAAATTCATATTTATCAATCAGATGATCATATACAAATTGATATTAATTATGAGTGTTTTATAGACTCCTATTTGTTGAACCATATCTTTTTATTTACATTAGTAAAACTGTTATATATTCACAGTCAATAGTCTCGTAATTTGGAGATATGATTAATAAATAGTTGGGAACATTCTACACAATAATGGAATTCACTCATTCTTACAAAAAGTAAATGAATAGTTACCTTAAGGGTTGATTCAGGTCTTGAACAATAAAAACGTTTGACTTTCGGTTTTTGAATAAACAGAAAGATAAAATTCATAAGTTATTATGAATATATTATTAATTAGAAAATCAATAGTACTTACAAGAATAAGATATAATTAGACAGTATAATGGATTTTGTGATGTAGCTCTAAGTATTAACTACTTGTAGATGATCGAATCATATGCAATGATTAGAACGATGAAAACTTAAGAATTTAGATTGTGTAAGCCATGTGCAATTTTGATAGTGTAATTTTATGTTTTTAATGGAGTAACTTGAGGTTCATAATAGAGTGAATTATTTAATTAAAAAGTTTTAACTAATAATTTCGATATTATTGGAGCTCAAAATTATAGGTTCATTTGATTCACTTACTAGCTCGTACTCACTACAAGAAACGATGAAAGAAGAATATAATTGGAGCATCAAATTATAAGTGCTACACATATAACATTAACGCATTCACAAATTATTTAAATAATGATGAATATTTAAATTAATGATTAATAATTACTTATTTAATATTTACTATAGATGTCATGGGTTCGAATCATATTGACGTAGCTAATTAAATAGTGATTTATAAATCATGTAAATTAGTAAATAGTCAATATTTTGAAAAAGGAAATTTTAATTGAAAGGCTTTCTTTTTTTTTTTACTAGAATTTTAATTGAAAGATTTTGAATCTTTATTAATTTGGAAATTGGATTTTTTAATTAAAGAATTGGATTTTATAATCTGAAAATTGAATCTTTTAATTAATGAGGAAATATGTTTTCTTATTGAATTATAAACCCTAAAGAATCAGTAGTAAAAGTCAATATTTTGAAAATTGAAATTTAATTAAAAGATTTTGATCTTTGTTAATTTCAAAATTGGATTTTTTAATTAAGTAATTAGATTTTCTAATTTAGAAATTGAATCTTTTAATTAATGAGGAAATATATTTCCTTATTGAATTAAAGTACCGTCCTTTTATTTTCTCATGTCTTCCACCTAGAGAACTCTCTAAAGAAAGAGCCATAGTAGAAGTTTGTGGTTTTCTAGGTAGATCTCGATTTTTCTTTTCTTCCTCTCTTCATCTTTTTCTACTTGGCTTGGGGTTTTTAAGGGCTAGATCTAGATGAAATCTGGATCCATCCCTTAAAAACTAGTTTGCTAGGGTTTTATTTTAAGTGAATATCATCAATTGCTTCAACCTTCTCTATGGATATTCCTTCTCAGCCTTACAAGTAATAGGCCATTGACATCCTCCAGTTCCATGTTCTTTGAAGTTTAATCCAGACGTTGTAGAAGATCTAGGAAGAATCTTTTTGGATGGCCTTTTTTCTTGCTTGATCCTGGTAATAGTATTAGATATCGAAGTTTTATTTGTTATAGGAAGGTTGAACTCTAGTAATCTTTTTTGTACTAATGCTTGATGTTAATGGATGTTATTAGTATTCTTTATGGGTAGGTTGGATATAAAGTTGTCAAGTCATTCCCAAATATGGGTTTCGTTTGACATATCATCTAACCAACCTTACTTTCTCCCCTCTTCAGGAGTTCTGTTGGTTTTATGTAGATGTAATATCTGTTTTCCCAACTTTGGTTGGATATTCTAGCTTCTTATACATGTAACTATTAGCTTCCCAACTTTTGTTGGATGCTAATGAAATGATATGCTATTAAAAGAAAAAAAACACCCTAAAGTACTAATATAAAAGAAGTTTTATTCAGGGAATCGGTAAGACTTTTGGAAGTCCCCAATTTCCTCTTCCTTGGCCGCCTAACACAAAAAGAAAACATCAATAACCCTAGAATAGTTCTAGCTTGGCCGCACATCACAAAGAAAATTAGGTTTGGCCGAACCCTTTATTCTGATGTAGCAATTGATTATTTTCTTTCTTTGTAGGTTTTCTTTTGCAAAAAGAAAAATTAACAAGTGATTCTTCTACGATTATGGCCACATATAATTTCTTAGTGACAAGTCATAAAAAGAAAAATCGAGTGATAAAAAATCTAAAAATACAAAAGGGATCAATTCATATCACATGTCAAGTAAGATTCAATTTCATTTTGTTTAAAATTATTAATTGCCATTACTTGTATCGATTAGACACGTTTTGTTTGGATTTTTTTTTTTAAAAATTCATGTTTCTGCATTAAAAATAAATTAAATCTTTTCATATGTTTCCTTCAGAATGATAGTAGTAAGATGCACTATCTATACTTGTTTTTGCATGGGATATATCAATTGGTCAACCTTCTAGGCTTCCACGTTAAAAACAATTTTACTAGTTAAAATTGAATTTGTGCTTAAATATATCATAAAAACTTCCCTAACCTCTAGTTTTTGGATATATATAAACCACCCCAAGGTCGGTGTTAGTGGAATTCAACTCAAGATTTATTAAAGAGTTTATTTGTGAATATAAATTATATCCTAACTTCAAACTTTGACTGATTTTTATAATTGCCCATCTCATTCCTTCTTTTGGTATATGTGGAACCAATAAACAATTTATAGGGCTGTAAGGGACTATGGCATTTGACACACTTCCACATAAGCTTTCATAAATGAAGAGAACCCTCCGGTTGTCATTTTTAATAAAGGAGTTAAAATATTATCTCAATAATATCCTCAATTAAGATAGAACTAAAAAGTCTACAACTAACTCAATAAAAGTTAGATATGTATATCACATCACCTATTAATATATCGATGACTATAGTATGAAAATTTAATTCCTTTAAACATAATTTTATAAGATTGTATGGGCAATTTTCTGTAGTTGTCTTCTTATTGGAGTAGAAATTTGATTACATAAGTAGTGATTTATTTTAACAAGTCTTGATAGTTTAATTTTATGTAGTTATCTTCTCATCAAAGTAGGATGTAGTTGTCTTCCGATCAAAGTAGAAATTTGGTTGCACAAATAATGATTGATTTTCGATAGTTCTTTAATTTTATGTAGTTGTTTTCTCATCAAACTGGAAATTGTATTTATTTGCAGATCATGATAATAGTATTAGATGTCGAAGTTGTATTTGGTATAGGAAGGCTAAACTCTAGTAATCTTTTTTGTTTTGATGTTTGACGTTAATGGATGTTATTAGTGTCCTTTGTGAGTTGATTGGATACAGAGTTGTCAAGTCATTCTCAAATATTGGTTTCGTTTAACATACCATATGACCAATTATGCTTTCTCATCTCTTGAGGAGTTCTGTTGGTTTTGTATGGATGTAATATCTGTTTTCCCAACTTTGGTTAGATGTTTTGGCTCTCTGTACATGTAATTGTTATCTTCTCAACTTTTGTTGGGTGCTAATAAAATGTTATGCTATTTTATTAAAAAAAAAAAAACCCTAAAGTACCAATATAAAAGGAGTTTTATTATGAGAATCAGTAAGACTTTTGGAAGTCCCCAATTTCCTCTTCCTTGGCTGCCCAACACAAAAAGAAAACACCAATAATCCTAGAATAGTTCTAGCTCCGCTGCACATCACAAAGAAAATTAGGGTTGGTCAAACCCTTTATTCTGATGTAGCAATTGATTATTTTCTTTCTCTATAGGTTTTCTTTTGCAAAAAAAGAAAGTAAACAAGTGACTCTTCTACGATCATGCCATGTACGGTTTATTGGTGAAGAGTTATAGTAAGGAAAATCAAGTGATAAAGAATCTGAAAATACAAAAGGGATCAATTCATATCATATATCAAATAAGATTCGATTTTATTTAGTTTAAAATTATTAAATTGCCATTACTAGTATCGTTCAAACACGTTTTGTTTGAATTTTTTTTTTTAAATCCATATTTCTACATTAAAATAAATTAAATTTTTCCACATGTTTCCTTCGGAATGATGTTACTGCAATGCACTATCTATACTTGTGTTTTAATAGGTCATATCGATTGGTCAACCTTTTATGCTTCCAAGTTAAAAATAATTTTACTAGTTAAAATTGAATTTATGATTAAATATGTCAAAAAAAATTTCCCTAACCTCTAGTTTTTGGATATATAAACCGCCCCAAGGTTGGTGTTAGTGGAATCCAACTTAAGATTTATTAGAGACTTTATTTGTGAACATAAATTATATCTTAACTTCAAACTTGACTGATTTTCATAATTTCCTATCTCATTCCTTCTTTTGATGTGGAACCAATAAACAATTCATAAGGCTGTAAAGGACTATAGCATTCGACACACTTCCACATAAATGAAGAGAACCCTCCGGTGGTTGTCAGCTTTAACAAAGGAGTTAAAGTATCGTCTCAATAATTTGCTCAATTAAGATAGGAACTAAAAAGTCTACAACCAACTCAATAAGATTCAGATATGTATCACATCACCTCTTAATGTATAGATGACTATAATATGAAAATTTAATTCCTTCAAACATAATTTTATAAGTTTATATGAGCAATTCTCTGCAGTTGTCTTTCTATTGGAGTAGAAATTTGATTACATAAGTAGTGATTTATTTTAACAAGTCTTATAGTTCTTTAATCTTATGTGGTTGTCTTCTCATCAAAGTAGAATATAGTTGTCTTCTCATTAAAGTAGAAATTTGGTTACACAAATAATAATTGATTTTCGATAATTCTTTAATTTTACGTAGTTGTCTTCTCATCAAAGTAGAAATTTAGTTGTACAACTAGTAATTTATTTTGATGAGTCTCGATAACTCTTTAACTCGTTCAATGTGAGCTTTCAAAAAAATTATATATGTCATGCATATTCCTTTAAAGTGATTAGAGCACTTTTCCATTCGAATTTGTGATAGAGATTTAGCATGTATATAAATTTTACTTCCTGTTGTGGATGAAATATAAAACTTGTGATTATTCCAACAAATACATGATAATTTATTTTAGACTACTTTATAATTATCTACGTAGAGAACTTAAATTTGTTGTTTTCAAAAAGTCAAAATAGTCATGTTTATAACTTTGAAACCTTAAAAATTATTTAATGCATATCTTCATATTAAGATCTTACCTAAACTATTTGTAATCATATACCACTATTTGTGTGAAGTTTAATGATACCTAAACAAGTATTAAGTAATAAAAAGATAATTACAAAATAAGTAAGTAAAATTCAATTATTGCGCCTTCTTGAATCGATTTTGTATAATACTTCTAATAAGAGTTTGAAGTTGAATAAGGTTATTATCATAACTAAGATAATGATAAGGATAATAAAAAGATAATTTGGATGGTAAATAAAAAAAAAAAAAAAAAAATTACACCAAAACATATAAATTCATCACACTTAAAATTTTTTATTAATATCAAGATAATATCAAAATCAATCAAAGTCTATTTCAAAAAAAAAAAAAAAAAACCAATCAAAGTCAATCATCTGACCACACAGCCCAACACAAGTAAAGTAATAATACTACTTTATTGGAAAAAACCAAACATTAATAAATGTTCAAAAGATAAAGTTAGTTATGTCATTTCCAGCTTCAATGAAACCCTAATAGATGAACCCATTATAAATTGGACTTCCCTCATCTCCCTAGTGTGAATCACACATCTAGCAAAAGAAATCTTCTTTCTTTGCTTCTCATCTCCAAGTTTTTGATCAAATGTCCAAGGCTCAATGAAGGGGTTGTTGTTAGAGCAAATCACAAGGAATATAAATCAAAACTCAAAGGGCACATGATAATTAACAAAAATTGTAAAACAATCTTGTAGGTGTTGAGCCTTGACATTTGAACAAAAACTTGGAGAGAGGCTGTATTCATTCCTTCCAGCTGGGGATGCCCACATCAGCTCATGAATCTCAAGGTAAGTCATTGAGGTTTGATATTTTCTTTCTTTTTCTTAGTCTCACCCTTCTATTTTCCTTTTCGTGTGTCTAACAAATCAAAAAAAGAAAAATGATACAAACTGTTAAAGATTTAAAGAATTATTAATATTTTGTTTAAAAAATATTTAAATTTGTAGGAATTATATTTTTATAAGAATTTGTTTTAATAAAGTTTTTTAATCCTGTTAAACCTTTTTTTTTAATTTATTTTATTTAAATAAAAAATGATAATGTTATTTGATAGGAATAGAAAACTACAATCTATAAAAACTTTCATTAACTTTTTATAAAAGAACAAATTCTTTGCTCTTGACAAATAATTTTTACGGAATTTTTGAAAGAAAATTTAGTTTAAAAATCAAGATGATTTTAAAAGGTTTGTTATCATAGTTCTCTTTTATGTAATTTATTTAAAGGCTTCTTTGATTAAGATTGTTTAGTAAAAAAACCTATGTATGTTATTTATTTATTTTTTTTTCATGTTAGCATCGTTCTATAAATTTGAGGTATTTATAGACCGACCAGTGCCTACTTTAAAAATTATAAGTTGTGTAAGGCTTTCTATTTTAAAAACTAGATCTTTTAACAAGTATTTTCATAAACTATTATAAGTATATGAGGTTTTTATATTTTTCTTTCTGAGAGAACAGCGTTGAAATTTTATAATATTCTGCACATAATCTAATTACGAAATATGTTTTATTAAATTTTACTTTGCTGAAAATTCTCAAATATTCTATAGTTTTATTTTCAATCCTTAGATATTATTTTGAGTTTGATTTATGTATGATTGTATTAATTTAGGTTAAGGTTGTGATCGTTTGATTTATAAAAAGTTTGTTTACTTTATATTGTTGGAAGGAAAGTATACTAAATTTATTTCAAAATTGGAATCACAACATTATGTATCTTGTATCTTTGTCAAATTATGTTTCGACAGTTATTATGCTATGAAAAGATGTAATAAAATGATACTATAATTTTTTTTTATTTTATTAATATCAAGATAATATCAAAATTAGTCAAAGTCAAAGCATTTGCTACACATCTCAATACAAATAATAATATACTATTTTATTACACATTAATAAAAATTCAAAAAGGAAGGGCACTTATGTCATTTCCAACTTCAATGATAGCCTAATGAGTGAATCCATTATAAACTGGACTTCTCATCTCCCTAGTGTGAATCCCACATGTAGCAAAAGAATCTTCATTCTTTTTCCATGATACTCTCTTCCTTCTTCAAACCAAGTCCATGCTATGGATGATAGATATCATCTAAGCAGGTAAATTTGAGAGGCTGTGTATTTTATGAACCTAGAAAACCTTATTATTAATAGAAAGGAAAAAATAATAATAATAAGTGTGAGATCTAAATTTGTGCTTGATTCAATTGGTGATCCAAGTACAAGTTTTTTCATTCATGATCTTTGGAGAGTAGCCCCTTGAGAAGAAAACAATATTATATATGGTTTGATTGAAGTGTGATTGCAAAAGTTGTCTTGATCTCCTTCTAAATGGTGACAAATTGTGGAAGTCAATTTATTCAGGTATGTTGTTTTACTCAAATATCAGTGGACAAGAGTTGAGGAGAAAACAAAGGGTTATTTTACCAAAGGGTGAGTTTTCTTCATTTTTCTAGAGGCAAATAAAGTATTTTGATCTGGGTTTTTACTTCAGTGGTGCAAATCAAACTTTTGGGATTTATTAAAATTCTCTCTTCACATGATCCCAAGTGAGATATTCTCGAAAAAGGAGAAAATGATGAGTTTTTTTAGATGTCTTTTTGTTTATGTTTTAATATTTAATTATTTGATATTAATTTTTTTTGAAGTTTTAATTTCTTTTAACTTATTTGACTTATTTTCTTTTAAGATTTTATTTCTGAAGAAAACTTATTTTCTAAGAAAATTAGAATTGTTAAGCTATAAACAAAATTTCAAATTTAGAGTTTTTAGGCACATGAAATTTTTATCATGTTATGAGAGGGCTTGATTTTTTTTTTTCTTATTGTTATTACTATAAAGAGAACTAGAAACTTTATTTTGGTAGGCTACAACCTTATAGAGCTTTGCAATTTCTCAAAAGACTTCCTTGTAGAAAAGGTTTATCAATTTTTTTTTTTTTAATCCAAAAATCCTTTGAAACCATCTAGTAAACTCGAATTTGAAACTGAAGACTTTATTGAACCTTGCAATCTTTAGAAAGCAGTACATTATGATTTTTGACCATATATAGGTAACTATAACCATGTAGGTGTTTATGAGGATTTGTAAAGATCATCATTTTTTTCCAATTCAAAAATCCCTTAAAATCGTCGAACGGATTCGAGTTTTAAACTGAAGTATTTGTCGAACTTTATAATTTTTAGGAAACAGTACACTATAACCTTGGATTTGTACTAAGATCTTGAGAGAGCAAGCTACAAAACCAGTCATGGTCATCCCTTTTTTAAATTTTGCTTATAGAAACATTTTAAGATCACTTATTATATCATCTCATAATTTATATATTCTGATCGCATCATGACAAGATTTATATAATAATAATGCATCATCTTGTGTCATTGTATCATCTCACGATTTATATATCACAATTTACATAGCATCATCACATTTACATCATCTTATGATTTATATAGCATCATTACATCATATCATGATTTTAATTATTTTGAGAACTATTAATTTGATTTTTTAAATTATCTTATGATGTTTGGGACGTATTTATTTGACTTTTCATGTCATGATTAGATATTTTTGAGAACCCTTTTTAATTAGATTTTTTGAGATCTACTGATGTACTTTTCACATCATCTTACATAGTACACATTATGCGAGAATATTCGACATGTATCAACTAATTCGACTCTTTTCTTTTGAAGGGTAATTTATTTATTTATTGTTTTGAAGTTCGTATTTGATTTGTCACTACATCATTGTTGTTATCCTTTTAACGTAGCACTAGTTCTGATACTCAATTTGTACTAATTTATACTTATTTTTTTAAAATCGCAGGTTAAGCTAATATTCTCTTTTATCAAATTTGCCTCTTTCTCTATATTAGAATTTTTTTTTTATCAGAATTATATATCATAATATTTAATAATTTATAGTAACTGACCTTGACATAATCAAAATTACATTCTGATGTTTGATAATTTGAAGTTAATATGACGCTCTTGACAAGTTTTAGGAAACTTTTGATGAAAAAATAATAATAATAAAATAAAAAGAAAAAATCTCCAATGATGCTAAACAACTAAGAGACTAAACATTTTATATTTTGTATATCTAAGATACCAACTCTATTATAGTTATCCAAAAAATTCCAATGAGGCTGCATTGAAATGTAATCTATATATTCCATGAGCCCGGGCCATCATTAGCAACCAAGGCAACAGAATGGAAACAATGGCATAATGGAGCCTAAACCCACAAGTTAGAACAGATAGCTTCCAAATGGTAAATTCTAATTCAGGACTGATGGTGCCAAATCCTTCAAATCTTTAACAGTTTGCTCAACTGCATATAGTATCATTTTTTTGATCTGTTAGACACAAGAAAAGGAAAATACAAGGGTGAGAATAAGAAACAAAGAAGGAAACATCAAACATCAATGACATGCATATCATGGGTGTGTGTGAGAGAGAGAGAGAGAGAGGTGTTTACTTCAAGTTTGTCTTCCCTGGCACGGTGGTTCTTGGGAAGAAGTCTGAACTCCTTGGTTAATCTAAGGCATTCATGAATGTTTTCAGGAGAGACAAAGTCCACAGCAACTTTTGTACAAGACTGGATGTAGATTGAAGATATATATATTATGTAAGTGGCATGTCAAGACCAACTTTCTTTGACAAAGAATAATGAATTATCAGGGAAGTCTTACCTTGAGATTCCTGACTTGATGTGGGCATCCAGCAGGAATGAATACAGCCTCTCCAAGCTTTTGCTCAAATGTCCAAGGCTCAATACCTACAAGATTGTTTTGCAATAAACATGTTTGAGTAGCAGAGTTACTAATGGAATGTGAAAACAAAAGGGTCATATTATTCTTGTGTACTAACCAAATTCTTCTTTCAACTTTGCTTTGTGCTCTGAAGTTAAATAAAAGCATTGGTCATGAATCGGGTGAATGACCTGATTACGAAGAAGCTGTTAGAAATATGAGATTGTATGAGATAATAAACTGAAGGTTGAAGTCTAGCAAGCAACCTGTTCTACTGGTGCACTATATGTGTGCCTGAATTCTTTGAAGTGATTTCTAAGATACTGCTCTAGTTTAGGCACATCCTCCCTCCTAAAAATGTCCCAAAGAGCACCGCCAAACTCTTCATTTTCGTTTATGGAGATGTCAATCTCTTCATCACTAGAATAATCTATCATCTCTTTCACTAGACCTTCTTTTACATCCTGTGCTCTGTGCTTCCTTTTCAATCTTTTAACTGCCATACTTTGTTCTTCAGTCAACACTACTTCTGCTGTATGAGTCAGAATATTCACCTGCACATAAGACACATACAAGATGAAAATGGTTCTGTGTTCAGATAAATTTATCAATGAAAGATGTTCACATTATGTCGAATTCTGCATGCATACCGCATCTGACATATCGCAATGAAGCTTCGTTACTGAGTCCCCTCTTCCAAGCTCTTCTACAAACCCATATGCTATATACGTTTTTGGCCCCAAATCTGGTTTCAACACACCCGACGGAATCTTAACTGCAAGGTTTAGGAAACCAGCCCTAGGATCACTGTATTCTTGAAATGGCAATGCTCTTATAAACTCGTCACAATGGCGAGGCAGAAGATCTTCGAACTTGTCGGATGGGGGCCAATCCTTTAGTTTGAGCATCTCAGGCCAGAAGTTTTCATATCTTCTCCCTTCCATATAACCTTTGAAAAACTGGCGAGTATTTATCTCCACCTGTGTTTTTGACAAACTTGACATTTAAGTAAGAAATGCTTTGAAACAAATTCTCAACATATTTTAGTAACAAATCATGAGAGAAGATACTATGTTAAAAGCAAGGCAAAGGAAGAAACAATGGCAGTTGCGTTGCTGTCATTTCGTCTCTAGATTGGCATAGACCAAAGGATATTTGATTCTCATGTGAGAAAAAAGTTCGGGATGCATTAGGATGCCCAACGGTGGATATGGTTCAGACAAAACGACTAATCGAGAAGTTTGTTGTTCACAATGTCAAAGAGCACAATGACTTTTGTACACAACCAGAGCTAATAATCATACCGATATTATTCCTACAAAGATAGAATTTGAAGCTGTGGCAAATATGTGAGGCAGACATTTAGCAAGACTGAAAGAAATATAACAACGTTGGTAAAACTTCATATCCAGAAATAATTCAAAGAAAAGATAACATCTTGTTATATGCATATCTTGATTTTAGCTGCAAACTTGAAATAAAAATTGAGACAGGTTATTGGAACGTACCTCACAACCAGCCAAGCAATCGATTGCCTTCACTTCCGACATCTTAGAACTGATTGTTGAATCAACATTTTCACATAATGCACGCCACATGACCATTGGCTCCCAGCTCAAACCAGCCACCTGCTCAAGAACATTCCGAACTATAACCGGTTCACCTTTAACCCAGTGCTTTTGAAAGCACAAAAACACCTTTTCCTCTTGAATCTGTGTAGAATCTGGGCAGTACAAGTAGTTGTCATCAGATCCTTTCCTATAAGCTGCTTCAAGCCCCAGGTATTCTTCAGAGCAGTCTTGCTTCAAATTTGACAATTTAGTTCTGAATATTTCCAATACAGTCCTGGCCTCCCTTTCCAAGTCTGAAATCCATCTATCTGGAAGGATGCGCTTGAGCTCCAACAGACAGTTACCACAACCACCCATTTCAAATGGGGGGCATGTAATACTTCCATCACCATTAGCATTCCATTGAACTTGTGATTCAATACAATGAACATAAGTTCCAGAAACGCAAGACTCTGGTAGAGGATCTTCACCATGCATGTAATCGAAGCCTCTGTTGGTATATCGAAACTTCAGTTCAGCACGGCCTGAAAGGCTTGCCATACGAAGCTCTTGGCAACAATCAAGGCAGAGTTCATAAGAACAATTTGGGCAGCTCCGGTGAAGATCCACTATTGAAGTTGCACAATGATTGCTGTTTCAAGACCAAAAGAAATCTTTAATATATAAGATATTCCAGAATAATACAAATGATTAATATCTTTTACTTTCCAGCCTACCAATAGACACGTTCATCATTGCTACAAAGGGTGGCCAATATCTCAACCTCAGAAGAAAGCACCCCTACGCATAAAAGAACTTGTTTAAACATCAGAAAAGCTTTTAAAAGAAATGAACTCATGCATAAAGCAGGATAATTAATTACCTAGAATCTTGGCCTCAATCTCTGTCTCCCGAGTTTGTTCCCCACACATTTGTCTTAAAAAGGGAAGCAGTAACTTAATCAAGTAATGCAGATGCTGAACCTTTTCTTGATCAGAAATGTCCCTCTTAGAGGTCTGAAACTCAGAATACATCATATATTTCCATTAGAGGATTCGATTCAATGACATTGTCTTCATAAACAAGAGAATGCACTTATTGACAAACCACGGAAAGCACTTAATAAGCTAAAGCAACTGTCTGAGGCACAGTGTCAATAATTCAAAGTAAGAGTAACTACTCAAAGAGCAAAGTCACTAAACATTCTAACAGAAAGATCCTATATAATTTATACATCATTCCACCAGTCCAACTAAACAAACACTTGCGTGGATTGGCTAAACCAAGAGACATATTGTAATTAGACGGAAAAAAATTCTAAGGAGAGCAAGAGCAGTGAACATCAAGAATGAGTGTATTGCAGTGAAATACAGTTTGCAAACTGGCTGAGGTAAAATGTTGAAGACAACAACTACACAAAGGAAGATCGTCCTAATGCCAATAACCATAGGTTTACTTACACAAGGAAAGACATATTCCAAAATTCATTATCGAGGAGGGAAATATCTAAGCGGATTTCATGGCGACTTGCATGAGCTACATTTAGATAACCTAGCCAGTGTAACTTTTTGTCCATTGACATAGAGGACAACTTATTGAAGGTGAAGAGAAGAAAGAAAAAGCTAAATACAAAAACAAACCTCAATCAACCCACTTGTGTGCAAGCACACACTGCAGTTGCAATTTGTACGGCAAAATGGGCATTGCATTGCTATATCTTCTTCTGACATCTGAGGATACCTATTATACACCAAAACAGAAAACCTTATAGCAACATACTTCTTTAAAACATTGAAATACAAAACAAAGAAAACAATGAATCATTTTAACTTTAAAATTACCATTGTTTGATACAATGGATACAGTAGGCTTTGGATTTACATTTGGTACAAGGGACAACAACTCTATGCTCACTCTTTGCACACTGATGACATCTAAAGCATTCAAATTTATTTGCCTGCTTCAAGCACAAATGCAAACCACCCTTTAGTTAGTAAAACTCTTCTTCAACGAAAAAAATATATCAAACATAATAATTGATTGTAGCAGGGTAATCCATACCTTTAAATTTCTAGCTGTGCATTTGTCTCTGCTGTTACCATTACTTTTTATACCCGAAATGGATGAGCCGGAAGAAGAAGTTGATGCCTTTAAATTTCTAGCTGTGCATTTGTCTCTGCTGTTACCATCACTTTTCATACCCGAAATGGATGAGCCGGAAGAAGAAGAAGATGATGAACATGATGAATTACTCGTTAAATCATTAATCTTGATTTTATTATTTGGACTTCTACTGACTATTGCAGCATCTAAACTTCTACTCCTCCGGTGTTCTCTTATTTTTATTATAGCCATTGCTTCATCATCGGAATCCACTTCATCCTCTCCGGACTTTACGTCATCAAAACTGATTTTCTCATCCAGCACTTCATCTTCAGAACTGCTGTCAACGATTAACACCCTACGGCGCTTCTTTGGATTTCTCTTACTCTTGGAGAATCCACCTTCCCGTTTTCTACACAAACACTCAAATCTCATTTGGGATGACCCCGCATTTTCTCTTTTATTCTGATGTTCTACTTGCTTTTTATCATCAGAATTCAATACTCCTCGAACCCTCCTATTTGTTGCAAGCCTAGACACATTCGAGGCTCCTCGAATCCTCCTCTGCATTTTATCATCAGAGTATCCACCAAACCTTTCTTGCTTCGCAATCATAGCCGCCATTCTCCCTGCACATAAAACACAAGAAGATCCTCATCTCTAACTAGCAATGTCCATATCCTACATAACCAACACAATTCATTCTCTACTTTCCGATTTCAAAAAATAATAATAATAAAAATATTTCTATACAATCCATTGCATGAAATCACAGCTAGAATTGAACTAATAAAAAAACACAACCTCAGTTCTACAACCAAATCACATGCCACCAAAAACCATCCTATAAATCAAAACATCATCACTAGCAGACCGTAATAAAAATTCAGACTCACTCAAAACCAATTTCCTGGCCTACAAAATTTTCCCGGGAACCAAACAGAACCCAGATAGATAACATACTAAACAAACAATGCACATCACTACATCAATCAAAAATTCAGGCTCACACAAAACCAATTTCTTGGCCTACAAAATTTTCCCGGGAACCAAACAGAACCCACATAGATTACAATTTTAAACAAACAATACACACATGCCACCAAAACCCAACCTACAAATCCAAATAACATCATCACTAACAAACTGATCAAAATTCAAACTCACACAAAACCAATTTCTAGTCCTAGAATAAACTCCGCAACCACAAAATTTTCCCGGGAACCAAACAGAACCCAGATAGATAACATACTAAACAAACAATGCACATCACTACATCAATAAAAAATTCAGACTCACACAACCAATTTCCTGGCCTACAAATTTTTCCCGGGAACCAGACAGTACCCACATAGATTACCAGTTAAACAAACAACACACACATGCCACCAAAAACCAACCTACAAATCCAAACAACATCATCACTAACAAACTGATCAAAATTTCAAACTCACACAATACCAAATTCCTGGCCTAAAAAAAACCCCCGAAACACAAAATTTTCCCGTGAACCAATCACAACCCAGATAGATAACACACTAAATAAACAATGCACATCACTACATCAATCAAAAAACCCATGCGGGTTGACTCCAAGTCAACCCCACTAAACACAACCACACACACCCACCAGAATCACAAACCATATCCATCACAAAAGACAACAACAATCAAAAGAAAAAAAAAAACAAGAGATACCCAGAAACAGAACGATCCCAAATCAAAATTCCGAGACAAACCCCTTTCGAGAGACGGTGATCGAGACACGTAAACTGTAATTGGTGAACGTCAATGGAGTCAAAACAAGAATAAAAAACCCATTTTTCTCTCTCGGGACTATAAATTTCACTATCGTCTTTTTTATAAGTATATAACAAAAAAAGAGACTTTTTCAGGTGCAAAAGAAGCGCTTTTGTTGTTTTTATATGAGTGACGGGTAGAGGAGGAGACCGGCTTGTATGTGGACAATAATGTGGAGTCACGCGCGGGTCTTGGCGAGTGCGGTTTCGGTTTTGATTGGAATCTTTGTTTTTTTTGACCGCTTCGATTGTAATCTCTAATGGGATCGGATTTGGTAATTTACTTAATTCAATTGATTTTTGTAATTAATATTTGATTTCCAAAATCCATTATTATTATTATTATTTGTTTTTTTGAGTGATTAATTTTTTTATAATTATTATAAATAATTTTTTTATTTTTTTATTTTTCATTAAATTTTAAATAAATAAATTATATCTATAATAAAACAGACGTATTCATAGTTGGAATTATTATCTCTTCTTAAATGTTAGTTTTATCGTAGTATTAAATATATAATAAATATTCCTACATATGGTTTTATTATTTTTAATGGTATAGATGTTATCAATTTTGAATGTATGTAAGATTTAGACAAGAAAAAATGGTCACATGATGATAAATGAAGTAAATAGTGTGTTAAATTAATGTTATTGTAGTGGTTGTGGGTGTGTATAATTGATTAAGAAGTGGAAGAAAATGGTGAAAAGATGACTTAGGTTTTGATGGTTATGTTTAATTAATAATTAATGAGGAAGGTGGTGGACCTTGGGACTGGAGAAATTGATGATATCGAAGCCAATGGATAGCTCTTTTTTTGTCTACAGAGACAGAGACATTTTGCACGGCTTTGAATTGGTGGAAATTTGTAAAGCGCTGTAAGTTTGTCATGACTTTTAATCTTGCTTTTTTGTTCATTGCCAGTTCGAGTATGTTAATGATCTTTGAAACTTGGATTTTGTATGCTAATTCAAGTATTCTTCATCATTTTCAAACTTACCTTTTTAACCATTGATAGCTAAAAGTTCACTATCATAACGATTAACAAGTACAATGCCAAATGGTACAAAAATACACACTAGCAAGGTGAATACAAATTTATATTGATTTTTTAAAAATGTTAGAATTTATGTGTTCATATATTGAAAATGTAAATATAAATTATTTAATAAATTTTAGACTGCCATCCCTTCTGCCAATATATACCCATCTCAGCTTTTACATCTATATTTTTATTTTATTCTAGTATTTTCTGTTGTAATATTATTTCAACTATTAAGTCCTTAACATCTAATTTTAACTAATTTTTAATTTAATATAAACTTTTGTTATTTAAAATATTAAATTTCAAACTCCCAATTTACTAGATATTGTCTTACACGATTTATTTATTAACTTACTTATTTTTTTATATATTTTAAAAATTTTATTTTTATTTTAAACTACAATGCGAAATATATCTAGCTTGATTCTTGCATGGCAAGCAAGTGCAATATTTTATATTTAAATACAAAAACAGAGACCGGATCAGGTGGGGACCACCCCACTGTCAGTCAACTGAGATAAAAAGATCTGATCTTTCGATTCCACGAGGCTCATATCATATGCCATATTTTGCGACGCACGTTTCACGAAACTATTGGCCCCATCTACTGTAATACCGCAGCCCACAGTTTAAGACTGACAAAGAATTTTTAATTTATAACTGACGAATACGAGGTTTTCAAAATAGTATATCTAAATTCATGTAAACAATATAACTATTAATTATCAAAATTTTATAATATTATGAAATGATATGATAATTAATAAAATTTTAATAATTTATATACCATATTATTTGAACATGAATTTAGACAAAATATCTAAAAAGTCTAAGGTTACTTTTTATAATTTGAATTATAATTTTATGCAATTTTTTATTTATCTTAATTATCGGTATTAATAAATGGTAATTGATTGCTAAATTTCTAAAGATTTTCAAAACTTTCATTTTGCACATCACCGTATAGTAAGAAAAAGGCTTGCATAAAAATATTTGACTGCTGATATGGTGAGACGGATTAATGAAGTAGTGTAATTTCCTTTTCCCTTATTTTTTCTATTGGTCTTATATTTTTCTCTTACTTTTTTTATTTGATCCGTTTTATCACTTCAGTAGTGGAATGATCCTATGAAAGATTTTACTAAGAGTGATTGAGTACTTTTCTTGATTCTAAAAGATCAAAGTTTCAATTATCACCCTTATCCTAAAATATAAGGTGTGATGGATAGTTTTTTTTTTTATGAATTTTATATATATATATATATAAAAGAAGGTAATTGATAGCTAAATTAAGATAAATCTCATGAAAGTCAAATGTGACAAACTTAGAAAAAGATTTTAATGTGAGGTCCTAGATTGACGCCTTTTGTGACTTGGGTTGTTGGTACCAAATTTAGAACCAAATATAAGGCATGAGTACTTTTATGTACACATTTAGTATTGTGGTATGATTACAGTAAAGAATAAAAATAAAAAGGGTTTTTCCTTCAATAAAATGACCATTTTTGTTTGGGCAGTTTTACTTATCTTTCAGTTACTAAAATTGACTAATGAAGTTGTATTGTACTTATTGTTTTTTTTTTTTTCCCTCCTTGGGTTCAAATGGGCCTTTGACACTTTTTTTTTTTTTTTTTTTGTTAAATAGGCCTTTGACATTAACTACAACACAATTACACAAATGAGGCAATAGAATTACTCTCTAAAGAACATTCAAGCTCCCTCTCTATGGTCTAAAGAACATAATTATACCTGGGTTTAATCTGAGCATCATATTATTGTTTGCTCTTTGAATAGATATATTAGTATATCTTTGTTAATAATTGATATAATCATTAGTTTAGATGTGTAATGCAATTTCATTTTTATATTAATCATCGATATAAATCATTTAACACATATGTACTCTTAAATATGATCCTAAATATTCTGAACATCCGTGAAACCAATCATCGATATAACAAAATTGACAATTGATATTTTTATAAGTTCAAACACCTATTCAATTTTTTTTTTTTAAATGATGGATGAGAGGATTAATTTTATAGAAAACTACACACACCTTATATTTTAAGATAAGTGTGAGACCTGAACTTTTAACCTCTTATGATCGAGAATAGTACTCAACTATTTCTAATAAGTGATGATATGCAAAAGAACCGGAGAGAAAATCAAATACCTATTCAATTTGATCATTATATTAATAATTTAATACCAACAAGTACACTGAAACAAAACCCTTCAATGAAGGGATTTTTGTCAAAGCAAATCACAAGAAATGTAAATCAAAACTCAAATGACATATATCATATACTCCAAATGAGAAATAATTAACAAAATAGCAAAAAACAGAAAACCAAATCGATGTAAAATTTGAGAATGCTTACATCTAGAAGTTGACATGTTGATGAAATCTTTGCCTTCAATTTGTCTCTCTTGTTTGGTGGAATTCTATTGCTTTATCAGACGTTCATTGTCGAACAGCTTTTAAAAGGACTCCTGGTTGACTAATTGGATCATTGGCCGCCCCTGGTTTTTTTTTTTTTTTTTTTTTTAATATTTTTTGTTCTTTTTTTTTTTTTTTTTCAACAAAACTAGTTACTAGTACACTGTATTGGCTTAGTCGGAAAGCTAGACTATTTTTCTTTCCATTTGATTCATTCACATCAATCATCAAAATCAATGCATTTAATAGCCAAATTTGGTGTTTCGAGGTAAAAACACCTTTTATAGGATTGTCTCATTGATTACTGTATTATTTACAAATCTAATTTTGAATTTCCTTTAATGCTCATATCTTTTCTTTGTTGTTATTGTGATTTTTGTTTATGTACTTGCACAGTGACAGGATTGTCGACACTAATGTTTGGGAATCTATCTATGCCTATCATGATGCATTACATATGTGGCATAGAAATTTACTTGCATGACATTTAGTCAACTTCATATTGTCGGATATGCGTTGTTCTTACCATATTGGAAATATGATTTGTTTTCCTTTCATTTAACACCTCAAAATATAGTATGACTAGATTAGATGTATCACATTAAATGTTATATATGTTATTTTTTTCTCTTTAAATGAACGTTAAGTTACTATAATAATTTAAAACTTGATAAAGTACTATATTACTCAAATACACAATCTTGTTGATATAGTTAAAACAAGTTTATTATTGAACTAATTCGAACTTAACAGTCACATGTGGTTATAACAAACTTATTGTTAGACCACCTCAATTTCTGTAAAATTTTGAATTTCTTTATTTTCTTACTATCTTAGATATATAATTTATTTTCCTTTCATTTAACACCTGGATATAAAATATGATTAGATTAGATGCATTGCATTAAATGTTATATGCATTATATTTTCTTTTTAAATGGACGTTGTTTTACTATAATAATTTGAAATTTGATAAAGAAATATATAATTCGAATTCATAATTTCATTGACGTGGTTATAACAAGCTTATTATTGCACTATCTCAAGTTTCGTAAAATTTTGAATTTCTTAATTTTCTTACCATCTTAAAAATACAATTTATTCTCCTTCCATTTAACACTTCAAAATAAAGTATGACTCCATTAGACGCATCACGTTAAAATAATGCATTATATTTTTTCTTTAAATTAACATTGTTTCACTATAATAATTTAAAATTTGATAAACAAATATCTAACTTAAACTCATAACCTTATTAATTTGATTATTAAACTCATAACCTTATTAATTTGATTATAACAAACTTATTATTGAATTACCTCAACTTCCGTAAAAGTTATAACTTAAACTCACAATCTTATTAATGTGGTTATAAATTATAACAAACTTACTTACTGAATTATCTCAATTTCCATGGAAATTCGAACTTCTTTATTTGCATTTCATTGTTGAAGTTTATTTATCTTCGTGAGAGCAGTGGTGGACCTGGTATTAGACCAGCTGGGTCACATGTCCCACCTCCAATGTTTTGAAAAATAAGTTTTCAAATTATAGATATATATATATATATATATATGCTCATAAATAAACTCAATATTTATTTACCAATTTTTCTCCGTTATTTTCCCGACTTTTATGATTGTTACTTTTATCTCTTCTACTTGTTAATAATTTTACAACACTAATTTTCAATTATAGTTGATCTAATTAATAATTACACCTCTAGATGAAGATAAGGTCCAAATTTAAATCCTCCGCTTTTTCACTCGGTATTTCCTTTATTAATAACCATTATAGTCTTTTGAATATCTTTATTAATTACTATTATATTCTTTTGAATATTTTGCATGAGAGGCACCAAGTCCAGATTTTCATTTGATTGCAGATAGTGCGTAGGACGATTGTCATTGTACAAACAACAAATTTTTAAAAAGAAATCATACAACATTCATTCACACAGTTTCTGTTCTTAAAAACATCTCAGTTTATCTATATTCAACATTGAAAGTACATCTATGGACCGCCCGCTGCCCTTCCGCCCACCCGCAAAATCCAGAACTTGCTCTTTGCCGGAAATCTGAATGACCGATAAAAGTTCGACTGGCCCCCCCTTCTCTGTTCTATACAGCAAACCTTGCGAAGCTTTACTCCATTGATTTACACCCACTCTCAGGTAAATATGACGTGCAGATAACTCGAATGTGTAAAGCAAGTATGCAAGTCTTGTACTTAAAAAATCAAGCATCTTGATGTTCCAGAACAGCTTCCGGCAATGAGGGTGAGGATCCACCACTGATTTTGCTTGGAACTGGGGTATTTCGTCTGGATTGGCGTTTTGTGGGGACTAATACATCTTCTTCTTTCTTTCCAAACATCAAATCATCATCATCATCATCATCATCATCATCGTCATTTTTAAAGATCGGATGCACGTATGCATTTTGGAGATACCCTTTCAGGTTAAGGTTTGGTTCCCTTGCACGTTCTAGTGTATCTTTCCTCATTGCTTCCTGAAACCCCCCCGCAACGTATATAATATAAGTAAACTCCACAGCAGCTCAAAAGAACTTGCTACTAAATATTAGAAAGCATTGCATTTATATAATTTGTAAACTGAAACGAACCTCTAATGGAAATTTAATGAAAGCAGATTCATGACGGCCTTTGCTGAAGAAGTAGAACCATATTGTGACTACAGGAAGAGCAATAAGAAATGGTGTTGATAGAGCAGCTTTCTTTGTACTTAACAATCCCATGAGCAGCACCTGTGATATAATCAACGCGATTATGACACGTTTGTGGACATCAGGCCAGAATGCTGCCCCACTTTCGTATTTTTGGTTGTAAACATTTATGATCTACAAATTTTACAGAACGAAAAAGTTAGCATACACAAACTACACTTTTAAATGTTTGTGAATTTTTGGTGATACACGAATGTTTCTAGTCATGGCAATCACATTGACATATACCAGAGACAATCAGTGACATTAGTTTTCTAACCAGATTGAACGTATGAGATAATGAGTCTTTACCTGATGACGGAAGACAACGTAAGCGAACCCGAAGAAAATTAATATGAAAGGAAGCAAAAAGGGTGTCACTGTGGCATATACAAGGCCTAGCAGAAAATAGAACTGTATACGGGGTTCTCCAGAGTTGAAACCAAGACTTCCCGCATCCATTGCCTCCTCCCTGTCCTTTTCGGTCTTCACCAAGAAGAAATTCTTCAAGTGGTAGAAGATAAGTGGTTTCAACATTAAAATCTCTCCAGCTATACCAGCCCATCCATCAACCATTATATAAGTTATGAAGAATGTTGCTTTCAATGGTATAGCTACACCAATTGTCTTGGGAATACTGCAAAAAGGGAAAAGAAAATAAGCTCCGTGTATATAAGGAGATGCTGAACAAAGAAGACGATGATTAGTCAAGAGAGAATAACATACTCATTTGCTGATTGGTTCATGAAAGAATCTAGCTGTTCAAATGCACTGCCGGTTATTATACTCCCAAGGAAGACGTTCACAAGATTGAAAAGATAGTATCTTGAAGCTGATCTTCTTTCTAGAGATGATAGAGATGTAAAGCCTTCGAATCTTGACATAATCATCAGTATAGTCGGGAGGAATATGAGAAAAAGCTTCAACGCAATACCAGGTAGAAAACCTTGGATGACTGATTTGATAAATGGGCTGCTTGACAAGTTAAACTAACATTAGTAAATTATAGTAATGCAACTTAAACATTAATTTGACTTCGAGGACAGAAAATTACATTTCAATAACGGGTTTCAGAAAAGGGGCAGCTTTCTCAATTCCCTCAAGGCTTGCAAGAGATTGAACAAGTGCAATGGGGATCATGAAAAAGAAGGTGAGGAAAAAGAATGCAACGCCCATAATCAGCCTCCTAACAGCAAGTGAAACATATGGAATTGCTAGATTGTCCCAGTAGACATCACGTGGCTCTGGAGCCCATTCTGTCAACCACAAAGTTGGATTTCTGGATTGTTGTGTTTGTGCACAAACAGCTGCACCCCATCTAGTTTTGAACGAAACAAATGCCGCTGGCATGATAGCTTTAGGATCAGTGACAACATTTTCTCGTTCTGCAGCTATCTGAGCAACACCAAAAATATGCACAGAATTGTATTAAGAACAAACAAATAATTTATTAAAAAAAAAAAAAAAAAAAACCCAACAAACAAAACCCTATAAAATAAAACTGATAAATCTAAGCATGGAACCACATGTGACCTTATCAACTCCTTAACATGATATGCATTAACACATTTTGTTGGTATGCCTGGTTTTCTGTAAAAACACTTTAAGTTGGTAGGTCTGTGTCACAGAAATGCGCGTTACATATGAAATAGGAATGCTCGTCCCTCTAGTTTAAAACGAGACATAAAATTGTTACATATGCTAACAACCCCAACTCTGCTATTATACTTATGAAGGCAAAAACCATTCTCAATTAAAGAGCCAGAGTTATACCAAATCAATCCCAGAAGTCATGAACGGGCAAAAAAAACAAAAGCAGTTTACCAACTCATAGTTTCATTAATGACAAGTACAATAAGCACATTGTTGCCCAGCTCAGCCAAGGCTTAATATGATACAAAAATGTTATCCATGAGTTCAATTAAAATTATCCAAGATAATCTTGTAATTATTTTATACATTCAAAGAATTTATGCAATGCATAGAAACCAGAGATGTGTTGTATTTGTGCAAGCTACCCTGTGTGAGCTCGAGCTAGAAGTCCTAAAGTAAACTAGCACAATTAGGCTCAAGATGAATGCAACTTGGCTAGTCTCATCTAAACTGCTCAGCTATTTCCAACATATCAACAGGCAATACAAAAGACATTGCATGATGGATAGTGATACTCACTTCTTTCGTTAACTTTGCAATCTCAGCTATGTGATGATCAATTGCGTCCACTTTTTGTCCCCAAAGACCAAGAAAACCAGTCTGGTAAAGGAAAACACACAGAGTCAATAAATCAAAATTGCAAACCAACAAACTTGAAATTAGGATGAATATCAGATTGAAGAATTACCTTCATGATTGGCCTCTTTGCACTATTTCTGGCATATTTATTCTCGTAGTAAACAAGCCAATTCTGCTTTTTTTTCTTCTGCTTGACCAATTTGGCAAGTTTGTTTGCATTAACTACCACCTACAAAATTTTTCTGATGAGCTAAATATAAAATGACTTTCAGAATTCTTAACCATTAATAAAAATCTGTAGTACAAGCATCGACAAATTGGAATACAAGATATTTTGAAATTTTGCTAGCACCAGGTAGCTGAGCTTATAGAATCCCTTGAATGCTTACATAGAACGGTTTCTCACCACAAATTAGATCCCATGACATCATTAATCTACACAATTCCACCAAAGAATATAGACATTGAAATTCAACAGAAACCAACCTGATGGGTTAGGTACTTGTCCGGGTGATTGACCAAAAAGAAGTGCTCCACAAGCTCACTAACAGATTCATCCGGGTCTGGTGGCACATTCCTCACAAGAACCTGTGAACAATTAAATTCCATCATACAAATTGGTTTAGAACCCTGGTATGAAAATGTGTGAACTTTCATGAATACCTTAAACATATCCAATGTGAAAATTATTTCAAAAATCAGATCAGTTTACTATAATAATGAACACATATAGATCCACCTCAATATTATTTCACAAAATAAAAATCACAAAAAATCTGGACAATAGTAAGGAGGATGAGAATTGAACTTACGGTGAATTGATCTGGACGACGTTTTGCTGCTGCAAGAAATTGCAATCTCATTTCAGCAATCTTCGCATACTCCTTTAGCAACACATAGCATGTCCAAAAGGTGATAGCATAAGCTGTCAAAGTATGAGCCCATAACCTGCAGCCAAAGAATAAGCGTCATTATTGTAACAAAGAGTTCAGATAACAATTATAATCATTCCAAGATTCACAAACAAGTCAACAGTTCACGGAAGTGTCATACCTTTGTGATTCATCTGGGATATTAGATATCGAAAGCCTATCAATGTCACTTGAAGTCACATTCGATAGCTTCTCTGCCAACTGTAAAGTGTCATTGGTAAAATTAACCGGCACCAAAACTGCCCATGCAAGCAACGCTATAGGAACAAAAATCTTAAGTCCTAACAAGTATATCCGCAAGTAGACAGCAGAATCCAACCCCGCATGCTCAATAAGCTCAGGCTCAGGCATTTTCAATGCCGCAGGCATCCAATTCAAGAACGTCAAATACGATCTGAAGTCCACATTGACAAACTTCCTCACAAACGCACCCCCATGCGATGGACTATCCCTCAAACCCTTAAGATACCATTTCGGAAAGTATACCCTATCATTGAAGGGCTGAATTCTCAATAACGCAAACGCTAAAAGGAAAATAAAAGCACTAAGAAGATTTATAGACGCCGAAACCCCTATATCCCCAATAGTAGCCATCTATAGCTTCCAACAAATCACCCTCCTGTAAAATAAGTACTAATTAGTAATTACGACAACAACCATCAAAACTGAAACCAAATCAAACCACTAACTTCAACTAACATCAATCTACAGCACAAATATCACTAAAAATACAAACTTTAACAAGAAACCAAACAATTTCTCCACACAGTAATCAACTCACAGTCCAAAAAACTAAAAAAAAAAAAATATATATATATATATACACACACACACACATATATAATCACACTGTTTCACTGCAGCATAAACGAAAATCACTAAAAATACAAACTTCAACTAGAAACTAAACAATTTCCCTTCACAGTAACCAACTACACAATCCAATCAGTCCAAAAACTCGGAAAAAAAGTTTAAAAAAAAAATCAAAATCAATCTATTTCACGCCAGCACAAACACAACTCCCTAAAAACAGAAACTTTGACCAGAAACAACACAATTTCTCTTCACAGTAATCAACTACACAATCAAATCAATCCAAAAACTCAAAAAACAAATTAAAAAAATCAAAACCAATCTATTTCACTTCACCACAAACAAAAACACCCAAAAACACAAACTTTGACCAGAAACAACACAATTTCTTTTCAATCAACAAACAAACCACTAAAAACACGAACTTTGATTAGAAACAACACGATCAAATCAATTCAAAACCTTCAGTTTCATATTAACTTAAAAAAATCAACATGAAACCACACTACAACAAACTCACACTTCGATTTCTCAAAAAGCTAACCACAAGTCCTCTGAAGAAGAAAGAGAGAGAATGGAGGTGCTATTATGGAGATCTGAAGTTGAATTAGGGAGTGTTTGGATAGCTTGAGACCTCAATTAAGGCCAAGAACATCCCTCCCACTTGGATAACCATTTACCACCACTCTACGCTACCGTTGGTTTGGGTTCTGTTAATAAATAAACTAACACAGACAGATTGCGGAACAACTGAGATTTGATGGAGGAGGACTATTGAAAGTGCTTCCAAAAAATAAAAAGTGATTTTGTAAAAAGCAGAATTCATGGAAAGAGAGAGATTGTTGGTTCCTGTATTTGTACTTTGGGTGGTAGTACTAGCTGGCTCCGCGTTTACGTTTGTTTTTACATGTCCATGTCGTGTTCCCTTCGCGGCTATTTTGGTCTTTTTAAGAGATTTTTACCTTCTTGTTTAATTAAAAGATTATTGGTTTATTAATATGGAATTAGGAGCTTATTGAAAATCTAATGATATTAATGATTAAGTGTGGAAGTGGGACTTGAAAAATAGTGTTTGTCAAGATATGTTAAGATAAATGGTTCGATAATTTTCTCCAATGACATAAAGTATGAAGGGTGACCCACCTTAAAAAAAAGGGTGTTCCCAGACCTATTAAGGCAAGAAAAAGCATGGCCGAAAATTTATTTCAGTAATACCAACAATCCTGGTCCACGGAAGAGGGGTTTGTTGGACTTGTTGAGGCACAAAAATGTACTGTCTGAAAATCTAGTTTAGGGTCATCTATATACTAATCAGCAATGCAAACAAAAATGAATCAAACTTTATAAAAAATGGAATAAAAAAAAAAAAGAGAACTTGATTCTTTATGTATAAAAATGAGAATAAATTCTTTTCTAAAGGTAAATTAATTCCTAATTTTGTTTGGAAATTACCTAGTTTAATTTTCCATAATTTTTTATCAATACTGAATTCACAATACAAGAAATAAGTCTACTTTTTCTATTAATGTTTCTTGATTAATAAACATGATTAGAGACAGACAGAGACACACATTCCTAAAATAAAGGGGAGGTAAAAAGAAAACTGTGGATGGGAAGATTAGTTTATTATAATTAATTACAACTTTAGTTGGTTAATTAAGAGAAAAAAGGACTTGACGAGCCGTTTAATGTCGGCAAGCTGCCACGTGGGAATTCCAACGGCTACTTTTCCTGACGTTTCTAGAGATCATATTGAATTTCAATCGAACGCGGGGTGGAAATGCGTGGGGAACACCGGGGGACGTGATTGGGTGGTTGAGGATAGAGTGGGGGAGAGAGCGTGAGGTGGAGAGGGGACGCGTGGATGCAGCGGGGAGTCCGTGTTACCATGTATAATACAGTGGAGTGACAGGTGGATGACCGTCCCTAGACTTTGTTCTATTATTATTTGGGCGAAAAAGAGGGACTGTTTGTCATGGAAACTTATGTCATATGTGATAATTATTTATGATACTAACTAGAACTTTTTTGATCAATCGACATGATAGAGTTTTGTCTTGAAATTGAGATGAAAGTGATGGGGATAGGATAGGATCTCGCACATCGAAGCAGAATTAGGGTCCACCCCTTGGGATTGTGCCACGCGGTGAAGTTGACATACATGTGCATACATTTTATCTTCCACTGTGAAATAATATAATTGATCTTGAGGTATAGTTTTGTGTCCTTGTCACCCTAAAGATCATGTCATAAGATAAATTTGATCTCATCTCACGAGTAAGATGCATGTTATTGGGATCTCGGCCCAATCTTTCATTCATTTATCTTTATGAGGTTTTGTCGTTTTTATTCATATGATAGGTAATGTTTTACAGTTTGAACAAGATATCTTAAGTGTTTTTTGGATGAAAATCTCTTACCATCATGTTATCCAAATGACGCTTAAAGTCTTAGATTCAAACTTTAAGACACTACCTATCATACGGGACAAAAAAGTCAAAACTCTATGAAAATAAAAAGACTAAAACTCACGAGAACAAATGATAAGAGATTGGATTAAGAACCCGACATATGTAGATATAACCTATGTTGTGATCTTCTAATAAGGTAAAATTAGTCTTATGTCATGCTCGTAATGGAAGATGTATTTACTTATACTTTTCGAGATCGTGTCATATGATAAGATTAGTCTCATGTCATAAGCAGAATGCATTGGGAAGTCAAGTAGTAAAATTGGTCTTATATTACAATTACAATTGAGAATGCATCAACTCCTAAAACTCTGAGTCATGCCGTAAAATTGGTCTCGTATTATAATCAACACGTTTGTATATGCATCCCTGGAGGCTGGATTAACCAAGTCCAAATTATAAAGGTCTAAATAGTGTTTATATATGAAGTAAAACAGATCATAACTTATATATAAATTATATATATAATTGGATGATCTTCACGATGATAACACCAGCTAATCGTGCAGGTATGTCTGAGAGGTAACTTCAACAAGAACCATGGACGTCTTCTGCAAATTATCCAAGAAATTTTCAATAAATTAATTGTAAGAGAAACAACATACAACATTACATTTGCATGGACAATTCATCACAAATCTTCAAGATTGGACATGCAAAAAGCAGATGCAGTAAATTATGACCAATGGTCTTTGCAAAGATTTTATCAAAAAAAAGAATTGTCTTTTCAAAGAAAAGAACAGAAGAATCAAAGTCCGTACACATCTAATTAATCAAAATCATCATCCGGAAATCCTTCACAGTTTCAAACGAAGTACACATTTTTGGTTTTGTTTTGCCATTGTGTTGTAAATTAACGACTCCAAAACTTTTATGTTTTAATACCAATAATCGAGCATAAAATTGCATTTTGTTTTGTTTGATATCAATTTAGCAAAAATAATACATTTTGGCAATTCACTATTGAGTAGATATTTAAGAAACTTTAGAAAAAAAAAAAAAAAAATCTAACAGCTGAATTGTAACTATTATGACTAGCTAGTATTAGTATTACAAAATTGACTAGTTTGTTTTCTGTAATTGAATTTGTGGCCTCTAGCATTGTATAGTTGGTCAGGACAAGAAAATAGTGCCATCAGCACCACCACCCCAATCCTGACCTACAATTATCTTTAATGACAATGTGAACACAAAGTTTCAACCTTTCAATTAAAGTCTGAAAATTCATCAAAAATATATACATAATCAAATATCACAGCTGAAAATCTCAAATTACCATCATGTTATCCAAATGACGCTTAAAGTCTCATATTCAAACTTCAAGACGTTACCTATCATACGGAACAAAAAAGTCAAAACTTTATAAAAACAAAAAGACTAAAACTCACGAGAACAAATTATAAGAGATTGGATTGAGAACTCGACATATGTAGATGTAGCCTATGTTGTGATCTTCTAATAAAGTAAAATTAGTCTTATGTCATGCTTGTAACGGAAGATGTACACATATACATTTTTTCTTATACTTTTCGAGATCGTGTCATATGATAAGATTAGCCTCATGTCATAAGCATAATGCATTAGGAAGTCAAGTAGTAAAATTGGTCTTATAGTACAATTACAATTGAGAATGCATCAACGCCTAAAACTCTGAGTCATGCAGTAAAATTGGTCTCGTATTGTAATCAACACGTTTGTATATGCATCGCTGGAGGCTGGATTAACCAAGTCCAAATTATAAAGGTCTAAATAGTGTTTATATATAAAGTAAAACAGATCATAACTTATATATAAATTATATATATAATTGGATGATCTTCACGATGATAACACCAGCTAATCGTGCAGGTATATCTGAGAGGTAACTTCAACAAGAACCATGGACGTCTTCTGCAAATTATCCAAGAAATTTTCAATAAATTAATTGTAAGAGAAACAACATATATAACATTATATTGCATGGACAATTCCTCACAAATCTTCAAGATTGAACATGCAAAAAGCACATGCAGTAAATTATGACCAATTGTCTTTTCAAAGATTTTATCAAAAAAAAGAAATTGTCTTTTCAAAGAAAAGAGAAGAAGAATCAAAGTCCGTACACATCTAATTAATCAAAATCATCATCAGGAAGTCCTTCACAGTTTCAAACGACGTACAAATTTTTGGTTTTGTTTTGCCATTATGTTGTATATCAATGGCCCCAAAACTTTAATGTTTTAATGCCAATAATCGAGCATAAAATTGCTTCTTTTTTTTTTTGCTTGATATCGATTTGGCAAAAATAATACATTTTGGCATTTCACTATTGAGTAGATATTTAAGAAACATTAGAAAATATATATATATATATATATATATCTCACAGCTGAATTGTAACTATTATGACTAGCTAGTATTACTATTACAAAATTGACTAGTTCGTTTTATGTAATTGAATTGTGGCCCCTCGTATTGTATAGATGATCAGGACAAGAAAATGGTGCCATCTGCACCAGCACCACCACCCCAATCCTGACCTACAGTTATCTTTAATGACAATGTGAACACAAAGTTTCAACCATTCAATTAAGTCTGAAATTCATCAAAAATATATACATAATCAAACATCACAGCTGATATTTTATTTTATAAATGATTATAAGGTTGAACGAAAACCTTAGGTTCCAATTTAAGTACAAGCGGGTTCATGGAATTTATGAATCATAAAAAGAAAAAGAAAAGCCTGTATATACATAAATTAAGACCAATTCATTGATGTCGAAGAGCCAATTAGCATGTGAAAGTATTGAGTTGAGGTCACACAAATTAAGTTTATAGAATCATGTGCCTTGAATTTAATAATTTCTGTGTCAAGCTATGGTTTTTGCTAAGATTTCAATGGTGGCTTGTGATGCCTTCATAATTGCCCGGTGCCTTCGTTATCTTGATTTGCTCCATTTCCATACCAGATATTCAAAGTAGAGAGAGGGACCATACTTCTATCGAAAGCAATTATTGTTCTATCTTGAAATTGAAGTATAGGTAATACTTTGATCTTATTATATATCTAGAGTCTAGACTATTTATTGATAGCTTGCTAACTTTGCATAACAATATCTAATTAAATCACATCATGTAGAAATCGGTATAATCTTTTGAAACAGATTAGGATCTATCGAGATTTTCTATCAATATTGTATATATTACGATTGCCCAATGTAATTAATAACAAAAAAGATTCATTCTGCTAAACAATGTCCAAATTTATATCGAATCCGTTATACATGATCTCTAAAAAAAATTCAAATATTTATTTTCATATATACAACTCTCCTCCATAAACATGTAATGACATATATATATAAATATATATATATATATTATTTTACTTAATAATATGAAATTTTCAAGAGATTCAAACGTACTAAAAAATAAAAACCATTAATACCTTGTAAGTGAAAAGACACCTATTAAAATTCACAAAACAGTAAACTTCAATGTGACATATTTAAGAAGAGTTTTTATTCAAAGTTTACAGCATATAATAATATAAAATTGAAACCCACACGATCAACTATTCTGTTCTTCTTGAAAAATCAATGTGAGAGTTCAACCAAATTGACTTCTAAACAACCAGATCCATTATCTTATTCCATGGCTATTTCTCATATTGAGAGCTCCTGGAGAATTTTCAGATGTGCAAACTCTTGATCCATTTCCATCTTCACCCTTCAATTATTTTACTTTAGAGTTGCTGTATTTTGATGTTCAATTTATTTGACATAGTCCTATACAAAATATTATTTTAATGAAATTTAGGTGGAAAACTGTAAAATGCTTATAAACCTATTATAATAATATCATGTCATATATAATGTAAATATTTAATCACGTGTGATTTTAATATTATATAATACGATTTATGTGACCAAATTGATTGAATGGAAGTATATAGAAAAATTTGGCAAGAATGGTGTATTATTATGGTCCCTCACTTAGTAGAATGTGATAAAAATGGTTAATTCTGCGTCAAGTTCAATAATAACATATCATGTGACATGAATATCTAATTATAAATTATTTATATATTCTGTCAATGTTATGTTATGAAATCTCTGACCAAACACAACTGTATCGAAGAATCCTAGGCAAGCGAGACATAAAGTACAGTAGTATCCAGCTTAGCAGAATGTGACATAAATTGTTTAGTAGTTCAGCTACCATTGTCTTTCTTTCAAATTCTTGTTCCAACAGGAAGCAAAAGTCTAGACCGGTTTGGATTCGGAAGTTGTGGGATATTCTGCAGTTGGAAGACAACTAATCTTTGACTCTTCAGATAGATTTATAAAAGTTTCTTTGGATGCATTTGAGTTGGTACAATATAAAGCACATATTGTATAGACTACATGCTTGTTTTAAGTGGTCTTTCTGTTTCAGAAGAAGAAAACCATGATAGCTTACTTCAATTATCTAGCTCATAGACAATGACAAGAATCCTTTTGAAGCCTAGGTTTTCCCGAAATGACTATAGATCTTTTATTGGTAGTTGAAAACGGGAATACAACGAAAAAAGACAAACTCCTAAACATTGATATAATAGTAACAATGATTATACGTCACAAGATTTTCTTTAATGTGAGACGGAAATCCTTATCTCACAAACAAACACATCTAAATGATTAATAATTGCATTAGCAGGTCATCAATGTGTCAATTTCCCGAAGTTAGATTGACAAGAACTTGATTCTGGTTGAACAATTTGACGTCCCAATCCCCGGTAGAAGATAAAAGTGTCATGAGAGCAACCAAAATTGTCCCCATGCTTGGCCTTAGCTTAGGATCATCTTGTGTGCAAGCTCTAGCAAGCTGAGCTATCTATAACCAAAAACAACAATGTTGATGTGAAGCATATGTTAGTATATAGAGTACACCTAGTTGATATATAGTTTACTTTGCGCGTGATATTACAGATATATAGTACTATACCTTAATGACTGAATCAAGCAGGTAATTATCACCGAGTCTAGGATCAACAAGTTTTTGAAGAGCTTCGTTAGGATCAGGCTGACTGAAGGCATCTTCAAACTGCAACAAATTAACATGAGCAACTTAATTCTAGAGACAAAGATTCCACAGATGCATACTTCATTATAAGTTAGTTGTGAGGACAAGCATAACAACCAAAGAATTAAGTCCTCTATATTCAGTGACGCTTTCATTTATCCTGACAATTGCTTCCTTGCCGGATATAAGTTCATAGAGAACAACTCCAAAAGCATACACGTCTAGTTTAGAGGAAACATCGCCGTACGTAATGTATCTGCACATTGATAGTGATCTCAGTCTAAACATTTTCATTGAAAAAAGTAATTTGGGGCTCAAAATATGGGAAAGGAAAATCTTACTCCGGAGGCATATATCCAAATGTACCCTCAACTTGAGCATGGAGTAGAGTTTTTCCTAATTTAGTTAGTTTAGTTAACCCAAAATCAGCAATCTGTAACCAAAATTAGTTAACAGTAAGAGGTATGTATAAAAATGATAGTTTGTTGCGACATAATGGGCACATTTTCAACCTTGGCGCGGAAGTTTCTGTCTATTAAGATGTTTGAGGATTTGATATCGCGATGGATGTAGACAGGAACTGTATGTTCATGAATATATTCAAGTCCTCTAGCTGAATCTATGGCAATTTTCATCCTAGTTGACCATGGCAATGCATCATCCCCTGAAATTAGAAACACAACACGTGACCATAAGATTCAATTGAGAGCATAACATGTACAGGATGTCTAATTTGCAGAAGAATCATCTTTTGTCACCTGAGCCATGTAAATGTTGACTTAGATTGCCATTCTCAATGAACTCATAGACCAAAACAAGGACCCCTCAGTGCAATATCCTATTAAGCGTACCTGCATTGTAGCATAGTAGCACATATACAAGACATGGGAACTCGAAAATGCTCTGCTTATAAGAGCAATGTTAAGTGATTTGAGGCATCTAATTTTGTCTACAAATGAGGTACAGAATGTTACCAGGTTCAAGTGATGAACATGCGTCAAGACCTTCAATTCAGCATGGAATTCTTGTGATGCTTGCATATCCATCTTCTTGATTGCAGCTTTCTGAATGTTGGTAGATGAGAAGATAGGTAAGAAAATTCATACATTAAGAGAGGTATGTGAGCTGCAAACATAGGAGTAGCCAGCTACGAACCTCTCCTCTTAGCTCTGCATAATAAACAGCTCCAAAGCCACCTTGTCCAATCTTATTAGCGATGCTAAAGTCATTAGTCGCCTTGGCAAGCTCTTTGTATGAGAATTCCACTGTTTTGTTCACAGCTATACCATTGAGCTGAGGAGAGTTACAATCAATAGCAGCTGATTTCTTTGAGGGTTTTTTCGCAGTACCTAAATCCACATCATACGCATGTTAAAGTTGGAAACATAGTGGTTTACAGTCTAGTTTTCAAGTCATTTTCTCCTAGACGAGAATCATATGATTGGAGGTGATTCATCGAACTTCAAAAAATCTACCAGGTCCTTGTGTTGCTTGAGGTAGCAATGATGTTTCCACCACTTTTTTCCTTTTGTAAAATCTGACATATAGAATAAATGCCAAACATAGAGCCACAGCAGCTCCTCCTACAGATATGCCAACGATAACTCCTCTAGCTATTCCTGCTGAAAGTACCGTGCCAATGTGCAAATTCAGTTGGTGACAAAATAGAGGTTCAGGTTCCTGATTGAACTCACACACACAGAATTTGAGATAAGAAGCAACAATACGAGGCAATACACGAAGAAGACCTTACCAACTGGGCTGCAAAAAAGCAAAAATATACAGTGGGAGATGACTATTAGACACCTTGAAACACAAGAATTACTAGAATAACATAAGAAGGCAGAAAGAATACAAAAATGTACCCATTCAGCATAGTTTGACAGCATATAAAGGTGGCATGTTGTACCTTATCTTTAGTGGAGGAAAGTTACCGGTTTGATCTGCAACATCGATATATAAAAAAGCTTGTCACATTGATGAAATTCAACACATCGCGACATGGCTTCCATGATCAGTACACATTATGCAGATAAGCTCAAACAATATTACTAGATTAAATTGTACAAAAAATAAAACAAAATCAAGCACACAAATGGGTTGCTAAAACATTAAAATTCTTTTTCCTTCCTCATATTTTCTTGACAACCAAGCAAAAGCCTATTTGAATGCATTGAGATTACCTTTAGCAGGAATGAAAACCAGCCCACTTCCATTGCCAAAATCCGAACCAACATTGTATCTCTGCAACAACTCAGAAGCTACACCAAATTCATTGGCAATGCCACTTAAATTCTGACCAGGCCTAAGAGGGTACGTCACAAACAACCCGTAATCACTCGAAACCCTCCAATCCCCACAGGAACAATTGACAACAACATCGAGCTCTGCATCAACATTTGGTATGTTGTTCACATCAAAACTATTAGACCTCTGCAGCCACTCCACAGTGGAGAGATTCGCATAGTATCTCTCTGCGATTCTTCTGTAGTTATCGCCTGTCATTACCTGATACGAGAAGCTGTGACCGAGAAACTGCCTTCCAATACAATCACAAGTGAAGGGGATATTGATTCTGGTACCGGCTTCAATATAGTCTGAGTTGGTCACTTCAGGACTGAATGTTAGAATGTTATCGATAGGAGTACTGAACATTTTCGACACGAATGTGAGATTCGCTCCTTCCCAAACGTAGTATGAAGCTAAAGCAAGATCACAACCAGTTCTACAATTGGATTCCACTCCACTTGCCCACATCAAAATGATCATCAAAACTGCTGATTGCGCTCCAAGTTGTCTCATTTTCCAAGCACATGAGCCTGAGAGAGCTTGAAAACGTGTTTTAGACATCAACAGTGATTTCAGAGGAGGAAGAAGGGGTGACGTTTTGATGGGGTTGAGCTCATTTGACTGGTTAGAGTCCAGTCTGTTGATTGTGGAATTCATTGGTAAACTGTGCAGGCAATTTCTGCCGCCGAAATGAGTTAGTCGTTGGTTGTATTCTGTTGGGTTCTGAGATGGGCCATGTCAAGGCCCAAATTGTTGCGACCATTTGTAAATTATATTAGCAATTTAGCTCTTTTAGTGAATTTGAAACGTTTCGTATCCACTTAATTTTTATAGTATTGTAAAATGAGCTTAATTGTTAGAAGTAGAGGATCCCGGAATTGGAAAATTAATTTCAGTATATAATAGGCTTAATTTTTCTGAAGTTAATGTCTGCAACACATTTTTATCAACTTCTTTCAAGCTCCCTCAAATGCTTGAAAACGAGAACTTGAAGTTCATGTTGACTACATGTAGATCACAGTTGGGTGTTCTTAGCAAGCAATACGATTTACAAAGCCAGCCCAAAAAACTCGAATGGGCCCATCTGTCTTCCTATTTGGACCGTAATATGGTACAACTCGGCCCATCTTAGAACCCAAAACGATAATAGAACCAGAATGACTTGCTTATTTCCGCGGCAATTAGATTCTTCAATCTTTTTTTATTTTTTTACTTTTAGTTTCTTGACATATTTTTAGGATCAGAGGATTACTGAAATCAGTTCAAATTAGACCAACCCATATTGCATTCTAATAGCATAATTCAGATGACTGCTCCTAGTCACTTTAGTCTCATTGCAAATGATGATATTTTGTCAATATAATTTGCTTTTCGATGACCTATGTAATTTGAATTTATATTAATTTTTGTTAACTTGGGATTTGAATGAGTTCCAACATGTATTATAAGAAAATATGTTGCTAGTACAATGGTTCAATATATGTCAAACAAAATACACAAAATGAGTGATAGAAGGAATGTGTTAAAATGGACATGTCAAGAAATTGATATACAAACAAACAAATTGATAGGAGGTAATTATGATGAACAATGGCACAACAAAATCTTAATTGATTCAAAAAATTGAATTGAACTGACATATAAAGAAGAACCATCCTATATGTATGAAGTACTTAGTTACATGTATTCACATACAAGACACAAATCCAAAGCAAGTCGCTTCAGATTTTTTCATCTTCATGGGGGCACTAGCAGGTCATCAATGCGTCACCTTCCTGACATTAGATTGACAAGAGCTTGATTTTCATAGAATGATCCAACATCCCAGTCCTCTGTTGAAGATGAGAGTGTCATGAGAGCAACCACAATTGACCTCATACTTGGCCTCAGTTGAGGATTCTCTTGTGTGCAAGCTTTGGCAAGTTGAGCCATCTACAACCAAAAACAAACAATGTTAGTGTGCACGCACGCGTGCATACATTAGTATCAAGAATCCTCCTAGTCAATATATAGTTTACGTTTAATGTTGCAGACATTAATACTACCTTACGGACTGAATCAAGTGGATAATTATCACCAAGTCTAGGATCAACAAGTTTTTGAAATTTTTCGCTAGAATCAGGCTGACTGAGTACATCTTCAAACTGCAAGAAGTTAACGTGTACAACTTAGTTCTAGAGACAATAGTGTCACATATGTATGTAGATTATAAGCGAATTGTAAAGACAAGCATAACAACCAAAGCAACTAGGCCTTTAGCTTCAGTGGCAGTTTCATTTGACTTCACAATAGCTTCCTTCGCAGATATTAATTCATAGAGAACAACTCCAAATGCATACACATCTACTTTAGAGGAAACATCACCATATTGAGCATACCTGAGCACAAATGGTGATCTTAGTCTAATAATTTTCATTGAACAAAGTAATTTGTTGCATGTAATATGGACATAGAAAATCTTACTCTGGAGGCATATATCCAAACGTACCCACAAGACGTGTGTGAAGTGAAGTACTTCCAAATTCAGTGAGTTTAGTTAACCCAAAATCAGCTACCTGTAACCAGATTTGGTTAAAAAGAAAAAGTAGTACTAATAAAAATCAGAGTTTCTTACTACACGAGTATCAGCACATCTTCTACCTTGGCACGGAAGTTTTTGTCTATTAAGATGTTTGCAGATTTGATATCACGATGAATGTAGACAGGGACAGTATGTTCATGGATATATTCAAGTCCTCTAGCTGAATCCAAGGCGATTTGCATCCTTGTCGACCATGGCAAGGGGTCACACCCTGAAAAAAGAAATACAATATAAGACTATAAGATTTAATTGATGTGATGGCACAACATATATAGGATGTCCAATGTGCAGAAGAATCATCTTTCTCACCCGAGCCATGTAAATGCTGACTTAGATTGCCATTCTCAATGAACTCATATACCAAAAACAAGGACCCTTCAACACAATATCCTATTAAGCGCACCTGCATTGTTTCATTTCATAGAACCACATATATATACAAGAAATAAGACCAAAAAATGATGTTTATACAGTGATTGAAGCTTATGATTTTCAATTACTAAGTATCACACAATTTGACTAGTTCAGGTTAATGTCTCCAGGAATGAGCCAACGGATTCGTATACACTTCAAGGAACTGCTGAGTTCAAATGAAGTAATTAACAACTAAAGAAGCATCTCAACCAATTGTAAATTTTATCATGATCTGCTTCTGGAAGTTTTCAATTATAATGGAGTCCACAATAAGGGAAAGACTGTTTACCAGGTTCAAGTGATGAACATGTGTTAAAACCTTTAGTTCAGCAAGAAACTCTTTTGATGCTTGCATATCCATCTTCTTGATTGCAGCTCTCTAAATGATAGTAGACGAAAAGAATCAGCCAATTTCATAAGAATTAATTCTCATATGTTAAGACTGATATGCAAACTCAATCAAATACGAGGTAGATCAAGTAATCTCCAAAGAAAATATTGAAGGACTAGCAACAAACCTCGCCTCTTAGCTCTGCATAGTAAACAGCTCCAAAGCCGCCTTGTCCAATCTTATTAGCGTTGCTAAAGTCATTAGTCGCCTTGGCAAGCTCTTCGTATGAGAATTCCACTGATTTGTCCACAGTAATACCAGTGAGGCCAGAAGCACTGCCATCAACAGCAGCTGATTCTGAAGTTTTCCTCGGAGTAGTACCTCCAGCACCTAAGTCCACAGCATAGGCACATTAGAAGTCAACTAATAAATTGAAGGGCTAGTAGTTGTCAACAATCTAGTGTTCAATTCATTTTCTCCTAGACTAAAATCACACCAAAGATGATTGGAGGTGATAAATCAAACAGGAAAAATTTACCAGGTGCTTGATGAGCATAGTGGTCTTCTGTTGTTTCAGGTAGAAATGATGCCCCTACCGCTTTTTTCCTTTTGTAAAGTTTGACATATAGAAAATAAGCCAAAAATAGAGCTCCAGCAGCTCCTCCTACGGATATGCCAGCTATTACTCCACTTGATATTCCTGCTCATAATGTCATGCCAATGTACAACTCAGTTGGTGCCAAAAATGGAGGTTTAGGTTCCTGATTGACCTCATACATGAAAAAGTTGAGATATACACAAAGGAGAGATTACCACCTGTGCTGCAAAAAATAGAAAAATATACAATAGGAGACGACTGTTAGACATCTTAAAATGTACCCAATTCAGCATAGTTGGAGAGCATACGTATAAAGTTGGCATTTCGTACCTTATCCTTAGAGGCGGAAAGTTTCCATTTTGATCTGCAACATTGAAATGACAAAGACTTTTGAGAATAGTGAGCACAATGATTAAATTCAATAATCTGCCTCCAAATTGCAAATTCATGAAACATCTCTACATGGATTCCATCACTACACATTAATAATGCACAAAACTCAAACCGTACTAGATTGAATTGTACAAACAATCAAACAAAATCAAGCACACAAATGGGTGGCTAAGACACTAGTATTGTATTCCTTCCTCAAATTTTCCTGGCAACCAAACAAAACCCTCTTCAAATACATCGAAATTACCTTTCCCGGGAATAAAAACCAGCCCACTTCCTTTGCCGAAATCCGAACCAACATTGTATCTCTGCAACAAGTCTGAAGCTATACCAAATTCATTGGCAATGCTACTTAAATTCTCACCAAGCCTAAGAGGGTACGTCACAAACAACCCATAATCCTTCGAAACCTTCCGATTCCCACAAGAACAATTCACAACAACATTGACCTTTGCATCAACATCTGGTATGTTGTTCACATTAAAACTATTAAACCTCTGCAGCCACTCCACAGTGGAGAGATTTGTATAGTATCTCTCAGCGATTTTCCCGTAGTTATCGCCTGTCTGTACCTGATACGAGAAGCTGTGACCGAGAAACTGCCTTCCAATGCAACCACAAGTGAAGGGGACATTGATTCTGGTACCATTGTGGATGACATCTTTGTTGGTCACTTCTGGATTGAATCTTAGAATGTTATCAATAGGAGTATCAAATATTGTCGACACGAAAGTTAGATTTGAGTCATCGGAAACGTAGTACGAAGCTAAAGCAAGATCACAACCAATTCTACACTTGGATTCAACCCCGCTTGCCCACATGAAAATGAGCATCAAAATTGCTGATTTCTCTCCAAGCTGTCTCATTTTCAAGCTCAAGACGCGTTGTAGACACACTAGCGGTTTGTGAGGAAGGAGGAGAAGAGAGACGTTTTTAGATGTTGTGTATAGCTCAGTTGACTGGGACTAGCGTCGACTAGTGGAGGCTGCTCTTTGAAATGTCGTTGAACTTGGAAATTGTATTGGTAATTTCTTGCGCCAAATAGTGTGGTTTTGTTATTATTTTGGGTTCTGAGTTGGGCCGAGTTGGACCATGTTACCGCCCAGATAGCAAGAGAGATGGACCCATTTGAATTCTCTTGGGCTGGCCTTATAAATTTTGTTGTTTATTAAGAACACCCCATTCTGTTCTGAAACGCTCCAAATCCACTCTCTCTTTATCAAATATCGGAAAAATTCTCTCATTTGCTCGTGTTATCTTAATTTCACTTCCCTACCTTTACTTTTTAAGATCTCTAACTCCCTATAATTATTAGGATGTCCTGTCTAGCTAATTTAATTAGGTAGCACGTAACATATTATAAAATTTAAGGTTAGATTAAAAATATATATAAATAACGAATAATACATCCAATAAAATAAGGTATTGAAGACCTTTGTTTGATGGTGCAAATATAACAATTTGCAATCTGAACGTTCATGACTGTTTTATTTCATTAGAATATAAAAAATATGTCATAATCATGAGTAGTAGGACTGCGATGTTAACACAAACAGAATCATATGTATTTCACCGTTATATTTAAAGGACAATTGAGATTACACAACAATTTACACCGACAAGATCAACTTAATTATAAGCCAAATGTCACTATTATTGAAATAATACTACAATAGCGTTCCTCTTAACATTTATATTAATCAATTGTTTTCTAGATCCCTATATATTAATAATATATATATCAACGGTTTAAATGGACCACCATTTGAGGAAAGAGAACATGATGATTGATCAACCGTATAGCGACGGATGGAGGCTGCGAGGATTATTCTAGTTGATTAATAAAGACATGCATTGACAACTAACAGCTAGTTGTTAAGTGGCCAAACAAAACAATTGTTAAATATAATGATATTGGTAGATATGGGACAAATGTCTCCACATGCATTTGCGTTCTTCCACCTAACTTTATAATTAAGTTTTCAGTACTATACTGATAAATTAAGATTGATCCAGTGATAAACCTCTCATATTTACATTTTAGAAGTAGTAAATTCTAGGCATATTCCCTCCCTAAATCCCAATTTAATTGTAATATTTTTTTAAAAAAAAAGATGTAATTATGCTCTCTAAATAGTGATTTCATGAGGAACTACGAGACAATATTACTGTCATAATTGTTATCTACCCCAATTTAATTGTAATAGTTCCAATAAAAAATGTCTAATTATGCTCCCTAAATAGTAATTTCATGAGGGATTACGAGACAATGTTATTGTCATAATATGTTATTTGAACCCTTGAAATATATTAGGTTCAACTAAAAATTATCGTGTTAGAATCGTTCATACAGTTTTTGTTCTATCTCATATTGTACTTTGTTGTGGCTTGATTACTAATCAACTTGTGTCTTCTTTATATATCAATAATTAACTTGTTAAATTTTCCAACTCTAGAGATAGTTACATTGATTTAACTAGCACCTAAAACTAAGTTAGGGTTAGGGCTTATTTAACCTTCTCACAAGCAAAAAAATCAAATCTCTTATTCATCAAATAATCCCTAGTTCCTATTTTAATCCTAACTTATCTTGATGCCTATAAAAAAATACCAAATAACTTGTTAAGATCAAGAACATGTAAAACCATGTTGACAAAGCCAGCATGAGGCATAAACTACCAGCCTCCATGTCTAGGTCACCTTGAATGAGACACCCACTAATTTTTTTTTTTTCTTAACATCTTCCTTATCTATAGCTACATTTTTTCAATAAGGTTAATTAGCTTCAATTTTCTATGAACATATATATAATAATAGAAGAGACCAACTAATAAATCGATGAAAAACCAACAAATCACAGTCTCAATCATGTTGATCATGACCGTCCAAACCCCAACTAAGACTAAGGGTTTTATCATTGATTGGTGCATGGTGATTAAATAAGCTCAAACCTAAATTGTCTGTGATTTACAATTCTCAAGACTTGACGTCTTCAAGATTTTCTACAGTCGAATCTAGTATTCATTATTCAAGTAAAATTTTTTGAAAAATAAAAAATATATATATTATTAAGTACAGTACCATTAAGATAACCAAATCCTAATCAAAATAATGATGTTATAATTAAGTAGACACGTACCTTTAGCCGGCACAAAAACAAGCCCAGTCCCGGCGCTAAAATTCGATCCAGGGTTGAACTTCTCTAGCAACTCAGCTGCAACACCGGATTGGTTTGCAATGACTGATAAGTTCTCGCCGGGTCTTAGAGGATATGTCAAAAACAGCCCGTAGTCTTTCGACACGTGTCTATGGCCGCATGAGCAGTTGACCGTGACATTGATGGAGACATTGGCGGGGATCCTGGTGGGCTCGAATGTGTTGACTCGTTGAACCCAATCCTCAGTAGTGAGGTTGGCAAAGGCAGTGGCAGCAACTCTCTCGTATGTGTCTCCACCCTGTGTCACGTACGTGAAGGTGTGGCCAAGGAAGTCCCCGTTCAAGCAGTCACACGAGAAGGGTACGTTAATCCTGGTGTCGTGTTGGATGCTATTCGGATTGGGGATGTGGTCAGGATTGTAGAGAAGGATTTCGGAGACTTCTTGACCGAAAATGTTGCTAATATAGCTAAGGTTCGAGCCCTGCCATACGTAGTATGAGGCTAGAGCTACGTGACAACCCGTATTGCATTTTGCTTGCGCTGCAAGAAATAGTGTTGGAAAAAGAAGAAGAAGAAGAACATGAAAGGTGGTGATCAAGAAGAAAATATTGAGTAGTGGTGGGGTGGTTGGTTTCTTTGATGAGAATATGATGGTGATCATTTTTGTGTTAGATGATGATGAGGATGAGAGAGTGGTTTGTGAAGTTCGGATGTTATTAGAGAGAAAAAGCTTGATGGTGAGATTGATTAAATTAATTAATAATATTTTAATAGGTGGTTTTGTAATTAATTAAGAGGGTTAATTTCTTGGTTTTTGGTGTTTGGTATCTAGGGTTCTTTGAGGGGTTTGTTGTTCTTTTGTTTGTTTGTTAAATATATATATATATATATATATATATATATATTAGGGCATCTATCTATATACATACATCTTTGGATGACCTTTGTCGTCATGCAATGTCTTTGATTCGATGAATATTTAATTTTGAACCGATTTTGATCACCATTTGATTTGCATGAAAAAGAATTCCGTAGTCAAGAAGCTTAATAATGGCATCAGCCGGTGCTTCTTGATTAGTATACCACTAGCATCTTGAAAGATTAATGCTTCTAAGTGTCAAAGAAAATTTTGTGAGATCTCAAGAATTAAATTAACACATCATTTATTCGATTTAGGATCGATCTTTAATTAAAATAAGTCTCATAATTATGAAAGATCAATCAAGCTATATATGTTATAACGAGGCTAAATCCATACTGTTACTAGACAAGCTAGCCAAATTAATATTCCTTGTAACTTCATAGGAACAACAAGAGCCAATTACAAGAACAAATATATATCGAATATTCCCAGTCCTGTCAACACTCTCTGACAATTGCAAAAGTGACCCCCATGCATTCTCATGAAAAGATCACTTACATGCAAAATTGAGGAAAATCTTGGACAGTGGACAGTCTCTAGTGTTTGTGGAGTGGGGCTTGAAGCATGTTCTTTTCGTTTGTAATGCATCATTATCAAATATAATACACAAAATTTTAGAAACCATTTTGATTAGTAATTTGGTGAGTAAATGAGACAGCAGTGTGAGATGACCAAATAATAATCGAGTTTTTTCGAGACACCGTCGAGTCAATTGGAGACCTCCACCTTCTAATCAGCTCAAGAAAGGTCATGTAAAGATTTCAATTGAGGAAAACGAGTCAACATCGGTTTCCTTGATTAATTATATGTTCTTCATGATCCTCTTGTTGTGACAATATCAAAGCCGACCCTTATCATTATTTTCAGAGTGTTACCTATATTTACAAAACAACACTACACACAAAAAGCAGCAACCATGCATGCTCGTCTCTTTATTGAAGCTTTACCGATGGTTGGCTCTTATTGAATAATCGAACAAGTCGAATCATCAAAACAAAAAGATTATAAACATATCTTCGGAGAAGGAGTTTGATCAACTTGATTACATTAGATTATGTTCTGTACTTGATTGTACTAGATTACAAGATGTGGTGGGATCCACTTGAACTCTCCTGACATAGATTTTAATTTGTAGCACCGGTCTTGACACGTGAACAGAACCACACAGAGATATTTTCTATGTGGAATTGAAGATATTTTATTTTGGTTTTTGAAAGCACTTTTTTGCTCCCAAGTTGTTGGATATTGGCACCAATCTCCACACTTTTCAATACTAGAGCTTCTCATCATCTGTACATCACCATAAAAAAATGGAAACATATGCAGTTCTACCAATCTCCCATCCATCTTTTTTCCCTTCAAAAATCAACAGAAACAACACACTACTTTTCCCTTCTCTGCCATGCAACAAGAAGCAGCAAAGAAACTCTCGAAGTGGTCCTGTAAATTGCCAGAAAATGTTTGTCTCTGGTGGGTATTCATTGATTCCTCATAATAATTAATCGCCCTCTACATATACGTGTTTACGTGTCATGCATGTGTGCATGTATGTGTGTTTTTAATGTTTGCATGGTTTCAGGATTTGGAGAGGCATCACCAGAAGCCAAGGCGGCCAAGAACCTCCACAATTTCTTCAATTATATTGCTGTCAGGATGTCTCTGCTCAGCTTGAGGTTCCTGCTCTCCTCCCCATGATTGATTTCACATCTTAATTTGCTAATTTTTTTTTTTTCATTTATGTTCTTTTTAAGGTTGATTAATTTTTATGTTCTCTAGCATTGAAAGTACAACACTTTTTAAATCTTTTGGTACTATTTTGTCTTAGTTCGAACAAAATCATTTAATTTCCAAGATTAATCATTTAACCGAATTAACCGAATCATAGGCTGGAGTTTTGTATATGTTTGGATGATTGTCATGAGTTAACAGTCACATGTTCCAGAACAGAGCTACAACAAAGAGGGATATGAAGAGTTGATGGAATTTTTGAGCAAACACTCATTGAATGATGGAGACAAATTCTGTGCCGAATTGATGCGAGAGTCTTCAAGGCACAAGGGTCTAGGTATATGAGTATGACTATCAATTTTTTCAGGTCTTTGATGATATCCATAGCTAAGTTTTGACGTTCAAATAGAGAAAAAAACAACGTTAGTAAAAACGTATGACCATTTGCGCTAGTGAAGGATTATGATTTTTGTGAATCACAGCCTCTTATAAACTGATTATTACGTTGATTGCTACACTAATTGATTATGAGTGGCAATGTTATGTGATTATGCAACTGACATTTGATTAAATTTTATGTGAACCACCATATTGTGTCCTCATGAAGCTCTACGAATCTTAGAGGTCAGTGCCATTTCTTTAGTTCTTTGTTTTTCTTTTTCATTATAATAGTAACATGTTCGTATATCATTTTGTGTTGAAAATAAAAAACACTATGGCATTGCATTGCAGGTGCGATCTGCATATTGTAAACGTGATTTTGAGTGGGATAACTTGAAACGGTTGGCACTCAAGGTCAGGGATTTTGATTTTCTTCTCCCTATAAAATGTTTCCATCTCTTTATATTTCTTCTTTCTTCAAGTTTGAATAGAAAATAAATGTGATAGGGAATAGAAAACAAATCAATAACACATAGAATTTACGTAAAAAAGCCCCAAATCAAGGGAGAAAAAAAGAAAAATTCACTAGATCAAATATGAGCACCAAGATGAGTATTTAAGGTGGCTACAAAATGTGACAACAAACACCTAACAGACCTATCGGCCCAATCCCTCCACAATCACCACATATCCAAAATATTTCATAATCGTCATTTTATCACAATTATCATACCGCGAGTTCTTCAGAACCAAACAGAATTCGGGTTACCAAACTCTAACAGAGTTATATGGTGTTTTTGTTTTTGCAGATGGCCGATGAATCTAACACGAAACTTATGAGAGATTTTGTGTTAGAAACCAGTCATGTAGAGTGAGAAGTGATAGGTCTCCCTACCAGCACATTGGTCTACTATAAGTAAGTATTACATTAGACAATTAACAGAGTAGAGATACTATCAAAGAATCAAGATACGGGGAGCGAATTTGTCGTAGTAGCGTTGATGGGGTGCTAGAAACTCGATGTTCTGTAGCAGTTCTCGTCAGGGGTATTCCTAGATTGGCTTCTATGCTGTTATGTAATATACCGATATACATTTATAGACTTGTGATATACATAATTGATTGCTCTTCGTTTATAGAAACTTTTCATAAGAGGCAACTGCATATTTTGGACAATAAGATTTTAACACAGATCATCTAGGTGGTTTCAAATTGATCCGTTAATTTAAATTCTCATGGGTTTTGAAAAAATATTGTGAAAATGATCATTATCACTAACAAAATGTTGGACCCGAGAACAGATATTCCAGCCTCATTAGATCATATGGCATCTTTTGATCAGGTGACAAAATTTTTTTGAAGTAGTAAGTTAGTATTTAAAATATCAATTAATTTGATACTCATGAGCTTTAAGAAACATAGTGCGATATTACCGTTGTTAATAATATATAATCAAGATCTCATTCTTTGTTATTATACATATGTGAGAAATACTATTGACATTTAATTTATTTTTTGAAAACTACTGATACTAAAAATGCACACGTATAATCACCAAAAATGTGCTTCCATCAAACCTTGGACAGTAGTCAGAGCACATATCCTCAAGCCTCATGAGATCAAATGCTCTCTGGTCCCTTAATCGGGTGGTGTCCACCACATCTCTTCTCAACCAAGATTATCCTGTTGCTTCGGGTTGCTTTGGTGGCTGCAAATTATGGCAAAATTGGGAATATCAAAATCCAAGAGAATCGTTGTTGAAGAGGGACTTTAATTTTCGTTCATTCATTCACGAAAACTTACCTCAACATAACGGCGGATATCATCTGATGCATGGATATGCCCGCTGCTGAAATATGACTGAGCATATTCCTCAATATTTCCAACCCTGCAATTCATCATTCAGCAATTTTTCATTGTATGAGATCAAAATTCTTAGCAAACGTAAAACAAACATTTCATTCACTAAAACTTAAAAGCTTTCACAAGAGAATCTAGCAATGGCAATATGATCAAGAAACAGATGGTGCTTTTAAGTGTAAAACACCTGTACACGTAGTTCACCATGATGCCTGCACTTTGATGAAGGCCTTTTTCCGATTTGTCTGCCATCCAATTTATTCTTTCGACCATCTATTGAACATTAGGGAAGGATTAAAAAGTTGTTTAATTTAACTTACAGAAATTTTTAACTCTTAAGGAATGCAGTCTCTCAGTGCCCAACAATATAATTTGACTACTGTTAAGTTTTCAGTGTTAAAATTTCCAATTTAGTGAAGCACAAAAAACTGAAAATCAGTAGAGATATATATTTAACCAAAATATGCTAGGGACAAAGAGGATTAGCTTTGTGATTTCACAAACATACCGCTCCATTTTGCAAATGAAAATTTGCAACAGAATCTAGAGCTTTTCCTCTTTTTTTCTCTTGCAGAAGGTACCTAAACAAAGATCCAAAATTCAGTGACTTATCATTTCAACAAGACCACTGAATGCTTTTACACAACAGCATCACATGGATTGATATGAGGCCATTTAACTTTACTTTGTTTCAACGCACAGAATTAGGATTCCAGTGAACATATTTTAATTTCAACAACACTGAAAGATACAAATTATATAGTTACATCGTCATTTTCACCATCATCAAGTGAAAGTTTGATCATGACAAGTATCTATAATTAATTCTATAAACTCTTGATTGATTCTACTGAATAAAGCTTCATGGGCAGCAATTTATAACAAAATTTGTCAGCATACGCACACACTATTATTATTGAAATATTTGTACCTCACACATAGACGTAATAGAGGGGTTTTTAAAACTGAAAGCACTTCATCTGATTTGCTCCACTCTTGGTTTGCTGATGTCAGTAAGTTCAACATTACTTCCATGCCATGTTTACCAGCAGCAAACTTCCTGCAACTAAAATTTGTTATAATGGACAACAAAGGTTGCATCCTATAACAATTCCACAATCTCTCTTATTAAGAACAAAGAAGTCTTTCAAGAGGAAAAGCCTAGTAGATTTTTTTTAATACCATCCAAATTGAAATGCAATTGCACAATAAAAACATCATTGATTGAAAATGCACTGAAAAGCTGACTGGAAAAGCAAAAGCTTCAAGGTAGTCAATTTATATCCTTTAAGACTTGCGAAAGATCACAGGCTTAGATTAATAAATACAATATTCTTTTGACCAAGTGGAATTACTTCATTTAGTTCAAACTCATTCAAGTATAATGCTTACTCAGATATATCCATTATTGCTTTTTCTTCTTCTGGTTCAAGTAAGTTTTCGCGAAAAGTGGAACCAGATATATCATCTGATGACTGTGACTTGTCATCCTCAGCAAGCTTGGATTGAGATGCCAACTTCGATAGAAGCCACTGGATGTATCCTGGGATAGGGCTAAGTGTGGCAAAAGTCTACAGAGGGAAAACACGTATCAAAAGATGGTAACCAGCAGTAACATTTTATAAACATATGTGTACAGCCACAACCTCCAATACTTGGTCAACAAATTACCACAGTTACTTCATTTTGGTTTAATAGCATGTGTAATATATTCAGCTTATCTCTACGTAAATTGTAAAACGACAAAAGCTTGTCAAGGAAAAGAAAGTATTGAAACAAGTAGGCAAAGTAATGCCCCAAAAATTGTTTAAGCATACAATGAAACTTTTAGACTTCAACTCAAGAAACAGCCTGATTAATCATATGAAAATTGCTTAAAGTGGCCCCAGTATCTTCAAATATGTGTATGGATAATTACAGAAGTACTTACAGATATATGTGGCATATCTCTTTTCACCAAGGTAATCACACGTTTGATTAGAAACTTGCCAAGGTTGATCCCTGCCAAACCAGGCTGTAAAAATTCAGAAGTATGCAGTTAGGCGAGGGTGTGCACTATCAAAAGTTTATTTTTCAACATTCTGCTGGATCAAATATAAGTTTGAAGAGAGTAAAGTCTACAAGACAGTCATCTACTCATAAATCAAATTCTGAACACTAATTGAAACCACTTTTTCCAGGGTGCCAGCCAAAAATGCATCAATAAGTTGTTTGCTAGTAAGATTAACAAGCTCTAGATTTTACGAAACACTTAATAATGCAAGTACTTTTGCAGATATAATATCTCAAACAATGTAAACTTCTGCCCAAGATTTCTTTGATCTACATCTAATATAATCTATACTTCTTTTCCTCCAACTGATAAAACAAACAATTAGAATTACCTGAGTTGATGATATGGAGTAAAATAATGCACATGTTGCCTCACTTTCAGGTATGGGAGGATCATCCCATAGAACTTCCTGCCATTAATAAGAAAAAGTGTTAGCAATATTATGAAATAATTATAATAATAAAAGAAGACTTTGGTAGGGATAAAAGCAAAATAAACCTGTATTGTCTGAGCCACATTCTTCAACAATGCAACCTCAATAAAAATAAGAGGCTCTCCTGGAACAAATTTTAAACAAAAATAATCAGAATACATCCAAGAGAAGGACCAGGACAATTAGATGAGAATTTTTTAGTACGGTATGAATCATTGTAATAAATGTTGGAACTTAATTACTCAAATTCCCAAGTCAACAAAATTAGTATAAGTTCAAAATAAAAACATCACCCAGATGCAAATTTTATCAACAGAATATCACATTTTGCAGACTTCATAGTTTAACACATCTGGTCAGTTGTTTCTGCGGAATAGTCTAGTGTATAAGTTTTTCATGCGTCGTCTCCCACAGGCTTTCGTGAAGACCTACACATGCAGAGGAGGATATTACTTACCAGGGATGGCTGGATGTAAATACCCAAAACAGCGACGGCCAACTCCAAGCCTTCTCTTAAGATCTAAAAGATTGCTGATTGGATGAACAGCCTACAAAGAAAATACTTTCAGAAAATACACATTCCATATTAATATATCATGAACATCTAAATCTATGACAGCACAAGACAGGGAATATGAGCATACCTCATAAGCCACAATTTTCTCCAGCAAAGAAGCAGGATCATCCCATGTAATCTGGTGCAGCTCTAAAGCAGCAGGACTAAGCCAAGTACCAAGTTTCTCCTTTAGATATGAATCCAACGCTCGCAAAGATGCAATATTTTCCTCTCTGAAACATTACAAGAGAATCAATTCATGAAACTTTTAATTCATATAATTTTTACATTGACCATCTCAACTACTCTCAACGCCATTTTCATATAACCATGATACCAGTTACAAAACCAAAAACATTTAAACGAATTACATAACAAGGAACAAAACCTTACATGAGAATGGATAAAATATCAGCTCGAAGAATCGACAAAAACCTCAATCCTCCAGGATGCATATTAAGCCGATCAAAAAGAGCTTCATACTTGGGCCTAAGAGCATGTCTCAAATTCCGCTCAATTCGATAAAAAGAAGCTAACGAACCTTCCTCTTCAGATGACTGAGCTTCCTCGCCTGACACTACAAAACTCCTAAAACAGCCTATCAACTCCACGAAACTCGAAGCAACAGAAACAAAAACACTACAAACAACGAAAACACCTAAAAAACTTACCTCCTAGGTACTGCTTAATCAATTCACGAACTTGCATTCTACTAAGATCGTACTCTTTTGCCAACACAAGCAACAATCTCTGACGATTCTCATACGAAAGACCAAAATAACCCTACATTATACCAATACAAGTTCTAAAAACAAACAAAATAAAAAAAAATAAATCAATCAATCAATCAATCAATTACAATCTAAAACTTCAAATTCACCTCTGAAAAATCATCAAGCACGGAATCGATAACTTCCGTTTTGTTCATCGATATCGCCAAATGCATCGATTCTCTCACATGCTCAAACTCCCTATAACGCAACTAATAATTTAAAAAAATTTTAAAAAAAACACAAAAAAAAAATGAAAAACTGAAAACCTGTGCGGTTTGTGTCGATTCGGAGAAGCAAGCTGCGAGGCACGTGATCCGGACTGTTCCGATTGCATTTGATTCACATCGTTCTGTTTTTCAAAATCAAATCAAATAAAACCAAGAAAAAAAAATCGAATTATTTGGATTCAAATTTCTTACAGTGAGGGGCGAGAGAGCGAATTTGCTAGAATTGTTGTCGAGAGGTCTCATTCTGGCTCGCAAGAGAATCGCTAAGCTTTTCTTGTTCATGTTATATTTTATTTATTTATTTACAATTTAAAAAACGTACGTTTTTCATTGCAGAGAACCAACAGGAGGAAGTTGAGCTCTCGATTTTTTTTACCGTTACGACGTCGTCTTTGCAACGACTGACTGGCGCCAGATTTTTCTCGTTGAGAGCGAGAGCGATGGAGAGACAAGTGGTGAGTGGTGACTACGTAAAACGCCACCCTTTTGGATTTTTTTTTTTTAATTTTTTTTTATGTTTTAACGGTTTTTCTTTTCCCGCCGGAGGGGCCCGGCCCAGGAGGCCCAAGATGGTCACATATCACCAATTTTCTTTGGAACTATAAAGAACCCATAGTAATAAAACCTAATAAGATTACTTTGTACATTGCATGTACATGCGTGTTTGACTATTTGTATTCATTCATGTCAGATCAATTTCATCCAGACAGTTTGCATAAGTACAAACTTCATTGTTGTATATTATAACATTACCGAGTCAACGATAAATCGTCGTTTAATAAAAATGGTCATATATCTTTTCATTCACTAAAATAATGAAATTTGATTCTTATCGATTACATTTAAAAGTTTGTACATGTAATTTTCTTCTCTCGTTATAATATAAAAATAACTATACAAATCATATAAATAATAATTATAATAGATTTTAAAAATTTTCTAATATGCTCGATGTCAACTTTCGATTCGATGTTAGCCTTTGTGACTCCATTTATCATTACTCATACAATGGACAGGCGTGGGTGAGGATCTACATTCTTTGGGGTTTGTTCAATCACAGTGATGTCATGCAAATGGCTGTCTTAAGTTTGGGCCATTTATGTTTTTTCTCCGGACGTGTCAGATTTTCTGACTTGTAAATTTAATCGATGGGCCTGGCACGATCACATCGAATGCAAATCCCAGATTATAAATTCGAGTTTAAGTTTGGACCATGCACGCACGGTCTCTGCTTCTCATTAACAGTCTTTAAGTTTCAAGTGCTTTTACTTCACATTCACATGCAATTTCTGCATTCATAAACTCACTCATATCAATTATCTCAAAGTGTAACACTATTCCTTTCAAAATTTTTCTAAAGCTTTCGTCAATTATGACGTAATAAATGATTTGTTATCGTTAAATAATTTTTAAAATTATCTGTTATTTATAAATCATTTACTACGTCATTTAAGATAAAAATTTTCGGACAAAAGATATAGAATTGAGTTGTTAATATTTTTATTCTAATATATTTTCCAATTTTAAAAATATATAAGAGAAAACTGATAAAAAACCGATTTTTTTTTGTCATAAAGATATCCCAATATGTATTGGTGCATATAGAAATTACTTCGATTTATACCTGTGCAACTATATGTTTCTTTTGGATGCCAATCAACTCAATTGATCACATATCCTATTGTTAAGTCTCACGTTGGGAACAGGGTAGATTTTGTTTTTATTTTTTAATTCAAGGGATGTGTTATTATTATTAGTTTTTTCTATAAAATAATTTTTTTCAGAGCTATGCTACGAAACTTTATGAAGCGAACCTTTTTTATGTATTCATCATTTTCTTCATGTTCAATAATGTTGTTTGCAATTTGATTCCTCTTTTTATGTGCAGTGCTATTATTCTTGGTTAACTTTAGAATTATTAATTAGTACACACTTTTTGTAATTTAAACATGCACATTGTTATTAGGTGCATGCATTTATAGCAAAAAACTTTTTCATTTTGTTTTTCGTAAGGTCAGAATATTAAAGGTGGTACTAGTTGCGGTGGTCATGTGGACATGGCACAGTCAATTCATAGGCAGGCTTAATGCATATCTTACTTAAAATTGAAGAAAATGACAAAAACAAAGTGGATTTGGTGACAACTGGATGGGATTCTTTGCTTTCTTGAATAAATGAATATTATAAAATAAAATAAAATAATAAACAAATTGAACAATGAAATTCTTTGCTCCCTCTTGTCAACATTGTTGTTTGCTTGTTGCCGCTTCAACACTCTATTTTACTCACCAGAGACTTTGTTGTTCTTTGGATATTTCCTTTTGAATCAGTCAGCTGTTTTGTTTCTGATTTTTTTTCTTTTTTGGGATAAGTTTTGTTTCTGATTTAATCTGCATTAGACTCGATAAAGTAATTAAATAATAATAATAATAATAATAATAATAATTAAAGATGATGACTTACTGACTTGCAGAAACTTTGATTCTTTTTATAGGAATCAAATGCTCCGATTGGTAATTTAGTATCTTTCAAGTATTTTTTGAAGATGTCATTAGTACTTAACCCCATGAAAATGACAGTTAATTTAATAAATATATAACCAGTTGGAGAGGGTTTTTTTTTTTTTCAGGAATTTATCGATTTAGTAATATTAAATTTATTTTAATATTGATTTGTAATTTTATCAAGTTCAAACTCAAATCTGAATTTAAATAAATCTATTATAGCTAATTGAATATTTTATATAAATAGAAAAAAAATATCAAAAATCATATAAAATGAAGTTGGTTTTCAATAATACATAGGTTCAATTGCCTAAAATCATCACAATAATTAAATTTATGATCAAATTGCACGATTCAAAAGATAATTTAATTGAACTAAATACAACTAAGTATAACATGTACGTGTCCCAATTTGCAACATTTTAATAAACGAAAAGTTGGATTCCAAAAAAGAGAGAAATGAAAAATTGATCCCACTCAATGTAGTTATATAGTAAAAAACGACTGTTTAACCTATTAATATTTCAAGTTTGATGTATCTCTATCGTAAATGGTGTCCTAAGAGAAATGAAATTTTGACTACTAGTATTTGATATGATTTGATGGTAAAAAAGATTATTTAGCTTAATAATGTTATAAATTTAAATTGTTAGATAGTATTTTAAAAAAATGATAAATTGAATAAAAAATTAATAAATTAAATATCTTAAAATGTAAAAATTTATGTGTAAACGATATATATTTTATTTATGTTTTAATTTCTTAATGTATGCTTAGAACAAAAGTGGAGAATAACCTTTATTGATTTTTCTATAATAACGAGAATCTATATGTTTATTAATACAATTGCACGTACTTTTCGAAATTTTTTTTGAATCGAGACAAAATCTTGGTCCACTTTTTGCATGTCATTTTCGTGTCACGCCTTTGACTGTTGCAACGTAAACCATCCAAAATTAATAATATTTTATAATGTTTTAGGTTGAATTGCAAATTACATTCTAAGACACCTTTCAAACCAAGGCGTCACATTGAAGAAAAATCGTTGAAAATTGTTTAATTATATGTTCATTAACTAATCACTTGAATCAATGCCATTCACTCCCAAAATAATTTTTTCTAGTCACACCTAATCCCAAAAATTATGTTCTATTGAACAGTAAAATCTTAGACGAAATTGAGTACTTTTTAAAAATATCTATTTTATGTGTACTGAATCTTAGAAAATTCATGAGACCAAAAAGATTAACAAAAAAATAAATAGATTTTTGTATAATCATTATAATTTTGATTTTTTTGCTTACGAATAAAATTTTAGTCCAGATTAAAGACCTTTACGAAATGATCATTTTCTATGTATTAATACTTAGAAAATTCATGACGGTGAAAGTGCAAATAAAAATTACGTTTTAATGAAAAATTTCAAATGAATTTTTGTTTCAATCATCATAATTTGAGTTTTTTTTTTTTTTTATCTATGAATAAAATTTCAGACTAAACTAATAACTTTAATAAAATAACCATTTTTAATTTACTAACCTCTAGAAAATTCGTAAGGGTGCAAATATAAATAAAAATGTGTTTTAATGTGAAGTTTAAAACATATTTTTATGTCAATCATCATGAATTAGATTGTTCAATCTACAACGAAATTTTCAAGTGAAATTGAGTATTGTTTTTTTAAAAATGACCATCTTTTGTATATTAACCTCCTAAACAATTCGGGAGAGTGAACATATAAACAAAAAATAAGCTTTGATGTGAAAGGTGAAACAAATTTTTGTATCAATCATTATAATTTGTGCTATTCTGTCTACAAATAAAATTTTCAAAACAAATTGAATACTTTTAGAAAATGATTATTTTTTGTATACCGACTCTAGAAAATTCATAAAGCTGAAAATATAAACAAAAATGGCATTATAATGTAAAATTTGAAGCTCATTTTTGTGTCAATCATAAATTTTGAGTGTTTTTAATTATGAATAAAATTTCAAGCCAAACTGAGTAGTTTTAAACAAAATAATAATTTTTTAAATACTAATCCCAAGAAAATTCATGAGGGTTGAAAATATCAACCAAAAAAATAGTTTTAATTTGAATTTTTAATAAGATTTCTGTACCAATCATTATAATTTGCTAATTCTATATATGGATAAAATTTCAGGATAAATTGAAGGCTTTTAAAAAATGAACATTATCTATTTACTATCTCTTTTAAAAAAACTTTGTATTTTCCATCATTTTTTTTGTGATTTATTTTTCTGCTTTCCATTATTCTCTCAAATCATAACAGTCTATGTCCAAGTAATCAACATTATGTACTAAGATGCAAAGGGATTGTATTTCATAAATTTTTAGAGTAGTTATTTTGTTGGTATTTTAGTGTTTTATTTCAGCAAACATCGATAAATTATGATCCGATTTTACTGTTAATTTATATTTTATAAAAAAATCAATTTAGTTATTATTTTAAAAAATAACACCTTACCAAGATATTTTGTTTTCGTATTCAATGTGAGACTGACTCTTTAATTAGTTACCTGTCACAGGCTGTGGAGGCATTGGGTTTAGTATTTGATCAAACGTGATCAACAGGACCAGGTGGGGCCAGGTTTGGTGACCAATAATTTAACAGATGAGATCCAATGATGGGACTCTATACCTGCAAATACGAACCACAGGGATTTGGGTCCCATTTTTGGCTGGTTTTACGGGTTTGGCTCCATTGTTGAGACATCATGCCCACCCCCCTTCAATCTGTCGTACCCTACGTGGCCGGGTTCGAAACTGGCCCTCATATTGTATGCATGAATCTGACACCCGGCTTTAAGAGATTAGTCAATCAAACAGAATGGATTGTAGTTCTAATATCATATATAGGAGTTTGACATTCAATTCAGGTAAATCTCAACGGTTATTTGATCTAATATCAAGAGATTAAGAAGAAAACCTATTTATAAACCTATTTGGAAGTTGGTGTCTCGTCGCGTCAAGTCATTTCCAGAAATGGCAACCGCTTGGCGCACAATCTTGCTTCCCTGGCCTTCTCTTCTACGGATGAGCTCTGTTGGCATTCTGTTGATGCCTCCAGTATTTTTCCTCGCTTTTCTGAGGTTTCCCTGTCTCCTTTGTAGGGTTGTGTTTGCCTTTCAAAAAAAAAAAAAAAAAAAGAAAACCTATTTATAAATATACACAACTTTGTGTGATGGTGTTCGAATCCACTTTTAATGTTTTTAATAGAAATCCGACGTGTAGACTAATTTATTAAATAGAAAGAGGCATCATATGTATAAACCTAGAATTAATAATTTACCCCTCTCCCTTTAATGTGTAGATAATTTTCATAACTAAAAGATCTCATTTATTGTTTTTACATATGATTTAATGGTCAAATCACTTAAAAATATCTAAAAACAACTAAAAAATTTAAAAATATATATTTATAACTTAATTATATATCACTTAATAATATTTAAAATTTTTTATTCCAACTCTATCATCCCAAAATAACATATTCCCAAAATACTTTAAAAAATGTTTTAAAAGAAAAACCTTATACACTTTTCATCTCAAATTTTCTTAGAATTGGACTATTATATTTTAATTTATAATTTAAACATTTATTTTTTCTAATTAGTAAATGAATAATATCCACCTAAAGCAAGAATTCTCTATTTTATTATTATTATTTTTTGTCATCCCTACCAAGATGATAATAGTTTTGAGTTGAACCAACAACTATTTAATACATTTATTAGTAGTCAATTAAGGTAAATGAAAGCAAATATTAATATGCGTAGTTATAATGTGGCATATAATAATTAGAATTAATAATTGTGAAGGAATAGGTAAATGAAAGGTATGGTAGATGGGTTGTTGGTCCATTAATAAACATTGAACAATTGTTGGAGGAATCTAAGACAGATCACGGGAAGAACATTGCTTTTTCCATTCATAGAAAGGAATAAAATTTACGATAAGTCTCAACTTTTTTTATTCATTTATTTTTCATATTTATTCAACTTTAGTTATACTAAACTTTATTTTTTTATGTTGATGTGAGAAAATGTCACTTTCCTTATTTTCCAAGCTCTCTTTTCCATCACCCACTTTGTTACATACTTTTGAATTTCTAATTTCATTTTCTACCAAATTACATATTTAACTTAAAACAATATTTATAAAGAATTTTCTTCTCCGAGCTGCACTTATTTTAATAGATTTCTGATAAAAGTTTTTGGCAAATTGAACATTCTACAACCCGATTGGTTTTCATAAATCCTTACAGAAAATTTTAAAATATTCTTAATTAAAGTTTTCTTTTCTTATTTTATCGTGAAATTGAATATTTTTTATTCCAAAATTTCAGCTTATCTCTACAGCCAAATCCTCTAATCATGAATATTATATATATATATATATATATATATATATTACTTGTAACTTCATTAATAATAGAAATGTTGCATGCAAGAAACTTAACGTTATAAAATTTAACATCTTAAAACATGAATGAGTCTTTAAAATTTCACTAAGATAATTTGTTTTTCCCTTGCTTGGATTGCTGTCTTTATCAAGTAAATCATGACCAAACTTTTCGGACGTGAGGGTGTGATAATTATTGATGACTCACTCACGAGGTTGTTGCTATCAAAAGAAAAAGCAAAAAATATTTAAATTTACAGCCAAAAAACCATTTGATTTTTGGTTTTTTTTTTTTGAAAAGAAATATATTAATCAAGGAAAGAGCAAGATACACTTTTCGGTGATCCCGTGCTACGAACCTCATTCAAGGACAAAGCCATTTGGTTTTCGGTTTTTTGGTGTTTCCATCACTGATCAACAAAAAAAAAACAAAACAAACTTAAAAAAAAAAAACAAAAAACAAAACAAAAACAAAAAAGAAAAGAAAAGGTCATCATTCATCGGTCCATTAAAAAGTCAATATTTAAAATTTGTGTAGGAGGTCCCATCGTCGGTTTCACAAGTGGACATTTTAGTCATTTTCCCACAAATTCTTGCGAAAATGCTAGTCCCAATTTGTCTGCCAGGTTTGCCCCTGGCCCCCTGCCACAGTCTGCTTTGGAGTTCTGTCCTCTGACTTCGATTTGGTCCCTTTCTACTTGTCTCCATACGAGCACAAAAAGTGGATCATCAATGGTTTCACCGCAAAAATAGCCCACTTTTGAAGGGCAGACTTGACTTTTCAGAGTCTAGTTTGCAATTCCATGCATGAGTTCTCATTGCCGACTTAGAAGACTTGGATTGTGATACATACACGAGATTAGATTGAATTACCGTTAAGATCTCGAATCTTATCATTAATATGAAAAAAAAATATAAATCACCAATATAAACAAAAAATGTCTTATGATAAAAAGTATAATGGAAAAATAAAGAACGTTTAAAAGTAATCTAATCTATTTAACTTCAAAAATTAATATTTTATTAACACCATCTCATTTTATCTGGTAAAAGAGTTGAGTTGCCACAGGGACATTTTATATTAATAATAAATAATATCCAAATCAATTTAATAATAAATAATAGATTAGATATTATTATCTAATCGATTTAATATCTAATATATATCCAAATGAATTCCAATTAATATACCAATTTCAATCATATGGATCAAATTTGCCCTTCACGTCATATTTTCAAACCCATCAATTCTATGTATAACTTTTATTTAGATTAAAAGCTTAACAGTTAATCGCATGAACAAGAATTCTCTACCTTTTTTTTCTAAGTTTTTGATAATTTAGTGATCTATTAGCATAAAAAATAATAGATGACTATGATTGTTATATTTTTTCTTTCACATATATCGATCAAACTTAAATTCTTCTCATCAAAAGTTTAACACCATATTAATATTGACAAACAATCATTACTATAAATACACATCAATAGATTAATTCTTTTAGCTTTAATTAAAGATTTAAGGTAAAATGACTCACTGAAAAGTCTTACCTTAACAAGTCTTTTTGGCCAGATCATTAATAAGTTTACATATAAAACAACTCCAATTAAATCCCATCTTACTTCATTTCCAAAAAAAAAAAAAAAAAAATCTCATCTTACTTTATTGACTCAAATTAATCAAACCAAACTTTGTGATACTTAATTACTCTACTAATTATAAAATCATTAATATAACACTACTCTATTACACACCTTTAATTAATTGACGGTACATCAAATAGTGATTAATTTAAATAATTTTGACCAGTAATATGTATAATATTAGTTTTCTTTTAAAGGAAAAAAATAAAAAAACTTGCTTTTATTTTAGTTTACAAAATTTTAATTTATTTTTTTTTTTCGCCGACACTAAAAAAAACAAAACAAAATGCACAGCACAAGTGCACAACACAACACTCTCTCTTCATAGTTTTTTTTTCTTAAAAAAAAAAAGAAAAAAATGAAAACACTCTCTTCATGACTCGCATAAGCTTCGAATCTCAGTGTGTCTCTGTAAGAGACTCTCTCTCTCTTTTAATGGTGATATCTCTCTCTTCTTTGACTCCAACCCCAGTTGCTTCTTCTTCTTCTTCCTCAGCTGCGTCAACACGCTGCTTTACCATGCATCCCACCTCTCTGAAAACTCGTTTTTGAATACCACCACTACCAACAACAATGGCTTTGAAAACCAGAACCGGGTTCTCTTTCTCTTTCTCTATCTCTATCTCTATAGTCCATCTGCTCACTGAGTTCGTCTTGATCTTCTCTGTTGTCTCTCTCGTTCATTGCAACACTGATTCCAATGATGGTATCTCTCTCTTCTCCTTCTCTTCTTCAAGCTCCTGATTAGATTTTTTAGTTTCGAAACAAAAAAGTTTCTTGTTTTGATATGTTTTATTGTAGTTTGTGATTTTTAGTTGTTTTGTTGATTTGATCAACTGGGTTGTGATTGGTGTTGTAATGTGATGGGTAGTTAGTGTTTGGTTTTGATGTGAATAGAGTGAGCTAAAGTCAAGTAATGAGCTTTGACTTTGTTTTGTTTTGTTTTGTTCAAAGTTGAATCCTTTTTTGTTCTATTTGGTTTCAAACATTAATGCATGAGATTGATATTTGTGAAGTTGATTTTTTTTTTTTCGTCTTTTGTATAATGTTGTGTATAATAAAGGGTTGGTTTGATTTGATGTTTGTTGTTGTTGTTGCAGTTGAAGCTCTTCATGTTGTGTACACATCACTGAACAGTCCATCACAGCAGCTAACTAATTGGAAAAGTGATGGAGGTGATCCATGTGGAGAGTCATGGAAAGGGGTTACCTGTGAGGGATCAGCTGTTGTTTCAGTGTATGTATATGAGCATATAACAAATGTAGGCCTTTTTCATTATAGTTTGTGTATGAATGAGCCTGTGTTTATTGATGAGTTTTATTGGTTTTTGTTTCTTGGAACAGTGACATTTCCGGGTTAGGGCTTAATGGAACGTTGGGATACTTGCTTTCAGACCTCACTTCATTGAGAAAACTGTGAGAAAATCCGTGTATTTCGTTATGTTTTGTTTGTTTTCAATTGAATTAGTGAAATAATATCTGGTTTTTAAGTTAATGAGTTGTTGATTTGATTTATCATTTTGCTAGTGATGTGAGTGGCAACAGCATCCACGACACAATCCCATATCAGTTACCACCAAATCTTACGAGCCTGTAATGTTTTAGGTTCTATTGATTGGTTCTGTTATTTCAATGCTGTTTATTACGTGGCAGATGTGCTGATTGTTGTTTGATGTTCATGTTGTAATGCAGAAATCTGGCAAACAACAACTTCAGCGGGAATCTTCCATATTCCATTTCTACCATGGGTTCGCTCACTTATTTGTAAGTAGTTGTCATGAATGCTATTAAATTTGGTTTACCTATCTTGTTATTTAGTAGCAAGTTAGTATTTTTTACTACCTAACCGGTAACATGTGATTTAGGAATGTAAGCCGCAATTCCCTCACTCAATCCATTGGAGATGTTTTTGCTAATCTTGTCGGCCTCTCAACCTTGTAAGACATTTGTAATTAAGTACGATTTCGACATTATTAAACTGTTGGCTTTGATTTCTACAACATATTTACCAACAAAGTCATTAACTTCGAACTTACATTTTTTGATGTTTTTTCTATGTTTAACTAATTTGAGTTTTGATGAAACTTATATTTCATGCTCAAAACAAATCTTTTAACCCATTGCAGTTCTCAGTACCCGGCAAAATATTGTTGTTTTTAAGTGTGTTGTGCATTGTGTGACCATGCTTCATGATGCAGGGATCTTTCTTTCAACAACTTCTCTGGAGATCTTCCCAGTTCGTTTAGTTTATTGTCTAATATGTCTAAACTGTGAGTAATTCCCTTTTCTTTTCCTATGGGAAAGGTGGTTACAAATATGTGTGATGTTCTATTAGAGGGCTTACAATATCTGAATTTGTGGCAGCTTTATGCAGAACAATCAATTAAATGGTACTCTAAATGTCCTTTCGGCTTTGCCTTTGACTACTCTGTAAGTTGCCACTTGTATATTGGAGTTGTTGTAACATCTTCCCATCTGTTCTTATTTCACTCCAAATTTTAAACAGAAATGTCGCAAACAATCATTTCAGTGGTTGGATACCTCAAGAATTTAGTTCGATCCCAACTTTTATGTAAGTTTTTGTTCATTTCGTTTCTCCAATGCTAATATTTTCTCCCCCTTTTTGTTTTTGTTTTTTTATTTGGAAGTTTAGACCATTTTCATATGCTTGACTTAATTGTTGAAAACATAATAGATCTGATGGGAATTCTTTCGACAACGGTCCTGCTCCACCACCACCTCCATTTACACCACCTCCACCGGGTAAATCTGATAATAATCATTCTCATCCTGGATCGGGCTCACATACACCTTCAGATGGTGAATCATTATCTAGTTCCAACAAGGGATTGTCAGTTGGATCTATTGTGGGCATAGTTGTCGGTGCTATTTTTGTGGTTGCCCTTCTGCTACTTGTTCTTTGTTTTTGCCTTCGGAAGAACAAAAGAAAGGTAAGTGGTGCAAGAGCTCCTGCAGCAAGTCTTCCTGTCAGCAGACATGACAGTAAGTTTCCTAGTCCATTTATTTCATGCTTCATGTCAGTCTGCTTTGAATAATTCTCATTAATGATTTGGAGCTAGAAGGTCTATCGCCAGGATCCTGAATGTTTCATTATTGCAATCCGATTTGTTTTTGCAGTGAATACTGAGATTCCGGATCTGAGGGTGAAAAGTGCAGCTGCTGTTACCGATCTGACACCCCCACCTGTAGAAAAATTGGTGGTTGACAGGGTTTCGAAAAATGGCTCCTTAAAGAAAGTGAAGTCACCTATCACTGCGACTTCATACACGGTTGCTTCTCTTCAAACGGCAACAAATAGTTTTAGTCAAGAATTTCTAATTGGTGAAGGGTCCCTTGGTCGGGTATACAGAGCAGAATTTTCCAATGGAAAGGTAACTTTTCCTAAAGTTTGTGGTCATTGGCGATTGGAAAAGGGTGCAATAGTTTTACATTTGTAAGAGTGAAATATTTATCTGCAATTCTCCAGTAATAATTTCTGGTGTTCTTAGTTGTACTGCAGCAATTATTGTTATTATTAGTGTTTATCTTGATTCTCCAAAGAATTTCAAAATGTTCTTCTGTTATAAATTTATAATTTGAATATGCACACAATCTGACTCTCTACCACCTGCATCCTTGCTGATAGATTTATAGTTTTCCCTGCCTTTCGTTTCTATTTCAGTTGTGGCTAGTCTATGTTCCACCCTAGATTATACTTAAACCATAATTTTGTATCAACATGAGAAAGTACATAAATCAATGTTATGCAAATATTGTTATGCCATTGTACATTAATGTATAATATGTCAAATTTTCAGTTCTAATGCTGTACTTAGGATCATGACTCTGAGGTTCTCTTTGGTCATGTCTGTACCTCAAGGATTTTCAGAGTAATGATTTGATTTTTTGTGTTTGTAAACTAGATAATGGCTGTAAAGAAGATCGACAATGCGGCACTGTCATTACAAGAGGAAGATAATTTTCTAGAAGCTATTTCTAATATGTCTCGTTTAAGGCACCCGAACATTGTTACGATGGCTGGATATTGTGCAGAACATGGACAGCGTCTTCTGGTTTATGAATACATAGGAAATGGTAATCTGCATGATATGCTGCACTTTGCCGATGAAAGCAGCAAGAATCTGACCTGGAATGCACGTGTTAGGGTGGCACTTGGTACTGCCCGGGCTTTAGAGTATGTTACATGTGTATGATATGTCAAGTCTTCTCTATCTCTCTACCCACTCTCTATCTTCCTCACTGTCTCCACAGGAGGACGTGTGCTTGCCCATTCTGAAATGTTCTACTTTTTATGTGTCAGGTACCTGCATGAAGTATGCTTGCCGTCTGTTGTACATAGAAATTTCAAATCGGCAAACATATTACTTGATGAAGAGCTCAATCCCCACCTATCGGATTGTGGCTTAGCTGCACTAACGCCAAACACTGAGCGACAGGTGATTGACTAAAATATAATAATGTTTTCGTACTTCACTGGCATGGCTTTTCATGAATTGTTTGTTATACGCTAGCTCAAAAAGTGTTCTTCTTCATGTATTGACAGGTTTCAACACAAATGGTTGGTGCATTTGGATACAGTGCTCCTGAATTTGCTTTGTCAGGTATATACACAGTGAAAAGTGATGTGTACAGTTTTGGGGTGGTGATGTTAGAGTTGCTGACTGGTAGGAAGCCGCTGGACAGGTAAATCTCGTTAGTCATGTGCCTGTTTCTTGAATTGTTATATTGTTATGTCCAATTTAGATGTGAGTTACATTCATGGTTTGCTATCGTTTAGTTCAAGGCCAAGATCAGAACAATCACTTGTGAGATGGGCTACTCCCCAACTACATGATATAGATGCATTGGCAAAAATGGTTGACCCTGCCTTGAATGGAATGTACCCTGCAAAGTCTCTGTCACGTTTTGCCGATATAATTGCTCTCTGTGTTCAGGTAAACTTTCTTTTGCTAATGCCAGGAAGACTGACTACCTATGTTTTTACTTATTTTCATTTCCAATGTTGACAATTCTCACTCTATGTTCTTTTTCATTTGTAAAGCCGGAACCTGAATTCCGCCCTCCGATGTCTGAAGTTGTGCAAGCATTGGTGAGGTTAGTGCAAAGGGCCAGTGTGGTGAAAAGACGATCCAGCGATGAATCAGGATTTTCCTACAAGACCCCAGAGCATGAGGCAATTGACATGTCATTTTAGATGAGTACTAACCTTCAATGACCTCAAAATTCAAAGCTTGTGGTTTCAAACACAACCAAGCTAAGGTCTGGAGAAACCGAAGAACACACAGATGAAGAGAAGAAGATGTGGAAGTTATTTGAAGGTCAGGTGATCGGAAAAACATGTAATTATGCCCCATATACATTCAACTGCAAATTTTCTATCGTAACAGTGCAAATTAAGGTATATATATATTTTACCTGAAACTGCTGCCATCTATTGTATTTTCAAATTTTCTGCGAATGTATCGATGCAAAATCCAAGACATTTGGCAGCAAAATAAAGTTCTTTTTGTTTTGGTTTTTTACCATTTCAAACCAGAGTTCATGTATGAGTTACAATGAGTTCTTCACCATATAAATGCATAAAATTTCTTGCCTTTTTTGCATAGACTTGAAAGTTTTGAGTCCACTTCCATGCTTTTTACCAGACATTGCCAACCAGTGTGTTTGTGTCATGTGAGTACTTTTAGATAGATAAAGACAAAATGCCCGCGTGAGAAAACTTAGTATGGATGTTGAATTTGAACGTGTTAGATTCTGCAACAAGATAATGACAACCTTCATGAATCCAGACAGGTGGTCCTATGTGTGCCCTCCATTTTTGTTGATGTTGACTAGGCTCAGTTCGTTATTTTAGCACTTATTTTCTTGTTCATATGTACAAGTTAGAGATAGTGGGATACGGTTTGAATCATGATCTGTAATCTTAGTGATATAATTATATGATCTTATTAAGGTTAATCACTGTTACGGTCCAATAATAATAATGGTTTTTTAATTTTTTTTTCCTTGAGGAATAATAATGGGTTGTTAAACTTCAAAAGAACACATTCTTTCATGTGAAAAAACCTGTGTCTCACTACAGTCACTTTTTTTTTTTTTTTAAAAAAAAAATAATTCAACCCTTAAATAGAAGTTCATAAAATAAAACAAATTGGTTTCTAAATACAATTCTCATCCAAATTAGTTTCATCCGATCATCCAACTTAATTTCAATTAAACGTTAAAATACAATCATCCGAATAAAGAAACTTCTACTCATTTAAATTCAATTGAAAAAAAGAAAATAAAAACAAACAGTTTTCATCCTTCGATCACATAACCTTACATGTAACAAAATTCTTTTTCAAATAGCTAAGCAAACAAGCACTTTAGAGTTTACATTGCTATTATTATTCATTTATTTAATATTAATACTTAATAAATAAAATATCATCTATTCAAGATTAATAATTATTTATACTGTCAAATATTAATATTAATCATTAAATCAATAATTATTATATATGTATATTTAAAATTAACACTAAACAGATAAAAAAATCAACCAAACGGTAGAATTTGAAATCGGTCACCAGTTACATGATCTGATGTTAATATTAAACTAATTAATAATAATAATAACAACTAAACAAATGACACTAATAACAGCTCCTTGTTCACTAACCATAAAAACCGCCACCGGTTGTCAGAAAGCCGTCGCGTCAAACGTCTCACCGGAGGTCTCCGCCAGAATTTCCCATTTTTAGCCCAAACCCACTGCCATTTTTCACGTTCTCTCTCTACCCTTTTCGTCCTTACAAAAACAAGCGTCCCCCCAACACCAACAACGCTCGTGTCTGTTTCGTCATCCCGATCTTCTTCGCTTCAACACACTCATGTCTTCTTTTGCGCTCGAATCCGGTCCAGACCAGGACACCGTGTCGGATCGCTGTAGCTCCAAAAGCTGCTCCTCCGGCTGCAGCCACCATGGCACGCCGGGGCGGCTGTTGACCACCACCAATGGTGGAGAGAAGCTGGTGGGGTTGTTCTGGGATGCAAAGAGGCAAGTGAAGAAGATGAAGAGGAAAGCAGGAGGAGGAGGAGGAGGGAATATTTGGTATCAGAAGAAGAAGAGGGTGGTGGTAATGGTGGGGTTGATTGGTTTGTTCTTTTTTGTTAATTGGTTTATGCTTGTCAGCTTGCAGGATCCTGGTGTAAAGACTCAGTCTTTTTCGAATTCGTCTTCGGTTACGGTTCAGGTGTGTTGCTATTTGTTGCCAGTTTCATTGTAGGTATTGTTTGTATATGAATGGTTTGGTTTGGTTTGGATTAGTGATTTGTGCTTTTAGAGATAATTGGATGTTAGTAGTTGAAATGTAACAGTTGGATTTGTTGTGCTTCAATGGTGTTATAGGTTGTAGTTGAGTATGTGAAATGATTTTGTTTCGAATTGTGAAATGAGTTAAGATTGCATGTCATGTATGTTGAAGATATTTTGTGACAAAGATAGAGGTTTGTGGGGAAGAAGTATTGGTGGATTACTATGTGATAGATTGGTTTGCTAGTGATGTTTGATTGAAGGAAATGATATGTTTGTTAGAGCTAATTGGATGTCAGTATTGGCAATGTAACAGTGTGAATATATTGTACTTCTATGGAGCAATCGGCTGTAGTTGAGTAAGTGAGATTTAGTTTTGAATTGTAAATTGAGTTAGGATGCATGTTATGTATGTTAAAACATTTAGCGACAAAAATGTTAATTTGTAGGAAAGTAGTATTGGTGGATTTGCCATGCGCTAGATTGCTTTGCTAGCGCTATATGATAGAAGGAAGTAGTGATTTGGTTATTAGAGCTAATTGGATGTTAGTAGTTGCAAGGTAACAGTATAGATTTATTTTACTTCATTGGTGCAATAGGTTGTAGTTGATTATGTGAAATGATTTAGTTTTGAAAAGATAGAGGGTTGTGGGAAAGAAGTATTGGTGGATTAGTAGGAGATAGATTGGTTTGTGTTAAGTACATTTTGTTTGGTTGTTTTTGCTTACTCTTATGATGTTTGCAGAAAGAATATAAGAAGTTAAGTAAGAGGATGAGGACACAATATGGTGTTTATGGAAGGATGTTGGCTTTGGCTGCCCACGCCTTGGCAGAGGTACCTGAACATCGAATTTTGTATTGTGTGATTGAACCCTATTGGCTAAACTGCTTTATTTGAACATCTGGTGTTGGGTGTGGTCTATGGCATGCAGGGACAAAATAAACGTGAGCCAAAAGACTTGTGGAAAGAGCCGGTACTTCCTGCTTCTGTCTGGAGACCTTGTGCTGATCAACGTAATTGGAAACCTAGTGGTGAGGCTGCATTTGTGTGTGTCTGTGAGCGTTCTCAGACTGTGTGCTTCTGTCGAATACGTGCTGTGTGTTTCAAAAAAAAAGTAAGAATGTAGCTCCTAGGTCAAGCGCATTCTCACATTGCCCTTTTATGTACTTGATAGGGGGAAATAATGGATACATTATGGTCACTGCAAATGGAGGGATGAACCAACAGCGAGTAGCTGTAAGTTTTACTACAATGTGAATTTCAGCTTCATTGATTTTAAGATGAGCTTTACTTCAGAAATGGAAATAACTTTTGATAATATCATTTTCTACTACCTAAAATTCTGTTCTGACTGACAGATTTGCAATGCTGTTGTCATTACACGATTGCTTAATGCAACCCTTGTTGTTCCCAAATTTATGTACAGTAGTGTCTGGAAAGATGTGAGGTAACATAATCCTTCCTTTTCTTATACTCTCTTTTAATCATCACTTGATTGTATGTTTCTATATACCATATGGTTAATGTTATTTTCAAATTGAAAACCCTACATTTATTTGCCAGGTCATATAATATAACTGGATTTCTTGCAGTATCAAAGTATGCTTTTGATCACACTTTTTTAATTCTCCAAATGATACTCTCTTCGAATAATTAACTACCTTGAAATTTGGGTGGTGGGAGAAATTGTTAATAGGTCAATGAAACTATTTTCAGTTCCCCTTTTGTTTCTGGGGCTAGCATTATGGAAATCTTACAGTGGGAGTTAATTTATAGGGGCCTTGGTGTTAAGCATAAATTTGTAATTTCAATGTAGATCATGTTCACTAAATGAGTGGCATTTTATTCAAATTGAATGTTGGTATTATAAGGAGCATATGCATGCTTCTTTTGAATGCCATATTGTGTTTCCAGTGTCATTGTTGAATGATCTTCTGATTGAAAGTGCAAGTTCTTGGTCTAGATGGAAAAGTAACAACATTTATTTGCATACTTTCATAGCCAATTCAGCAATATCTATCAGGAGGAGTATTTTATTAATTACCTGGCCCCTGATATTCGGATAGTGAAGGAGCTCCCGAGCGAGCTGCAGTCATTAGATTTGGAGGCGATTGGCAGTGTTGTGAGCTCCCTGTTCAAATTACTTTGTACAAAACCTTTATTAATGTAATAGTAGCATCAGCACTCTGTTTGTCTATAATTATGGTTAAAATGCTGTTCCAGGTGACAGATGTAGATGTGCCAAAGGAGTCCAAGCCAAGTTTTTATTTGAAACACATTCTGCCAATTCTAATTAAAAACACAGTTGTACATTTTATTGGATTTGCGAATCGTCTAGCCTTTGACCCAATACCTTTTCAGTTGCAGGTATATTTCTAGCTTTTGTTCCATTCAATTAGACTGTAAGCCTTATTTACTGATTTTGTCATGTAATTTGGTCTCTTGTAGTGTTTTTCCCTTTTTTCTTACTTTGCTCTGGGTACTTCATCTAGAGACTTCGATGCAGATGTAATTTTCATGCACTTCAGTTTGTGCCTAAAATACAAGAAACTGGTGCTTTGCTGCTTCAAAGGTTACGTAAGCATGCAGCTTCCGCTGGGCCATTGGATCGTTATCTTGTTGGTCCACATACAAATTTAATTGTGAAAGGGAAAAGGGGGAGCTCAGTGAAAGCTTCAAAATATTTAGCTCTGCATCTGAGGTTTGAAATTGATATGGTAGCTCATTCAGTGTGCGAATTTGGTGGAGGTGAAGAAGAGAGACAAGAGCTGGAAGCATTTCGTGAAATCCATTTTCCTGCACTGATAGATCTCAAAAAAACAATGAAGTATGCTTCTTCTCTTTCTTGTTGCTGTTTCACCTATATTTCTACGTTTGCAAGCATGTGAGTAATGATGATGAAGTCAAGTTTTGTTGAATACCAATGTATCTGACTTATTTGGTACTCTCTTAACGAATATATATGTGTGATAATGCAAGCACCTTCTTGTGACAGATGATTTTGTACTTGATTTAACAATATATATCCCTTCCATGCTTATCATGTATGCTGTGGTATAATCTTCATAAGGTGCTTGTAATCCACAAATCCATAAAGAATAAGATTATATCAGAATCGTATAGTATATACACGTATGATTAAGCTCTATGTTTTAGTTGTTCTCAGTTATATCATAATGTGAAGGTCTAGTGTGTCGCATGTAGAGCATTCCTATTAGTTATTCAAAAGAGAAATTTTTATGAATCTACTGCTGTAATATGTTATCTAAGAAAATTATTTAACTTGCTGCAGGCTACCTTCTCCTGCAGAACTCAGATCTGAAGGCCTTTGTCCATTGACACCTGAAGAAGCAGTGCTTATGCTTGCTGCCCTTGGATTTAACCGTAAGACACGAATATATGTGGCAGGAGCTCAGATATATGGGGGGGCGACAAGACTGTCTGCTCTAAACAGCTTGTATCCATATTTAGTTACTAAAGAGAACTTGCTTTCAGCGACTGAACTTGAACCATTCAAGAACTTTTCATCTCAGGTAACACAGTGGAAATTTAATATTTTATTCACATATTTTTCTCCATGCAGTTATTGTGGTTCATATAAGTTGTCAGAAGCTTATATATATTAGCTCAATATGTATGTCATTTTGCTGCTTGACTGATGTTCAAGACACTCATACAGTTAATAAGCTCTTATTGGAAAAAGGTTTGTAGATTTCTAAAGATGAAGTTTAATTATTGTAAATAGTAATAAAGATGTAGGCAGGATTGTGCCTTTCTATCCAGGTGTAAAATATAGAACAAGGAAGCATTTTCCAATCTGAGGAATGAAGAAAAAATTAAAAATTTATTCTCATATCACTTCTGTTGACATATAGATTTTCTCTCCTAGAAATTGGTACTGGAAAAGAGATTATATCATTCAAAAAAAAAGGATTTTGATGGGAATGTTTTCATTTGTTTTCTGGCTAGATTCTAGCCTATTCTATATCTATTTTACTTCAGTTTGGAAGCCTACCATTGATTATACAAAGTTAGAAAGTTTTTACTGCATCAATGAATTATTTCACAATTCTTGAGTTCTTTTTACTATTAAATATTGTAATACCTTGTACTTGTGTGTTATGTATGATAAACCTTTTACTTGTACAGCTAGCAGCCCTGGATTTCATCGGCTGTACAGCTGCTGATGCATTTGCCATGACAGACTCCGGTAGTCAGTTGTCATCATTGGTGTCTGGTTATCGTATATACCATGGAGGAGGGAAGATGGTGACCATTCGACCTAACAAACGGAGGCTTGCAGCCATCTTCATGAAGAATTCCACTATAGAATGGAAAGTATTTGAACAGAGAGTCAGAAAAGCGGTTAGACAAACAAAACACATCCTAACAAGACCTAAGGCTCGAAGTGTTTATCGATATCCTAGATGTAAAGAGTGTATGTGCACTACAAAATAATTTCTTTGATTGAGAAGGCATGTTATTGCCATTTTGTAACATGCATTTCATTCTTTGTTGTTGACTAATTTTGATTTTACTTTTCATTCAATCTCTTGTCAATAGACATACGTTTACATGAGTATATATAAAAGATGGAAATTTCTTTGCTCTTTTTAGATTTAACTACTTCTGATCACTGATCATTTAACCATTGAATGAAACTGTCATAACCGATAATGGTATTCTTACAATATGATTTAGACTCCCAGTTAATACAATCTCACCGAAACTGAACTGTTCTAGAGCTTGTGTGACAGTAAATTGTATGTCCAAATCTTGGGTTCCCTCCGGAGCTATAGTGAACCAAGCTGGTTGCAAACCAACTGATGTCCCTCTTGGTGGTATAACTGAGGACAGGTATGTCTCTGATTTGTTTACTACATTCTTGAAACTCCGCTGCAGTGATAGAGATCCTGCCAGTCTTGATATTGTCACCGAAGGGAGGTTCAGGTTGGCGGGGTGGCTCAGCAGCTGGTTGCACCATGCTCCAGTGGCCGCTCTGACCGTATTTGGGTCCACATTGGGCAGAGAGCACAAGAAATTGACGTAGTCATCAAATCCTGTTTCAATAATCATGTGATATGAGGTTGAAGCAAAAACCGTATGGTATGTTTTCTGTTTTGCAAATTTAGAAAAACTTGGTTGATATTGTTTTGAGAAACAGTAAAGCAAACAAGTGAAATAATGTATTCTAATCTTATGAAAATCACATTTTATAAATCATATATTTGTGATTCACGTGATTGATGTGTTTGTATTTAACATTTCTCTAATGAAAAAAATACAAATACAAAAGGTTACCTAATGGCAAAACTAGGCCTGGATCGATGGCGCAACTTGCACTGACAAGGCCAGCACCATAATCAAAGTAATTGCCAGTGTACAAGCTCATGTTGGATCCCTCCGCCATTATAAGGTCTCCATAGTTGTCGTGCTTGCTGGCAGTGGTGGTGATCGCTGATGCTATCATTGCCGGAGTCCATGATGGATTGTGTTGCTTGATCAAAGCTCCTAGGCCCGCAATGTGTGGTGCTGCCATGCTTGTACCAGACAATAGTGCGAAATTGTATCCTAGCATGATCAGCAAGTTTTCATCAATTATTTTTGCTTGTAGTTCAAGCTACCAACCACTTAACATAGGAAAACATATACAATAATCTTAACAACATAGGAAAAATAAATTAAGGAAATTTATCTGTATTTTAACTAAATCTTAGGATGGGTACTAAAATTGATCCTGACGTTTACTAGTGACAATTTTATTATTTATTATTATTGATTACCTGCTAGTAATGGCTCTGAGGCACTGATGGGGCTCCAAGCTGCCCAAATTTGGTGGCCTGGTGCAAGAATGTCAGGCTTGAGTACATCAGTAGGGTTTCTGTTAATGTCAATGAAATCTGGTCCTCTAGAAGAGAATCTGCTCACAGTTGGTGCTCGGCCTCCAAATGTAGCTACTCTACCCTCTTCAATGGCAGCACGTGCACCAAAGTTGGTGACAAATCCTCTCCGATCCCTTGCCGTTTGTTGTTCATAGTATTGCAAAACAACCTATAAAGATATTAATGACAATCTTGATTGGCTCTCACATTGAAACAAGGAGGAGACTGTTAGCTAGGTACATATATAAAAGTCCTTAAATAATCTCTCTTTGCAAACTATTGATAGATTTATCATTAACAGAATGATCATCCAGGATCCTTTATAAAGATGACATTTTACGGGATTTTAAAAGTCTACGAAAGAATATAAAAATAAGAACATATCTTAGTGTAGTAGGTGCATGTGACAAGATGATATGCAACAATACCTGTGCACTAGAGACTTTTGGGATCAAAATTCCAGGAACAGTTAAGGAAATGGGTTCAGCGATGTAATCACCATACTTTGGGCTAGCAATCAGAACAAAACCAAAGAGCCGTAGAGTTCTTGCTGTGTTGATGATGGCTGTGACAGTTGAAGTCTGATTGTAGAAGCCAGCTGAGAAGGTGCAAATGACGACACTGCCCAGCACAATATTCGGATCAAATGTTTCTGGATGTTGGCACTCTTCAACATACTCCGGTGTTCTTGGAAATGTCCCACCTGACCTGAGTGCATCCTTGGCCAAAACTAGCTTGGCCAAAAACATCCCTTTTCCAAAACTTGGTCCTGACCAAGAAAAGCGTCACTAAAGAGGAAAAAGAAAGTTCATATAATTCTAAGTAAATAACAAACTCTCTAGTATGGACTGTTTGTCCAGGAAAAATATTCAAGATAACGAATTTATAATGTTACAAATTCATTATCGTTTTTTTTTTCCCGATATCTGTACTATAAAAACTTTTATATTAAATTGATATCATTTAATATTAATTTTGTTTATTTTCAAACGAATCAATATAACATAAAAATGCTTTTGAAGATGTGAAAAACATTTACAAACTTATTTTATTTGTATACCTGATAACCCAACACCTCCAACATTTTGACCATTTCCAAGGTGGAGAGAACTAGGGTAACTTCTGTCTGTGCCACAAGCAGCTGCCGCCATGGCCCAAGGGCTGTAACCGATCACGGTTGAGGCAGCTGGCCCCTGATTCCCGGCGGCTTGAACCACTAAAACCCCCGCTCGTCTTGCAAACAACAATAAAACATCGAAAACGCTAAGGAAAGTGATTGTATCTGTAGGTGGCTGGTCTGGTCCAACTGAGAGTGTCAAGATATCCACTCCATCATGCGTTGCCTGCAAATACAATGCATGCAATCGTGTACTATATAAATCTATGTAGGTATCTACACCAAATAAAAACATATATTAACGTTTTGAAGTCTCCAATTAAAACTACCAATTTATTGGTACTGATTAACATATCCATACAGCTTTGCTTGCATGCATGAGAAATGAAAATATTTTGCACTAGTATATGTATAAATGACTTAATTTGTTTTGTTTTGTTTTTTTATTTTTTTAATTTTTAATTTTGAAGAATAGTGTGACTTGCAATCGTTAAATTGTAATAGTACGTAATAATTATATTCCAAAATTTGTAATAATTTTGGAAGAAAAAAGAATAATAAAGAACTGTTACGTACTTGATCAATTGCTGCAACCACATCTGCTAGAGTCCCCACTGTTGGATACACAGCCTTGTAAACAGCTATTCTGTAAACAAAATGAATGAAGAGGGACAATCAACAGCTCTATATATAAAAGCTCATAGTAACAATAAAATGATACGAACCAATAATATTAATACCATGCAATTATGAATAAACAATGATAATTTACCGAGCACGTGGCGCCATCCCACTGGCTTGACCGTAGACGAAACCATTCACCACCACCGGCACACCGGAATTCCCCGCTGCCGTTGATGCCACGTGGCTGAATAAACCATGTTTATAGTATATATCACTTATGAATGTGACCAATGAACAAGTAATTAAACTCATGGAAATTTAATCAAATGCACATAAATGCATTAAATTTTAGTGTAGACATCCATACACAAACTATGAACTCATTTTGTGCGTTACAATAGCATAATTTTGCGTAGTTTAACAATGTTTTTGATTAGCTTTAATACGAGTTCTGAAATGTATATATTTTGATAAAAAATGAACGTCTGTACTAAAAAAGTCATCTAAAAGATTAGAAAGTTTCAATTTTGAGAGTCTAGTTACTAACTCATCCATGAAATCTTTATTACAACCAATACAGAACATCTTCACAATGAAGATCAATGTTAAGCCGTCTATGTTCCACTCGTTGATTTTGATGTCACTATATCTAGTCTATTCAAAACCGTTACTTTACTATACAAGATTTAAAGAGTGAAAATCTCTTTTATAAATTAAGATGTAATAATTTGAGCATCTTTTAGTTTCGCTTGTTTAGATGTAATTATTTTCTCTAGATGTAATTATTAAACTTCAATAATTTAGAACATTTGGATGTCTCTTTGTAAAAATGATAAACTCTGTTATCTCTATTTAAGGATGTTATCTCTATTTAAGGGCGTGATCTCATTTAGTTAAAGGTACTGTTTTGAAATCACGTAACTATCATTTTATAATAAAATCACATAGCTATCATCTTATAATTACATACGAAATAGAATTCTTAAGTTCTATAACCTCTTTGTCTCTCTCTCTCTCTCTATATATATATACCTGCCATGTCCATCTGCATCAAAAGGTGAAAGAAAATCCACCGAAGAGTTGAGAGTAGCAACAGCCTGAGCCCCAGCTGAGAAAAACCTAGCAGAAATAATCTTTCCATTGCAAGAACTGACAGGGAACTGTGGACCAGTCTCACAAGCACCAGAAAAATGAGTAGTACTGTTATCCTTGAAAGGATTCAAAGGATCGTAAACAAAGCTTGGATGCAATGGGTTGATTCCAGTGTCAACAAAACCAATCACAATCCCTTCACCAGCACTGTTCATGTGGTCTCCTCCTTTAGCTTCTTGCGTCCAAACACCTGGTAACCCTAGAAATTGAGGAGTATATGTGCTCATCAACTTGACTCCTCTATCTCTCTCCACCAGCTTTACTTGTGGAGTGTTTTTCAGTTTCTCTGCCTGACAAATGTTCCATGATTGACATGCAACAGGCACTTGAGATATATAATATTTATAGAGAAGATATTATATTGATTAGTACAAAAGTTTTGAACACCTGAGATGGGGTGGTGTGGACCGCAAAGCCATTAACCATGTGTTTAAAGCTGTAAAGTTTGTTGTAGCTTCCAGTTTCTAAAGTGCTTTCAAGAATTTGGTCATGAGAATCCACCAACTTCTTTGCATGAGCTTTTAAAACATCACTAATTGTCCATACCAGAAAATGTTATTAAAATGCCAGTTACTCATAAATCAATCAATATAACATGTATCCATTTTCTTTTTCACAACAAAAACAAAAAACAAAATAAAAAATCCAACTATTCTTTAAACTGAATTTACAAAGAACATACGTCTTTATATATAAATAGTTGAGATTAACGGCTTTAATAATTTAAAAATTAGGACACACTAACCATCAAAACTTTATATATATATATATGATGGATCGATTTAACAGTACCTGACAAAAGTACTTGGCGTGGTGCCATGAAAAGCAACAGGATCTCCTTCCATTAAAACCAAGTATAAGTCTCGGTTTTCTGCAAAACAAGAAATCATAAAACTGACAAAGAACACAAGGGTTGTTGCGTATGTTGATGAAGCTGGTGGTATAGTACCATGGTTAGACATTGGTCACCACAGAAAAAAAAAAAAGAAAGAAAATGAGGTTTTGGAGAGGTTGAACCAATGTTGTTGAAGGGAATTTATTGTGATAATTATATGAACCTTTTTTTTTAAAAAAACAAAAAAAAAATCTATGTCAGATATCTCATATCTGAAGAACCTCGTTGTTAATGTGAATAAAATTGTTGTTATGAGTTGTTTAAGGAAAAAAAAAATCAGCTCCACGTTTTGAGTGAGCGTTACACTTCTGGTTTCCATATATGACTGGATGGAGATGATGAACAATCTGTGTACGCATGTTTTTCTTGCCAATATTTCACACCAAATAGACAACCTTGAAATAGTTATTATATTAAATTATTTTGTCTGGTTCCTGCTTGACAATGTTCATGACAAGTGAGAAAGCATATAAACGGATAACAGACGAATTGATGAAGCCTTGGGACTACTAAATTACATGTGCAATGGAACAGTTACTAGTTGTCTTGATAGCATTTTTGTGCCTGTAAATTACTTAAATCAGAACGAAAAACTATCTTGTAATAAAATGTGATGTGGGCAAATGTGTTTCTCTAATGAAGACTATTGAATCCAAAATTTATTAGTTGTTCCGATAACATTATCATGCTAGTAAATTAATTAAACTGGAACGGATAATTATAATAAAATGTTATATGTGAATAAAAGCGTTTTTCTAATTTAGACTGTTCAATCTAATACTTACTACTTGTCCTGATAACATTATTCTACTAGTAAATTAATTAAAACCGAATGGAATAATTGCCATATAATAAAATGTGAAATGTGAATAAATATGTTTCTCTAATTAGGACTAGCCTGGTAAAAAATAAAATAAAATAAAAATAAAAATAAAAAATGAATTATTACACAAGGTCGTGAGTTTTGTGACTAGTTTCTTACACAATGTTGTGAAACCATTAATCCTGAAATTTCATTTCAGAACAGTTTATGACTAGAAAAACATTATAAATGCTATTACATCGGGGTACATGCAAGATGGTCACCATGGCAGTTAATCGTCAATTGTTAACTAAGAATGCTTTGCTAGCAAAATTAGGAATTTGGAAGAGCTGCCAATGCAAATGACAAAAGTACTACAAATTCAAATTGATGGGGTTTTAAAGGTTTAACTGTGAGAGAAACTACACTTGAATCCTTCCGGAAAAGAGAGAACAGTCTCCTAAACCTAGAATAGGTACATGTTGTCTCAAAATAAACACATAATTTACGAACAAAGGCATCAGTCTGAACAAAGCACCACCACATAGCTTTCAGCACTATACAACTCACACAGGCAACATTCTACAAACTAAAACCAAAAGACGAGTAGCGCCCCCTCTCATGCATCACAATGCCCCCCAAAAATGTACTCATCTTTTCCGACGCTTGGTCTCCACCTACAAAACCACATAAATGAGTAAATAAAATATCGGACTTTCGAGGGAAGAAAAGGTTGGATAATACATGAGTCACCAAGTCAAATGCTAGGCATTAACCAGTGCAGGCTTGGCTCTCCTTAGCATAAAGAAATGTTATACCAAATTACAGGGTACATTCTTTTTACAAAGCTGCCTGTCAAAACTTGAAGCTGGATTTAGGTGACAGCAATGCATACGAAACTAGGATTTTGGCATACAAACAAGCAAACGTAAACCATTGGATATAAAATTCTAAATTTGTGAAAGCATCAAGAAACATTGGAAGAATAGTCAATTGCATGCATCATATTTGAACCTGAATCCCCCCTAATAACACCAGCATTAGCATACAAAATCTATATCCTCATTGCAAGATCAAATTGACAAGGATGATGATGGATAGAGCAAAATGATCATGCATTATTTACATGTGGCTGCATTATTTTCAGAGTTAGGAACTTCAGGAGTTCGGTTCTGATAACTTATCTATTAACTAAACTATTATACTCTTCTTCAAATACGTGTAAATTTTAAAGACTTTTTTTATTTTTCATCTTGTTTGATTGAAAGACTGTTGTTTGTTGACTGATTTTTCCAATCTTGCATTTCGGTCTTGTTTTTGTTGGTAGTGTTGGTGGACTTTTGGTTCACGTTTGTAACTTCTCTATTTATTATTAAATAAAGTCTCTGTTTCCTATAAAAAAAAAAACACTTAGTACAAACCTGCGCATATATCTGTATCAATATATTAAACAAAGGTCAGATTTTTCATTCTTCTCATATGGTTGTAGCTAAAGAGAAATCAGAATGAAGTTAAAGCTGCCTAGCTGGCACTTGATATCTAAATCAGTGTACTGCTTATTGATCAGTCATCATAGGTCAACTTCATTTTGACAAAACGATCATTATCTTTATAGAACCATTCATATCCATATCCTGGTTGGGAATTGGGATATAAGATCAGCCTTCAAAAACGTAATGATAATGTATGCAAGTCCTCATTTCATCATGCTCACCCACATGGAAAACAAATTCTCCACAAATATGCTTTCTTAGTGAGGAAAACAAAATGCTCATATGCCCTCATCGCAGAATGATAACAAGAGTTTGAACTAACCGAAGGATATGGCACACGACAATTGACTACAGTCATCATTATTATTATAATGCTCAGAGAGTATAAACAGATACAATCTAAGAGTATTTGTTATAGCTTCTCTAAAGTTTTTTTAAACACCAAAAGCTCCTTTAAAAAAAATTTGGTTGCTTGGCATCAAAATGAGAAAAGCCTTTTTAACATTAAAAAGGCTCTTTAAAATCAATTTTATTTCTCAAACCATCTATCAATTTCTTAAATATATATATATATATATATATATAAATTTGACAAACAAACAACATTTAAAGGCTTTTGGTTGTTTGAGAGCCTCTTGAAGTAATAGCAAGTTCATAATCAACAGACATAATTTATCACTTATTTGTTTGCAATTTTATTCAATAAAAAGTCGATTTCAGATATAAAACAAAAACTATATTTATCATTCGCCAGTACAAGATCCAAAAACTTTCTGCTTGATTTGTGTTTTCATTTGCTTTTTCAGCCACACAGAAAGAAACTTCGGTCTACAGACTACACAAAGTCTAGTTTTTGATCCTAGATCCTAAAAATGCTTTCTTGACGTCATTGTTTAGACAAGTATCACAAAACCTTTATCTTAAAGAACATCAAACAGCTGACAGCCAAATAATTTCAGACTATCACGAAGAGCTTAAGAAGTACAATATCACACGCATTAGACTAAGATCAATAATTAACACTGAACAAGCCCAAATTATCAAAAAATTTCATAGACCTCTTGCCTTAATTGTAAAATTTTCTACTGTCACTAAAGCACTTACAGGATAGAACTTTATAATTTTCTAGAACCAGAAAAAACATCCACATCCCAAGAACCAGCCACAGAAAAACTCCCATTTTAAGCATTTCTTAAAGTTGCTAACCTCTACTTTTGTAGAGTTCCAAGATGACACTCAAAAATAACAGCCCACATGAAGTTATTATGCAAAAAAAAAAAGGAATAACGACCCATAAAGGAATACAAAGATACGTTATGTGTCTTTAATTATGACAAAATGGCAGCAATTAGTCTCACCTTGGTATCAGCTATTGGTGATGAAGGAAACCCATTCTGGGATCTCTTGACATCGTCATCAGAAGAACATTCAGAACAGACAAAGTGCTCAAGCTTTTTCGCTTCCTCAATCGTCATGCCCACACAAGCAGGATGATACCTACGAAAAAGATTGAGATACATATAATATATGAAACATAAAACTATAAATGAAGATTACCACATATTGGCCATCAATAGATCGCAGAATTTGATAACTTTTTGCCAGGAGATTGATATAAAATAAAATTCCACAGCACCACTCCAACATAAACCTCATCAGGCAGCAGATAAATCATAACCACTGAGAGAGCAAATTACTATATTCACAATCTAGAATAACTAAAATCAGAAGTAAAAACACAATAAAAATTGGATGGGGCTGGCACACACAACACGCTTGGGTGCAGTAAGCTTATCCAATCACATGCCATGCCCATGCCATGTGGCATGGACGCAACAAACACGGGTCCATCCAGCAATCTTGATTATGTGAAGGACCAATTAAAATTCAACAATCTAGCTGTGCAATTATGAGTCTTCGTTTTCTAATAGAACATACTTTTGTTTGCGTCTTTTCTCTACACTTTCCTATCATCCAATAGAAAATGCCAAAAGTAAATTTAACACAAAAATACAAACACAACAGCATTACCAGTCCTTGCATCCTTCACATTGTACCATAAGATCATCTGGGTTATAAGGCATCTCACATTTGCAATACCTTCAAAACAACGTAAGAAAAACCATTCAACAACTACAAATAAAACACCACATCCCAGTCAAAAAACAATACGAAAGCCATGAAACTCACACAGCAACCCGATCTGGTGTAAACCCTCCGGTAGCAGCCTTGTACTCAAATCTACAATAGTAATCTTCAGCACCAACATTCTCAAGCTTAGTGTAGTTCTTGAAAGAGTGAACAATACATTTCCCTTCAATGGTGTGAGCACTCTGCACATCAAAGTGGTCTGACAAAAACAGCTCCTTTGCTCCATGAAATTGTCTCCTTCCTCCAAGTGATTCCTCAGGGCGATAGTACCAACGTACACGGACTTTGACATTGTTTCGAGCATCAGACTCAATCTTCTCGATACGTGCCACATATGGAGGCTTACCCGTGTCTGATGGCCGCATCAGCACACAATCCCCGACTGCAAGAACCAACCGAAAATTCAATCTTTCACCATTACAACCACTTTTCCCACCATATACTCACACATATATTTCAATATATCCATACAACACAAGCCCAACTACAAAAACTTCACAAATTCACTTCTTAACCATCAAAAGCAAACAACTTTCAACCTATACTACACATATAGAACACATATAAACATAGAACACACACCCCGCCGGAAAAGCAACCACATTTCAACCTCTAACCTATCAAGACAACATTTTGAACCACAAAAATGAACATACAAAAAATACCTAGAAACCAAACTACCTACAATCACATCTTGACCACCCAAAAAAACACATTTACATGAAAATGAGACATATGCACGAGCAAAAATCAATGTACAAAAGCTAGTTCTCAGGAGACAGACAGACAAACAATACCTCTGACAACCTTGTTGGTGCCTCTGATAGTGTAAGAGTCCAGGTCTCTTTTGCCAGTTTTGGTCTTGGTGGTGATTCCTGGTCTGGTTTTGGCCATGAAAGCTCGACCTTTTCAGCTAAGTTTTTCTCTAAAACAATAAAAAAAGAAGATTTTTGAGGTGGGGAAATGTCAGATTTTCCGAAATGTTGGTGGAAATGTAAAAGGTTTAGATTTTATTTTTTCAAATCCTGCAATCTGGGGTGCCAGGAGAAACCCTAAATCCTCCTCATGGAGGGAGAACGAGACAGAGAGAGAGAGAGAGAGGAGAAGAGAAGTGTATGTAACTATAGGTGGTCTATTGAGCTTGAGTTACAGTGTCGCTTTATCTGGCTGGTTAATTAAATGATACTACGGTAAATAATATTTCTATTTTTTTGGTAAAATAAAATTTGTTTTTATTATTTTTCACTCTTCATTTAGGCATGCTGACGAATTTCCTCCGTTGTTTATTTTTATCCAATAGAGTAATGCCATGTGTGTTTTACTACAGCAACAAGATTGTCAGTACCGTATCCATTTATGGCAGAACAGCTTATGTTTCCTTCTTTATTTTCACTTACCATCTATAAACCTGCCTACATTCACAATTGTGGATGTCAATTTTGATTTTTGACTAGATGTGTTAAAGCTTGATGCGTTTGGTCCACCGTTGATGATGGATTTGGTTGATGCGTAAACATTAATCAAATTTTTGCGTGTGAGAAGTCATAATATCAAATATACATATCACCATGATATGATGTAAATATTAATTATTTTTTAACGTTTGAGAAATTATGATAATAATATACGTATGCCATGTGTTAGTATGTTATGATATACTGACACAACTACAACCTTAGGGTTTATCTATTGAGAGACTGAGAGTGGCTCTCTACGGCCACGGCTTTGATCACAATAATTGAAACCCCACAAGGGAATATGAATGGTTTGTTCACCAATAATGAGTTGGCATATGCAGCTAATCATGTAAGCGAAAAGAGACTCCTAAAGGCAAAAATTCTTTATAATGCCATACAAAGATAAACATTTAGGCAACAGTAATGATGAAACCAGAATGAACTACAAAATTCCTAGCTCAAAGGCAAAAAGTTGATACAATGAAATGGATTTCTGGCCTTCAATTTGCGCATCTTTGACAGAAACAACATACACATTATTTTGGTTCTCCTTTGTTTTCGCAAAAAGTGAAATAGAGGTTCCTATTCTGTGCGACTTGAGGCGTGATGCATGTAAAATGCCGATACTGATTCAACGATTTATTGGGGTGTGCATTCTCTTGACAATCTTGTTCACAGCATCACGGGACATCACCAATGTGTCATGCAGCAAGATGCTGTAGACATTCAAGCCCTGCACAAGCATGATATGGACATAAGTTTCGAGATGGAAGTCACTATTAATAACAGGTTCAAGCACAGGAGAAATTTTCAAAGACCATGGTTAACAACTATGTTTAAGCCATGAAAATAAAATCAGAGATGGTTTAATTGATACAAATAACTGCTAAACACAAAATTACTAGTGAAGATATCTTCAGAAATTTTAAAAAATATATATATTTTACAGTTTTGAATCATTCATATATTCTCTAAAGACAAATACAGAGATTTTCAACATATATGGAAGTTGTGTTCTGGCACAAAAGCATTCAGTTCATGTCCTAGTGGTTATTATTACTTGAGTGATTCAAATTTTGAAATTTTGGAGGAAAGGAGGAATTATTTCTAAAATTCACAAACGCAATCTAGCTAGTACCATTAAAACATGAGCAAGAAATACATTTTGAAATCTATATAATTGTCTACTACTGACCATAGCATGGACATGATAAGGATCAGAGAAGCAACTTACAATTGAAGGCAGTACGTTGACATAATGTAGATTTTGAGTAGCCAACTTCAGCTTTTCAGTTTATGGGGCCACCATCGACTAGCAAGGCTTTCTTTGTATTTTCCATTTGCTTGTAATAGTTCACAATATCTTTTGTTTTATGTGAGGGGATTTCCAAATCATCGAAAACCAGAAGCTGTTCATTCATGCAATTTCCACTAGTTAGGTTTCATTAATCACTTAAATCAACAGCATGCATGCCAAAAAAGAAAAAAAAAAACAGACAATGTAGGAAGTTATGGCCAACAAAGAATGAATGGTAAAACACCCTCTTGCAAGTGCAAAAAATACAATTCTGATGTGACAACCAAAATAAATGTAAGAGTGGAAAAAAGTGATGAATATATGAATAACCGCATAATGTACCACATTTACAATAACATACAAAATATGAATAATGCACATATTCAAGAAAGAACTCCACTATGTCAATTGGAACTTTCATAAAGCCCATATCCCACTTACCACAAGCTTTACACTTGTCATGACTGCACAGCATAAAAGTTGAAAAACAAATAAAGAGCAACTACTATCAACTTCAGCTGATCCCAACCGACAAACTAAACTAGGATTTGCTATGATTGACACGATGACCAAATCATAATATTCTTTGAGAAACATAAAGCATAGTGAATGATTAACTACACACAGCATATAAAAGGCTTACCATTTTCACAGGACACGTGAAATATAGAGATTATAGAATGTGGGGAAAAAATTCATGGGGAATGATGTGGAATATACTTAGTTCAGATACTTCCTGGGTTATGATACAACGGTAAATCACCAAGAGATGAAAATACATTGAAAATTTACAAAGGCGTGAGAGGGAAAGACAGATACTTACCTTCCCTTCTGCAGCTCGAGCAGTCAGTGCAATCTTCAACCCTAGACGTCGCACCTTCTTATTCAGCTTAATGGCATGACTTCTAGGTTTAGGACCATGCATGGTAGCACCACCTCTGAACTGTTTTTCATCCATAAATACCATTAAGCTCCATTGACAAACATCTAAATGACACAGTAGCATTGAAATTTGCAAGCAAACTGATAATTCAAGGGCAATGAATTACCTGGGGTCCACGCAATGTTCCATGCCTAGCACGACCAGTACCCTTTTGTCGCCATGGCTTTCTCCCAGTTCCACTAACCTCACTAATGGTTTTTGTTGAATGGGTTCCCTGTTGACCAGTCAATCAGCAATAAGCATATACAGATGTCAACTTCTTCTAATATGAACTCCTATAACTTGCATTTACAATCTACTACATAACATGAGATTTCACCAATTTTGACCAAAAATTATCAAACACACGAAATGAGGCAAGAAAACAAAACTAATCACAGCTGATCAGCTAGCCATTTATTTAATGAAAGAATCTGAATAAGAAATGGTCACTCAATATTATTCCACAGACCATACTGGAAACAAAAGGTAAATCAGAAACACACATAGATACAGACGCAAAAGAAGTTGGAACAGAAGATTAAATTGTATTAAAAGGTAGTTGTAAAAAATCCAAGGAGACAAGATAAAGGAATGCAATAATCTCCAACAATTCCATCAGAGAGAGCACCCACCATCCCACAATAAGATGCAAACATAATAATTTCTTTTACCCTGATGCAAATGATTTTCCCAAACATTATTAATCATCAGCTTAAATGCTTACCTGTTGTCGTTTTGCAAGCTGCCATCTTACAACACGATGAATAATGTCCTTCCTAATAGGAACATCAAAAACATCACCAGCCAAGACCATTAGGCCCTTGTCTTCACAAAGGAAATTTGTCACTGGAATTACCAGATCCTGAAATAGTCCTACATTGCAATACATCCCATTAAACAAATACTTTTACAGAAATATACTTTAAACACAATCGAGCAAAGATTATTTCATTTCACACATGCAAAGTTTATGCACCATAAACTATAGAATGAAGGATGGGTGAGAATAAAATCAAAACACATAACAAGCTTAAAGCCAATGAGTATGGAAACTATGCGCCATAAATTATGAGAGATAGGTTAATTTGTAGATGCTAGGATTAATATTGTAACTGAACAAGACATACCTGATCAGCAGTAGAATCCAACAGACCAGACAGTGTGGTTAAACATACCCAACATGCATTATAGGCATAATACGTATAGAAAACTGGGAACAAGTCAAGCATTGATAGAGTCATAAACCCCTACCAACCACAATAGACTGGCAACAGGTAACACTATTCTATATTTAGGAATCATGGTTCAGATCCCCTCAAGAATGCAGCAGTATACTATAAGCAATCAGTCCATGTCTTAGGTCTCTCAAGACTACACAAAACACAACTACTGTAAGACCACAACTCTAGGTTTCTGCAGTATTGAATTATTAGCAGTCTAACTGGAAGATCAAACTGAAGATACCTAGGTGCTAGTTCCACAAGTCAGCTACACAAATATGTTACACTTAATTTGGCCATAATAATAAGATGACACACTCTCAACAAACAACAATTACTAGATTAATGTTCTCAATATCAGGGAGCAAATTTTCAGACCTGCCACTTTACCCTTTCATGAAAGAACTTAAGCAAAGGGCATGAGCATATCATATCTTCTTGCTTTTCTGACATACTAACAGTTACTTTGGGGTTCACTGTTCACGTTGTCACATATGTGTTAACATGGTTTCAATAAATTTACCACAGAAATAAAAGGAGTCTGTACATCACTGACCTATGTTTTTCTCAGTCAGAGACACCCTTCATATATATGTATATATACGGCCAGTTGAGTCAGCTTTCAATAGTCACTGATTACACTTAAGTAAACCTCAACTCTTATATTGACTGAGGCATTGGGCTCACATGTATCTGCCAGCCCGCCACGAATTTGGGCATCAATATCTACAGTCCAAACTCTACAACTGTATTTTAAATTCCAAGATTGCAAGGAATTAAGCCATTCTCTTCCGAAAGCTCAAATATTTTAGTAATAGTAAGGAGATTTTCTCAGAAGTTACACCAAATGACTATCATTACATAAACAAGAAAGAAAAATATGAAACCAATAATTTATGCAACTACCAACTCTTCTCAGTACCTATAGTACGCTCTGGTGTTAGCACAGTCTTCTTCGACAGTAAAGCAGAGGGGAAAACGCCATCACTTGAGTCAGGAGTCAGAATAGTAGATGAAAGCTTTCGACAAGCAAGGAATGATAACCCACCCTACATCCAAAAACAACAAATAAGCAATTTACAACACAGAAAAAACAAAAACAAAAAAAAGGGAGAAGAAGAAGAGGAGCAAACTCTATGTCAACCACAAACCAATCACCATAACATCAACAACAAGCAACAACAGATTAACACAACCAATCTCAAAGTCTCAAATTATAATCACAGAATCCACAAATGACCCATCTCAGCATACAAAAATCAACACTTCATCGTATGTAACATAAAGATTGAAACTTTATGAAACAAAAGACAAATACGATATCGGAAAACACTTACCTTTGGAGAAAACAAAACATGCCCAGAAGCAACTCCATTACAATCTGCGCAAGTGTGTACCAAAAAAAAAAAACCTCAAAATGTTAACAAAATGAATCAACAATCAACAACCCAGATAAGCATTTGATTGAAAGAACAAAATGGGTTACCGAGAGAAGCTCGAAATGGCGCAGACAAGGACCCAAAACGATGTAGTATCCTTCTAGAGACTGATAGCGCCATCTACTCTTTAAACTTTTCTAGCTGTTATTTGGAAGTTAATGGTTACGTTGACGATGTGGTTGGTTGTTTGCCGTCGGATGGGACCGAAGAGACTGTGGCCGTCGATCGTTCCGGCGGAGATGAGATGGGTTTTTTCAGTGAAGAAGAGACTGAGAAAGCGAGCAAGGGTTTTCTGTTTTCCTTTTTTTTGGGGGTGGTGGGGGCGGGGGGAGTGGTGGGTGGGGGGGGGGGGGGGGGGGGGGTTTAAGAGGAAACCCCAATATTGGGCTTTTCTGAAAACCAGAAATTGGGCTAAAGCCCAATATCGAGGAAGTAATGGGTCGATATGTAATGGCCCAAGTGAAGCGTTGATAGTGGAATGGCCATGGTAGGAGAAACAGCATGAAACTCATTGGAGAAAGGAGAGAAAAGGATTTTGAATTGTGAGAAATGTTGATTATGAGTTTCGGATTCTTGAAAAGTGTCGTGTTAAGTGTACAAATAATCTGTAATAGAAGCACGAGAAATTGAAATTTAAGATTTTTAGAATACGATAATATAGTAGACTAGTACCGTATTTCCAAATTTTTGAGGAAGTGGGGCTTTATTAGGAAATGAGTGGGGGTTCAATAGAGACAAAGACAAATCTTCCGTAATTTTCTTTTGTATGCAATCAATAAAATCCTGGCCCAAGCCACCACTCCAATTCTTAAATTTAAGTTTTTTTTTTTTTTGAATCAGATTTTAATTTTATTAATTAGTTAAATAATCTATTTTACTATTTGAAAAAATAATAATAATCTTGGCAAGAATTATAAATCATTGTGATTCTATAAATACATTTTTTTTTAAGGATGTGTCTATAGAAATATTGTTTGAATATATAATAGATGATACACACTCAACACATTCCTCAACCCATTCAAGTGATTCATTTTATTGATATAAATTTAGTTTGAGGTAAGTTATAAACCTTTCATGTATATAATGAGATAATGGTTCAAGTTATGTTCCTCCCCCTGAACTTCTAAATTTATAATAATTGAAAAAAATAAAATGATTGAGCTTGGTTTAATTTAAAATATCTAAGATTAGCACATACAATATATACATATGCATATTATATGATGTAAAATTGTTGATATAGTCTACTATGAAAATCAGAGTTATATCTCTACATTGGAATTAAATAAGCAAATGAAATAAGGTTAGCTTACATTCTCTAAAATTCATTATACTGACAATCAAGACAAACTGCCATTCATATTAAACACAACTATTTTGTACAATACATAAACTTGCACAATTCATATCATATAATAACAGAAAAACCTAAAACATCTCATCAATCAACACTAATTTATGAACTAAATTACATTGAGATAGGATTAACTAGACATCTAATAAAGTATATTCATCAATGCTGGCAAAAACAATGATAAAGAATGAAAAATGAAATTGGGAAATGTTATCGGCCAAAGCCAGCTAGCTGTTAACGCCACCAATGTGATCATGTGTTACAGGCTTGCAATAAAACAAAGATCAGTTACAGGTCCTCAATCCTCATGAAGAGTGATAGTTGCGGAGCCGAAAATGGGACATCATTCTATATGTAATCGGACTACTTTAAGTGCAAGGAGTCATGTCATGTACAAAACGCACACCCACATTAGGCCCCCCAACAAGGTGATGCCTCTAGAATTTTTGTTCTGCTGTATTTTTCAAATTTTCTGCCAATATCATTGAAATGGAAAGTCAGTATAAGGGGTCTAGTCTTAGGTACAATTCACAAGACTTAGTGCATGTATATAATCTTTATATATGTGATCATAATCCTTATCTGTATATATAAAGCTTTGTGATTTACTGTTGACTTATGCCTCATTATACATCACATATTGAAATTTTTAATATTTTATAATATTGTAGGGTTTAATTTTACAAACTTAATACAAATATTAATAGCTCACGTTATTATTTTAAAGACACGTTTTTATGTCCAAAAAAAACACACATTTTTTATTTTTCATGCTCATTGTGTGGCGTTGAGTAATTGAATCCTTTTAAAACTGTTGCACTGATATATGAAAGAAAAATGATAAACATTAAAAGTAAGATAACTCTCTTGAACTTTGTTTAAAACAAAATAAAGGATTAGCTAGATACACGGTTATGGAAAAAGTATAGTGAAACGTCTACAAATAATAATGTGACACCCGCACCCACTCCACTTGAAATTAGCCAAGTGCATGTGGTACAGCAAGCCATCCAATCCAAATCTTCTTTTTCTCAAGTGAAGTTAATTAACAAGAACAAATTATAGATTTGCTTTTCTTTTGCTTGCTTTTTCTAAGTTTTCCATGCGAAGACTAATGTGGGGTCTTGAATTAAGCTAAGTGGTGGAGATTCAATTTGGAAGGAGAAAAGATCAGGACCCACTGTTCTCTTCAAATATCGCTCATCTAACTTAGATGTTGACTCCATGATTTGATCATAATCAATCTTGCATGTGGACCTATATATGATTATGCATGCTAAAGAAATAAAGTTGCACGCTGTCAAACTCTGGAATTTTTCAAAAATCATTTTTCTTTTGGGAATTTTTTAAAAATCTTTTATTTTAATTATTACATGATTTTAATCTTAGATCCCATAATTACATTGCATCCGTTCCTCCTTAATCTCTGAAAGAAACAATGTTTAGCAGCTCTCTAATCAACACTTTTTGCTTGGTATTTTATAATTAGCTGCTTAATTATGGAATGTACTTTTGTTCTTTATATTATTTTTCTCACTCACACACACACACACATATATATATATATTTTTTTTGTAGATGATGCTTTCAAATAGATATTGTATTCTTCTTAATTATAGAGTAAAGAATAGTTATAAAATTATTTACTTATAAAATTATCTTTATATATCATAACGAAGTTTCATTTATTTTTTAGTTTGACAAATATTTGAAAACAATATATTATACATTTCAAATTTTCATTGTAATTCAACTGATCACTTTTGTTACCACAACAATGTCATTTGATAATCAATTAAGTTTTGTTAAATTACACTAAATATAAAAATTAATCGTTTGCTAGATGTTATAAATATGTCTGAATTAACCCTAAAAATAAAATATCTGATTGATTTTTATATATGAATAAAACTGCTTAATTGATAAATCTCGATCTCTTGAGTTAGGTTTATTGACCAAAAAGTACTAGGAAGTATGAGAGGCGGAGAACGAAAACGGTCACAGGCGCTTCACTTTTTGAGACAAAAAGCAAAAGAATTAAAATACAATTAATTAACATTTTGTGCATTTCTAAAGAACCAGTTGAATTGTGCACTGTGTAATCAACATATTTTCAAAGTTTTTCGATGGATGGTCATCGATCCAATGGCATCTAAATTCTAAATTATTGTGTGTATGGAAACTTGAGAAAAATAGTAAGAAAAAAAGTAGAAAAGGATGAGAAAGACAAAAGAATCAAAATCAAGCACACAATTTTCGCAGCTAAAAAATATCACCAATCACTAATAAATCTTTGTTGCAAGTGGGGAGGACATGTATCTTTTTTCAAATCAAATAGAGGTGGATTGATTGGTATAGGTCCCTTCAAAATCAAGCATGGATTTGGAATTTGGAACTTTTGTGTGACAAAATCAAAAGGAATTATCATGAGCTTATTTTATATCAAATCAAAGCATAAAAAACAGAACTTCTAAAATGGGCATATATAGATAACACAATCCTTAATTTTTAAGATATTGTGACATTTATATTTCAAAAAAAAAAAAAAAAAGGATATTGTGACATTTATTGATAATGAGCTATTTTATATATTGTATCTTTGATTTGTCGTTTGAGATAATTACTGGAATTTGTTTTGAAAATATAAAATTTAAAAATGAAATTTATATTATTTCTCAAAACCACTTAATAATTTAAAATTTCGAAAGTTACAAACAATTGGACCTTCTTGTATGACATTTATATAATATAGAGATAATCTCAAAAAACCTATTATACTTTATAATAATATTAATTTTAAAACCCATAATTTCATTTTTATCTAAAATCTCTCTCAACAATAATAATAACACTTAAAATACATTGTAAAAGCTTATAAAATGATAATAATACTCTTAATGGTTATAGATCGATGATGAAGTCATATAAGGGGTAAAATGGATTTTTTGTTAATTTGTTAATGTTAAGAGAATTTTGGATAAAAAATAAACCTTATATGGTAAAATGAATATTTTTATAAATTATATTATTTTTTTGGAATTATCCCTAATTCCCAATAATATATCATATACACAAATACTGCAATTCCCTTTTTTTAATAAATTTTAGATTAGGCCTTTAGATTAACTAACCCTATAATTAATCCGTTAAAAAACAAAATAAGCCTATAGTTAACTTTTCCAATAAAAATTAGATCAGGCTTTTGCGGTTTAATGATCAATTAAGACCTACAAATAGCAACGAGTAAAAAAAGTTGTATGCATTCTTATTAAACAAAACCCGCCATTAAAAGTGGAACAACTTTCCAACAATGAACCCTAACAAAGAAATTTTCAATCTTCGATTCATTGAAAAATAAAGTGGGTTTAAACTTTCTTAATTACCCTATAATTAACTAACTAATTAAAGATTGACCAACCCTTAAGTGAAAAGTTGAAAAGGTGATTGATTAATCGTTAATTGATATTGATTGCACTTGCATGAGATCGAGGAGTGAGATTATGAGAGGGGGCCATCTATGACAAAATGGCAAAACACCATTTTTCTTCTCCTTTTGGTTTTTCAAATTTTCATTTATTGAAACCGTGTCACACACACACACCATTGTAGTAGTAGATGCATAGGTATATAGCAAGCTGTGTTGTTTCTCTCTGCTTTCTTTCTTTATGTCTGATCCATCATGAAACTGTTGATAGAAAGGACGTAAAGTGAATGTATATAAAATTGTATATAATTATATATGAGAAAAGAGAAGAAATAAAAAAGAAGAAAAGCAAAAATTTGTAGCTTGAAAATGGGAGTTGGAGTTGGCTGGACCTAGGTAGGCTTTTTCTGTCCAATTGTAAAATCTATCTACATTATACTCTCTCTCGTTCCTTCTCATACTCCACTTCTCACTGCAGTGACGTCTCTCCACTTTTGGGCTTTGCTTTTATTCTTACGCTGTCATGACGGATTCGCGTACTACACGCCTCCTTTCTCTCTCTCTCTCTCTCTCTCTCTCTCTCTCTCTCTCTATATATATATCTTTACTCTCCAAACCCTAACCCTAACTTTAACCCCTAATTACCTAACCATGACTGGACCCCCGTCTTCTCTTTCTTTTGTTTTATGTTTTTGTTTGTGTGTATGCATGTGTACTTCCATCTCAAACTTGCATAGTATATTACCTCCTATGATATAAATCATATGATAAGAAATAAAACAAGTGCTTTGAACTTTGTGGGCTGTCGGGATGGTTGCGTTCCACTTGCTCGCACTTTGTCATGGACAAGGTTTAAGTTTATATACCCATTAAATGTGGTTATTTTTCTATAAAAATATTGATAGACTTTTTCTTAATTTAAGATTAGACTTTCAGATTATTCTTTAAATATAATCTATCTGTAGATTTTGGTGGACATCTGACTTAGTATCACGGGATATATGTTAAAAAAAAAAAAAACAAGTGCTTTGAAAAACAAAGGCATAATTAATTAAGAAAAATAGTAACTAATAAATTCAATCCCATAGAATGTATATGTAAAAGAAATACATCAATTAAAAAATTATTGTACTTATATAAGAAATATATAATGTAAATAAGCATACTATTTAAGTTGTATACGGTAATTAATGATGTATTTATTTATAGTTAAAATAACAATATACTTTTCTTTCACTTTTTCTTTTCTTTTTTTAATCATTTTTTTATTTTTTATAGAGGTTTAGTCTCATTATATATTATAATGTAGGAATAGGTGCAACGCGAAAGAGAAAATTGAAATAGAAATGTGAGAAAAATGAAGGTAGAATAGTAAGTGGGGCAACAAGCCAACAACACAATTGTTGTGTGTTTCTTTTTTTGCGTTTTTTTTTTTTTTTTAAAAAAAAGGTAGGTGGTGGGAATTGTGATAATTTGTATGGGTGTAAATTTGCAATATTTAAAATTTTTTTGAGATTGGGCAGAGGATAAATCCATGTTATCATTTGTCTTTGATCATATTATATAATATAAATAATCAATATATTGTTTGTAACGTGAACTCTTATCGGAATTATAAAATGATACAAGGAAAAGATGTGCACTTAAAGGTACCTCAGAAACACCAAGTCTTTTCTCCTCAGAAGCACAGAATTTGGATTCTCATCACTTGATGTCCACCTCAGTCCTTTTACTTCTCTCGAGTACAAAACAAGAGTTCGGGTCTTCTTAATTTCTAGCTTAACTTTTATAATCCAGTGGCGCACAAATGGTTAGGACTACTTGTACAATTTTATTTTTTTATTTTAACACTCTGTCCAATTAAACTATCATAAAAGAAGTTTGAAATTAGAATAAAGCCTGCCTGCATTAAATTTCTTAATGACTTTAATTAAGGTCAAATCTGTATCTCAAAGTGAAAGACGGATTTGATTATCTGTTTAGCTGTCTGTGTGTAGGGTAAATCAATCGGGACAGGCCAAGGGTAGAAGGCTGGTCGATTCTATACAAGTTGATGGGAAATTTGGATGGATAATATGCATATTCTCCTTTGCAGTCCAGCGCTGCTGAAAATTCCCACGTATTGTCAAGTTCTACAACATTCATTTGACTCAAAGGTTTGTTATAGACTGTAACATTGTTTCAATTTTTTCTACGGTTAGTCAAGAATTGCATGGATTAAGTTTTGGAAGAGTTTAACTTCACATTTCTTCATGCTTTTGTCGGTTTGACTACTAATTTTGCTTCATTAAAATTTAGCGCAAAGTTTTGGTAGAATTAAACATGACTCCTGTTCCCCATTACCTCCAAGAATTTGTCATCGGAGATTATGTCAAACAATAAATATCGCCTCTAATTGCGATTGTGTGCATGTTTTTCTTTTTTTTTTAAGCAACGATTGTGACATGTTTACACATTGTCCACGCACCAACAGTAAATTAAACCGTCCTTCAACTAGACTACAATGCCAAGCCAAATCATATAAGAACACACAGAGATCATATGACTCTCTTGACAGTTGATTCCAGACAATCTTGATGTTTCACCTCCAAATTTAATTAAACATTGACAGAACAATCAAATAATTGTTAAAATTATGCAGTCTAATCAATATATGAGTGGCATAATTAGAAATATTGTAATGTAGTGTAGAAATGTGTGCCATGGATATAAATATATATATAGATATAACCTAAATTATAGGCATTAAAAAGCCCAACCAAAGTAAGATTCTTGCATTGTAACGTTGAAGATAACACGTGTGGTTACGGACACAAATAAAACCAAACTGGATCAGTATAAAATATATACAAAATAAAACAAATGAAGGAAAGGGTGAAGTTACAAAGATGCTATAGTACGACACTGTGAGAATATCAACTAGTACACATAGATGGAGATTCTTCGAGCTGGATCTCTCTCTCTCGGACCGTGAAACAACAGGGGGGTCCTCCTCTTCCCTCTAGCTAGCGAGTGAAGATAGTGGAAAGATGTGAAATAATAAAAAAAAAAACCATAAATATATCACACACATATATAGTGTATTGATTAGGTGTATATACTGATAGGGGGACAAAGAAAAAGAGACAATTTGTTCAACTTGATTGGAATTTGGAGCTGTTTTCCATGGCTCTTGACAGGAGAGAATTAATAGAGAGCTATAGAATTGATAGAGAGCTACAGAGGGCTAGCAAAGCTCAGCTATGCAACCCTCCTTTAACATATCACCGAGACACGCAGGGACATACAGGGATGGAGAAAGACTAAGAGAGACTTGAGAGAACGTGGAAGAAGAGACATTCGGACTGTCCCACTTGCTTTAGCAGCTTTTTTTTTTGGGATAAGTCTGATTCCGGCCCTATAATTTGATATAATAACAAAAAATTCTTCTAACTTCAAAAATCATTAAAAATCTCTTATAATTTGATGTAACAACAAAACAAACCTTTATTATTTATAAAAAAATAATTAAAAATTTTCTTAATGATTTTTAAAGTTAAAAAGATTTTTGAGCTGTTTCTATAAATGATAAAAAGTTTTTTTCTAACTATTTTTATAAGTTACAGAAATTTCAATGATTTTTTAAATTATATAATTTTTTTATTATTACATCAAAGTATGAGGGAAACTTAAACTTATTATTATTATTTTTTTAAGGGTGAAATGAAACCCCACTTCTTCTTGGCAAATAATTACAGATTAGATGCTGCTGTGACTGAGACTAATAATGAGAGTGAGAGAGAGAGAGAGAATAATTCTTTCTTTTTAAGAGTCATAGGAAAAGATTTTTTTGTCAGCGTGCCATAATTTTTACTTAGACCTAACCTTAGCAAGAGATCATGGTGATTTATTTTATTGCCCTATTTTTCTCTCACAATCTCGAAGAGTAGGGAAGAATGAAGATTAGGAAGCATTTATTTCGATATGTTAGATTTTAACATTTAGACTATTAAATTTATATTATGTGATGTCAAATCAAATTAATAGTAGGATGTAATGAAGTTATTTATGTAGAAAACACCTAAAATCAGAAGATGTAATCCCTCTTCCTATTTAGATATTAAATTTATGTCATAAGATAAAAACTATAATATAATTAGTTATCGTATCTCGTTGTAATGAGGCAAAATTTATATGTATGTATATAGCCTTAAACCATTAGCTGATTATGTTTTCCTTTCACCATCTAAACACATACTCCCATATTATTTCATTTAAGAAAAGTTAGACAATCATAATCATAATTTGTGTTATCTTGTACTTTGTATCAACCTCCAATAATTTGTTAGTTTTTGTCAACCCATATAATATAAAGTATTAAAACTTACATATACTTAATCCATTAAATACATTTAAAAAATAGTCGACCAACATCCACCAATAATGATCGGGTGAGACTTGAGAGAGAGAGAGGTGTGAGAAAATGGGTAATCACATTGAGTGAGGTTGGGGGGTTGATTTGGGTTGGCGAAGAAGATAAAATGATGAGTGCGAATATTAAATTTGAGTAGACAGATTGCCATCAAAACAAAAACCAAGTAGAGTAAAATAAAAAAAAAAAACAAAGAAAATAAAGAGAGTTTACACAGTTTAGAGAGAAAGTAAGTGATTTCGTGCCCCAAAAACCTTTCCCTCTATCTATCTTTATCACAAGTGGAAAAATCCCTCTTCTTCGCTCTTCATCGATTTGATCGTTCTCCTCTCTCTCTCTCTCTCTCTCGTTCTTTTGCTACAAAAATTTTCGTCAAAAGCTTTCCAAAAAAAAAAAAAAAAATTTCGTCAAAATATTTATATTTTTTTGTTTGTTCTTTTGCCAGTAATGGCAGTGCCTGAGTTGCAGTGCAAGAAAAGGGACAGAGAGTTTTCATCGGGAAGGTAAAGGTTTGCCTTCTCTCTCAAAAGATAACATCAACCACCGTTTCTTTTCTATTCTATCTATATCTCTCTGTGTACAGCGCGTGCGTTCTCTGTTATTTATCAGAAACAGGGAGAGAGAGAGAAAAAGAGGAGGGAGAGAGTTAATGTTGTTAATGAGAACAGAAGGATAAACAAACAACAAAGAGACACTCAACGAAAAGAAAAAAAAGGAGAAACTGAGAAACTGAGAGCAGGCTTTGCCAGAGAGACACCCAAGAGAGTAAAACCTACAAAGATAACAAAACTGACTACCACTATCAACCACTGTTTAGGATTTCTTTAAAAAGGCTGATTGTTGTGAAGCATAAATCTCGGGAGAGAAAGAGCTTGCGTAGGAGAGAGAAATATAGCGAGATAGGTTGGGTAGATAGATATATAGAGAGAGAGATGGTTGATGTTGGTGTTGGTGCTGTTGTTTTTGCTATATAGCAAAGCCAAAGTGAACAACAACTAAAAAAGAGAGAGATAAGATAGTGAGAGAGAGAATTAAAGAGTGAGAGAGAGAGAATGGAGGGTGGTTCTAATAGCACTTCTTGTATGATGGCTTTTGGAGACAATAGTAATGGACTATGTCCTATGATGATGATGATGCCTCTCATGACTACTTCTCATCAACAACAACATCAGCATCATCATCATCATCAACAACAACATCAACATCACCATCACCATCATCATCTTGATGCAGACTCAAATACCCTATTTCTTCCTCTACCTCACCAAAACCAACACTACCGCATTAGCAGTACTAGTGGCTCTTCTATGATTCTTGACGATACCATTAACAATACCAACAACAACAACAAAGCGGGGTATTATTTCATGGACACCAACAACAACGATGGCCTTTCTTCATCTTCTTCTTCTTCTGTCAAGGCCAAGATCATGTCTCATCCTCACTACCACCGTCTCTTGGCTGCTTATGTCAATTGTCAAAAGGTTTCCAAATTTATTTTTTCATTTGTTTTGGTTTCGTTTTTAGTTACTTTTGCGTGTTAACTAATTCTGTTCCAAGATAAAGAAAGGTCAAAACCCTTTTGAGTATATATTATGATGGAGACACACGACAGTCTTTAGTAGTCTTGTGTGTGTGTATATTTTTTCATTATTATTATTATTATTATTATTTCTGATAAAGAGGAACATATACCATATTGAGCAGGTAGGAGCACCACCTGAAGTGGTGGCGAGACTGGAAGAAGCATGCGCCTCTGCAGCTACAATGGGCCCGGCTGGCACGGGTGGTATAGGAGAAGATCCAGCCTTGGATCAGTTCATGGAGGCTTATTGTGAGATGCTGACCAAGTATGAGCAAGAGCTTTCTAAACCCTTCAAAGAAGCCATGCTTTTTCTTCAAAAAGTTGAAAGCCAATTCAAAGCTCTCACCGTTTCTTCTTCAAATTCTGGTGATAATATTTCTCTTTCTCTCTCTTTCTCTTTCTCATCATGCATGTGTGTGTGTCTTCAAGATCATGTAGCTAGGTTTTTAATTAACAACATAGGTGAGCTTGTTTTCAACAAAGGGGTTGCTTAGTCTTCTTTGTTCTTTACATTTTCAATTTATTTACTATGTATTTTTGTATAGGTGTTCAAACTGTACGATTTTGCTATACTAGGGTACACATCAAGAGTAGTAAATATTGCTACTTTGATTCTCTTCTTGGTGTTTGTGTGTTTCCATGGGCAATCTTATTGGTTTTCTTGTGATTCCTTCCTCCTGTATTGGTGTGTATGTTTGAAAAAGATTTTTTAACCTTTTTTTGGAATAGAAGAAATTATACCTGGCTATGAAAGTTGACTGTGAGATGCATGGCTAACTTATATATAACATGGTTTTGTATTTATTATTATTCTCTTGAAGATAGTGAACTATTTTTTTGAGAGTTAAAGCTAGCGAATGACATTAACCCGGTTGGGAAGAAAAAGTTACAGTATGAGTATCAGATTGTTTCTTAAGCCAGCAAGGGAAGTTAACTTTTGGACATAATGGAAAGCAACATTTTTTTGTTTTGAAGAAGGAAAGCAACATTTAATTTCAAGAGCAATAATAATTATATGAATAAGTCTTTTAAGAGTGATTGATTAGATTGATCCAATAAGTGTAATTATAATTTGAGCTTAAAAAATTTCGATTGGTGTGCCATATGATTATGCTTATTATCTCACCCTCATGAAGAATTTACGGTCAACTAAACATAATAATATGATCTCTTTGAACCTGAGCGTCCAGATTTTCTAAAAGTGGTACACAAGCCTCAAGAAATACATGCTGCTAGGTTTTGCTAGTGCAGATATGGAATGGAGAAGACTTTGGTACATTGGATCTATATATATATATACATCCATCTATTAAAACTATATTATATGTGTGGCATAATTTTCCCTGGTGGTTCTGCATACATTTGATGTAGAGAAGATTTCTAAGCATGAATCTTTCATATATAGGGTTTGGGTTGACTAAAGTGAGTTTTTGGGGTCTGGGAGTGCATATATCATCTGTATGGAAAGTGTTGTGTTGCACTCAGGAATTGAAGTTTCATTTCAACCCAGCCTTTTTGCATCTCATAGCCTATAATCACTCAAACTAGTTAGTTTGAAAGATATGAATTATTAACTCAAGTAGATGGAAAAGTACTAAAAACTAGAACATGATCATCTCTTTGAAATTTTATGAGATGTGTAAAAAAAATTAGCCAATAGAGATTATCAACACTGGTCAAAACTTAGTGACTTTTGAAATTAAGTGATGAATATTCAATGGTAGAAGAAGTGGATTATGGTTTTTGAAACCCTTCCGCTAGGGGCTGTAAATGACAAACCATTTTTCGATTATACCACTCCCTATATGCGTACTGTAATACATTGGTGTATAGTATATGTCACTTAGGTTTTGCATATAAAAATAATAATATTAGACTTAGTCTGCAAGTAGAGTGTATGCATAGGAACTTGGTCCTTAAAGCTCCTACCATCACTCAATTACCGGCTCATATTTTATTAATCTCCTTCTGACACAAGGGCCATGGGGCTGGAAAACCCTAAACCCAATATATGAACCAAGTCTATTGCTTGAATGTGTTGGTGATAAGGACTTCTATAAGAGGTTTTCCATACATGATAAACAAGACCATCATATATGAGTACTGCTGTATGAGAAAGAGTAACCAAAAATTATATTATTACATATGTGATTTCTTTATCTTGGTCAGAATGCTTGAAGTTGTTTTATTTTGATAAACATTTATATCTTAAAGATTTACTATGCTTCTATGTCCTATATACATGAAGTGTTTTCATTTGAAGGTTTCCCCTTATACAGTTAAAATTACAAGTACTTAGAAAGCATTCTCAATTAGGGTTAGTACTTGTTGGTGAGGTTATCATCATTAGTCTTGTCCCAGGCAGTATGTTTGCATGATGTTCCATAAATCTTAAAAATGTGCATTCACATCTTACGTGACTTCGGTGTTTGAAACTGTTTGATCAAGTTTTTTACTCTTTTAGAGCAATAAATATTAGTTGAGTTGTTTGCCAGTGGATTAAAATTACTTCATATATGGTTCTACTGTACGAAAGAACAAATTTTAGAAGCAAAATATTCCAGGGTGTTGCACTCTTTATTTTTTTTTTGTGGACAATTTCCTGGCAACTTCTTGTAAGTGATCTTTAATTATTGTGAAAATTGTTCGCCTCTGAAAACAGTTAGGACAACCCTCAAATGCATTGATTGAATATCAGAAGTTTAGATTTGTTTTAATGGATTACAGTGATTTCTATGGAGTTGTTTCATGCAAGGTGTTAACTATAGTTTATATGCCATCAGCGTCAGCTCTTGGTGAGACAATGGATCGAAATGGTTCATCTGAAGAAGATGTTGACGTGAATACAGACTTCATAGATCCTCAAGCTGAAGATCAGGAACTGAAAGGTCAGCTTCTGCGTAGGTACAGTGGATGTCTAGGTAGTCTTAAACAGGAGTTCATGAAGAAAAGAAAGAAAGGGAAGCTGCCCAAAGAAGCCAGACAACAATTGTTGGATTGGTGGAGCAAACATTACAAATGGCCTTACCCATCGGTATCTATATACACACTCAATATACTGCAACTTTGTTGATCATGAGTTAACTCATAACTTTAGTTGATTTACGCCTACAAAAACCCCGTAACGTAGAACCGAAGGCAGCCTCTTTGTTGTCCTTCAAATTGTATCAAAATGTAGATACGTGGAACACTAGCTAGTTCTCTACCTCATTTGTTTAGAACTTGAATTACATTGGCATGCATTTCATATCTTTGCCAACTTTTGCTCGAAGTCATATGTTATCTTCGTGATCAATATGAAATTTTACTTGTGAATAGGAATCACAGAAGTTGGCGCTTGCAGAATCAACTGGACTGGATTCAAAGCAAATAAACAACTGGTTTATAAATCAAAGGAAACGACATTGGAAGCCTTCAGAGGATATGCAGTTTGTGGTGATGGATTCTGCACATCCTCATTATTACATGGACAATGTTTTGGGCAATCCGTTTCCAATGGATATCTCTCCTGCACTCCTTTGAATCAATTAATTGAACCCTCTAGGTAGCCTCTCTTATGTTCTATGATGCTGAGAGTATTTATAGTTCATGTAGTTTACTTATTTATAAGCTTAATAGTAATTAATACATGAATTATGTATCTTATTATCGTATGCATGCCAAGGTTGGTATGCATATGAGGAGGCTGTTTATAATTTAACTAAAGACTCTTTAAATTACTTGACTAGCGAGATGAATTTGTTTATATCTTCTTTTTGTCACAGAAAAACGTACGGAACAGGTTAGTTAACTAGTTAAAACTAGTTTATTACTGTCATTAATTAAGTTCAAACTGCATGCTTTCCATACAAAGGATTATATGAATTGTAATTTTATGTGTAGTGCGATTAATATACATGCATATATATATATATATATGTTCTGTGGAAGTAGGTGTTTAAATGTACAAGTAATTAATAAACATTTTTATGTATTTTTCGACGTATTTATGACTAAATGAAGTTAAAAAGAAAAAACTTATTCTTAATTGAATAATGGGATTTAAAATATGATGAATTTTAGTAGCTGTTAATAGAATACAGTTCTTATATGATACGTCTATTCAGTACGTAAGAATTATATGTTAATTGATATGTTTCTATTGGCTGTGTGATCGTTCTATTTGAACGAAAAGGACTGCAGTGAAGCGTTTAAAGGCACAATTATCTATCTTTTGAAGATCGCGAATGCATGCAGCTAACCCATAATATACTGTAAACCGTCGTCTATTCAGTATGCAAGAATTATATGTTAATTAATATGTTTCTTTTGGCTGTGTGATTGTTTATTTGAACGAAAAGGATTGCTTTGAAGCGTTTAAAGGCACAATTATCTATCTTATGAAGATCACGAATGCATTAATCATTGGCATTGTAGCTAACCCATAATATAATGTAAACCGTCAAAATATATATATATACACGCACTAGTGTAGATGCCGATAAAGAAAAACATGTACACACAAAGTAAACCTCTTATAAAATTCAATGTCAAATAAATATAAAGATAAATAACAATTAAGAAAATTTAAACAGCTATAAGAAACCAAAAACTGTAAAAAGTAATTTGAATATTATAAATAATACAACATCGAAATAGATTTGATAGGATTTATTTATCAAATCAAATATTACATTAGCGTGATCTAAATAGCTACTTAAAAAATATGACATTCTTTTGTTATGAATAAAGTAAGGGCCACACCTTCATCACCAATGCGAAGAGAATACTTTCACTAGGAGGTGCTTTGAAGGCCATTCGAGAGTTTCTAAAGAATCAAGACTTCCCTTACATGGAACAGGAACCAAAAAAACTCCTCAATCAAGTATATAAAAAGTTCACAACAGAAAATTGCTAAGTCAATAGTGATAACAACAGAATCCCAAATATACCAAGACAGTTCCAAAAGAAAGTATTCAACCTCAAGAAAAATTTCCCTAATGATCATAGTTTCACGACGAATGAAAATTGTTTAAACTAAAAAAGAAAGAAAATTGTTTAAACAAAAAACAAAGTTGGGAATGACTTGCACAATAGAAAGACTTTTATAAATTTTCTAATTTTATTGTCTTCAAAAAAGGTAAGTCAATGGATATTATAACCACGGTCCAATAAGGTTATAGTAGTAGAAAGTTTTTATTCAGTCTGATAATTACTTATATTCCAATTACTACATCACAATTGGTATTTAGAAAAAAAAAAGCAATAAATATTAAAACCTAATGTGATATAAAATTGTAATCGAACTCTAGTTAGGAGACAAATCAGAATGAGAATTACTTTTAATTTTAAGATATACATACACAGTTACATAAGACAGTAATATTAAAATATATGGAGTAGTGTCACCCATTCATAAACTATATATAGATATATATAGATATATATATATATATATATATGTATTCAAAATAATTCTTTAAAACCCGTTCTTGTATGCAAATGATTATTTTCTATGATAAGTATAACAAGACACATGCTAGATGGAATCATGTGAAAACATTTTAAATTTTAAATTTTTCCTTCTAATTCATATTATAAATATGTTCTCATTTGGTTTACGGTGAAAGGATGGACACAAGATGACAATATGGTACGTGAATTATGTGTAAAATCATGAAATTTTACTTTTCTCCTGCCAATCCAAAATCCATATAATAAATTTCTTCTCATAAGGTATAATTGTGAATGTGAATATACTTTGCTTGGTGTTTCGATGTATTTTTGTTGTTTTAAATAATAAAGAGGTGAGAGCCAGAAACTCCGAAAACTGACTTGACAAGTATGGGCATTGAAATAGGTTAGTTGAGCCTTCGCGCAAGTTAGCCTGGGTTTGTCAGTTTTGGGCCTCCAGTGTGAAGCAAGATCAATGTTGAACAGCTCAACATGTAGGCACTTAAATGCCCTTTCCGGCCCAGGCAGGTCTGATTTTTTTTTTTTCTTAATTGTTACAATTAATTAATTAGAACATTGGGCGCATCGTATATAATTCGGACTCCCAACCTTGGAGTATAAGGACCAACCTCGTCCTTTTTCGATGGACAAAGGTGAGTCATGACAAATGCTTTAAGGTTTGTTTATATATCTTGATAAATTTCTAATCGCCTCAATGAAAAACAAATCTCGAAAGCTACAAATAACCAAAGTGGCCAAACCTTTTTAACTATAGAAGTTGTCTACAAATGAGAAGATCGTTCATCATCTATCTGTATATGTATAGACAGTCATAAATCATAATCTCACACACACAACCACGTACACGAGAATAGACCTGCCATCGATTGTAAGAACAAAATGGATAATTATCAAAGATTGGGAATCACATGAATCAACCTCATTAATATGTCAACCAGTCACACAAAAACCCACTTCCATGTATGTAAGTAATAACACACTCTTGGGTTTTTTTTTTTCTTTTTTTTTTCTTAATCTTTAGTTTTGACACAACATTTTCACTTAACAATAAGCAGATGAGAGTGACTGGAGAGGAGACAATAGCTTGATTAGAATTTCTGGATGACAACCGAATTCCCGAGTCCTGCCTGCTCTATTGTCTGTGTTCGATCAGAAAGGAGTTTAGGAGGGAATCCCATCATCTGCAGCTGATAATTCCTTGCAGCACCAGGCCTTGATGCATCAATGAAGCCGTGAATGTCATTGATGGTATGGTGTAAATTGAAGTGTGCTATCATGCGGGTGCCATCGGACAACCTGATCTGAATTGATGTTGATGGCAGATTTTTGTCCACCACCAGGCCCTCAGATGGGGGTGGAGCAGTGTTGAGAGGAGTGTCATTGGTTGTTTGGGGTGCAGCTGAAGTACTGCTGCTACCTAGAGTTCTTCCAACACCTTGAAATGGAACATGACGCTTTTCTGGTTCCTGAAACAAAACAAAAGATACGGATGATGGAGGCATTGCATTGACACCTTTAAAAAATGAAATATTTTGCATCAATATGCATATGAAAACAACACAGTTCAGATAAGAACTGAATATTGGCTACAAGGATCAAAGTTAGATGCTTACAGGGCACTTCTCATCCCTCCTTATCAGATTGACATGAACTGAGGACCTCCTATCTGCAGGTTCTAGCTCTTTTGGACACTCGGACTTTCTGATGCTCTGCAGTTTAAAAATAACAACCTCATAAATAAAAGTATCACCACTAAGTAAACATTAATACTCTGAAAGGTAAACACAAGACCAACTCAACATGTGTAAATTATGAAGTAACCAGTAACAGTTAGAAAGAATACGACAAAAGCACACAAAATGAGCAAAGAAAACATACAACACAAGATGGACATGTAAATCTCATTGTAACTTTGTTTGACACTACCAATAATATGCTCAGCATAAAAATAAGTGAGTAATCATTATCACCAATTCAACAATATAACAATATAATTTATTTTCTCTTTTGTATTTCACTTCTTCCTATCACATAGAGCCTTAAATGTTATACCTCTAAGAAAGATGCATTTTCAGGATCATCCAACCTCCTTAAGGGGCCATCATTTACAGTGAAACCATTGCTCCAGAAAACAATGTTGTGAATCACAGGCTCAGGCTGCTGAGGAGCAGATGGTACAGTTTCCCCTGTCAGTAGCCTACCAGTTCCAGTAAAGCTTCTGGAGCTTGAGGATGGATGAAGATGCTCAAGAGGCCCTTCTACAGCTCCCAGTTCCCTAGCTTGATTGAAAATAGCATCCACGTCATTAGGATTACCCTTTGAAGGATCTTGGACAAGCATACCACTGCAAAGATTAAATCATAGATGTTAGCCATGCAATACAACCTGCAATATATGGTGGAAAATGGTTATACTTAGAAAAACTGATAAAATTGACCTCCATACGTTAGCAGAATCAAGCTTGATATTAGTTACTTAATTCTATCTTTGAAATAATTGGAAAACATATTACCTAAACTTGAGCACATAATGGTTTCAGAATTATAAGCCGTTTACGAAAGTCATAATGAATTCTCATCCTAAATGCAGTGTTTGGCATAACCTTACTCATCCTAAATGGCTTGATTATAGTTAAAACTATTGAAAGCAAACCTACACATCACAAGAATAAGCCAATCAATTCCACTAACTGCTTGGTGTTTGCGAAACCAACAACAAAAAATACAAGAGCTGAGCATTTCCTACATTTCAACACAATAACTTCAAGTAGTAGAGCCATAAGAAAAAAAATTCAGTCAGACGAGCGTTATTAACTCACGACATCCTGTGGCTACAAGTTCAGAATAATAACGGATTACAGTCATCACGTTATTAGACCAATTCGTTCAGAGTGCACAACGAATCTCCTATCTATCTAGACGACAGTTGGGCTGTTGACTGGTGACTGCAATATGAGACATCTGTTTCCATATCCGACTATTGTCTATTGCAACAATAGAAGCCCTTGGTTACCAAATATAACCAAACGCCACATGTTCACATTTGAAACGTAAAACATAGAAACCACATCCAAACAGACCCAAAATTTCAACATGCACAAAACATGTACTCACGTAATTCGTAAGGAGGATAATTCAACTGCCACTATAATCCTCACCTTTCGAATCCTCTCCGTATAACCTCAAAAGTCCAAGTCCCAAAACATACACTCATATCTCCAACTAGCGAACTAATACGAACATGAACTCCCAATTTTTCACATACACATCATCAAAACTCAAAATTTCAATCTTCAATTTATCCACAGAAACACAACACCACAAAATACAATCCAATACTATGTATATATGTATATAAATATATATATGCTCAACAATCAACAATCAACAAAGACACAGAATTTAATCTGATCAAATTGAACAAAAGAGAGCAAAAGAGCTCAAATTTTCCAATAAAACAAAGCATAACGTAATTCAGCGATATGCGACTATCAAGAATCGATAGTGTTTCAAATTCAATTGAAAGAAAAATGATCGTAAAAGAAGAGCTAGGGTTTTAAAAAAGAAGAAGAAGAAGCAGACCTCTTCTCGCCACCAGTGTAGTACTCTTGAGGACCGCCGGAGTCGGAGTCGGAATCGGAGTCCGCTCCGGAGTGGCGGTTGAGATCGGAGAGCGTGCGTATGCCGCCGGCGCGGCTGCTCGAAGGTTTGGATGTTTTCTTGTCACGTGACGCCATTCGATTGGTTGTGTTGTGTTTTTTTTTTCTCTGATCGATTAATTGATTGACTGATTGAAACTCGTAGACGCCGAGAGAGCGAGAGAGAGAGATGATTTTTTGGGTTTCAAGCAGAGGTCTTTTTATTCGAGATTCTTTCACGCTCCTATGAGCGCGTGGCAGAAATGTTGTTGTTGTTCTCTTCTTGGGAGAAAGAAATAAGATGTGGTGCGCCTCAGTTTGCAGCGTGTTCCGCTGTCAAAACGATTATTTATTTATTTATTTTTTCAGTAAATTTGTAATATTTAAAAAAACGTCCCTTATATTTAATTACATAATTACATTTATATTACACACTTGATCGAGTCGTGGACACTTCAACAAAGAAAGCTCAATAATAGACTGATGTCGGCTCTACGGAGACTAGCCAAAACGGCGTCGTTGAAGTGGCGCAACCTAGCCGCCTCACGTGCTCCGCCGCTTCTCCTCCCTCACCGCCGTAAGCTTATCCTCCGTCGTCTCTCCTCCACAAGTTCTTCTCTTTAGTTGTTACAAGAAAATATTACATACTGCTATGATCATGATCATATATATATCAGAAGTTACATGTTTATAGTTAATTGCAGTTGAAATCATGAATTTCATTCCCTAGAAAAAAAAAAAAAAGTTTGGATTTTTATACATTATTGATGCTTATGAGTCTCCGAGTGCTCTTGTTATTGTGTTTATATTATTGAATCTTGCCGAATTGATGCTCATGTTTTGCTTTTGTAGGATTAATTGAACATCAAATCAATTTAAATGCGTCGCGGAAATTGGTACCTGATGCTGCAGGACCTCACTTTATATGTCCTGCTATTCTAGCTGGTTTGTTTGGAGCTGGAGTGCTCAATTTTGCTTATGCGGATGCTGCTGAGGTGTTTGTTTGTGTTGTTTACACAATATGTGTTGAATGCGTGAATTATTGTGTAGATTATACACGTTGAGTGTGTTTTATTTCCTTTATAAGCTTTTGGTTTTTGTGTAGGGGTCGGCTGATTTTAAACCTCCATTGCCTGTGGAATCTTCTACGAGTTATGAGGACTTGGAAAAAATTGCGAAGAAAGAAAAGCGGCGGATTGAAGATTCACTCAGAGGAAAAGGAGTGCAGTATAGTGCTTATCCGAAGGTTACTGTGGCTGTTAAGGGCCAAAAGGTTGTTGCGGTTATTTATCTTGATGTTAACACTCTCGTATGCTTAGTTTGTATTATTTAGTATGAAAGTTGGTATGGACAATGCTAGTTTTCGTTTTTGTGTCTATGGGTTGGTACTTGGGGCATAGCAAGAGACGCTTAAATTCTTATGTCTGGAAACCTTTAAAATAGAAAGGTCACTGCAGCTAAGTCGTATGCAACTATGCATCGTACATTGTTGACACTCTGTGTTTTTCATTTTGTTTGCTTGAGACTTTTTGTTGAAGGCACTGTCTGTCACTAGCATCTGTCTCTATTCATCAAAGTTTTGTATGGGCATTGTAAGTTTGAGCATCTCCTCTTATTAATTCTTGGGATGAGGAGGGCGGAGGTGTTGAAAAAATGTAGGCTTAGTGAACTCTATGAGTTATGGGGTGCACCTTCTCAAATTTCCAGCCAACCTGATTTTGTTCTTTCTTTGTGGCTGTTGGTATATTTGATTATTAATACTTAAGTGATTGCTTGGTGAATATAGAATAGGCCATGGTAATTGCTTATATGAAAGTTGTATCTCACTAAAATATAAGGGAAATTAATGCCTCTGAAGTCACCTATAATAGGGTAACATTGCTTGTCAGCAAGTAAAAAAGTGAAGCAAGCATTTCTGCTGATCCTGTGTCTGTTATGAAAACAATCGGCTTTGTGATTATTGTAGCTTTTCTAGGACTGTTTTTATGTAAGTATTACTTATAGGTACACACACATAATTTTTCTTTTTATAATCATATTTTCTGTTTCCTTTTTCCAAAAATAGTTTGTATTTCATTTGCTATTAGTACTTTATATGATATTTATTGCTAAAGGAACTCTTATAGAAGTGTATGCTGTTTCATAGATAACCATCAAGTTCCAAGTACCTTCTGGATGTGAAGTTCCACAATTGATCGCAAACCTTGCCTCGCATCTTGGATTAAAGGTTGAAGAGAATGGTGGTGGTGGTTTAGCTATGTCATTGCGTGCTTGGGACAGGTTAAGCGAAACCATCAATTTTATCTCCTCAAATTGTCTTTTTCCATCCTTGCTGTGAATTTAGAAAATTTTTGTTTGTGCCTAAGGTTGGGTTGTATTTCTCATTACCTTTGGTTAAGATGCACTAAATTTCCCTGTTGCTTAACATGTTACTTCAGTGCAGTCGCTTGGCAATTAACACTTAGACCTCCAGATAAACAAAATCAAAATCTAGGGAATCAACCCCATTCTGGAGATATGAGTACACGTGATGGAGATCTGTGCATCCTCATATTTCGTTCACTCATTACCTCTGATAAAGCAGTTAGTCTACATTTCTAGTTGTTTATATATTATCTTATAAATTCCTCTATATAGCTTCGTATATATCACATTCATGAGTCACTGACTAGCAGGATAATGAGTTTTTCCATATTACTTGACATAAATTGTTGCAGGAAGTTGAGTTCATAAAGAGCGGGAGCTTGAGTTCAGGAGAGCTTGATGCTTTGGTGTCTGTTTTACAATTAGCCGGTGCAAGGTTGGGACAAAATAGAACTTTAGAAAGAAAACCGAGGGAAGGGACCACACAGAAGCCACCTGTGGATAGAACAATATCTTCCCTAGAGTCCATGGGAGTTAGAATTTATGGACTTGATGAACCACAATTGAATTCCTCAAACAGTGAGATATCATGGGACAACATAGCCGGTTATGATCAGCAAAAAAGGTATATAGACTGCTAGTGCCTACTGCATCTCTTTTTGTCTGTCGATTGTAGTCCATTCCATATGTTAACTTGCAATGAAAAATTAGTACTTGTAGTTTTTAAATTGGTATTTGATGGCCAACATTTATGGATAGATAAAAAGCCAAAAGCAAGTATCAATGCAAACAACAAGAAGCGGGCATAAGACCGGTTTTCTGCTTCTCATATGTTTATATTTTTTAAATGTTTGTTGCATAGAGAAATAGAAGATACTATATTGTTGGCCCTTCACAGTCCTGAAGTATATGATGATATTGCCCGTGGGACTCGACGGAAGTTTGAGTCAAATAGACCTCGTGCTGTTCTCTTTGAGGGTCCACCAGGTACACCTTTTATCCCCAACTAAGGTCCTTGATATTTTACCAAAAGCATGTGTATATGCATGCTTTTTGTTACTAGGTTTTTGGTTTGTGATGCTGCCGAAGGACGTGACATATACCGACCTGCCATTCTGGATATTTTATGTGTTCTTCGGTTTCATAATTTCATTCAATGAATAAAGTTCTTTGGCTTAGTACATGGTGCTTTAATTCTTTCCTATTCTGTGCATTTTTTGCCTAGTCACTATAGTAGTATCATAACAAGACAGTAGGAGCTGTGTTAAAGTAAAGATACAGAACAGTTAAAGTCTACTTTGATATCATGCACTGGAGCTTAAAGGAATATTGTATCATTTCTTAAGATGTGATCAAGCACATTATTTAATTCCCTCAATGACACATGAAAGCATGCTTGTTTGTTTTTCAAGCTATTTTGTGTTGCTTGTTTGTTATTGCAACTTTATATTTAGTCTAATTCATACAACATGCTATAATCAACACTAGTTTATGATTGCTATCAATTCACTTTTTTTCGTAGGAGTTCTGGATGTATAAGTACCCTACTTATTTGTTATCTATATTCCATGCTGCATCTAGTCATTTAGCAGAAAGACTGTGCCAACAAGTACATTCTCACACTATTTGCACATCTAATTTCAGGTACAGGGAAGACGTCGTGTGCTAGAGTTATTGCTAATCAAGCGGTGAGCCAACTAAGCTTTAAATTGACAATTTCAATGAAAGCTTATCTTAGTGTTGCCTTAGACTATTTTCGTCTCCCAATTTCAGATGAGCTGGAATAGAATGTATATTTCTGTTGATCTAGTATTAATCCATTATACCTTCTTTTGAGGTATTCTTTTGTGGTCCCTTATTTGCAAGGTGTCTGAGGCCCTTTATAAGTTCTATAATTCATGTTTATGGTGGGATGTTTTAATCTGATTAAGTGAATGATTGCTATATGTCAAACTGCTGAAAGTTTCATCGATACACGTGACATTATTACAGGCTGCTTGTACATGAACTTTTTTTATGCTTGCACCCATGCGCATGGCATGAGTGTTGCTAAACTTTCTTGACTTCCTGATACACAAGTTTATTATAAGCAGATTTAACTTTATTCATGCTCACGAAATTATGAACTTGCATAATAATGTAAATTGCATAGCGCGTGAATCTTCTTTATGCTCACTGATATAAATTATATCTCCAAGCAAAAAATTGAAGTAAATTTCATGCGACTTTATGTGTGGATCTATTATAGTTTTATTATTGGCTTGAAATGAGCGTGTGGCATGGCTTGGTTCCTGGCAGGGGGTTCCATTGATGTATGTGCCATTGGAAGTTGTCATGTCAAAATACTATGGTGAAAGCGAACGCCTATTGGGAAAAGTTTTTTCACTTGCCAATGAACTCCCAAATGGTGCTATTATTTTCCTAGATGAGGTAATTGATGCAAATAATGCATACCAACCGTTAACAAGTAATTCATAGTATATGTTGCTAATAATGTTTCATCTTTTGATTCTTATAGGTTGATTCATTTGCTGTTGCTCGTGATAATGAAATGCATGAAGCTACACGTAGAATTTTGTCTGTGTTATTGCGACAGGTGAAGCCTGGATTCTCCCCCCAGTTTTTCTAGGCCTATTTGATATTTGCATTCGTGGACAGCAAGAAAGTTTGATGGCTATGTAAATGACATCAGTTTAATTGATGATCCTAAATAAAATTTCTTCTGCAGATTGATGGATTTGAGCAGGATAAAAAGGTGGTGGTGATTGCTGCAACAAATAGAAAGCAAGACCTTGATCCTGCTTTGATTAGGTAATATATGTGCATATTTTCCTGTGATGAGCAATTGTAGAGGACTATTTTCTAATTCGTGTTTATCTATGCCCTCAGTCGATTCGATTCAATGATTACCTTTGGCCTCCCTGATCATCAGAACCGTCAGGAAATAGCTGCCCAGTACGCAAAGCACTTGACAAGGCCTGATTTAGTTGAGTTAGCCACTGTTACAGAAGAGTAAGCACCTAACCTGATTGTCTCTCCACGTGCATGCTATTGCATTCTGCATTAATTTCCTTTGCTCCCAGGTGTTGGATTTGATTTCCGATTGATAGAATGAAATCTTCAATTTAATTTTTAGTTTTGATTTAACAATAACCTTAATCACAACTCAAATTCGTGTTTTCATAGTTTCTACCCAAGTTCTTACTCTCATTGGAGCCTTGCCTTATGCAGAATGTCCGGTAGGGATATCAGAGACGTATGTCAACAAGCAGAGCGATCCTGGGCGTCAAAGGTACTTGTCATTCCTTTCTCCACATTCACATAATCTCATAGCATCGGTTCTAATTCAGTCACGCCCTTCATTAGATAATTCGAGGACAAGCAACCAAGGACGGAGAACAAACAAGTCTTCCACCATTGCAAGAATACACCGAAAGTGCTACAAATCGGAGGAAGGCTTTACCCACATATGCAGCAGACGAAACCCAGCGAAACGTTGATCTTCGTGCAAAGAAACAACAGCTGGATTTATGTTGATTCCGGCAGATAGTTCCGACACCCATATTAGATCCTTATAGGGCCTACTTCTTGATACATTAAATGATGAGTTTGGGTTTGATTTCTTATAAATGCAAACCTTCAAGATAATTGTCATAAAGCAAGGACAATGGTTATCTTTGCAGCCTATTATAAGCGAAATCGCTCGGCAATCGTAAAACCAGACAAGTGAAATCGTTCGAAATCAGTAATGTTAAAACTCATAAGCGATTTCGTTCTTAAACATTAATGTTAGGTATTTCAACTCGAACGATTTACTCTCAAATGAAATTCATTCGAAATCAGTAATACTAGACACTCCAATTTATATATGAACTCAAATTATACACCAAATTTAATCATATAAAAATACTAAATTCCAAATATAAGTACACATAAGTTACAAAATTATTTTTTTCAACAAATTAGTTAACTTATTAGAGGATGAAGTTGCATTGGAGAAGACTCATCAGCAAAGTTCGTTGCCTGCAAAATGAATGAAAGAAACTTAAACTCAGCGAGTTAATTGAAACAAGACTCGGCTGAGTCACGAGTTACTACGAAAATTTTCTACCTTTGAGAGAGCGGCGTCGACTCCTCTTCTTCAGCGTGCTTTCTCTTTCGACTCGTCCCCGTCCCGGCGACAAGCGAGGCGATCTGCAGCTGAGTCTGCACCATCATCTGAGTCAACTCGGCCTCCGACTCCATCCTCCGCTTCTCCGCTTCGCAACGCAGAGCCTCCCTTGATTTCATCATCTCCATCTCCGCCAGCTCCCTCCGCAGCAGCGACTCGGAGAAGACGCGGAAACTCGCCGAGAGATCGGGTAAGCGCGTCGACGACGACTCCTCACTCGTCGAGTCCCGGCTATCCGAATCGGAAAACTCTTCTTCTCGGGCGCAGGAGAGAAATCCGGCGTCGACGGCAATCCTTAGACGGTTCTCGTTTCCGCCCTGGCGGCGGCCTGGTCCGGTTCGACTCGCCGGTTCGTCCATCACCTCCGTTGAAGACTCTCTACAGCTTCTCACAAGAGCATCTCCTTGTGCCCGCCAAGGGTAAATGCTGATGCTGCTTGCTGCCACGTCATCACTTTTGGTATAAACTCATAATTTTAACGCTTAAGATATAATATGAGCTACGAAAATTCTTTAATGTGGTTCATCTTAGGTTTCAATAGAGTTATGATCGGTTCGATAATCGATATTAATTATAATAAAAAAAATTCAAGATAATGAATTTATAACGAAATATTCCATATTTTATTATAATAAATATGTAATGATTAAAGATATGAAAATTTTTTGGTATGGTTGATATGTAAGAACAAATTTCAAAACAACAAATTTGTATAAATACTGATATAAATGTTGATAGATGAAATTCTTTTTGATGAATTTATAATAATATAAATTTGTTATTCTAAATTTTTTCCATACAGAACTTTTTAATTAAAATTACTTCTATAACATATAGGTTTGTAAAGGAGTTGAGACCCTCTCGTAATCGTATTTTTTATCATGACTTTTTATAAGAAAAGTTGAAGTTTGAGTGATATATGAGTAAGAAAAAAAAAAATAATCCTAGATGTTTATTATCTTTTACGTTGATGTATTATTAATAATGAAAAGTTTAAAGAAAAGAAAAGTTAAGAGAGAGTATCTTAACTTTAATAAAAAACAAAGGTTGGCAACATAAGTTTGCAACTGTAAGGTATCAAAAGTTCATATATAATATTGAAAATAATATATGAACTTTTGGTTGGCCACTATATAATTATATGCCAATTAAGTAAAGATTTCAAGCCATCTGATTGATTAAAGTTAATTTGTACTAAAATACATGTAATACTAGCACTTACATGTTTAATAAAAAAAAAGAGTATGGTTTACAATATCCAATATCATTTAATTAAATACTGAATTGAAATTCATAACATGACAGCACACAAGACAATCTGGTACTTTTATATTTTATATTTTATATTTTTATAAAGAATGAGTTTGTGTTTGGTTCAGGAGTGAAGTCAGGCGCTCTCAGTGGGAAGCATGTAAGGAAAAAGTTGGGTGGTTGAGGGTTAATGACCTTAATAATTGCTTTTTATATATCTCCCACTTTTCAATGTTGTTTTGAACACTAGTTGGTGAATTACAATAATTACTTGTTACAATTTCCATCGATGCAATAGTGAATCTGCTACTTTAGATTATAGGGATGGCAAGATTTTGAACAATTTCAATGTGAAAAGGAGAAGTTAGATGTTAAAAGGGGACATTTGGGACGTGATAGGGTAAACTTTCATTGAAGTTCGAAATTTTGTTCATTGACTATTATAAAAAGTTAGGGATTTGAGGAGAAAGTAATGACTTGAATTTATAATATCCAAGTTGGTGAATTACAATGATTATTTAGTTATATTTTTCATGGATACAACAATAGTGAATATGGTACTTTTGATTATAGGGGTGGCAAGATTTTGTACCATTTTAATGTGAAGAGGAGAAGTTACTTATCAAAAGGGTGGTCCATTTGGGATATGATAGGTTAACATTTATTAAAGTTATTTGAATTTTGTTTGGATTATGCTTAAAATTATTATTAGGATTTGATTGCCTTATCGATTGGATAATCTTATCCGACAATTACAATCATTGAATAAACTTTAATAACATTTTTACAACCAATACAATATATATAAATTATGTAATTGATGAATAAAGTTAATCAACCAAAAAGATAGTCAAACTTTATTATTATTATTAGGGTTATTATGAAAAACCCCCCTGGAATGAAACTTAATCGAAATTTACCCCCGTTTTTAAATTATTAGGTAAATTACCCCCTGCCGTTAACTTTCCGTACAAAATGTTAACATTTTCCATCCGAAATAGTAAAATGACCAAAATACCCTTACCATATCCTATAAAATTCCTCTTATACCCTTCAAACTTATGAAAGGACTAAAATGTCCTTTAAATTCTTAATTAATTAAAATATTAAATAAAAAATAAAAGATTTAAAAAAAAAATTTCTTCACACCTCTCTTCTTCTCTGCTTCTGCCCTTCTTCTTCTGCTTCTGCTCTTCTTCTTCTTTTTCTTCTTTTTCTTTTTCTTCTACTTCTCTGGGTTCGAATCGAACCCAGATTTGGGTTCCAATGGAACCCAGAACTGGGTTCGAATCGAACCCAGAAACTGGGTTCCAACGAACCCAGTTTCTGGGTTCGAATCGAACCCAGTTCTGGGTTCGTTGGAACCCAGATCTGGGTTCCAATACGAACCCAGTTTCTGGGTTCGTTGGAACCCAGTTCTGGGTTCCTTCGAACCCAGTTTCTGGGTTCCAACGAACCCAGTTTCTGGGTTCGAAGGAACCCAGATCTGGGTTCCAATAGGAACCCAATTTCTGGGTTCGAAGGAGCCCAGATCTGGGTTCCAATGGAACCCAGAACTGGGTTCGATTCGAACCCAGAACTGGGTTCCACAACGAACCCAGTTTCTGGGTTCGAAGAAACCCAGAACTGGGTTCCAACGAACCCAGTTTTGGGTTCGATTCGAACCCAGATCTGGGTTCGATTCGAACCCAGAGAAGTAGAAGAAAAAGAAAAAGAAGAAGAAGAAAAAGAAGAAGAAGAGCAGAAGCAGAAGAAGAAGCGCAGAAGCAGAGAAGAAGAGAGGTGTGAAGAAATTTTTTTTTTTTAAATCTTTTATTTTTTATTTAATATTTTAATTAATTAAGAATTTAAAGGACATTTTAGTCCTTTCATAAGTTTGAAGGGTATAAGAGGAATTTTATAGGATATGGTAAGGGTATTTTGGTCATTTTACTATTTCGGATGGAAAATGTTAACATTCTGTAGGGAAAGTTAACGGCAGGGGGTAATTTACCTAATAATTTAAAAATGGGGGATAAATTTCGATTAAGTTTCATTCCAGGGGGGTTTTTCATAATAACCCTTATTATTATTAACCAACTTCTTGTATCCATGTACAAGATTTTCATATAAATTATAGGGCAAATTGCACAAACCTCCCCTGAGGTTTGACGAAATTGCACAAATATTACGATGTTTGGGTAACTCGCACGGACACTACCTGAGGTTTCAAAAACTCTACACAAACCTCCCCTATCGTCAGTCAACGACGGTTAAATCCTTCTGGTCAACGGTTAAAAATATAAAAAGACTAAAATACCCTTCAATAAATTTAAAATTAATATATTATATTTTTTTTATTTAATTTAAAAATAAAACATTAAAAAAAATTTAAAAAAAAAAAAAAAGTCTCCATGGGAGACCAATCTGGTCTCCCATGGAGGCCGACCGTCTCCATCGCTGGAGACGGACCGCCTCCAGCGATGGAGACGGCATCTCCATCGCTGGAGTAATCTCCAGCGATGGAGATCTCCATCTCCATCGCTGGTCGACTAGCGATGGAGATGGTCTACATCGCTGGTCGACCAGCGATGGGCGACTCCATCGCTGGTCGGCGATGGAGATCTCCATCGCTGGTCGGCGATGGAGATCTCCATCGCTGGTGTCTGCAGCGATGGAGTACTCGATCTCCATCGCTGGTCTCTCTCGACCAGCGATGGAATCGCTGGAGTCGACTCCAGCGATGGACTCCATCGCTGGTCGCTGGTCGAGAGAGACCAGCGATGGAGATCGAGTACTCCATCGCTGGAGTAATCTCCAGTCCATCGCTGGTCTTCAGCGATGGAGATCTCCATCGCTGGTCGAGAGACCAGCGATGGGCGACTCCATCGCTGAGATCTCCATCGCTGGTCTCTCGACCAGCGATGGAGTCGCCCATCGCTGGTCGACCAGTGATGGAGACCATCTCCATCGCTGGTCGACCAGCGATGGATATGGAGATCTCCATCGCTGGAGATCTCCATCTCCATCGCTGGAGATTACTCCAGCGATGGAGATGCCGTCTCCATCGCTGGAGATTACTCCAGCGATGGAGATGCCGTCTCCATCGCTGGAGGCGGCCGTCTCCATCGCTGGAGACGCCGCCGTCTCCAGCGATGGAGACGATCGGCCTCCATGGGAGACCGATCTGGTCTCCCATGGAGAATTTTTTTTTTCTTTTTTTATTTTTTTTTTTATGTTTTATTTTTAAATTAAATAAAAAAATATATAATATATTAATTTTAAATTTATTGAAGGGTATTTTAGTCTTTTTATATTTTTAACCGTTGACCATAAGGATTTAACCGTCGTTGACTGACGATAGGGGAGGTTTGTGTAGAGTTTTTAAAACCTCAGGTAGTGTCCGTGCGAGTTACCTAAACATCGTAATATTTGTGCAATTTCGTCAAACCTCAGGGGAGGTTTGTGCAATTTGCCCTAAATTATATAACCATTTTTACGAGTGCCTATGAGTAGGGTGTTGTGTGCTATAAACTTTTAAAAAGTAGACATGAAAAAATTATGGAAATCGAAACCAACGAAATTAGTATGTATTTCAACCAAAGTTCAAGGATATAAATGACAGTTTTCATAATTAAGAAGAGAGAAAAAAACAAAGTTGATAGACCACCAAAGTGCAGCAACTTTTAAACCAAAATTATGCCCCTATTATACCAAAAATACAAAGCTACTTTTCATGTTAATAATTACATGTGAAGGATCATCAAACTAATCCTTTTTGTTTATACAATATACAACCCAAAAAATATAAAAAGAAAGAAACCCAAACCATGTAAAATCAAACCTGGCTGAGAAAGTATAATAATAACAATCAGATTAATAGAGTTAATTAATTAATTAACAATAATTATACATTACAAAATCAAATAATACAAACTCAATAAACCTTCTTAGTGAAGAGGCTCCTTATATTGAAAAGATTTCCACCATTCGTAACATTACCATTGCTACCACCGGTACCGTTACCGGGCTTGCCACTCCCAGTAACTCCAACAACACCAAGAGCACTGTTCTCATCGCTTCTACAACCCAAATGGTGCCGGTACCCAATACACATTGGCACGTTCACGTTCAAATTCAAAACCCTTACCTTACCGGCACCAGTACCGTTACCGTCGCCACCAACAGCCGATTTATTACCACTTTTGCCACCGCGAGTTTCGGTGGCTTCTATTTTACCAATCCTCTTCTCTCCACCACGACCGCCGCCGCCACGTCTGACTTGCCAAATCGGGCTGCTCCGACCCAGATGGACTCCGGGTCGACCCGGACTACTTGGCCACTTTCTCGACTTCGACTCACCCGCTGAATTGCTTCTCGAACAAGGCGCGCTGCTCACTTTCCGGGTCGGAGCCCCTGGTGCCAATCTGGGTCGGGTCCCTCCATTTCCAGCTGATCTACTCCTCGAAAACGGCCATATATTTATGTTCAACTCCGCCGCAGCCGACGAGCCCGACCCGGTTTGACTCTTCTTCTCTCGTTTCTTCTCCTTCTCTTTCTCTTTCTCTTTCTCGTCTGTGATTTTCCTTGCACTTGTTGTTTTCTTGTCACCTTTCTTGAAAATGTCCGTCCACCGCTTCGACAACGACAACCCACTACCCGGCTCCGCCGCCACGTGGGCCAAGTCGGGTCTTGGTCCTGCTTCCGGTTCTGGGTCAGGTTCAGACTTGGAGGGTGACGGATCTGGCGGGTGAGGAAGCGGGTTCGGGTCGGGTGGGTGGTTGGAGAGCAGGTGTAGAGGAAGGAGGACGCCGTCGACGAAGAGCTCGTCGGCGGAGAGGAGATTGGGTTGTGGAAAAGACGGATTTCGGACCATCCAGAACTCAAACTCGGGGGAGCTGCAGTTGCAGTCACTGCTTCTGCTTGTAGTCCTGGTTACACTTCCGGGTAGTGTATGGTTCCTCGGACTATCCATTTTTTTGTTTGCTTTGAGAGACAAATAGAGAGAAAATGAGAAAGAATAAGAGAGGGGGTTATTTAAGGAGGAGAAGAGAAGTGGGTGAGAGGTGGGAAGTTTCTATGAGTGTTAGCTCAAGAGGAGAGAGTGAGAGAGAACTTGAGAGGAAGGTGACCCAACTCTTATATCATATTATAGATAAAATAAAATTCATGCATAAAATTGTTTTAAAAAAAAAAACAAAATTGGGGAATTGATGTTAATATATAAAATTATGAATACTGTACTTTTGAGAAGGAGGGAGAGAGAGAAAAGATTATAATTATGATTTTTTGATGTTATCCATGCTAAAAAGCAAATTTAGGATACAAGCATGGGAACTTGTAATTGGTGTATAATCAAGAATGATTTTGGTGTATCTAGTACTAGACTACTAGTACATGTCTTTTTTTTGGCAACCAACTGCCAGTACATGTTGAGGGAGAAGATGCATGGTATCTTGTTTTTTTGAAGTGGAAGATGCATAGTATATCCGATGGGGAGTTTTTCATTTGGTTATTCTTTTAAGAAAAATGTTAAAATGTGTTTATAAGTCGTTATTATTATTCTTTTTATATTTATGGTGTATTTTTAAGAAAATAATAAGTTTTTTTTTTTTTTCTAATAGCATATCTAAATATAAATTAGCTCCGATTCTAGAACTTAAATTTAATTTAAGTTGACTTGTGCGGCTTTGTCATGGTTGTCATTTGATATTGATCCTTATCTAACATATTTGTTTTAGATTTTTCTTAATTGGGTTACACTAAATCAACTTAAATTGATGATTTAAAATTTTAATTTCAATATTCAACCAACTATTTGTATTTAAGTTAAGAATTGAAAATGAATACCATCTCAATAATTATCTTTAGGATTGGATTAGTTCTTAAAGTGATAAGTTGATTGATCTTGTAAATAGTGTGAATATGTTTTTCTAGACTCTAGTATGTATTGATAGGAAGATTGATTTTAGATATAACAAAATCAGTCACTTTTCAAAAACTTTGGATGACTATATTAGAGGGTCTCTATTAGTGCAAAAGGGGAAAGAAAAACTAAAAAATACATTGGTGATGAAAGAATCTTAGCCATCTGATCCATGAACCTTGGAACTTGATGATGCATTATAGATTCTTGATGGTTACATCTCATTCCAATAAGAGAAAAAAATGGGTGATGAACTTGATCTACACATAAAAAGTGGGTGGGGTTGACCCAATGCAATGAAATATTGGCCTACCAAAGGCCAGTGATGTCATATCATAGTTACCATGTGAGAGTGGCGAATCCATCTATGATCTATGAATTAATCTATGGCCACAAATGACTTCCAATATACGCATGAATCATGATGATCACAGATTTTCAATCACAAGTCCATGTGACGAGCGTTGACATCCCTCCGATTTGTTCTCATCACCTGTTCCAAAGCTGGCTACTGCTGCTGCTACGTCTGCAATCATCATCATCATGTGTTGATGAGAATTTAGGTTTCAGATTTTGTACATGTTCCCTACCACGTGTGTTACATAAACAAAGTTTAGGTAAAGTGACTTTAATTGTGTAATGTTTAACAGTACTTTTTTTACCCAAAAAAAAAATAAAATCTAAAGAGAGTTGGATTATTATTTTCAAATTGGGAGAGAGAGGAGAGATTTTTGAAAAAAAAAAATTGTAATGAGAGTTTATGATCAATTATGGAAAAAAGTTGAGAGTTCCACTGACCTTAAAGTTCGGGTAATATGCAGGCAAACCCCACAAATTTTGATTTCCAACGTATATGATTTTTGAATTTAAAATAGATATAGACCTCTTTTATTCAAATCTAATGGTTCTTTTATAATTTTATACAATGTATTACTAAAGGAGAGATTCTTATACTTTTATTTTTTGTTTTTTAAAAGTGTATAAACCTATAATTAATCATACCTTAAGAGGGACAATGTTCGAACACCTTCCATTTTGTAATTATGTTGGGTATTCAAATTTCATTTGCGAAATAATAAGTGCATAAAACGCTTTTTTTTATATCGAGAAAATAATCATTTTAGGTCATATTAATGTGTTTCGGTATATTTTTAACTCATTTAAGTAAATTGTGGTTGTAGAAATAGTTGATTAGATCACATTATTATTTCTTGATTGACTCTTAATCCAATCTCATCTTTCATTGTCAATTTTTAATTATAACAAAACTAAAATAAAATTTCAAAAACATAAGATTACATGATACATTAGAAACCATCGAAATTAACCGACTATGCAACAAAAATCATACTATTTATGATTTGATAAAGCAACCTTGAAGATTAAAGATAGACTATATTAGTAAACAATAATGAAAGTAATTGAAACATCCTTTTCAACCAATTTAAACCGCCAGTGTTTATGCAATTCGGGTCTGTGTGTCTGTCTTGTGCAATGATTCTCTCATCACCACCACCAGCGGCCAAAACGCTGCCGTTTTATCGTTGGTCGATTTAATTTGCTCGCTCTTATTGGATTAAAATTACTAGAAAACCCCCCAGGACCTCAACGAAAGACGACAAAACGGACACCGTGGCAGTTTTAACGGGAACCAACCAGAGTTCGAAAGGGAACCCACACATCAGCCTGTAATTAATGACAAATTGATATCAACCGTTTGATGAAAAGATGTCGAAGAGGAAATGTATTACAATCATTACCGATAGATGCGGGTTAATTAAATTTAAATTTAAATCAAACTCATCAATGGCGTTTTATTCACTAATGAAAATGTCCAAATTGATCACGAGACCCCACCAGACTATTTCAGGTAAATTCCAAGTAGGCTTTCGTTTTCGATTAAAACACTTACAAATTTGATTAGTTTTATTTCTCTATCACAATTGATATCTATATACACTTTAGAATTTCTAAATAAATCTAGATATCTTCCGGATACCATAGGTTTCTACTAAAAATTAGAGTATTTATTGGTGTGAAATTTGGTGGTATTGATGACTAGCTACTTCGAGAGCTTAACTCTTAACTTCTTTGAGATTCTTAGGGATCAGAGGGCTACAGAGATCTACTGCGATGAATCACTGAATCACTAATAGTGTAATCTAGATGATACTCACATCCGAAAGGATAAGGATGAAACTTGAATTCTTAATTTATTAGGATCAAGGTAAGTACTTAATTACTCCTACTAACGAATAATGTGTACACTATTAAGATATTTTGTTATTTGTATAGGATTCATCTTCCAATACTTAAATAATATTTCTGATGTTGATTTATAATCAATAGAATAAAAAGAAAATCTTAATTACCATTGTTGTTGCACACGCACGGATGGTTGATGCTACTTGTCAACTCTCTTGGTTAATTTAATGGCACGTTGCATATTTAACGATACAGCTTCACTCATGTTTCGATACAGCTCCCTGATATAACCCTCTAAATCTTTCCACGTTTATCAAGAGGTACACTTCGAGTCATATATTTCTTGTTAGGTTGAAACATATCATAAATTATTGGATATTACATATGAGCCATACAGTGTGATTTACTCAAATTTTGATAAATAAATCAACTGGAAATTTGTATAACAAATATAATGTAAAAGAGATTAGTGTAGTTTATCCGAACATGGATGAAGGATCTGAAAAGTGTTAGGGAACAAAAATGGTGATGCTAGCTAGCTAGCTAGCCAACTTGCTACATAAACAAAAAAGGATCACACGGTGGGAAATTAAGTAATCATCAACCATGCAAAATCAAGATTTGCAGGAAGAAGATGACAAGTTTTAAGTGGACCCAAAAGCAATGGTTTGATGGATGGGTAAGTGGTTGGTTGTAAGATATTGTAATAGTTAATGGTGAAGAAGGAAGTGGGGACTTTTGTAGGGGAATCTAGTGCATAGTGAGAGAGAAGATAAGAGAAGCAAATATATATGGTTGATGAGGATATATCAACTTTGCCTTTTGTTAATGGTGTTTGTTTGCAAGCAAAATGATGAGGCATGTGAAGGCAAAAATACCATTATTTCATTAGTGTAGGTGGTCCACTCTCTCTCTCAAACACATACCCCACACTCTCCTTCTTGATGAACATTTACTCCCTCCTCCTTTCTTCACAGTTGATATCTAACAGGAATTTTAAGTTATTATATATGTTATTACTAGTTTTACAATCGATTGTGATTTTTTTTTTTTGTTAATATTGATTATTGTTATTAAATTTATTTGAAAATGTCTAAGATCTTCTCAAAGTTTTACCAATAGATAATAACTATTCTTCCTAACTATTATAACATTTCTTGAAATTTTACAGATTGATAACATACTTTTTTTTTTTTTTTAATTACCGGCATCATACTCTTTTTTTTATCACTCACATTAGGTCAAAGCACTATCCTGATTAGTGTTAGAGCACTGTTATGACCAATGAAGATAGGACTCTGGCATTGATCTTGGGATCAACAGAGATAGGATTTTGAAGCACGATCTGGATATTTAATAGTGTTAGAACACTATTGGGATTATTGGAGATAGATATCTAGCACTAATCTTGGGATCAATAGAGATAACATTATGAAATATGATATGAATCTCTATTTTCAGAAGTAGGAGAGGATAACTCATATAGCGTGAGAAAATTACTCACATATTAAGTAACTCATATAGCGTGAGAAAATTACTCACATATTAAGTAAGAAAGATGTGTTTTAAACCTAACACTCGACATGACATGGGTGAGGGATGGATTTAAACCAGTGAGCCACGCCTGCTTTGTGCGATAACATACTCTTCGTAACTATTACCGTAATGTTTTTGATCAAGGTTTTATAGATTAATAATATTAGTGCTCTTCCTATATATCACGGTAACATTTTTACACGTAGTTAGATGGCTTTATTATATTACTTATTAATTAATCTAAGTAAAAAGAAAGATATCGTTCTAAATGATAAGAGAGGATGATATACATATTGGTATTGTTGTTGATTAAGATGAAACTTAGGACAAGTACAATAGCCTCACCATCAAATGGTGCCATGACACAATTCTTGTGATTGGAAAACATGATGTGTTGTTGATGTGGTGTGAGAGATAAGACTTGATCATTGTTTTTTAATTGTAAAATTGGAAACGGCAGAGATAGGGGTCAGAAGTTTGGAAAGACATGATAGAAGCAAAGCTGATTAAGATCAAGATCAAGATTCTTATTAAGAATGTGGTATATAGGGAAGGTCTTCAATCACTTTCAAAAATCAGAAAACTAATAATAAATAGCAGATTGTACAGTTTCTGTTCACAACCTAACATGTTCACATTTCAGAGTTCACATACAAACATATACTTGTATACATCTGCGGTGTATGCTTTGAGAAGAGAAAAATAAATTTCAAGCTGTTTATTTATTTATTTACTTTATTGTGATAACAATATATAGCAAAATTAGGTATTGCATATATTATGTTATTCATGGTTCTCTTAATCTACTTATAATATATCACGTGACATATAAATAAAATTTTAAATTTCAATTGATTTTAAATCATACTACGAGCAAATAGATATCCTAGCAATTCTAATTCTTTTCACGTTAAAAAGAAATGAATTGTTAGAAATATTTATATTGATATATACAATGATTTTAAAATGTTTTTATGATCTATCTATAATTTGTCATATGATGTATGAATAAAACTTAAAAATAAATTAAAATGCTTTTGGTCCTTCAGACTCTTCTTATATTAAAAAGACAAAATATATAATGTTAAAAGACATTTATGTCTATGAATATGATGTGAAAATGCTTTTCAAATCTAACTTAATTTGACACGAAATAAAACTGTACCAATTCTTTAACTAATTAGACTAAAAATAAAGACAAAATATAAGAATGACCCATTAAATATTTAATCAGCCTCCCTCACCAAGCCAGCCCCAATCTTTGGCAAATAATAATAATAATGAAAGTAGTACAATGTTGGCAGAAAGAAAAAAGTGTCAACTCTTAATAATAAGCTAGCTAGGATTTTAGGTTTGCCCACAATTTCTAATGACAGCAATAAATAGTGTCATACATTTCAAAAAGTCTATTTAGATTTTAGCTAGTAGTCATTTATGCAATAATGTCAACTGCTGCGGCCACTGCACTGGGGTCCTGCTTGCATCGTACAAAATTGCTTTTATGAGAAAGAGAAGAAAAACTGATCTGCCACAAAAGAACCCAAAAAGATTGCAGAAAACAAGTTTAAAATCTCTTGGCAATGGTAACTGTGAGATTTTCTGATTCAACTCCTTGGATTTACTCTGGCTATAAAATTGAAAATCGAATTTGTAAGTTTCTAGTAGTATTTATGTGTTGTCCCTCTCACCATATATTTCATCAAACTCATGTTGCTATCACAAATTTTCACCATCACTATCATAGGTGATGTAAGTTTCACTTCACAGTGTGTCATTCAACTTTACTACTACCTATTTAATGAATAGTTTTATATGATTTTTGATTAAAAAGAAACCTTTATTATTAATTGCATGAATTTACGGTAAAAAAAAAATTGCAAGGTTTTACATACCACATAAATTGCATTGAAATATCTCAAAATTTTTAAATATTTAGAGTTCAACTTTATGAATCTAATATTGCTGGCATGATACACGAAAGTTGAACAGTGGTACAGATAAATATTTAGGCAACATGTAGACAAGAGTTTTTTTTTTTTTTTTTTTTTTGCCATCAATCTTTTAATAATAAGAATTCCTCAGTTATTGTTTGTTGTCTAATCATAAATTTACTGTATTAATCTCATCAATATATAATTTTGCTTTGTTATTTGCAGATTCTGTAATAATTAACCATGATGACACAATATTCTTTGGATTTTTTTCTTCTTGATAAGTTTTAGTTTTGACTTTATGGAAACTTGAATGATTTCTTTTGCAATTTGTTGGAATCCTAGTATAAATTAAATTTCTTCACTTTATGTAAATAAAATTTGAACTTAAATCCTATATTAATACTTGCAATTATTCTTTTGAATTATTAATTTCTAGTTATTAGTAAAATTGATGTAAAAAAAAATAAAGCTAGAATGGTTGACGGTTGCATCATGAACATGGACCCAGCTACCTCACATATTTTTGTGCATTAATGGTGGTGGGAGAGTTGAAACTTGAAAGTGTCTGGTTCTTTTTTTTTTTTTTTTTGGTTACATAAAATTTAAAAAGGAAGTTGAAGTGAATGGGTGAGGTGGAAGTCTTTTTTGCCTGGCAAAGACTAGTGTCAGAAGAGCACGATCTCTATCAGTAATAGTTTTTCTTTTCCTTTTCTTTTTTTTTTTTTTAAATTACAAAAACAAACACATGACATATGATTTTGTGTGAATCCGACTACAAGAGGGTCCTTTTGCTTAATTGTTGGTTTTCGATGTTTTCCAAAACAACCAGTTTACTCAACATTTCGTTTTCTTATTAATATTATTATTAATGCACTTAATGCATAAAAAAAATTAAATGAGAAGAACACGTTACGTTTTTCATACGTTTGTTTAATAAAATTCTATTTTATACATGTTTATTTAAAAAAATTATAAATTATTAAAGTAAATTGATATAATTAAAAAAAAAAAGTTTATATTATATACCATGATTTATAATATAACAAGATACCAATCCATCGAAATTCTTCTTCTTCCAATTCATGTGAGTAACATATCTCAATATATGAAACCGAATTTTTAGGAGAAATATGCATGCATGCTGCTCTTGGTTTCATTACAAGAATGAGGGAAGCCATAAGATCAACTTCAACTACATGGTTTTATTAATTAATACCATAATAGGGGATATGAAATGTATTATTTTATATTTAGGATCGATTCTCACATTGCCCATAAAAACTAAAGTATAAAAAGACACATCTTCCTTATATTATAAAATAATATGAATAACAATGAAGATCAGACTGCTAATATTTAGCGACACTAGATAGAAAAGGATCCCGCACTTAATTTGAATGTTTTAGTAAAAAAATAAAAAGAACTTTGAAATTTGAATGTTGGCATCTTCGACCACCTTGCTGGAATACTAAAGCAGTTGGTGAGAACATAAGAAGAAAATCGGTGGTCCCGTAATCACTGCCTAGTAAAAACAGAACCCAATGCCCTATAGAATAAGCAAAACGAGCCATTTAAATCATAATGGTCCAGACAGGGTCCTATGGGTTCGAACCACATGGCTCATAGCACTAGGTATTGAGTGGTTCACCATTTTCTCGATTATATATATATATATATATATATAGGTCACTTGTTGTATGTGTTATGTGGACATCGTCAAGACTTGTATTGCATGCAATAATTTCTAATTCTTTTGCAACTTGTTTTTATCATCAATTTAATACCTATGTCTCTCTTTGCAAACAAGTTTCTTTTTGAGGTTGTTATGATGTGATGCTTACCGCCTACCCAGTATTTTAATGACTAATTTAATTAAAATTGAGTTTTTAAAGATGGCAACCAAATTAATAGCAATTATTCTCTTGAGTTCACATGCAAAAAGAGCATCCAAGCACTTGTTATATGACCCCCTTTTTTCCCTAAATTATTATTTGATAAAAAAGTTGGTATAATAAATATATCATTTAGTTTAAAAAATATATATATATAATTTGGTACATTATGTGATGTACTTGTTCTATATGTATCTTATTTCATGACATAATGGGGGCTTCAAGATTGCTTTTATAAGAATGATTTGGGCAATTTTGTTTTGTTTGTTTCATGGACACTAAAGTTCTGTGTTTGATGTGCTATAATTGGAGATATCAAATAATATAATTAATAAAATTCCTAGTCATCATTTTTACAAACTTTGGGCTTATACATTGTTTCTTCTTCTTCTAATTATTTTTTTATTATTCTTTTCTTGTCTATTTTGAGAGAGATATGACCACGTGTAATCCAACTAACCAACAAAGGGAGAAATTCGAAAAAATATTTTATTAGATTTAAAAGCTGGCTAAGTCGATAACCTCTTCCTTTCTCCAAAACTGTTAATCAAAGATTGCTAGGTCTCCTAGTCATTAATTAAAATATCATCTTAGGATGTACTTTTAATGTACCTTATGTTTGCTGCTCCCCTAACAGAGTATACTTCATGGGTTTAAAAAATGCTAGCTCAAATTAATTAAAAGACGCCATTAAAAACAAAACAGTTACTTGCCCTAAACCAAGATTCTAAATGTTGTTGTTGATTAGTCGAGGTCTCAAAATAGATGTAAATAATTGATGAAAATAGAAATATCTGATGGTAAGATAAGATTGTGGACTTAAATATTTTTATTTATTTATTTATTTTTTATGGTGGAGGAAAATAGATTAAATTTAAAGAAAACCATTCACATTTTAGTGTTTTTAGGATAAGAGTGAAACTTGAATTTTTGATATCTTATAATCAAGAAAAGTGCTGAACTACGTACACCTACTAAAGGCTGATGTGTAGTGAATTTAAATATTTGTTTCTTTCCAATTTCCAAATTTATGAAAATAATTAACATTTTTAAAAGATTTTAAAAAATAAAAACATCAAAATTCGGTGTATAGAACTTTGAATATTCTCTACTAACTCTAAATTAAGATTCTGAATAATGTTGATGAGACTTTAATTCGGTTTCGTAACTTTCTTATAAACCTATGTTCATCGCCCCTAAAACAAAATTTTGAATATCGTTAGTGAAACTTTAATTTGATCTTGTTGTCTGTTTCAAAAGAAGAATATAAATTTCAAAAAAAAGAAGAAGAAAATAGATATAAACAATCAAAATTTATGACCCAAATGTAGGAAATGAAAATATCAAAGTACCATTCAAAGAACTTTGAAGCAAACCACGTCGCAAAAGTGAGATGTTTTTGGCTGCATCCATGAGAGAATAGTTAGCAGCCAAAATATAGCGAAAAGAAAGGAGATTAAAGTAAGAATTCAATTGATATTTCCTTCTATCGATTGCAGCACTGTTTGTCAACGGAAAAGGCCAATTGAGATCAATCCAATGTTTAAGTTACAAAATTTGTCGTTATGGGTACATGATAATAATCAATGAAAAAAAAAAAAATCTAATCACCATGAACAGTAATGTTTCAAATTTTCTTGATTTGTGTTGGTTGTTATTCATGTGTTGATTGTCTTCTTTGTTTTGGCCTTTTCTTTGCTTAAGGTTTATTTAACTGTTACGAAACACAATGAATTTTTGTTTATTTGTTTGGACATGATTGCGTGATGCGTTTTTAGAGGTATGGAAGTGTATACATGAATTAAAATTATTAGATCACTTCATCGTCTTATTAAATTTATCTTTACGAAGTGAAATTAATTTTTGTTTATCTGTTTGGACATGATTGCGTGATATTTTTTTAGCCATGTCAAAGTGTTAGTCATGAAATAATATATCATCTCATCATTTGCATTGTAGAAGGTGAGTTTTTAAAGCAGATTGGATTCGGGGAACGATTTCCTACTCAAAGTGATCTTGATTTCCTTCTCAAAATGATATTGCAGATAAAGTACACACGAAAGTTAAAGTGATCAAAGTCTATCGATACCCACCTAGTATAGTAGGTTACAAATGGGTACTCCTATGACACATGATATAAAAGAAAAATCTTTTAATATATATTAATAAATACGTTAAATTTAAATCCTATACAAAAGGTATAAAATGAATTATACATAACTATTTAACCAAAAATAAATACATTTGTATTGATTAAGGAGCCCTTTGAGGCCCTCTTAAAATAAAGATTAGTTGATCAAGATTCTGTTAAGACCTTATTAGTACTGTATAATCTGAACAATAGTATTGTACGATTTGGATAGTTACTCCAATGACATAACACGAATATTGTATAATCTAGATAATTACTCTAATGACATAACACAAAAGAAATATCATCTGCATTTGCTAATAAATATATAAATTGATTTTTACATCCGAACTATATATATGTACATTACTTAAGGTTTGGCTCATCAGATTTTAAAAGGTGAGGGGACACCCATTTATTAAAGTTGGGATAAAACACATTTTAAACTTGGGTGAATAATTTTCCATCTATATTAAAATAGTTTTCTTTTGTTTATAAGAATAAATATTTAGGAGGCATATTCAATCATGATTTTTAAAAATTTTTATAGATTTTTTTTCAACAAATGACTTTTATAGAATTTTATAAACTTCTAATAATTTTACATATTCATAAAAGACTTTTACAGACTTTTAAAAATTCTTTTTTAAAAACTTTAATTAACATTGATAGACTTTTATAAATTTTCATAGGCTTTTTATAGACTTCTACATATTTTCATAGACTAACATTTCACTAACTTATAATATAATATACACTTTATAAGTTAATAAAACTATATTTATCATGTAAATAATGATAAAAAAGTATGGTACATAAAATAAAATAAAAGTAAAATAACCTCAGTTACTTTTAAAATAACAATATATTCTTTTGACAAGCTCACACAAATTATATATTTTGTAAGTTATATTTTTTATCTCAATAAAAATTATTCTTTTGACATAGTATAAATAAACTTTTGAAAAACAACTATCAAAACTAAACTAATATTTTACAAAATTCAAGCTGATTAATTTTATGATATATTACAAATATCAAAATTGATTACTATACTAATCAAATTAACTAATCAAAAGTAATAGTTCGAGAAATTCCCCAACATGTAATAAGAATAACAGTTGAAAAAAAATATCGCATGTATAGATATAATTAAACAATCAAATTTAAAAATTCATTATTTTTTTAAATAAATCACTAGCTGAAAAATCTCCAAATATTAATTTTTTTTTCTTTTTTATTTGGAATAGAGGTTTTTCCTCTTATTTTTTAGTATAAAAAACAAAGATTTCATTGATTTTAAAATAATGAGATTTTTCATCAACACATTTGTGAGTTCTATTTCATTACTTGTACATAAGAAATGCTAAACCATTAGCTTATAACATAATAATTAATAATAGTTGTATTATTTATCATAAGAATAATGAGATGATTGGAATCAATATCCATCTAAACATTTTTTTTTCCGGGTATTATATATATAAATATAAATTATAAAATGTTTCATTCCTTAAATTTATTTTGTTGACATCTAACTCCTCACATTTGATTCAAACTTAAAATCTTTTACAAAATAATAAATTGTTGCCCTTTGGAAAAGGAGGGGTCTAATAAGATTCAAAAACTAAAGCTAACAATTTGAACATAGGAAAAAATATTGATTATAATTCACAATAAAATAGGAGTGAAATATATATATAAATATATATTTGTGTGTATTTTTTTTTAAATAAGTGAAATATTTTTATGATTATCACGGATTTGGGGAGATTTAAATGTAAAATAGATTGTAAGATCTGTTTTATTTTGTTTTATTTTGTTTTTTTGATAAGAAAATGTTTGTTTTTTATAATCAACAACAAAAATCTATAAAAGTTTTTTATGGGAGTGTAAGAGAATTTGTAAAGTTTGATTATTATAAATTTAATATAAAAATCTATAAAAGTCTCTAAAAATTATTAAAATTTAAAATTCCATAAAAGTCATTGACATTTTAGATCCTCCATGACTTTTTATAAACTTTTCAAAAGTTTTGATTAAATACCTTATAACTTTTATAAACTTTTTAAAAACCATTAAAAGTCTATATTGAATACGGCATAACTATTATAGAGTCTTTAAAAATTTATATTGAATATACCAAAACATTTAAATTTTATAAAAGTCATTAAAAATTTAGATTGAATACACTTCCTTTAGATTGTAAAAATAAAAATATTAGATCCCGACACGTTCTGATAGTTCTTCAATCTAAAAAGTGAATGTGATTATAATGATAAGCATAACTTGATTGATAACTCACTTTCAGCAATGTTAATTCCAATTTCAAATTCCCTGCCCTAGGCTAATGAGTGAATTTGGCCTGAAAACAGAGAAGAGAACATCATCCTCTTCCCCGAGTCAAAGAGTGAACATGCTTCGAAACAAGCTGATTGACCTCCGTAGAAAGAAATTGAATATGCGTACTCAATAACAGTTGACTTTGCACCAACTTCCAAGAGAAAAGAAAATTTTTGTTTCTATCATAAGTCCCAATGTTTGATGTATCCTTCTCAACATGTGCAACGTTGGGAAGTACCAAACTTATAATTTGTGAAAAAAAAAAAATGTAATTTATCAACTGATTTAGTGTACGATTTAAGAAACTTCATATACACCTAGAGAGAAAACGAGGACAGAAAAGCGATTTATTATAATAAAATACACTAAGTTCAAATGCTCGATAAATCCAAAGTTCTACCACTTTCATGCAGAGGAACTAACTATCTCAATTTGTCATCCAAAAAAAACCCAAATAGACAGCATCAAAATTCTTTCATGAGACACGAAACTAAAACACCTCTTAACATATCAACAAAACATTTTAGTTCGATTTTGTTTTGTTTTTAAGGATTTGACGTTCCATCTGAGAATATGAATATACTGGCGTGTTTTAACATTGAGCACCAAGTTCCAGGAGCAGAGTGTGATTAACAGCAGTAGCTGTTGTGCCGTTAAATTGAATAGGACCTGGAAACCAAAATCCATTCAAGATGTGAGGTTAGCGAACAATAATGGCTTGAAATGAAGTATTGCGATTGAATTCTAAGTCTAAATTGGTAAAAGATGATTATAATGAAGGTTTATGAATATGTATCAGATTCATAACCAACCTGGACTGATGTAGCGATTCTTAAGGGCCCACTCATCCCGCAAGGAAGCAAACTTCTTGAATGGTGCACCTGGAATTTCATAGTGGATAAACCGCTGATCAGCAGACAGAATAATATATAGAAAAAGTTTATGGCGTTCAAAGCCAAAACGGGAAAAGTGGGCCACCATGATTTTCTTACCATCAAGTTCCACCATGGCCTTCTTGATCACAGGCTTGAACTTACCTGCAAAATGGATTCAGCTTTCAGGAAGAGAAAAAAAAATTGGGCAAAAATTTTACAAGATAGGTCGAACATCCAGCAATACATTATGAAACACTAAGTAATGCGTGCATGAATTTCAATTTAAAGATATTTTTGATAAGCAAACATTGCAGTTAACGGTGTTCTTGCATATTTAGGCGGAATTCAATGATGATCAATAAAGAAGCACTTTTGATACAGATATTTTATTTTCATATAAATCATGTATTGGAAGGAACGATTTGCCATACCGTGTCTCCTCTCCACATCCATTAATGAAGTCAGAGCAGTGCCACCAGCAGTCCATTGTTCAACTGGAGCACCCAAATTTCCTACCTGGAGTATTATGAGAGATACATACGTAACAACTGAGTCCATTATCAATAATATGTTTCGCAGTTGGAAAAACAAGAAACTCTTAAAAGCACAAGGGCAAAGAAAAAGATATAATTAAACAAGTGTTTCCATTGTAAATTAAGGGAGAAAAGGCACACACCGATGATATCAACCCGGTTTTCCCGTCATGAAGGAGAGCTCCTGCAGCATAACCCAATGCATAGCAGTAGGTAGCATCGAAGTTAGTTGGCAAACCACATCTTCCTTCGTACCTACAAATAGAAAGTACATAAGTCTTCCAACTTATGTGTGGGGATGCAAATTTGGAAAAAGAAAAAATTGTTTCCATGCACATGCAGTAGTCAATATGAAGTGATTGAGACTCATTATGAACATAAAATTCTTACAACTTGGACTCATAAATTATAATGCTCAAGCCTGAATATAATTCTACAATTTGATACTTGACCCAAAACAATATAAACTTTATAGAAGAAGTTAAATACCCGAAAAAGTGGGACTGCCCTTTAAATTGGCCTCTATATGCACCTTCCTGTTTTCTCTTCTCCAACTCAGTCTCAACCATTTGAATTAGCATTTTCTCTGTTTCTATTTTGGCAACCTGGTGACATAAAGATGCAACATAAACAATGCTGGCCAGACAAACTTAGAGAATAAAAATTAAACATCATGTACGGTATGTACCTGGACATTGCCATGTGGATCTCTTTCAAGCATCAATTGTTCTTGAATTGCTTGAGGTAAAAAGTCGAACAGCTGCAGAGATTGACTTGTAAGTTTCTTTTTCCATGACCCAGCTTCATCAACAACATCATGAGCCAGGATTTCGTTCAGTTCTGCGATAAGCTGCTGTACCTGGACACAGAAGTAAAACAAAAGACATTTCAGAAAAAAGAATACAGGAATTTGTTGTCTATAATTTGACTTCCGGAACCATACATAAGAGGTTAAGAACATGATGGTCATAAGATTGAGAGGAATACCTCGGGAATGAAATCAATTAGACCTTCAGGGATAAGTATGACACCATAGTTATAGCCAAATTTAGCACGTTTAGAGATTACATCTACAATGTAGTCTGTGACATTTTTAAGTGTTTGCTTCTGGGCAGCAACCTGCAGCACAGAGATGTCACAGTGAAATTAATATTTGTGAGGGCTCATTTCTTAAATGACATTTTGCAAAACATGACATAGAGATTAAAGCTAAAAGACTACTCTAATGTGATAAATTACAGACCACTATGGATTCTTAATATATTAAGTATTTCTAGGAACTTTGGGCCAACAATGCTTTTCCAATCAATCATTACGCAAAGGAGGGGAGACAGACTTGAAGTATGAAGTCCTGAGAATGCAAAATTCCAGCCAGTTAGTTGAGTTAGTTTGTGCCATTTTCCTTTTTTTTTTTTTTTTTTTTTAATTCACCTACATATTTATGGTTGGAAAAAACGCACAAGTATTTCTAAGCATGTGACTACAGTTTGAGGGGATCTTATCACATTTCACCACAGAAACTTAACTGGATTAGTACTTCTAAGCATTTTTAGGCCTAATAACCATCGGTATAATTTATCATATTAGTGAAGAAAACGCTTAATGCATTACTTGTCCATTGATACAGGAATTGTCTTAATGCCAGAGAAAATGGATTACCTCTTCTCCAATAATGGTAATGTTTGGGTGAGTTTGCAAAGCACACTCTAGAGTAATGTGGGAAGCTGCACGCCCCATAAGTCGTACAACTGCAGATAAAAACAATATAAAGTTACATATAACTTTCCATAAAGAAGCACAAAGCATGAGAAAGAGAGGGACTGTTATTGCTTTGATTGTTCATAAGTGAGACAATAGTATAGGTTGACAAATCGAAAAGTTAAGCTTTGTATTTATGGAAATTAGAGATACAAATGATAAATGAATGAACTCCAACAGCGATTATGGGATTGAAAGAGGATATGAGAAACAGTTGATTGAGATGATTTGCTAATAATCTACAAGGTCTAGAGGTACAGTAGTAAAGAGTGAAATAGGGTATGTTGTTACTGCCATATCTCCAAATTTTATCAAGCAAAAGCATAGAAATGATATCATCAAATTATAATGGAGAAATAGGCTCCCTCTAGCCTATTACGTACAGCTGGGACAAAGCTTTGGCAGCTTTATTGAGCTAGAAATTGCATTTGGAAACGCTGATAGCCGAAATCGATATTATAAACTAAACTTATAAACAGTCACTAAAAATTAGGGCCAGGAGACATGCAAGTAAACTAAATGAACAACGCTTCTATGAAGAGCTTTTAAAGGTATTAACATACATTAAACACAGCATCGGATCTCATTAAAGAAAATTTTGAGCCACAAGCACTTACAATGATAATATTTTCCAGTCGACCGCGCATCTATCATGACATTTCCAATCATTTCTGAATATATCTGCATACCACAACACATATTACAAATATTTTAAACTGTGCAACTGCAACAACAGATACACAGATAAGGATTACATTCACCAATGACCAATTATGAATTTTAACGGGTTATTGAAGAATTCACTGCTAGAGAAAAGGGAGGAGTTCTCTCTGCAATTCTTCCAATTTTCTCAGCAACAACAATTAGATACATGATAACCATATTTAAATCATCAACAATATAGATCTGCATGCACAGCTATACTCACCCTGCATGCTGTGTCAAATCCAAAACTTGTGGGGACCTCTTTGCACTTCAAGTCACCATCAATAGTTTTTGGGCATCCAATGACCCGAGTTTTCAAATTTTTACGCCTGATTCAACACAATAAATCAAAATTAACTGAAAAGTACCAATTAAACAGCTATAGCAGAAAGGCAGACATCTTTTCTCATGATCACATAAATGATTCCACCTAAAAACAAAAAAGACAGTAACTAATTAAACTTAAATCTAACAATATCAAAACAACTATATCATATCTAGCATACTGCATACCTGAAGTTTTCAGCAAGGAGGCAAGCATTCGTGTTAGAGTCATCACCACCAATGACCAGAAGGCCATCCAAATCAAGCTTCTGCGCTGTTTCCTCAGCTTGTTTAAACTAAATGCCACGACACATACAATCAGCCAAACTTTCCTAATAAAAAAACCGAACACAAAGTACATACAAATCAATAGTCTCACTTGCTCTGGAGTTTCAATCTTGTCTCGCCCACTGCAAATCATATCAAAGCCACCCTTTGAAAACAAAAACATAAAACAACAAGTTACAAAAAATTTCGATGAGACCCTTACTTCAACATGCATGCTTTGCATCTACTATTACATCGCCAAAGACTTGATCATGCGTAAATTTCTACAACTACTACTTTCAACACCTTTATATCACTTTTACCATATAAATAAACTATCGCAACTACTTATAATCAAACACAAACATTTAATTTTCGAGTAGACACCACACGAAAACCACGATACCTGGTTTCTATACGGATAAATATACTCGGGAGTCAATTCAATGTATTTGCACTTCATGATTCCAGCTGGACCTCCTCTGAATCCATACAATACGCTCCCTTTCGCACGATGCTGCAAGTAATCTACCACAAAAAAAAAAAAAAAAACATTTGTTACTCGAATTACATATCGCAAACTTCGAGCAAACAAGATGAGATGCTCACCGAAGATTCCAGAGATCACATTGTGTCCACCTGGCGCCTGTCCTCCAGACAAAACGACGCCGATTTTGAGCTTCTGATCCGGCGGCAACGTGTCGGTGCTGTTCGGCACCAGCATTGCCGACGGCTGACCGAAGAGATGCGGAAACAGCTTCGCAATCTCATCTAAAACACAACAAATCCGAACTCGGCTTCTTCAATCTCTCGATCTCTCTAAAAAAGCAATAACGATATAAAGCAAAAACTGAATACGAGAACTATTATGTCGATAATAACCGGACCTGGATTGCCGGCGGCAGAGCTGGCGGGGCCGTCGACGATTTTGAAAGGCTTTTTGAGGACAGAAGGGAGAAGAAGCGCGTGGTCGATACGGCTGGATTGGACTTCGCTATAGACTGAGGCGACGCGGCCGGTGACGGCGCCAGATTTGACGGGAGAGAGATCGCCGTTAACCACCAAAGATGGAGACATGGTTGCGATTTTTTACCTAACTATGTGTTAAGTGTATTTTCAAGTTTTGGGTGCGACTGTGAGTGAGGGAGTGAGAGGAAGGAGAATTATATGTGGTTGGTAAGGGTAAAAGGTCTTTTCGTTTGTTTTGGGCTTCGAGGTCTCCGCCCTCGGAAAGGTAGATGGTTACTGGATTCGGGGGTATTTTTGGGATTTTGTAGAAGTGCGAGTGAGTGTTTGATTTGTGTACACGTGTTGGCTTGGTTGGTTTGGTGGATTTGGGAGAAAATGTCGATACCCTTAGTTAGCGTGTGTTGGTAGAATATTCTAATAATAATATGATATATAAATTTTTTTTTTTATAAAATATTAATCATCATGCATTTTTTTATATAGAAAAAAATTTTCATTAAAAATATTTTGTTACGAGTTATATTATTATTGAAATGTCACACAAATATTAATTTTTTATAAAAAAAGAAATTATATATCATATTATTATTAAAATATTATATTACTATCACACCAATTAAACTATCTCATGTAGATATTTTCTGGATTTGGATTTTGTGATTGAAGAAATTGAATGGTGGATTGGGTAATTGGATTGATGGTGGTTGGGGGTGCGTCGGATTTGATTATTGTGAAATTTGATGCATTGGATCATGAATCTATGTTTACCGAACTGTGCGTTGGTTGCTGGCGCGTGGTGGCATATTCCCAAAAATATCCTCTTGAGTTGTTGATGTATCCGAAAATTTATTTATTGAAAATTTTCCTTTTTCAAAAATTGTCACGAGATGCATCAGATTAATGTTGAAACCTGCCTTTGCAGGTTAGATACTTAGTACTATAATTGAAAAATAGATACTTTTATAATAAGGAAAAATCATCATATATACTTGTAAAGTTGACACGAAATGTGGCTGCCCCCATAGTTTAGATTTATATTTACATCATCGAGGAACATCATTAATCTCGTAATAAAAAATGAAAATTTTTTAAACACATTTGCAAACTACGTATAATAGAAAGAATGTGTACTATTAGGAGCGTTATAAGAAAATAATTAAATTAAACTTTAAGAAATATTTTCAAGTAATCTAAATTTTTTAAAATGTTTTTATATATTTTATAATATATTCAAAAATAATGCAAGGAATATTTCCATAATTTATTCTTCTGATTTTTAAAGGAAGGCAAAGAAAACTATTTTTCAAAATTATGTTATTTTAAAACCATTTTTCTTACTAATATTGGTTTTTCATGCATAATATAATACATTACAGAAGAGTATCATCACTTATTGATACTAATAATTCAAGTTGCTATTTTGAATTAAAACAGTAATTAGTTCGACTTAAATTGAAGTATGATGATGGTTTGCACATTAGTATGTTTCTTTATGGCTTAAAGAAATATCAGCACAATTTAAACTTCAAAATCACGATAATTTTGTAAGTGTTGTTCGAAAAATATATTGTAAAAAAATAGTAAAAGAGGTAGCATATTAGCTCTTTAAAGACTTTGTTAATAATTCTTTTGAAAAAAAGAAAAAGGAAATTTGAGAAAAACTTTTATTTATGGACGTTTACTAGTCAAGAATGAAAGGGAAAATAAGTTATAACATATAAATAGAGTGAAGATGAATTGAAATTAAATTACAATATTACAATCCTATGTTTACTAACTTTTAGGAATTGAAATTGGCATCAAATTAAATTTCCTTTTTAGTGTTTACTATAATTAAAAAAATAGGGATAAAATCAAGCTAATTACAAAAATAGCCCTATATATCACATATAATGATAATGCTAATTTAAAATAATTAATTCATAAAATTATTTGAATGGTAATATTCGATCACAAAAGGGAAGGGAACTTGATTTCCAAGGTTAAGTTCTCTTTCATTTCCTTGGATTTCTGATTAATAAACATGTATATACGATTTCATGGTTGGGCCTCCGACAAAGCTCCATATGTGTAGTTTAAGCGATAGCATCTTCATATGGCCAGTATTCTTGGCCCATGGATTAGAGTTGGGCTAGAACTAAATGTTGCAATAAGAAAGGAGGAGGGGGAGGAAGAGGATAAGAAGAAAATAGAAAACTAATGAAGTTAATATCGATTTTAATAGATATATTAGGGGTTTAAATTATAAATTATTGACAAAAGCAGTGAAACTATAATCAGAATTCTGATACTTTGACGATGTCTTTGGCATCGATCCCTTTAAAAAATTATTTGGAACGTTATTGATGTTATATTTCATGTAGAAAATCAAAGGTGTTTAAATTTAATTTCTATCAATAATAGCACACTAGTATAATGGACACAATTATAGTAATGGATTGTTTTAAGCAAAGAACGGCTAGAGAAGATACAGATAATAATAAGAAATGAATAAATTTAATTTGACTATTTAAGAGAAAATAATCTAAATCTCAAGTGAATTCAAATAATAATACTATCATAATTTATCATAAATCTCTTTATCAAATATTTGTCAGAATGTTCTTTAAAATTTATAAAATTTTTGTTAAAGTTCTTTTAGAAATCTCGTTATTGTGTTCTAGAATTGTAATTATGAATACATTTTTTTAGGTTAGTACCTGATTCCCAGAAAATCAAAATTATAAGCTAGAGTTGGGTAATGCCGCGGGGTAGGCACTTGAGTCTATCCATACCCGAAGAGACTCAAATGGCCCAAGAAGTAGGTAGCATATTAGTTTTTCCATGAAATGGCTTAGTCTTTTTGGGCCATGAAACAGACTTTTATATTCGTGGGAAAAGCTAGCACTCAAATTCTTTCTTCCCTCTACTAGTGTTCTATATATTCTAAAGAGAAAAAGATAATATATAGGTGACGATAACACTATGCCGTTTTGATTAGCTAAAGGAGAGATTGGCTTTAATTGCTTTTCACCAAATAATCATCATAACAGCATGTGCCATCGTGTCTGGTACTTGTTAGTAGTGCATTGTACTGATCATTATAATTAATTAATCAAAAGAATGAAACTCATGTTTACAAGGTTAGTACTAGTAATTCATGATACACACAAATGAATGTCACATGCCTACTAACAAGTAACGCCTATATTGTTTCTCTACAATGCATGTTTAATTTCTTTAATTATCTTCTTAATTGCTTTTGTGTCCCCAAAAAACAAGGAGTGGTTCTTCAAAAGAGATTCTGTCCAGCTATGTAGATCTTCAAATGGATTCTCTCCATAATTGGATTAGGCAACTAATTAAAATTCCATACAAGAGCTTGAAGTTGGCTATAAAATCCTAAATCAAGGAAAAATTAATTGAATTCTCTCCATTCAATGCTTCTAATCATCTATAAAACAAAGAAACAAAAACACATTAAACATAAGTATAATGTCATTTAAAACTGATCATGTGCCAGTAGTTATTGTTATGCATTATCATGCATATTTGGACCCTCTTATCTGTGGATCACAGTCACAACAGCCTTTTAAATCATTTTTACCAACAGATAGATTTTAATTAGTTGTATCATTATTATAGTTTCATCTATTGCATTTGCTGTAATACATGTGTCATGTGTGCTGTGTACAGTGATCAGTTCAGTTATATCCTGTACTAATTAATCAGATCCAATTATGCAACTCATGTTATGCTGTTTCCTCTTTATGATGACTAGATGATGTTCTATAGGATTGAAAATTTTGCCAAGTATTGATGATTAGTATATATGAGTCGGACACAAGATCCAAGACTTTTGAGATCAGTATAGAGGTGAGGAAGTGAGATTTTCGATTAACATAGGTCAAGATGGATGTAGTGAGGATATCACCTAAGACATGATCAAAATCCCACTTGCTTTATTAGATAAGATCATTATTTATTCATTTATTTATCTGTTATTATTATTATTTTTTATTTTCTATGGTGGAGGGGAAGGGATTAATTAAATTCAAATTAAGAGAACTAGTTCATTCAGGGATGGTGTGTAGATATATAAGATCAGTAGGTTATATATATAGAAACTTATTAAAAATTAGTATGAGATCTTTCGGTTAAAAACCTAAGCACAAAAATGAGCAAACAAGTTTGATGACAAACTAAAATAACAATAAAATATGAATGGTTACAGGTGAGAGCAACGTGCTGAAATATGCCACTTCTGAGAAATTTGTACGATGCATTCACACAATACCCACTACTTGTTAGTTAAGCTCTTACATATAATTTAATTCAAAAGATAAGGCCATGAGGATCAAAAACAGTATCAGCAGTTCTTAATTAGTTAATTAATTAACCAAGTTTTATTGTACTACTTTAACATAAACTTCAAGTACTTTTCATGATTAAACACTTCCCACGCCAGCAGCAGTCATTTGGTGAGTCCTTTTTAAGTTCTTCAACTACACCAAATTTGATTCCTACGAGGGCATGTGAGGCCAACCAAAGTTTTCTTTTATCCTCTCTCTTTGTACTAAATTTTTAATTAAAAGGTTTCTAAGGCCACCTAACACTACCCTATAAAGGAAATTATTAAAGGTCTCTTCTTCACAGTTATAATCACCTCTAGCTCAATTAACAATACAAATGTTCCCTATCTGGTTTCCAATCTTCCTCCTCCAACCTCACCTAATCTCTCAAAGTTATGTCCTTGTTGTTTTAAACTCGAACATAATCATGTTTAATGTGACCCACTTGACAATATTTGTGCATAAATCATTATTTTGTTACAAATTTTCTCTCAAAGCCACCGGGGATTTGCCTTGCCTGAAGCATGAAGGAGCACTCAAGAGAACATTACAAGAAGCAAAACAAGATTCAACAAAGAGGAGGATGTTGCAGGGCCTTTTGTTGCAGTACTTGCAGGCTTAGTGTCTCCTCTTCTGAGGAAGCTGAGAGCTCCAACTCGGATCGGTTTGCATCAATATCAAGCCTAGCACACGCCATGGTCCAAGAGAGACTAGACCAAATGATTAGAGAAAGACAAGAGGCAAGACATAGAGATAGATCAAGGAAGCAAATTAGAGATCATCATCATGATCATCATGATCAGTATCATCAAGGTACTAGATTCATTGTCATGGTGGCCATGGAGAAGTGCTCTTATGATCCAAGAGAAGATTTTAGAGAATCCATGATTGAGATGATCATGGCAAACCGGATTGAAGAAGTAAAGGATCTTCGTAGCCTCTTGAATTATTACATGTCTATGAATTCGAAGGAGTATCATGGGATTATTCTTGAGGTTTTCTATGAGGTTTGTTCTAGTTTGTTTCCGTTTAGCAAATGTGATTGATGAAGAATTTGAAATGTTAGTACTATAGTCTTATTCAAATGAGATTACTTTCCAAGTTTCCACGAGTATATATAAATACTAATTTCCGTTTCATTTTAACTATTAAAAATTTAAAAGTTGGCAAGAAAATTATGAAATTCATAATTTTATGGATGTGGTTGAGGAGCTTATAACTGGATCATCTACTTTGGCCATCAATCTTCTGTTTAAAATTTGTAGTTTGTTTCGCAAGTATTGAAAATGATATGATACACTTCATTCAATAAAAAGGTACAAAATTTTTAACAAAGTGAGGTATGGCACTAAAATTGGCTCTGTGTCTCCCTACATGAAGCCCTTGACCAAATGGTTTGACTATATCTTGTCTATAATTTTAGAGCAAATAAACCAAGTAATTACATTTGTTTTGGTTTGTTCTGTTTTTTGTTTTTCCTTTTTTGTTTTGTTTTGTTTTTTACGTTTTTTTTTTTTTTTTTTGTATTTTTAGTGGGAGAGAGGGATTAAATTCACATAAAACTATCAACATTTTATGTTTTAGGATAAATATCAGACTTGAATAATTGACCTCTTAGAATCAGAAGAAGTGTTTAATCACTCCTATTAAAGGGTTGAACAAAACTTTATATCACAAACTCCCAACTCACGAGACAAGTGGGGTCAAGACTCAAAACAAATATGGTATATATAAACTAACTATACCAAAATAGTATCATTTAGTTGAAACTTAAAAGAGCTAATGTTGTGTGTTTGATATAGCTTTTCAAGTTGATCTTTTATTACTAAAATTTTTACTTAACAAACTTTTAACAATATGCTGCCTATTGTTTAATATTCAATTAAAAAACTGTTTTAAACTAGTTTATTGTTTGTAATATATTTTTAAAAGGGCTTTTGATAGAGGTAAATTACATGAAAGGGCATTCACAAATTGAAAAAATAAAAAATAAAAAAAGCTACGACGGATTTACTCATAAGAATTGCTCCAACAGACTGAATTTATCGATCGCCTTGGGTTAAGTGTTTTTTTTTTTTTTTTTTTTTTTTTGGGTGTAGTCCTTTCTTATTTTATGTCTTGGGACATAGATATATTTTAGACACCTATTATGAATTAATAAGGTTTTCGTACGTACGTACGTCTCCATTGTTTCGGTCGGATTCAAAAATGAGAAAGAAATCATAACTCAATGGACCAAACTTTAGTTCTTGTTTGGGATGAATGGGGAAGAGCTTATTTTGGCTTCTTGAAGCTAGAAGCCAATTTTATAGCTGCTTGGATAGATTTAACAAAAGAGCTTCTTGTCTTTGGAAGCTCTTCTACCCAAAGCTACTCCCACTAACTTCTTTTGGAAGCTCTTCCTGGAAAACACGGAAGCCAAAATTTGGTTTAATGAATTTTTCATATTACTAGTTTTACCCTTCGTATGACAAAAAAAAAAAAAAAAATCACTTGTATCTTTCATCTCTTCTCTACTTTGACAAACAACACCATCGAAAATTCATTTCTGACTCAAGAATTCATCTCTTCTTTTCTATGCTTAGAGAAACAACAACACAAAAAATTACTCAATTCATTATCAAAACCACCCTAGCAACAGTCCTTTAATCACCAAACACCCACTCTGTCAAACCCAACAACACCATCAAACCCAACAACACCATGAAACCTAATTTACTTCACCGAACACCCACATTATCAAACCCAGCAACACCATCAAACCCAACAAAGCCTAGAACACCTAGAAAGAGAAGAGAGACATTAGAGAGAGAGAGAAGGATTTTGGAAGAAGAGATGGAGGTACTGGAGTCCTGGATGCTGTCCGTGAAGCAGGAATGAAGAGAGAGAGAGCGTTGATTGATGGGAGAAAAAAAGGGAATAGTGGGAGAATTAAGAAGAGAGAGACTGTTGATGAAGATTAGAGAAAATTGAGAAGAGAGAGAAATTCAGGTAAGATGAAGAAGAAATATTAATATCCTTCTATTTGTTAAAAATAATATTAATATTAATATCTTTTTAAAAAAATATTCTTTTTAAGGTTAATTTTTTTAAGTTGTTTCAATATTTTATTTGTTAAAAATATCTTAATATAAATTTTAAGATAAATATTATTATTTATTTATTTTAATTAAGGTGTTTGAGATAAATATTATCATTTATTTATTTTAATTAAGGTATGAATATTATATTATAGATAGAAGAAATTCTAATAAAATAATTTTAAAAATTATTATGGAAAGAGTAGAAAGGTCATGTTATAATTTATAAAATCTTTCAAATGTTTCAACTAAACAGTCTTAAAAGCTCTTCTAATTTTAAAAGTTTTTAATCCAAACAGTAGCTTAAAAGTTTTAGTTTTTACTTCTCTTCTTCTACTATCAAAAACTAAAAATAAAAGTTATTCCAAACGAACTCCTAATCATGTAGCTTAGAAATCTGCTCCTTTATTGTGTTTATATAATTGAATAATTTTAATAAGAAGAAAAAAGAATAAAGAAATAGATAAAATGAAGAAGTGATAATGAAGAACTTTATTGGTTAGAATGCCTAACAAGATGGAGTTAAACAAAAAGTCTAATAACCATTCAAAAATAAATTAGAGTTTTGGAATAAAGGGATATGTGGTGGAATATTTAAATAGACAATTTATCTTTATTAAAAAAAAAAGTCCAAAATATTTATTACAAGAAGCTCAAATTTCAAACTTTCATGTGTTTGTTTGGCATAGCTTTTGGAGGGTCCAAAAGCTCTTCTAGAGCCCAAAAATGGCTTAGAATTCGTTTGAAATAACTTTTACTTTTAATTTTTAACAGTAGAAGAAGAGAAGTAAAAGTAAAAACTTTTAAGTTACTGTTTGGATTAAAAACTTTTAAACTCAGAAAAGTTTTTAGGATTGTTTGGTTGTAACATTTGAAAGACTTTATAAATTATAACATGACCTTTCTACCTTTTTCATAATAGTTTTTGAAATTATTTTATTAGAATTTCTTCTACCTATAATATAATACTCATACCTTAATTAAAATAAATAAATGATAATATTTATCTTATACACCTTAATTAAAATAAATAAATAATCAAATTTATCTTAAAATTTATATTAAGATATTTTTAACAAATAAAATATTGAAACAATTTAAAAAATTAACTTTAAAAAGGATATTTTTAAAAAAGATTTAATATTAATATTATTTTTAACAAATAAAAGGATATTAATATTTTTTCATCCTTATCAGAAACTATCTCTCTTTTCTCAATTTTCTCTAATCTTCATACATAGTCTCCCTCTTCTCAATTCTCCCACTGTTCCCTTTCTTTTCCCACTGATCAACGCTCTCTTTCTTTATTCCTACTTCACGGACGGCGTCCAGGACTCCATGTAACTCCGTCTCTTCTTCCAAAATCTCTTTCTCTCTAATCTGTCTCTCTTATCTTTCTAAGTGTTCTAGGTTTTGTTGGGTCTGATGGTGTTGTTGGGCTTGATAGTGTGGGTGTTCGGTGAAGTAAATTGGGTTTCATGTTGTTGTTGGGTTTGATGGTATGGGTGCTTAGTGATGAAGGGATTGTTGCTAAGGTGGTTTTGATAATGAATTGAGTAATTTTGGTGTTGTTGTTTATCAAAGTAGAGAAGAGAAGAGATGAATTTTTGGGTTAGGGAAATGAATCTTTGGTGATGTTGTTTGTCAGAGCAGAAAGAGATGAAGGATACAAGTGAAATTTTTGTTTTGTCGTTTGTCATGTAAAGGGTAAAACAGGTAATATGAAAAATTCATTAAACCAAATTTTGGCTTCCCATGTTTTCTAGGAAGAGCTTCCAAAAGAAGCTGGTGGGAGTAACTTTGGAATGAAGAGCTTCCAAAGACAAGAAGCTCTTTTGTTAAATCCATCCAAATAGCTGTAAAAAATGGCTTTTGGCTTCAAAAAGCCAAAATAAGCTCTTCTCCGCTCATCCCAAACAGGCACTTAGGGCTCGTTTTAGATAATTTTTATTTTTGACTTTTGACAGTAGAAAAAGAGAAGTAAAAGTCCAAATTTTTCAAATGCTGTTTGGATTATACATTTCAAAAGAGCTTTTAGACTTAAAAGAATTTTTTAGACTGTTTGATTAAAATATAATGAAATATCTTCTAATCATGATATGATTTTTATGTCATTGTAGAAAAGCTTTTAAACGTGTGTGGTTGAAACATTTCAAATTATTACTTAGATATTATATATATTTATTTATAAACAATTTAATAATTTACTACATAAACATATATCTAACTTATTTTTCAATTATATTTACCTAAACTTTGGTTATTAAAATAAATTAAATAATAAAAATTAAATTAAAGTGACACATACATTCATGCATAATAATTCATACAAATTATCTCAATAATTTTACACAAATTAAGACAAGTACTAGTCAATAATTAACACTAGTACTAGTTAATAATTATTATCCCAATAATAATTATTGAGATAATTATTTCAATAATTATCTCAAATTAAGACAAGTACTAGTCAATATCACTCTCTTTTCATCAAGAGTGTCATGAAATTAACACAAGTACTGGTTGATGAACCACTTTCACATGTAATTTGCAGATTCTGGATTGTCAGGCATGATAACCAACCTCAATTGATTGTATATTGGATATTTTTCAAGCCATTCATCATTCATAAGAAGTCATTAAAGCTATGAGTTTTTTGAGAGAATTTTAAACCAACTTCAGACTGTTGTCTGATCACTTTTACTACCTTCAACAACACTTTAAACAATTGTATAGGCAGTTGAACCACAAAAATGAAACTCCTTATCATTGAATGAATTGGTTTAAATGCAATCAAGCACACCAAATGCACTAGCCTGGAATAGTTGAACCTTCAAAGACAATAAAGTATATTGTTCAAATCAGCAACTCCTATAAGAGAGTAATGCACCTACCTTACAAAATAAGTGGAAAGGTAAAACGGTCACAACTGGTGCATTGCCAAATTCCTACCAACATTACAATAGGAAAAATGGACTACTTCTCGATCTATAGGAAAAATTCATTAATAGCGCACACAATATCTTTTTAAAATCTTCCTCTGCCCTTAAAGCTGCTGCCACGACCTTTTCTCTTAATGCAGAATGCAGACAAGGAAGCCAATTTTCTATACAACGTTGTATCCAGCATTTAGAAAGCCAAATTTCAGCTAACTGCCATGCCTATGTAGAGTAGAATTCTTTCTAAGTTCCTACCTTCTCTCATTTAGACGTTCAGTTATGTTTTACACCATTCAATGCCAATAAGGCTGCTCTACAAGCTGCCTCTGTTTGAACTGCCCGCCTCACAAGCAAACCATGAAATGCCATGCAAGTGTTCAAGATCACCTTGTGGTGGAGGGTGTAACCTGCACAAAAATGTCAATTATTGTACTAGTCATGCATAATGTTAAAAAAAATTAATGCAGACTACCAAGCAATTCAAGTTTGCTTCTCAAACTCACATATGAACAAAAAAAAAAAAGAAAAAAAAAAAAATTTCTATATTAGTGATCACAATGATAACATCAGTATCACAGTCATCATCTCCATTTTGGTGTATCCCAAAGTTCACAAACCGAGATTGCATACATTCTGCTGTGTCACAGTTATCAAACTTGAGCTTTGACTTTAACAACTTGATGGCAAAAATTGTGACATCTAAATTGTAAAATTGACAACCAGCAACTATAAAGCACGTGTCTAGTATACTCTGGGTAGCAATCCCCACCAAAGACAAATATTCAAACCAGATTATAAAATGATGAATTTTTTTTATCCATAAAAGATCTCCATTATAGTCTTATAAAACCATTTCTTGATAACTGTTATTTCTAGCTAAATTATATAGCTAATTGTTTTAGGCTATGCCTGAACAAAGACTCCATGAAATTAAAAAATAGACTCACTACTAAGCATGAACACCATGAGTAAAATTAAGCAATCCATTAAAGAGAAGACAATCGAGTTCCATAAATTTGAATGACAGTTGATTAAATAAAACTAAATAAAGGAACCAAAACGAGTAAACAAAAGATTTACCGCAGCTCTGCTAGCATTATTAGGATCCTCCAAAATAATAGTGGATCCTCCAAGACCAACTTCATAAGCGAAATGCACTGCATCAACCTGTTGTCTCCTACTAATTAACTAACTCTTTAATCATATCTGTATATATTAAATTACAACAGCTAAAATGCATCAGATACTAATTATAACATATCCAATTATAAATAAAGGACCACATCGACAAGTATCAGGACAACGAACTATGAATTTGCTAAAATCAAATATCCCGTTACCGAAGGACAACTAATAAACCAAAAATGTTCCGGTTCCGAATATCATCAAGTCCAATTATGCCAATACATATGAATATAAGCTATTCAAGTACTTATTTTCTACCTTATAGCGTAAATACCTTCAGTAAAGATGCAAAATGTTTTACAAGTATCTTCATAGCATAACCAGTCCTACTTCCCTTGAGAATAAAACTAGTACATTGAATGAACTTTGACTGCAATAACAAAAATAGTAGTCACCACAAAATGCAAACAAACATGTTCCATATAAAAGGCAATAATAATAGCATAAAGTTAGACATACTAGGCATTTTATCAGCCAAACCAAGCGAAACAGCAAGGTTAGGCATCTGCTTCCGCCAAGCTAAGCCAACGACGAGCTTCCTGTACAAATCGACATCCTCCTCCTTAATAATACCAAAAGTGACAAGGTGTTGCAAGAAAGTATGGACATCAGGCGTCTTCACATTCTCAATCCTGCCTCTCTCCTCCAGACTCGCCATCTACGTCTCGGCGATCTCCTCGGCCTTCTCCTTCATAGTAGGCGTCACCAGTAGCCTCGATTTCCCTATCACAGTGTCCACCACAACCAGAATCAAGCTCTCCAGCACAAGTGTGCAGGCACACCTTAAATCATTGTTGCTCTTCTCTCTTCTTTTGTCCACTGGAAACACCTCCGATTTTGCCTCCAGCACAAACTTCGTCGGATCCATGCATTCCGCCAAAGCCACTACAATCAGGCTACTCATCTCCTCAATTTTCTTCTCCTTCATCGCGATGAACTTCCTCTGTCCTTAAAGCCGCCGCCAAAACCACCAAATTCCTCTTCCTCTATTTACTTTCAGATGGTTTGGTTTACTTTTCTGTTAATGCAGAGTGTAGACAAGATTTCTCCAGCGAGAGTTGGCAAGAAAGGAGAAGAACAAAACGTATGGAAGTATATCAGTGGGAATTTCGTTTTGGTATTTATAGTTTGAATGGTAAAATTAGTATTATGAAAGTTTCATTAATCAGTTTTGGCTTGGCGTGTTTTCACACCGAAAGCTCTTTTCCTATAAGCCACAATTATTAGCCTCCTTTTGGAAAAAGCTTTTCAAAGTCAAAAGCCATTTTCAGTTTCAATCCAAACATCTCTTAGCTTCTGGCTTCAAGAAGTTAAAATAAGCTTTTCCACCAGCATCTAAGACAAGCACTTACTGAAGTATTTGGGTGGTTTCCAAAACATGACTTTTGATTATGGGAAAAGCTTCCAAGTGAAGCCATAATTCCTAGCTTTCGGAGAAAGAACCTTTTTAGAAAACAAGGGACGCCGTTTTTAAGTTTAATAAAACTTTTATATTATCCATTTTACCCTTATTAGAATGACTAATAAATACAAAATATCATCCATGTCCTTTCATATTTCTCTCCCCTGTCACCACATATTAACAACGTGCCTCCTTTCATCAGCCCTCCTCCTGTTGATGGATGGTAGTAGCTTGCCTGCGAGAGTTGGCAATGACACGATTTTTATTGGCTATCCGATGCCGGATTTGAAGACGGCTGTCGAGACAGCTGGGGATATGAACTAGATGCAGGTCCAGGTTAAGTTAGTGAGGAAAAATGAAAAAGATTGGACTTTTATTGTGTTTTTGGTTTTGATTTGGGGTGTTAGATTGACTTTGTGATTGTTTGGTTCCTAGCGTTGTGAAGTATTGAGGAGGAAGGGTGGGATTGGAAGTGGAGGAGTTTTCTGAGAGTGAAGAGGCGAGTGATGGAGATGCACAGAGAGGGATAAGCAATGGTATACAAATCTGGCTATTTGGATGAATATTTCAGGTTGTGTTGTTGACAGAAGCAAAGAAAATGATTTAAAAAAAAAAAAATGCTTTGACAAATGAAATGGTAAGGGTGTCTCTTTCCCTTTCTCTTTCTCTTTCTTCAATGGAAGTTGAATGTTGGCATCAAAGCTCACTGCTCGATATAAACTTAGGAGAGTGTGTGTCGAATAATCTAGATGCACAAACTTGATGAACAATAGTAGGCAGATTCCATTAACACAAAGATATATATTTATTTTAATTCACTTTTAATTAAATATGTTTTCTTAATTTTTATTTTTTTTAGATTTTTTATTCATTTTCATTTTTTTTAGATTTTTTTACTTATTTTTATATTTTAATTAATTTTTACTTATTTAATAATTATATATTTTAATTAAATACATTTTAATTTTTTTCAATATATTTTTCAATTTAATTAAAACAAAAATAAAATAATTAAGGATATTTTGATATTTTTATTTAAAATTTTCTCATTTTAAAAATGTTCAAAGTTTTCAACCAAACAGTTTCAAAACTCTTCTACAGCCAAAAACTCTTTTGAAATATATGATTCAAACAATTACTGAAAAGTCTAGACTTTCGTTTCTCTTTTTTTACTGTCATAAGTCAAAAGTAAAAGTTATTTTAAAAGAGATCATATCTTTTTAATATTTAAAAAGCTCTTTGGTAAGTAGAGAAATTATACCAAATATACATATACTAATTTTAGGGCCTCATTTCCTTTGCTAGCTAATTTGTTTTGTTTTTGGCTTTGTTTACGACTCCAATACTAAAGTACTACAAATATACATCAATTGATCGGAAATAATATTTCATTTTTACTTTATAATGAACTTTTAACTAAGCAAACATAGATTTATTAATGCCATATATGTTTTATTGTTTAGCTTTTAAATAGTTAGATTAAAATAGCAGCTACCTGAAGCAAAGCATATATAATCACGTTAATCACCACAGACGCACAAATGAAGAAAGCAAATATATATACTTAGGTACAGTGTGAATGTAATGCCTTGTTTGAAGTACCAACCAGAAGGAATATTTACTTTACCTTTATTACATTCTTGTCAATACTAACACTTGAGCTTTACATTTTTTTTTCTTTTTGAAAGATTGAGCTTTACAATTTTTAAAGCAAAATAATGATACCAAATACAAAACAAAGGAAAAGGAAAGAAAAAAAAGAAGCAAAGTAATGATATGGGGTTCTTGGCATAGTTGAAAGCTACGGAAAGGCACAAATGTGATGTAATTTCCTAGAAAAATATGATAAATATGTACGTGTTATGTCTATTAATATTAGGCATCTGAATGAATATTTGATTTTTTTTCTTAATATATTATAGTGAAAATTTAGTGAAGTCTATGATTTAATTATCTGTTGATTGCTCACTAGTTATGAATTATGATACATAATTTGTAGTAATTTCCCTAATAATAAAGCATATTTTGTCCTAAAAGTTTAATTGTTACTGTTCATTATTTGTATAGTCGTAATTTATTGTTTTAATATATTAATAATTTTGATTCAAAATTTGTTCACAGTATCAACTCTTACTAATCCACATCACTAGTTAGGAATATACAAAGAAATTAATTGGACCTTAATTATCAACTCCATGCAAATAACGGCTTTGTATAACCATGATTGTAGTGTTATATATATACATATATATGTGTTATATCATCGGCTTTTAAGCTTTTACTACGTGTATCATACATGCATTTAATAATATTCTTATATTTGAACTTTATTTTTTATATAAGAAAAAAATACATGCAAATGCTCGCTTCAGAGACAGTTCCTCTACTAACATATGCATAAAAACCGCTCTCCATATAAATTATAAAACAATAACGTAGACATTCTTTCTAAAGTATAATATCATAGTTATACATCCAAAATTTATCTGAAAAATTAACTTTGAACAAATATAGTTTAATGAACTTAAGTGTATAAAACAAAAATATAAAAATCCTTTAACGGTGAATTAAATACATAATACTGGAAAAATGGACCCTTTCAACTCCATCCTCCATGTGAATCGCGGGTTGGCACCATTATGATTTTGTAATCACCTCTTTAGTTATTGCTATATATGTGATGTATTTTTCACTCAAACTACGAGTGCACATCAACTTTACTTGTCTTTGCATGATATTCTTGTAATTGAACTATATTAACCTTATGAAAAAAGAAATCTTTTTAATGTTTCAAGCAAATGACATATTTTTTTTGGTTCTCTTCTCAACATATAAAAATTTTATCCATAGATGTTTTTTATTTTAACATATTTAAGAGTTAATTGGCAATTAAACCAACTGTTAATTGAGTTGGTTTTATACCTCATTCTTTATACTTATGATAAGAGGGTTTAAGTTTTACCTAATTCATTGAAAAAATATGTAAGAATACCTCTGTATATGATTATCGAATAAATATTTGGATTATAATTTAAATATTTGATTTAGATATATCTCTCAATAGAATCGGACCATAACCTCATCCTTAAGAAAAGATGCTTGTTGGAGGTTTATATAAAAAGAATAAATTACACCAATTATCAGAAAACCTGGATCACAATTGAATAATATATATATATATATATATATGTATATATATGATTGACGCTTTGTATGCAACCGATCTTAATCTATCACTCCACACTTCAACAACACCTCATTCCACTAATAGATCTAGTGCTACAGTAAAAAATTGAACCCATTTTCTTGGTTTATTCACTCAAACCGTTCTCTTAGTGATCGAGATGTTGAAAATTTCTTTCATGAAGGAGCCATATGAAGCAATGATGAAAGGTGAATGGGAAGCCGCGGAAGCTTTCTTCGACACAACTGCATTTAGCATTGTATGTCCGATGACTGTCGCCAAAGACACTGCATTTCACATTGCAGTCCACAGCAAAGACACTAGGCCACTTAAACGTTTGCTCGAACGCGTTGACAGACCTATGCAAGCCGATGTCTTCACGACCAACGCATATGGAAACACGGTTCTTCACGAGGCAGCCATCAACCGTAATATTGCAGCCGTGAGACTTTTGGTGGAAGAGGGTTACGTTACTGATCAAGAGCAGTTTTTGAAGCGGAACAGATCTGGCCAGACCCCGTTGTTCAAAGCTGCATCCTTTGGGAGCACGAAAGTGGTCAAATACTTGGCTTCTCAACCAAATCAAGTGACTGGTAAAAAGCTGCATGAAGATCATCGTACTAGAAAGGACAAGACCTCAATTCTCCATGCTGCTGTCCGAGGGGAGCACTTTGGTCATTCTCTCTCCCTCTCATTATTTGTTGCATCTTTCTCAACAATCTATCTATTTCTCTCTTTTGTCGTATCTTTCTTCGCAACACACGCATGCTTTCACAGTTTCATTTTTAGCTTGTTGAGGAGATCGCTGGAAATAGCATTTTGTAAAAATCACTTTCTACTTTTACCCAATTTCTATTAGTTTTTTCATTTTTACCAACGAATGGTATTGATGAGATCAAAATACCCCAAAGCCATTTGAACATATTTTCCTTTAAAATACTAACTCCACAGCTGGTGGCATGATGAGATATCACGATCGTGAATGCATGATCTTATCGATTAAGATCACAATAGTTTCTATCCATGTATCCATAAAATCATTTACGATCATTTATGATTATATAGGTTTAGAAATTTGTTAAGTTTAATACATACTTACTTTAAATTCTTCAGCTTTCAAAGAAAAAAATAAAAATTAAATTCTTCCAATGCAGGGACAGCTATAGAGTTACTGAATTTGGATGAAGATTTAGCGGAATTGAAGACCAAGAATGGCATGACAAGTCTTTGTCTTTTGAGTAATATACAAACCACTTTCAGTAGTAAATATCGCAAGCAGTTTGGGCATAGACTTGTCTACCTTTGTATGTCTACCGTTCACCATATTATTAGTGGTCTTATCAATTATTTCCGTATTAAATTCTAAAACCTGTGTGCATTATTATTATTATTATTTTAAATGTGAATCGATCGAGACGGTAACTATATATAACGTAGAACTATTTTTGAACATTAATTATATATATTTCCATTGCCAAAATTCTTAATTACAGGCATTCCGACGGGTGATGATAACAATGATGATGCTGAAAACATTGACGATGAAACTGTACAACCTGGTGACAAGCAGAGCAAGAATGCTCACCCCCTATCGAAAATCTGTAAAGGTTGTCAACTAATACTTATTGTTATCCTTCGTTGCCTTTTGCCTTTTACTGGGATGATAGTTTCACTATAAATAACGTGATAAGTGATTTATATATGTTGTATAATAGGTTTGAATAATGATTGTTGTGATAATTTAAAATAAGTTATCCCATCATTAAAAATTCAAATTTCATTTGTAAATTATGTTCCTAATAAATGTAAATCTAAATCATCCAAATTTTATAGGAGGTTCAACCTTTATGATTTGATTGTGCACTATTTCGATAGTTTTACAAACTATCAATAGATCATTCTAAAAATATTTCATTATAAATATACACTATTTCTCTCTTATATATCAAAACAAAACATGAAAAAACTTTTCCCCGTATCTTAAGTTCATATTTATATATCTAATAAAATATTATATTATGTAAATAATATAAGTTTCAGTATAAATAAACAATATGATAAGTTTTAGAGATGGTAGTTTCAATATAAATAAATTAATAATATGATAAGTGATTTATATTTGTTGTATAAGTATATAATAGGTTTGATTAGTGATTGCTGTGATAAATTTAAATAAGTTATCCCATAATTGAAAATGTAAATTTCATCTCTAAATTATGTGTTCTAATAAATATAAACCTAGATTATCCAAATTTTACAAGAGGTTCAATTTTGATGATCTGATATGATACTAACTTCGACAGCTTTACAAACTATCAACAAATCATTCTGGAGATGTTTGATCGGAGGTATGCTCTATTTCTCTCTCATACATGAACACAACATGAAAAAACTTTCTCAGGTATCTTAAGTTCACATGTGTATATCTAATAATATGTTATATTATATTATATATGTACAGCTGGGTGGCCAACAGTTAAAAAGATATGGAAAGAAAAGCGAAAGCGCAGATTTGCTTTTGAACTGGCCCGTAGACTAATAATACACGATAACTCTTGGCAGACAAGTCTAACAGAAGACAAGAACACTATAGAAAAACAAGAAAAAGAAGACGCGCATCATGCAAATGAGGCAGGTGAGGATAAAGATGAAACAGGGATTGAAATAGAAGATCATGAAGTGGAGACTCCACTGCTTGCAGCAACTAGAACGGGAATGATAGAGATTGTAAGCGAGATACTCAAGGTGCATCCTCAGGCAGTTGAGCACATTAACCAGAAGAAGCAGAACATATTACACGTGGCCGCCAGCTACCGCCAAAGAGAGGTCTTCGAGCTTGTCAAAGAAATGCAGATACCAACAAGCAGGTTGATTCTGGGAATTGACGAGCAAAGCTACACTGTTTTACAACATGTTGCAGACACCGAGAACTATACTGGAGGTACTCGTCCTGGTCCTGCTTACCAACTTCAGGAGGAGTTAGAATGGTTCAAAGTAAGTTAACTTCGTTTCCCATTATTATAAATTTTGACATTTGGGAGGAGGACGTGATTAATACAGTCATTTTAATTTATAAAATTTTATTATTTACTATTTTAATAATTTTTTAAATAAAATTTTGAATTAATATACTATTATTTTTTAAAGATAATATATATATTATAACCAAAACCAGACAACAAACTTAAGCATGGGGATCTTGAATTATATTTACTATTATTGTGGTTACAAAAATATTGATAATATAGATGAATTTTTTTTCCTAACGCTTAAAAAAAAAACAAGAAAAGAAAAAAGAGTTGTAGTATCACTAGTTCGTGAGCATACTTTTATGAACTAAAAAGCTGACAGAATTACAAAAAACTCAACTCAATAATTCAGTCGTGTTATTTTAAGAGTCGCGTTCTTTTGGAACTATTTTGTTAATATTGCTGTGCATACGCAGATGGTAGAAGATATAATGCCGTCCTTTTTTACCAAGCACCGTGACAAAACAAATAGAACTGCCGAAGAGCTGTTCAAGGAGAAGCATCAAAAACAACTTAAGGATGCACAAAAATGGATAAAAGAGACTTCTCAGTCATGCTCCGCAGTTGCTGTTCTAGTTGCCACCGTCGTCTTCGCTGCTGCCTTCACTGTACCTGGTGGCACCAATGATAACAACGGTCTTCCAATCCTCCTCGACAACCCTATCTTCCTGTTTTTTACAATCTCGGACGTGGTGTCCTTGTCCTCTTCCTTGACATCGGTTGTTATGTTCCTCTCCGTCCTCACTTCACCCTTTGAGCTTGACAACTTTCGTGTCTCACTGCCTAGAAGACTGACACTTGGATTCGCGTTGCTATTCATTTCCGTGGCGACAACCATGCTCGCGTTCACTTCGACTGTTTTCCTCATCATTCGTTTGGACGAGCGTCGGCGTTGGACCATGACTCTTATTTGCTGTGCTGCGTTCTTCCCTGTGAGTGTGTTGGCACTAACACACTTCCCATTGTTTATTTCCTTCATAATTGCTTGGAAGAACTTATTCAAGGCTGTTTGGGAGGCTCCTCCTCTATGTTTAGCAGTTGGCTATCTCACTTCTGTTTCGAAACGTCTACACGGTAGGCGGAAGGGCAACTAAGATCTTCTCGTGAAACATACCTTTTTCTGTTACCTTTTCTCTTTTGTGATGTTTTTGAGTGCAAGTCTTTGAATATCTTTTATATATTAACATTCGAAAGAGACTTAAGTTACATTGATGATGGACATACTAATAAATACTTCAATGCTTCCTCCTATATATTAATTCAAATGAAATTGATTAATAAAATGCTAATTAATGTTTGCTTTTAGTAAAAAAAAAGAATGGTTGAGGTAGTTAGTATGAGGGTTTGGGTAAAATCCTCATCACGTGGTAATTAAAAATACCTGCCAATGTCGTTTAAGATGATATTTTGAAACAAAAGTGCATTTACTAATATCATTTAATTGGGATGAGTTTTTCCGTTCTGTTGATCATGTAGCATAAATATCATTTGCTAATATCATTTTGAATGAGTTTTAATTTGAGCTAAATTTTCATGATACAGAGCTAAAAATCACATTCTAAATTGTTTAGGTTATCAGCTCTTTTCCATTTCATTTTATTACTACTAATTCATATTAAATTCCTACGTTTTTGAGTGAAAAATACTTAAAAATTAACATATGTAAAGATTAATTTCATGATTATCCCTGTTCGTTTCAGAACTGAGGAATAGTTATATATAGTTTGAATTGTTAGACACTTTAATCCTTTTCGTTTCATTTATTTTTGGAGAGTTTCCAAAACCTTCTCCATTTTTCTTCTTATAATATACCGCTTTTTTTTCCCCACTCAGCGAATTTGATCAAATAACTCTTAATTACGTTTCACCAAGTTTTAAAATTCGCTCAAATGGAATGTGGTCAATCTAGGTTAAATCAACCCAAGTAGTAGGAGTTAAAAATGTGGGTGTTAAAAGAATTATATTCTCTTCACACACATTTAACTGAAAAAGACATAACTCTGGGCCCGGGTTCTCTTTAGCTTTGTTATATTCTTATATATTGTGCATGTACTGTGTACAGTTCAACTTGAGCTAATGAGCTTTATTGAGTTTTCAAGCAAAATATTGAAACGGTTTGTTATCACATATTTGTAGACAAATATAATAATAATAATAATAATATCATTAAAAACTCATCCAAAGTGTTAACTCTATCTCAATATATTCGCATCACTCTGTTTTTAGTAGATAATTTATATATTTTTTAAAAAATAAAATTAACTTTTATTCATGTAAATAAACGTGCATATACACTTGATAAAAAAAAAAAAAGAAAAAAAAAGTAAACATGCATATGAGGATATTCAAAAGTGAGGAAAATCTGGAAAGAGAAGAGAGACCATCAATTTGCTTATGAATATAAAATAATTATAAAAAATTAACATAAAAAATTGCTTATACCAAATCAACCTTGATTTTTTCCTTAGAAAATTATTGAGAACTAAAATTACATTCTATATTTCTGCGCATTGAAGTATCATTTTTTGTTTTTCTAGATAATTTTTATTTGAAATCTGAATGATCTGAAATTTTTTTCCACTTCCGTATATCAAAGACACTTAATTCTAATTCTGTATATCAAGGACACCCCGGAAAGAAGAGATAAAGCACCTCGCTTACTTTGCCTCTCCGTCTCCCGAAAAAAAGGGGTTTTTGTGCTCTTTTTAAATAATTATTACCTTGCAGGGGAAAAAATTACAAAAGGACAAAAAAACACAAAAACCCATAATCTTACACCATTTAAATAACGGCGGAGCTGTGGGGCATGGCCCCCCACAGCTTTGGACTTAACAAATCCCTCGGAGGGCCTAAACATTGGAGTCAAAGTGGAACCACGAATTGTTACTGAATTCACCCGAGTGTTTTTCAGGTGTTCTCGCATGTTGAGGAATTAATACAATTCATTCACTTCATTATTGTAAGTAATGAGTACATACAGAAATTATGTGCATCTAACACCGCTTTGGTTATGATAAGTCGTCAATGCAGTCCACTCTTTTTTATTATGATTACTCTTTTTCCTTTTTCTTTTTAAGATTACTATTATTAAGTTATTATTTCATTTATCCTTTTTATGAATTACAGCATTTTAATTCAACATTTTTTTTTTTATATTTAAAGTAGAAGACAAAACATATCCTTTTAATATTTAGTTTCCTATTAATGTACACATTACTATTTAGTTTAGACTATAAGTTTAGTTTTTGAAACTAGTGTTAGTTATATTTGTTACCAAAACTTTTTTATAAATTTATAATTTAATTGCTTATTTCTATAAAGTTATTCTGAATTATCATATTTTGATATATTTTAATGTGAATACGATAAAAATTTAATTACCAAAATATATGTAAGTAATTAAGCGTATATGTTGCAAAAATAGTGTTTACACTTGTTCTTCCTGTGTTAATGGCTACCACTGAAAGATTGTTTTTAATTTTGTGTATTGTTAAAATTAGACTTCTTAACAAGATGAAAAGATGATTTTCTTATAAATTCTATGATAGTGTATATTGAAAAGGAAATTATGGAACAATTTGGTGTATATTCCAATATAAATTATTTTTATATTTAAAATAGTGACAAGTTCCATTACTTTATCTGTTGCAACAAGAACGGTATTATATTTAGTTTTTTGATAATTTTTTTGAATATTAATATTTTTTTGGGGGCAATTTGATTATATATTTTTGACTTGACCCTCTCCTAAGATAAAAATCCTGGCTCCCCTGCATTTAAAGACCCTTCTTGGGTACGTAGCTTTATGTGCATTAGGAGTGAGAATCAGTTGGTTTCGTTTGGTTTGACTTTCACTATAAACAAAACAATCGATTACATAATCAGTTTGGTAATTTATAAACAAAATAAAATCCAATTATAAGCTTAAATCATGGTCATTGCCACAGACACGAAGAGGAAGGTAAATTATGGGTAGACTATGCCATTGTTAAAATTTTAGATAGAGACCTTTGCTTGGAAGAGGTGTATGAAAGTTGGGATAGATCCTTAACAGGTTAAATGGAAAATGGTTTATAATATAACTTTCAAAATTTTAGTAGAAGATTCTGACAAAATTTAAAACCAATGAATTATTAACTTTATTTAACTTGCATATTATTTCTTAGTAGGAGTAATTGAACACATTTTTTAATTCTAAGAGGTCAAAAGTTCAAGTCTCACTCGTAGGATTTAAGTTTTATTTCTGTTCTAAAACATAATATGTTAATCCGTTTCTCTAAATTTAATTTCCTTTATCTCACCCTAAAAAAAGAAATAAACACTATATTTAACTTAATTTTTTTATTGTATGTCTATGCAGAAATGGTTTTAGAGTTAATCAAATTCGAAAATTTGGCAGAATTGGAGGACGAAAACGAGACTAGCTTTTACAGTTGCTACTAGAAATGGGCATATAGAAGAAACTTAATTCTCAAGTTTTGCTGTCTGTCACAAAGTAAACTTCTTTACTTTGAATTTTGATTTTTATTTTTGAAATGGGAAAGATACAACCAATTACACTATAAAAGCTCAACATTATCCAGCGCTCTAGCACTTTATATGCTCATAGACAGAGAGATATATATATATATATATATATTGTATTATTATTATTATTTCGAATGGTTATAAAACCACTTTATCGCACAAAGAATGTACTTTAGTTACATAGTAATACCTGTTCCATGTTTCAACCGAACATTTTGTATGTTCACAGACATAGCGAATTTACTTCAGTTACATCTTATTGTTTTTTTCAATCCAGAGAAGGACTCACTTTCAATGGTTATAGAACCACATTATCGAAATATTAACTTGTTTGGTCGCAGACATAAAGAATATATATTTTAGTTACATAGTAATGCCTATTCCAAGTTCCAACCAAACATTTTGTATGCTCAAAGACTCCACGAATATTGTACTTTAATTACATCGTATTGCTTTTTCCAACCAAAATAAGGACTAAGTGACTAACTTTCCCTTTATTGTATTCTTAAAATTGAACTATTTGAGATTTACTATTTAATCAAGCAAAAAATATGAAGATATAATGCGCACTTTATTAGCTACAATAACTTTATTAATTTGGTATTAATCAGACCTTCGAGCTTTTATCACTGACAAAATCTGTTTTTGATAGATTATTATATTAAATGAGTTTAAATTTTGAAAGATTGCATTGTACTTCATTTAAATATTAATAATACCAAAATGTAATCGATTGAGTTTATTCGTAGTGACTTTCACCAACAATGATTTGAACAAATTTGTGTAAGAATTAAACTTTTTTTTTCTCTTTTTTATTTTCTTCTTAATTATACTCTAAAGTAAAGTCCATAAAGAGATATTTTATCGACGAGAAAAAATATGAAGTACAAAGAAGAGCACTCAAAGGAATAGAAACGTGAAATTATAAAACGAAGATGTTTCCTACAATTACTTTATAATCTAGAATGTATATGATTAATTTATGACCTCTGTTGTATATAAATATTAAATTTAAAACCTATTTCTATTATTATTTTTTTCACTAACTTTCGATTTAAGCATCAGGTCTTCATGCTAGCATGGACGAAATCATTCATTCAAACCATAATGATTTCATCGTAACACATGTGAGCGGTACATATAGTTGCTCTGCGCAAAATAAGTCCCATTCACATTTTATAAAGCATAAATGAACCTAGTAGTAACTATTATATTCTAATTCAAACAACTAACATGCATATTTATAAACTTATAGCCACTAAGAAAGAAACAAAAAGCATAAGGTAATATATTTAATTAGATGTACAATTAATCATTTAAAAGTTGTACTTCAAAATGATTAAAATCTGATTTTAATTTATATATAAAAAAATAAAACTCCATGTGAATCACGAAGCCGGACCAAGATATATAACCTTACATCATCATCTTTTTCTTTTTGGATAAAAGTTGTTGTGTATTTTTCACTTAAGTGGATATGTTACTTTACATTTTTATTATGATGATTCTCGTAGTTGAACTTTATCAATTAATTAAGCAAAGAATATATACCGTCATGCCCATGGCTGATCTTATATATAGAACCGCTTTATTGAAATATTAATATGTTTGGTTACAGACACAAAAAATGTACTTTAGTTACATAGTAATGCCTGATCCAAATTCCAATCGAACATTTTGTATGCTCACAAACACAACAGTTAGTGTATTTTGGTTATCGTATTGCTTTTTCCAACCAAAAGAAGGACTAACTTTGAATGGTTACTATCAATTTGTTTGGTCACAGACACGAATAATGTACTTTAGTTACATAGTAATGCCTATTCCAAGTTCCAATTAAACATTTTGTTTGCCAGCAAATGTACTTTAATTATATTGTATTGCTTTTTCCAACCAGAAGAAGGATTAGCTTCCCTTTATTGTATTCTTATAATTGAACTATTTGAGATTTACTATATAATCTAGCAAAATATATAAAGATATATGCCCAATTTATTGGCTACAATAATTATTGATTTGGTATTAATCAGGCCTTCAAACTTTTAGCACCGACAAAATCTGTTTTTGATATTTTTATTATATTAAATGAGTTTGAAATTTTGAAAGATTGAATTATACTTCCTTTAAATATTAATAGGATCAAAATGCAATCAGTTGAGTTTATTCATAGGGATTGACACTGACTGCTATTTGATCTAATTTGTGTAAGAATTAAACTCTGTTTTCTCTTTTTATTTTCTTCTTAATTAAACTCTAAATGTAAAGTCCTTAAAAAGATATTTTATTGACGGGAAAAAATACAAAGTATAAAGAAGAGCAATCAAGGGAATATAAATGTGAAATATAAATGAAGATATTTTCTACATTATTGGCAATTACTTTATAACCTTGAATGTATATAACCTCTATTGTATATAAATATTAAAAACTACTTCTGTAATATTCATTTTACTAACTTTTTATTTAATCATAAGGTCTTCAAGCTAGCATGGATGAATTCATTCATTCAAGCCATAATGATTTCATCATAATACATGTGGACGTTACATATAGTTGTTCTGGGCAAAAGAAGCCCCACCCACATTTTACGAAGTATAGATGAACAAAATGGTCACTAATTTATTCTAATTCGTACAAATAACATGCACATTGATAAACATAAAGCCAAAAAAAAAAAAAAAATCAAAATGCATAAGATAATAAATTTAATTAGATATACAATTAATCGTTTAAAAGTTGTTTCAAAATGATTAAAATCTAATTTTAATTTATAAAAAAATTAAAACTCCATGTGAATCACGAAGCCGGACTGCAATAACCTTGCATCATCATCTTTTTCTTTTTGGATAAAAGTAGTTGTATATTTTTCACTTCAAGTGGATATCCTGCTTTATATTTTTATTATGGTGATTTTCGTAGTTGAACTTTATCAATTGATTAAGCAAAGGATTAATAAGGAAATCAAGAACATTTACCATCATGCCCATGGCTGATCTCATATATAGATTGCACATGGAAGAGCACGTAGTCAATATATTAAACCAGCTGTGATCGACCAGTAGTGATTCAGCTCCTCATGAAAAATACACCCTCTTAAATAGCCAATAAGATCCATTACTGAAAGAAAGTCTCTGCCCATATATATACATATATATATTATATATTTTGTTGTTTTCATTTTGAAACAGAGAATGGGGGAGTTTATTCCAGAAGCGAAGAAAATTTTGAAAGCAGCTCTGGACCAAAACTGGGACTATGTGGAAAAACACTATTCCGATTTGTTTGCTTTGGATATGGAAAAACAGACTCCCGAATTGTTCGATTTGTTGGCTTTGAGCAGTCCTTTATCAGAGCACAACGACAATATAATTCATTTTTTGGTACACAGTGAAAGATATGATTTCCTTGAGAAGATTGTTAGTCTGATTCGTTCAGCGGATGACAGTTTCCCGAGCCGGGCAAATGTCGACGGAAATACAGCTCTGCATGAGGCTGCCATCAGTGGAAATCGTAAGGCAGTGGAGCTTCTGGTTGAATCAAATAGAGAGTTAGATGGGATGACGAATAAAAACGGCGAAACCCCGCTGTTTAGAGCTGCTGCATTCGGGAAAACAGAAGTAGTCAAGATTTTAGCTGATCAGAATGGTGGTCGAGAGAATATTCATTGCAAGAGAACTGATGGTTCCTCAATTCTTTTTGCTGCCGTCCAAGGGAAGCATTTTGGTCTCTCTCTCTGTCCTTTCGATCTTTAATAAACTTTTTCTTTTTTTGTTCATTTATTCTTGATTTAGATAATTGTATAATTAATCTCTTGTAAGGTTTAATTAACCTTAGATAATTATAAGTACACTTTGCTTTTAGTTTTAGCAAAATTCTAGACAGAGAACATGCATGGGGTTGATTTTTAGTCCGGTTAAAGGAAAGTTTATTATAACGTTTTGAATTCAAAGTAGAGGTTTTTAATGAAATCTACAACCAGTGAAGTTGACTTGCATGTATTCTAATTTCAAACTCTAAGATTGGCCAATCACGTTAATTAGTTTCTCTATTGGTTTAATGCAATTGCAAGACATGCCATCTAAATTCTTTATGTCTTCGCAGGGACGGCTTTAGAGGTGCTGAATCTCTTTAAAGATATTAGCCAACGCGAAGACGAAAACATGACTAGTCTTCATATGCTAGCCAAGATACCGTCTGCTCTCAATAGTGAAAAACAGATGGGCGTATGGAAGAAATTTCTCTACATTTGTATGTGTACCGCACCGTGTGTATATATTATACACACACATCCAATGGTAAGGATGTCCAGAAATTTTTAGAATCATTAATTGTAACTACATATTTTCTATGGTTCCATCACTATGGTGTGATCCACTGAAAATTAATGGTTATAATTTATGATCCTGAAAATTTCTGAACACCCTTATTAAAGAATTATCTTATATATATATATATAGTTAACAACGTGATATGTGATTTAACTTTTTAAATGAAGATTTTCTCTTAAAGGAGGAAAGAAATAAACATTAATTTTTATTTAAAAAGCTATGTTACGTGTCACATTGGTATGGGAAGGTATACTAACATTAGTATACCACATCTATTCAATGTTTCATTAAATATTTTCTTTATGAAGATATTATTTTTATCGTATTTACTTTTTAACTGTTAACAAAAACATTTATTCAAGTGAAGGCTTAAATAGGAGAGGAAAGCAGACAAAAAATCATAATGAATTGATTTATTGTTCCAATATCATTAATTTCATAATCGTTGTGTATTTATTTTCGGAAATTTACAGTCGTTCCAGTTGGTTATGGACATGATGATGACGCGGACAACATAAAAATGACAAGAGAAAACTCGAAGACACAAAGAGTGACCTTCCACGTGAAGGTAATAGCCAATTGCAATCTTTGCTCTTATTCTTTAGTACGGTGATGGGGATTCGAGTTTAAAAATTGCCAAAGTCACTCACAATTTAATCGATCGTGAGTTGTACATATGTTCGTTTATAAATTTACTATATAATTGTCATTATCAATATCCATTTTTTTCTGCCATCAACTATAGCAATATCAACCACATGGAAATGGTCCATTTGCAAAGTGATGGGAAAGCAAGTGCGCTAAACACTTCACTTTGGTCATCGTGAATACTTACGTCATCATTTATTAATCATGGTCATAATTTTTTTTTTTCCATATTTACTGATGTAAGTATTAGGGAATTCTTAAAGAGACAACATAATTTTTTTTTTGTGTTTTTTGAAACAAGAGACAACATAATTTTTAGCTGATGCATTATATGTATTCTTCATTCTTGAATTTATTATATATCTATTTTTTTGAAACTTTGAATTTATTATAATTTATAAATGAAACTGTCATTGCTGAATGTCCCTTTTTTTTTTCTTTTTTATAATTTAGTACAAAATGTCAACCATGTGGACAAAGTCCATTTGAGTTGTGCAGAGCAAGTGTACCGAACACACCTCTTAGAATTTTCATAAGGATCGTACTGTTATATGATCATTCAGTAATTATGGTCGTTTCTTTAAAAAAAATAATTATATTAAGTTTGTTATTTAATCTTTTTTACTGATTTTACTATTAACAATGACATTTGTCCAAGTAAAATTTAAAATAGGAGAGGGTGCATACACTAGTATCAGAGTTATTAATTTATTTATTCCCAAGTTTGTTTTGGAAAAATTGTTTATTAATTTCACTATTTGTTTATATTTAATTTTTGAAATTTGCAGGCCCTTCGGTTAGTAGTGATGATAACCCAGAAAGCAAAGATCGAAGATAAAAAAAGTTGCCTTGGCAAAGGTAATTGCTAAGTGAAATATTCGCTCTAATTTTAACTTTTGACTTTTTTCAAGCAAGCCTTGGTAGGAAAGCGAAGCTACTAGGAAATTTAAATTTATATAGTAGAAGGAAAATTAAGAATTTAGAAGCCAAGAACCAATTGCAAATAACAAGTCTAAGCTAGCACACAGCAGGAATTTAGAAGCAGAAACTGCCGGATAAATGTTGGAAGATAAAGGGACTTGAAAATTATTAAAGAGAACATAATTTTTAATTAATCTATAGATTTCCCACTAATGGTAGCATATATAAATCTTGCTTCTGGTTATTTCTACACCAAAATTAATTGTTCACCTTTTTGGCATGCAGTTTTGCTCAAGATCTACGAAACCTACCTATCAATCTGGAAATTAATCAATCAAGGTATCTTCTTTATCTTTTAAAAATTCTGTAATAAAATGGGCACATATGCACTATCTTACAAATAAATTTAAATTCAAATTAAATTATTAGTATTCTCTCTCTCTCTCTCTCTCTCTCTCTATATATATATATATATGAAATTCTATGAGACGTAAACATGTACAGGGTGTCCACTAGCGAGGAGAATCTGAAAAGAGAAGAGAGATAGTAAATTTGCTTATAAACTTGCCCGGGAACTGATACAGAAGAGTTCAACGTGGGAGAAAAGTATTATGCGAGTTCGTACGGAAGAATATGGAGATGAAAAAGAATGGGAGACCCCTTTGCCAGCTGCAATAAGAACGGGAAATGTAGAGTTTGTCAAGTTGATAATAGAAGAGTACCCTCAGGCACTTACCCAAAGTAACCATTGGAATCAAAACATATTGCATTTGGCTGCTATGTACCGTCAAAAGGAGATCTTCAATCTTGTGAAAGAAAAAAAGGTACTAACGACCAGGTTGGCCAGGCAAATTGATGTGAAAGGCTACACAGTTTTGCACCTGTGTTGCAGACACAGAGCATTACATTGGAGGAACTCGCTCTGGTCCTGCCAACCAACTAAAAGCGGAGTTAGAATGGTTCAAAGTGAGACTCGCTGTCCCTTGTTTATTTTTCATTCATATGCAATATGATTATCATATATAAACTTTAGGGAACATCTACTACTGTTATGATTCAGGCTTTCATTTTTTTGTTAACAAACTTTATATTACCAGTCACCTAAAGTGGTTTAATGATAGATTCCATTCATTTAAACTGATAAATTCCAGTTTATCCTGAGATACAGTAAAAGTATTTCAAAACAGAAAACTTTCCATTATAAGTCACTGAAATTTAATAATTACAAAAATTATCTACATCAAAACAATATTAACTTTCATAAAAATTACAAGACATTTGATATAAAATGTGAATACCACTTTTAATTTTTGAGTCTTTTTGGATGCAGAGAGTGGAGAAAATAATGCCGGCCTACTATGCGATGCTCCATGCTGATAACAAGAAGACTCCATTTGAAATCTTCAAAGAGAAGCATAAAGAGCTACATAAAGAAGCACAACAATGGATGAAAGACACTTCTCAGTCATGCTCCGCAGTTGCTGTTTTAGTTGCTACCGTTGTCTTTGCTGCTGCCTTCACCGTACCTGGTGGTACTAATGACGTGAATGGTCTGCCAATTCTTATACACTCCCCTTTCTTTCTTTTTTTCACAGTCATGGACGTTATCGCCTTGTCCTGTTCCTTGACTGCGGTTGTTATATTCCTCTCCATCCTTACATCACCTTTCGAGCTCGATGATTTCTATGCTTCGCTTCCCAGAAGACTGACGCTCGGCTTCGCCTTGCTCTTCATGTCAGTGGCAACAACCATGCTCGCGTTCGCTTCAACAATTTTTCTCGTCATACGTTTGGACGATCGTCGAGCGTGGACAACAACTCTCATATGTAGTGCTTCATTCTTCCCTGTGAGCGTGTTAGCATTGACACACTTTCCGTTGTTTGTGTCATTTATAAATGCTTGGATGAACTTGTTCAAGTTCATTTGGAATGCTCTTCCTTGCCATTCAGCAATTGCCCTTTTGAAGTCTAGTGCAATTTACAAAAAAGTAATTCGCTTTCTGGAGTCTCTTAGGAATAACTGTCGCAATTATTTTGGAAGCTTAATTTCTGAGGACAAAGATATGATCATCCAAGAATTAATAATAAGGGGAGATTAATTTGCTTCACTTATTTCTATATTTATGTCATCATTTGTTTACATTTAGTATGTTAGCAATTAATTGATAAAGGTTTGGTGTTCTCGAGTGAAAAATATTTCATATGAATTGTAAGCAGTTGTTATATTTATTCTGCAAAAGTTGTGATTCTCATAAAGCTGAAAGGGAATAGATTGGTTTCTTTGTTCTATTGTGATGTGATGCAGGAGCATACTACCCTACTCTGCAAAAGCACTCTACTCTGCAAAACCAATTACAGAAACAACCATCCTCAGTCACCCTACTCTGCCAAACCAATTGTAGAAACAACCATCCATAGTTAAATACCCCTACTCTGCTAAGCCACCCTACTGTAATGATTTCTTTTTTTTTTTTGGTAACACTATAAATGAAGTTGTAAACTGTAGATAGAGACAGTATAGTTATCAGTAGGAAAATTATAGTGTTTCTTTTTCCATCGCTAAAGTTTCTAGAACTCTATCTAGCCCATTGCTAGATAATTTTCAGAATAAAGTTTATTTTACCTGAAAACTATCCCACATCATTTGATATCAGAGCAATTTCATTCCATGCCAACTCAACAAAGTCGCTGATGTGTTAAGTAGGCAATCGGTCCCATTAACTGTAGTTAGGAGCGAGATTATTGGGTTTGACTACTTGAAGATCTGTATATTGATGATAGAGATTTATAGAAAGTTTGTTTGAAGGAACATCTCATCCTAAAGGATTTCAAGTACACAATGGTTTCTTATTTTTTAAGGAACGATTATATATCTCGTGGGGATTTCTAAGGGAGCATATAATTCAAGAATTACAAGGAGGAGGATTAAATAGACATATGGGAAGGGATAAAAGCATATATCTGATAAAAGCTTGTTACTACTAGCCACACTTAAAGAGAAATGTTGAAAGATTTGTAAAACAATACTACAATTGTCAAATAGCGAAAGAACAAGCTCAGAACATGAATTTGTACACACCTCTTCCTATTCTGGAAGCTCCTTGGGAAGATTTATCCATGGATTTTATATTAAAACTTCCACGTACTCAGCGAGGTATAGATTTCATCCTTGTGGTTGTAATAGATTTTCTAAGATGACATAATTTATATCATGTAGGAAGACGTCAGATACTAGTCACATCGCTCGATTGTTCTTTAAGGAAGTAGTTCACTTATATGGATTATTGATTGATCAGGATAAAACTATATCGTAATTTTTATGCTTTTAAATCTTACTTTTATAATGAATATTTGAGTGAATTTATGTTATTTTTAATATTTTTATTTATTTTGTATAGGTGAGTCATGGAAGGGTAATTGAGCAAAACTAGTGAGGTTTTCAAGGTGAAATCATGCATTTCATGGGCTGGAATAATTTCAAGAAACCATGCATTACATGGTTTAAACCAATTGCAAGAAACAAGTTCATGGGCTGAGATATTTATGTGATTTTAATTATAGAAGAGACAAAGCGGCCCATGTCTATAGCAACCATGGCCGATCCAAGTGTATTACATGAAGAATTAATCAAGCCAAATCCAACCCATAACAAAACCAGAGTGCACAGCCCATGATATGAGGAAATCAGTAAAGAGATCAGGTGCAGCAAGAAGCCACGTCCATCCATGCAGCGTGACAAAGTGCGGACATGGAATACCAGATTTGCTGCCCTAAATACACCCTATAAATGCATGATTAAAGGAAAAAAGAACGCAGCTTTTGGGAGAGCAGCAGAACACAACCAAAAGAATGAGAGAAAAGGGAGGTCTTTGAACGTGGTTCCAAAGGTTTCAGGCTCAACTTTGCTCTATATTTTTGCAGCAACCATTAACCCCTTGGACCAGTTCTTAGCAGTGTTTTGAGAGCCCTTTCATAGCCCTTTACACAGCGCAATAACAGCCCATATTCTGCTGTGTTTCGGCAGTGTTTTGAGCCGAATCAGAAACGGTTTGCAGCAGCTTCTCATCTGGTTTTCGAGGTCTTGAACGTGGATTTTCAAGGCTGATTTTGGAGTGTAAAATCAGCGTATAACAACCCTTAACTGCAGGTCTTTGACAGCCCCTAAATACGCCTCAAAACAGTCTGTTGAGAGGTTATTTTGGAGCCAAAAATCAGTCCGTCAATCAACCTTTTGGGAGTTCAACAACAGCCCATCATCACCCACGGATTTGGTGCATAAAAGGCATGGGAGGACTGAAGATTTGGGTGGCCAGTTCTTGGTGTCAGGAGAATCACGCCATGACATGAGATTTTTCATTCATTTGCTTTGATTTTTAATTGTTTAATGATGTTATTGGTTGTTTGTTGGATTGGTTTGATTTATGTTACATCGATGATGAACTAAATTATTTGTCCAGGGTTGCAATGGAAGTCCATGAAACTCACCTTTTGGATATTGTTGATTAATTTAATTTTCATTATTATGTTCCGTTTTATTTTGCTCTTAATGTTTCTAAATTAATTGATCACTAGTTTAGTTGATTTGATAATCTTGAATGTGCTTGGAAAAGGTATTCATGGTTTAGACCTTAAATAAGATGATATCGATAGCACATGATAGGAATATACACGTGTAGTTTGTGTGGTTTTTATGAGTTATTAAATGTTTAATGTACTTAGGTTAATTAATCATTATAGAAATATAGTCGATTGATTAATTTAGGTAATTCCACTTGATCGTTCAGAAGAGGTTTGTAGATAATTTAGTACTCGATCAAACAAATGATGAGAATGAATTAATTATGATATAAATATAGATTGAATGGATTGGTTGGGTAAAATTGTAGCTCTAGATCATTATCTCCTTGGTTGTGTGTATAGTTTAATTAGTCATATGTATTATTTACTTGATTTAGTATAATTTGTTAACTTCATCTCTCGATAGTTTGGATAAAAGTAGTCGAGATCAATTTTAGCATTTAACATAGCTTGGACAATTTTTGTGGAAACAATACTCTACTCTTCATTGTATTATTTGTGGACCGTATATACTTACATGTGTTTTTGGCATATATTTAATATACTAGAAATTTGCCATCACTGATAACAATAGTCTTTGATCATGATAGTAGATTTCTAAGTTATTTTTAGCGTACTTTGTGGAAGAGACTAGATACATCTTTAAATTTCAACAATACTTGCCATTCATAAATAGATGGACAGAAAAAGGCCACCAATAAAACAATTGGAAACATTCTGCATTGCATTACTCAAGAACATCTGCGATAGTGGGACCATGCGTTAGCACAAGCAGAGTTTGTTTATAACAATGTTCCTAACCGTTCTACTGAAAAGTTTGCAATCTGAGATTGTCTATCCTTCGTCCATCCTTGTATACTCTGGATTTGGTTGCTTTACCAAGGCTTCCTGGTATGAGTATTATTGTTGAGCACACGGTAGAAAAGGTTACGAGTAATCGCAAAGAAATCAAGCATAAATTAGAAGAATCTACTGCAAGAAAACAAAGCAACAACTGACAAATATCGACAACTAAAGACTTTTAATATTGGAGATATGGTTATGATTCATCTACGTAAAGAGAGGTTGCCAACTAGAGAACATGGAAAACTTAAGCCTAAAAGGATCGGTCCATTCCAAATTCTACAGAAGATTAATGATAATGCCTAAATGGTGGATCTTCCAGAAGCTTTTAATATCTTCAAAACTTCAATATCTAAGATCTATATGAGTACCACGAATTGGACTTCCATCTTCTTCCTTTTGCACACTTGAGAATGAGCTATTCTGAAGAGGGAGGGATCTGATACAAGAGCATAATACCCGACTTTGCAAAGCCACCCTACTCAGCAAAACCAGTAGTAGAAGCAACCGTCCCTAGCCACTCTACTTCCGTCAAACTAGTTGCAGAAGCAGCCATCTATACTCAAATACCCTTACTCTACTAAGCCACCCTACTGTGAGACCTTGTTTATTGGTTAGGATGGGATTGGGTTTGGACAAAAAATTTGTCCAAATCCATGTTTGGTCCAACCAAATACCTTCACTAAGTTATCCCAAGTTTTTCCAACAATAGTTTTAACTCATTCTAATAGGTTAATTCAAACCCATTCAATAGGTGAGTTAATTTTGTCCCACCTTTCCTGTCTGCTCTCTCTCCTTCAACTCTGTTGCCGCCGCCATACTTGCTTCTATCGAGCGTTCTCTTTATTCTCCAATCGAATCGCCGTTCTTCCCATTTTTCTCCGGTCATTGCTTTCTTCTCCGGTCATCCCTTTCTTCTATGTTCTACTCTTTCTTCTCCCTCTCTTCCACCATAGGTGATGCTGACCCAACCCGGATATCTCTATCTCTAATCCGATAGGTCACGCCGGGCACCCCAACGGATCTCTCTCAGACCCGACTCGTCGGGCTAAGCGAAACCCATGGAGCGAACCCTAAATTCTCTGATACATTCTGAAACATCGTTGGATTGTTTTCTTTAAAAACTGAAAACGCGTAGGAAAATTTTTATTTTTAATTTTAAATTCATTTTCGAAACTCATTTTTCTAACAAAATTTCGGCAGCATAACGGCTGCATTTTTAACGTTCCAGAAAACCTATTTACAGAAAAACAATACTTCGACTAAAATTTATCACCAACCCAACTTCTAGTTGCCCTGTAGGCCTCAATCATGCATTTGATTTTCAAATCAACTCAATAAAATCCCAACACAATTAATAAAATACATTTAATCAAAAGCATTTTAAAAATATTTACGAGCTAATTATTACAAATCATTTATACACTTTTAAAAGATATTTACATGAAAATATAATTGATGAAACAAAATGAGTTGCTCAAATGATGTCGTGTCGCGCTGGCTCGCCCGCTGGAGGTAATGCTACTGCTCGGCTACCTACTGAGAGTACTTGAGGAGGTTTTTATATAAAATAGAAAATATATGAGCTAGAAGCTCAGTGAGTGATAATTTATCTTTTCTTTGAAAATCTAATTTTTTTTAAACTTCCTCCTCTGAAAACATTTGAAAACTATTTTTTGTTTCGAAAGCATTTCAAACTTAAATCTCTTAAACATCAACTTAAATAAGAGAGTTTATATATAAACATAGGCCTGCTTTTAAACTCAAAACTTGTAACTGTAAATCATAAATAACTTGAATAATAATTTTAAAACTTCTTTTCTCTCAAATATGATTTTCTTTTTAAAACTGTTTCTTGATATCTTTCAAAATTACTATAGTATCCATAAATCTGGGGTCTCTCGAATCTAACGGCTATGTGCGAAATTTCTCAATGCTAACCATAGCTCGCCAGCTTGGAGACATCTCGCGGCTATGTGCGGAATTTCTCAGCGCTAACTATAGCTCGCCTGCTCTAAGACATCTCACGGTTATGTGCGGAATTGCCCAGCGCTAACCATAACACACGAAACATTACCCCACATCAGTAACGATGACTCGATTGACAAACTCAGACACTTATCCCCCCAGGTTAGTAACTTATCCCTCCCCAGGACTGTGCCAACTGATGTAAGATAGACCGATCGGGTCTAAACTGGTCTGGAATCTCTGAGGGTATACTTATGGGTTTGAAACACTTTCCTTTTTTGCTCTAACTTTCTGGTGCAAAAACACAAATCTCATTTTTAGGGTGCATAAAGCACTAAAATCTGATTTCTGAGTGCAATAAGCACTAAAACTCATTTTCTGAATGCATTAAGCACTAAAATTGATTTTCTCAATTCAAACTTGAAAACTTAGTTTTTGAAATTTCATTTCAACAACTTTATATATATGCATATAAAATCACATTCTCATTTCAAGCTAATGCTCATGCATATATCAATGCATTTAAAATAAACTCAAGCACTTATTTATTAACTCAACTTAATAATATAAAATACTTTTAAAATCTTTTAATAAAATTCACTCACAAAACTGATGATTGGAAATGGTACGTGTGGAGCCCCTACTTCTCTCGCCTCTATCCTCGAGTGTCCTCGTCACTTACATAACATATGAAAACGTAAATTTTCATTCACGTCACTTTTGGAAACTCGAAATTACCAATTTACACAATCGCCCCTCAAACTAGATTATCGCGCGATTTGCTTTATCTTTAACTATTCACTATTCTTTTGGTTCCCTAAGTCCCCAATAAGCATTAATCTACTTCTTTCTCAACTTATTCTTCACTCAAAATCAACCAACAATGAATCACGATAAAATCTACTTCGAAGTCAACTCAATCATCAACTAAATCATCAACTCTAACTTTAACAACTCATCCTATTTATTCCCCACAAAATCACTCTATTTCTCTACGCTTTGAACTCGATTTGGGGCTGGATCTCCTTTCTTTTTCTTCTCCTCTACACGAGCTCTTCTTCCCTGGCCGGATTTTCTCTTTTTATCCTCCGATCTGCTGTCTTTGCTCTAGTTCCGCTCGATCGCGTTCCAGCACTGTTCCGATGAGATTGCAGCTAGAATTACGATGAGTTTTGGTCTGGTTTGCCCAATCTTCTCCTCCTCTTTCTCTTCTCTTTCTCTCTCGCTCTTTCTCTAGTTCGATCTACCTTGTTCCTCTCCGATTCGTCGGATTCTGTCGTCGGTTCTGTGCGAGTTCGTCTCTGGTCTACTCGGTTCTGCGACGAGGTATGGCGAGGTCTGGTTCTTCTTCGTCTTGCGGCTGGATGAGCTTCATCGGCTTCAGGTTCGGTTGGAACAGCTCCTCGTCGACAGGTTCTGCACTGTTTTTCGCTCAACTTCAGTCGGGTCTGGGTCGTCTTCGATCTGCTCGATTTATGCTCGATTCGTGGCGATCTTGCGGCTTCAGGCGACTGGATCGGTGAGCTTGGACGGTCGGTTTTGATCTGGTCGGACGTTGGCGCGATAGTCTTCTTCTTTCTTTTCTTTCTTTTCTTCTGGTTTCACGACAGCTTTCTCTCTCTCTTTTGATTTTAAGACAAACTTTTGGCTTTATGCTTTCCTCCCCAAACAACTCTAAAATGACGGTCACGTCCCTTAAAAATTTCAGTCTCCTCCATTGGCTTTTAGCTTAATTTCACTTTAACCACAATTATTAAATCTTATCTTCGATTTAGTCCCTAATCACCTTAAATTATTACTCGATTTCATTCACCATTTTACCCTTTTTTTTAATCTCCAATCGAATTTAAATTGATCTCTAAGGGTTCCCTATACCCTTAGGCGCTTCCATGGACCATTTAGGGTCTCCAATAATTATTTAGGGATTGCTTCCGGGAAGATCAGTAAAATTACGTTTGAGGGCTTACAATAGGCGATTCTCCAAGCAAGAACTAGCCAACGAGACTAAGATACGATCGATTCAAAGTTGAGCTCCACGTCGTCTTCGCCACCGTTCCAAAGCATCGATGCCTCCGTAGTCTCTACCATTGATCCCGTTGCTGGAAATAACATGTGGTTTTGGATGGGTTTAGGGTGAAGGGGTGATGAGAGAGGAGGAGAGTGGTGATGTGCAGCTAGAAACAGTAGAGGAAATGAAAAAATATTTTCAAATATCTAAAAATTTTCATTTAAGTTCTTAGCAAATTTTATTTAAATCCTATCCTATCCTAGTGTTATCAAACATGAGATAGCATTTAAATTAATCAAATCCAATCCAATCGAATCACATATAAATAATCCAATCCTATCCCACGTAACAAACAGGGCCTAATGATTCTTATATATATATATATATTTTTTACAACTCTATAAATAGAGTTGTAAAGTGTAAATGGAGGTAATTCAATTATTAATAGAAAAATTATAGTGTTTTGTTCATTTCTAAAGTCTCTAGAACTCTATCTAGTCCACTGCTATATAATTTTCAAAATAAGTTCGCTTTACCTGAAAACTATCCCGTATCATGATGCTTGGGTTTATGTTAAAAGTTTAGCTTTTAAACGAACGTTGGATTAATGAAGTGGCAAACTTATGTTCCATAGTTATAAATGATTGACATCCATTGAATTTAATTGAAATTTAATATATAGTTTAGAAAAATAAAAATTAAAAAATTAATATAACTGAATGAAAATTGTTAGGACTCTCATGTGTCAAAACAAATAGCCAACAGAAAGTGTCCTCAATAAAATGCACAATCATGACAAACAAAATTATATTTGAATTGTGTTATCACTATCTTTTAACAAAAATATATATATATATATATTTATATATATAGTGTTTTTATAATCAGATATACCTGATTTTAAAAAGTAAGGACCAACCAATCAAATTCATACATTGTATGTTCTCTCTTAAAATAAATTATCTATTCTATTTAATTTGAATGCAATGGATGAATTTGATTGATTGTCCTTACTTTTTAAAATCAGGTATATCTGATTATAAAAGCACTATATTTATTTATTTGTGAACATAAATAGGGCTTCCAGGAGTGAGGCAAGTGTGGAAAGATAAGAGAGATTATAAATTCACTTGTAAAGTTGCCGAGATACTAATACAGTCGGATAATCATTGAACCCAAGAACTATGTCATTAATGTTCGAAGTAGAGATGACAGAAAAGGTAGAAGAGAAAGAAGAAGTGAAAGAAGATGAAGAACGGGAATCCCATTGTTTGCTGCAATAAAAAAAGTAAATGTAAAGTTTGTTGAGTATATACTCGAAAAGTATCCTCGTGCATTTGGGCTTGTTAATTATAGAAAGCAAACCATATTGCATGTGGCTGATATGTACCGTCAGAAGGAGATCTTCAATTTTATCACAGAAAAAAAAATACCAACGCTCAGGTTAGCCCGCCAAATTGATGTAAACAGTTACACCATATCACACAGTGTTGCAGACACACAGCATTACAAAGGAGGAACTGATCACTCATGTCCTGTCTACTAACTGCGAGAGGAATTAGTATGGTTCAATGTGATATTTACTGTTCCTTATTTTTTGTTATGAAATATATAATGGTATACACAGCATGATATCTACTACCCTTTAAGGCTTAAATTATTGTCTTTTAATAAACTTTTAACACTACCATCCAATATAACTTAATGTAAAAAACACTCATTTACCCTAATAATGTCTCGATTCGAGTGGTCTGGTGCATTTGGTATCTCAAAAATAAAATTAAGATAATCTTTATATGTTAATTATTATAAATTAAGTTGATATGAAATATAAGTACTGATCTCCATTATAATATGTTTTTGTTGATGCAGAGAGTGGAGGAAATAGATTCCGCCCTACTATTCTATGCGTCATGCTCATACTAAACAGATGACTGCGTGGAAGCTTTTTAAAAGCATGCATCAAGAACAACATAAGGCGGCACAAAAGTGGGTACAAGAGATACTTCTCGGTTGTGTTTTATCATTGCTGTTTGTTCATCTTTGCAGCTACATTCACCGTACCTGGTGGTACTACGACAATAATAGTGGCCTTTCAATTGTTTTCAACAAGCCTGTCTTCCTCTTGCTCACCATCGTAGACATTGTCTCCTTTTATTGTTCCTGGGCTGCCTGCTTTTATTTTCCGAAACATCCTCTCATGGGCTTTGAAGATCAAAAGTTTCTATGCCCAGGCCCCCAGATTCCTGAAGTTTGGCTTTTCTTGCTCTCTGTGTCAATCACATGCACAACTTTCAATATCATCTGTTTGGCAGATCATCGACGGGGGAGAATGAATCTCGCCTTCTTCATTTCATTCTTCCTTGTGAGAAGTGTGGCAGTCCTCAATATTTCATTTACACAAATTTGGAAGAACACTTTGCAGTTCATTCTTCCTTCTGATTCGGTACTTCTAATTATTATTATTATCTACCCTTTGTTTTTCTTATTTTTATGTGATTGAGTCGTTTTTGGTTTACGATTATGTTCTAAACTAATAAACAAAGTTGGGTGTTCTCTAGTGTGAAAAATGCTGTACATTATAAACTGTAATAACGAGAATGGCTATTGTACTGATCATTCTACAAGATTGTGATTCGCATGGTGTTGTAAAGGGATAGATCTAGATTTATCTCCTTGTACATGTATTCTTAATGAATAGAGTGACAAACTTGTTTGATTACTAGGCAATTGATTATGTCCTTGGATTGATATCTAATAATTGATGGATAAGAAAGTGAAAAAAAATAAAAATAGAAATAAAAAATTGGTGACTCTTTTCTACCTGCCCTATAAAAATTGTAAACCGAGGTAAAACTTTTTGTGCGTAGCTCTTATATATGAGGTTGTGTCTTGTAAAACTGTTTATCGTTTTTGTTTATGTCTTTCCTTTCGAGATATATATATATTTTTTAAAGGGAATTTATTTTTTTCCTTGTTCAGCTATTTTTATATTATTAATCTATTAGTTTTGCCTCGGTTCTGATTTTTGGACTTAGCATTTTATGAAGAGTGAAAAACCAATATAAAGATATCAAAATTGCATTTCATATTGCTGGCGATGATTTTTTATTATCTTAGTATATAATATAATAGTTAAGTTTGCACTTAAGCACTATTTGATAGTGTAAAAGTACTCAAGCTTGAATTCAAGAAAAATGAGATCTGAGAGAGAGAAGTTGAGAGATTTCTTGATTTCATTTTTGCTATATATATATATATATATATATTTCTTTTTTGAAATTTGTTTACAACTTTGACCAATATTTATACACAGTTACATGTATCGAGGTAGTTAACAACAATTTGTCATGCACCTCTAATCAGCTGCCAGGTGTCCTTATCAGTTTGGCTTTAATTTATAACTAACTTGTTAGTTAGCTTAACTGACTTTGACCTGGAAGACTAACCAACCAACTGCATGGTTGATCAATTCGGTAAAGTACTCTCAACAGATAGAAAATTTCTAATTGTGATTAGCAAAAACAAGTAATCAATTTAAAATAATATATATAATTATTTTGGCAAATCATTTACAAATTAAACACCTTATGTAGTGTGAAATGAGAACGGGAAAAGAAAATGCACGATTTAGTTGAGAGCATTCTTGGGGTGCTTCATAATGTTCATCAAAGTTTTTCGAACCGAAAAGCATTGAGGATATCAAACTGAAGCAGACCGTCCTATACAGCACCTTCGCTTCTCCAAACAATGAATGGTGAGAAAAATTCATTGCTTCTCCAATTAATGAATGGTGAGAAAAATTAAGTACAATATAACCTCTATAAATTAACACTTTTTTTAAATAACCTCTAAGAAAGAGTTAGAGAGACAATAATATTAAAAAGGAGAAAGAAAAACAAAGAAGAACCAACAAGGATAATTGATAAAACGGAATGGAGAACCTTCCCAAGAATTAAGAAGAAACTCTCTTTTGATTTATGAGGGACGAACATCTCACCAATAGGAAAGATGGAACTATAAACCAATAGAATTAATAAGCAACTCTCTTTTGAAAGAAACATTGAATTGTAAGTAAAATCAAGAATCAATCAATCTGTACCTAAAGATATTTAAATGATCAAATTTATCAAATATGAATTAAAGTATAATAATGTTATAGCATCAATGATCCTTCTTTAGATATAAATAAACTATATTTTGATAATCCTAATTCATAATTACTACTACACTTTTAAATTAAAAAGTGCATTAGGAAAAACACCAATAAAATTACATTTAAGTAATATATTATGTAGCTAATATTATAATAAAAAAAGAAGCAAAATGTGAATGATTTAAGTAAGAGATCAGATATAACATATGAAATAAAATTATTAAATATGTACTATTTGAATAGAAATATAAACAATAAAATACATGCAATATATTTGGAACAAGTATGTGTTTATTTTGATATCAAAAGAATTAATAAATGAATATGTATATAAATATATATATTTATATATAGCTTTAATATTACAAATTTTTTTTTTCCAACGTGGGATAGGATAGCCTTGAACCTACCATAGCCCGCACGATGCTACACCCATGCACATAATATATCTTTTGAATATTATGAAAAACCCCCTAAAAAGTAAAATAATTGTAAACATTTTTTTTTTTATTAGATGAACCACCCTTTACTGTCTATAAAACCCAACCAGTGTTAAAATTTAAGGGCAAAATGGTAATATAATAAAATGATTAAAATTTTAAATTAAAAAAATGTTAAATTTTTTTTAAAATTTTAAACATTAAAATTAAAGAAAATCCACCAAATCAAAATAATTTAATAAATAAAAATTTGTAAAAAAATTAAAAAAAGAAAAAAAAATAATTTAAAAAGAAATAAAATGATTTCCACTATCCATCAACATAATGGATGATGGACATCATCTCAAAAAAATTAAAAAAAAAAATTAAATTAAAAAAAATCTAGAAATCCAAAAATTCTAGGTTTCCAAGCAAGATGGAAACCCATTTCTAGTTTCCAGATTCTTTATCTCATAAACCCAAAATCATGATCCCTTCAATTGATTCAACAAATCAATCCCAAACCATCAATCATAAACACAAAACAAATCAATCCCAAACCATCAATCCCAAACACAAAACACATCATTCTCAAACAAAACCAACATCACCCAAAACCCTAAAACCCAATCAAACACCTACATATCAATCCCAAACCAAACCAACGTCATCCACTCAACCAAACCCACAACCGGGGAGGAAAAAAGGATAAGAGGAGAGAGAGAGAGGAAAGCAAGAGAGGTAGAGGTCGAACCCAGCTCTTTGAGAGCGAGATCTACCTCACTGGCACTACCCCACATGTCTGCTCTGTCAACGTCGTCATTGTCAGTTGGTTGCGACCATAAAAGAGGCCGTATTCAAGGTAGTGAAAGAGGAGCTGGACTCACTTGTCAATGGCGATGAAGTGAGAAATTTTGTCTTGTTTGCATAGAAGAAGGTGGAGGAATGGGACCCTTGAACTCGCATCCGAGTCTACTGACGAGGAAGAAAAAGGTGGATGATGGTGGACGATGAGCAGATTTGATGGTGGGGTTGTGGAGTTGTTAATGATGGTGGAGGAGCAGATCTGAGGGGTTTGTGGATGATTAAGTTTTTGTCATTTTATTTATCTGATGGTGGGGTTGTGGAGTTGTTGATGATGGTGGAGCAGTTCTGATAGATTTGTTATTTGTTGATGATTAAGTTTTTGTTGTTTTATTTATTTAATTTTTTTAAAATGTTTTATTTAATATTGTTATTATAAATATATTAAAGGGTATTTCAGTCTTTATATAAATTTAAAGGGTATGTTAGGGATTTCACAAAATCTTAATGAGAGTATTTTGATCATTTCATGATTTTGGATGGACAATGTTAACGTTTTGAATAGAAAGTTAATGGTAGGAGACGGTTCACATAATAAAAAAAAAACCGGGAGTTGTTCATGATCATTGTACTTTTCAGGAGAATTTTTCATATTATCTCTATATCGTTTTAGACGGTCTTTTTTCTTCAAAGAATAAATTTACTTATAGGATAGTGTTGAAATGTACCCAAAGAAAATACATAAACACCCTAAAATTTATTTAAATAATTTATATTTATTCGTTTAAAAACTTCAATATGCAACCTTTAATTTCTAAAAAAATTAATATATAATTTTTTTTTATTGATAGCTTTTTCAAATCTACTCATACATTCTCAGGATGACACATGTTGCATTAATTTTTCATATTTATATTATAATTGAGAAAGTACTTCCATACATAATTAAGATATACAGTAATGAAGCTGTAAACTGAAAATGCAAGATTCACATATTTTGTGAATATTAGAATGCTTAACATATATGTTAGCTAGTATAGTTTGGAGTAACAAAAAGAAATGAATGCTACTACAACTCCGTGCATGCGAATCACGGCGTGAATATCACTGCCATGTACCACAATAATTAACTTTATCTTTCTTTTTAGTTGTCGCTTCATATGTAATGTTATCTTCACTCAAGATAACTCCCAACTCTAATTGGTGCAGGTTTATGCTGACAGATTTAAAGAAGTTATGTCAGGTATACTGTAATGCCTTTTCCGACCATAGGGTCCTCTCTCATCCACTTTCCCTTTATTATATTCATTAGTTCTTACAACATCACTTGAGCTTTAGTGCTTTATCATTAAATTAACTTAATTAAGCAAAGTAAAGATGGTGACGATACGTTTGTTATTCGGACTATAATTCTTAAATACTCTTCCATGGTTCTTTTTAGTACTAATTAATTTGGAATATATTCTTGCCTTCAAGCTTTAACAATTGACTAAATGTGATGTTGATAATATTATTATAATTTCAATTAGTCGGTGTGTAATTATGATTTTTAGCAATTAAAAAAAATCAGACTACTAGTGATTATAATTTTACTATTAACAATTTTTTAAATATAATTGAAAATTAATTCCCACAATAAGAGAAGAAAGCTCTTTTTCTTGGTTATATATATTTTCTTTAATCCTTTAACTTTTTTTTTTTTTAGTTAACATATTTATTTATAATATAAATTTTGAAGGATAAGATTTATTATATATTCTCTAAGTAGTTATACCTACGTTTTTCAATTTATAATATATTTTTGTATCGTTAAGTTAATTGAAAAAAAATTATTTTAGCCCACCCTAATGTATAATTCTGGCAATGTCCTAAGGAATTTCCGAAATTCAAATTCATTGTAAATCACAAATTCACCTTGTGCGTCATTTATAAAGAGGACATCTGACTTTATCAATTTATTAAGCAAAGAACAGATACCATCATCGCTTTATATAGACTCAATGCTTGACAAAAGCATAAGTAGCTTACACGATCGATCGGTTTTATTCGCTCCCACATAAAACCACCAATTCCCTTACATAGCTCATATATCCACCACTGAAAGAAAATCTCAAACCAATTTTCCTTTGTTCTTTTTATTATTTTTCGTATAGAGAATGGAGGCTTCAAGAATAAAGGAGCTTTATGGAGCAGTTTTGAAAAAAGATTGGAAGGCCCTGGAGGAAGAACTAAGCAAGGAGACAGATACCATGCGTTTGTTGAGTCCTGTATCAATGCACAAGGACAATATAATTCATTTGGCTGTGCATAGTAAAAAGAAGAAGCCACTTGAAAAGATTCTTGAATCTGTCAAGTCTGATATGCTCCCAAGTTTCACGAGCTCGGTGAATGCCTATGGAAATACAGTTTTGCATGAGGCAGCCATCTGCAAAAATTTTAAGGCGGTGAAGCTTTTGGTTGACAAAAACAATGAGTTACTTGAGATGAAGAATGATTCGGGTGAAACCCCACTGTTTAGAGCTGCTGCGTTCGGGAGCACAAAAATAGTCATGTTTTTAGCTGCTCAACAAGGTCAAAGGGTAATTGATTCTGATCGCAAAGTGCAGCTGAAAAGTATTCATCGCAACAAACAAGATGGCGACTCGATTCTTCTTGCTGCAATCCAAGGGCAGCACTTCGGTACTTCTCTCTACTTTTCATTTTGATATTTAATCATCTTTTTCAAATAAAATATTTTAATTAGTTCAGGATTGGAAGAGAAGCAGACGACTCTATTTACAATATTCATTGATGGTGTAGGTGTACGGAAGAGAGACATATCACTGAATTAATCTTGTCTAGTTTAAAATTTTAATTTTTAAATCATTTATTTTATCCTTGATCTAAGTAAGTTGACGTATTACCTAATATATATTCTCTGTTTGGTTCAGGGACGGCTTTAGAGTTGCTGAAATTGGATGAAACATTAGCAGAATTGGAGGACAAAAGTGGGACTAGCCTTTACATGCTAGCTAAGTTACCATCTGTTTTTAAGAGCAGACACGATATGGGCATGTGGAAAAAGATTTTCTATTTTTGTATGTAGAGATATATTTACGTAAATATGTACCCGAAACTAAATTTAATTTTACTTTTGATGTTATACAGAGGACAAAGAATATTCCCTTCGGTTTTTTTTTTTTTTTTTTCATGTTATATGTTTTAAAGCATCCCCCTTCTGAATTTTGATTGAAGATCGTATTAACATATCATCATTAATTGATTAATTAGCATATCATCATTATTTTATTAACTCTTAATAGGAGAAGATGCATATAAAGATATATAGACTGGCTTGGGTAAAGTTACCCAATAAAGTTTTTTAATAACAAATAATGGATTGGTTATAGGATTTTTTAATAACAATCATTGAAACTAATTCAAGAGTTATTATTGAAGAATCGTATTAGATAACCTTATTCAAATTAGTAAGTTAGTCAAACTCATGATATATATATATATATAGAGTAAGTAACTTTCTTTAAGTCATATTTAACTGTTTCATTTTTCCAAAACCATTAATTTCATTGTTTATATATATTTAATTCCTGAAATTTGCAGGTGTTCCAATTGGTTGTGGCCTAGACGATAGCCCTGAGAAGATAAATGAAGACGAAGACCAAGATATAGAGGAAGGTCTTCGCAAAGGTAATAGCCAATCGCAATCTTAATTTGCTCTAATTCTCCAGAAAGGAGGATGTGCCCACGAAGTATGCCGTTGGCGTCCACAAAGGACTCCTCAATTTAATATGAGCAGGCCAATCTTTTCTTAATTTAAAGGATTTTATCTATTTTTTTTAATTTTTTAATTAAATGACTTACCAGTATGATATAGTTGAGTAATACCTCCCTAAACATATCACTTGGATTGTATCCCATCATCGTATAACTAATTCATATAAATGTCAAATGTTAAGGAGTTAAAATTAGTATTATATAATGCTCAGGGTCATAATACATCATTATCATCATTTACTAATTATGGCCAATATCACTTTTTTATGATACTTAATTTTGTCATCGTTATTTTATTGACAAAAGTTGAGTTAGCATATGGAAGTTCCTCATACACCTATATATATAGATTCAAATAATAGGTAAAAAAATAATCACTTTTTCATTATATCTACTTATCAATTAACCATATCAATAACGTTTATTCAAATAAAAACTAAAATAGAAGACAAAACATACAAATTGAATAGAAATGCATGGTGCATCATACACATACTCTAGATTTTATTCGTACTATAATTAATTGTTTTATTGTTTCCAAAACCATTAATTTCATTATTTGTCTAAACTTAATCTTGAAATTTACAGGACTTCCAACTGGTAGTCATCATGCAATAGAAGTAGAAAATGGAGAGGGTGGCCCTATCTATAAAGGTAGTAGTTATTGCAAACTTTTCTCCAATTCTCCTCTTAGTACTGTTGGCCTCCATTTAAGGACTCGCACATCTCAAACGAGGAGTCCAAACCTCCTCTCTTTACAAAAATTTTCAACTTGCTTTATTTCAGCGTATAATTAATGATACGATACTAGGTATTTCTATTATCAAATTGATGGTTTTTTTTTTTCTATACAAGATTTACGTATCATTCTGGAACATACTCTTCGGTATTATCTCTATCTTTAAATATATCTTCAATGAAATGGGCACGTTATTAGCACTTCTTGCAAACAAATTTATGTTCATTTAATTATAAATATTTAAATTTTTATCATACGATAAACATGAACAGGGTGGTCAGTAGTACAAAACCTTTGGATGGAGAAAAGAGACTATGAGTTGGCTTGCAAACTTGCTCGAATACTGATAGAGAACGATAAATCGTGGGACCAAAGTGAGATGCAATTCAGTAATGGAGACAGACCACCTGCAGAAGAAAATGAAGAAAAGGAAGGAGAGGAAAAATCTAGAAACCCATTGTTTACTGCAATAAGAACAGGAAATGAAGAGTTAGTCAAGCTTATACTTGAAGCATCCTCAGGCACTTGAGTATATAAACGATAAGAAGCAGAATATATTGCATATGGCAGTCATTTACCGTCAAAAGGATATCTTCAATCTTGTGAAAGAAAGAGATATACCGATGCTGAGGTTGGCCCGACAAATTGATTCAAACGGCTACACCACTTTACACAGCGTTGCAGACACAAAGTATTATAAAGCAGGAAAGAGCTCGGGTCCTGCTTACCAACTGCAAGAGGAGCTAGAATGGTTCTATGTGAGACTCACTACTGTCCCTAGCTTATTTACATTTTCTTTAGAGAAATATATATATATATATATATATATATAAGGGTATACACAATATGATTATAACATATATATTCTAGGATTCTAAACTTGCGAAGCCTCCACCATACAATTACCATGTAAATTAAATGTCAATAGATATACGAAGAATTCTTTATTATCAAAAATCTTTTAATGACTATTTAGAGTTTGATAAAAGTTTTTTTTTTTTTTTTTTAAAGATAATAATAATTCTATCGTGGATAGTTTTTTCTTTTTCTTTTTAATTTTTTTTAATTATTTGAAATTATTTTTTTATCTCAAAAATGACATCTATTATACATTTAATTTTAATATCGAATTTAAATATTAATTTTATGTCCTTATGGACCCAGGATGTGGAGGACATAATGCCGTCCTACTATATGATGCTCCCTGCAAATAACAACATGACTCCATGGGAAGTTTTTGTAGAGCACCATGATAAACAACACAAGGAAGCACAACAATGGATAAAAGAAACTTCTCAGTCGTGCTCTACGGTTGCTGTTCTAGTAACCACCGCCGTCTTTGCAGCTGCCTTCACCGTACCTGGCGGTACTAATTCCAAAAATGGTAGTCCAGTCCTCCTCAACAGCCCTTTCTTCCTATTTTTTACAATTGCGGATATAGTCTCTTTATCATCTTCCTTGACCGCCATTGTTATGTTCCTCGCCATCCTCACATCACCCCTTGAGCTCAAATCATTTCATAGTACACTTCCTAGAAGACTGACGATAGGTTTTGCCTTGCTCTTTGTGTCGGTGGCAACAACCATGCTTGCATTTGCATCGACAATTTTCCTCGTCATCCGTTTGGACCAACGTCAACGATGGACCACCACTCTCATATGCAGTGCTGCATTCTTGCCAGTGGGTGTGTTGGCACTAACACAATTCCCGTTGTTTGCCTCGTTCATGAAAGTTTGGAACTTTCTTTTGAAGTTTGTCCCTTTCAAGTTAGTACTTCGCTATCTCAAGAACTTAGTGATCCACCCCCAGAAACCAAGAAAAAGTTAGGAAAATAAGAGCTTTTGCGTACTCCAAAAGGATCCATCGTTAATTTGTTTCTCTTATTTGTGTTTAAGGTTCTCTTGAGTAAGATGTACTTCAAATAAATTGTAATAATGAGAGCGGTTATTATTATGTTATTTAAATAAGAGATTTTCTATTTAAGTTCTAGTGATGTAAGAAAAAAATATAACAATCTTAATCATTTATTGTTTTTTATGTTGATGTGTTAATAGATTATCAAAAGTTTATCCAAAAAAATGATGACAAAGATTTCTTACTCATTTCTTTTAAGTACACTTCATTGTAAAGTTTTAAGAAATTAATTTTTCAAATTTCGAAAGGCACTTTATTTTGTTGTAAAATATAGTTATTTTGTAATAATAGACATGGCTTGATAACCACATTTTTCCATAAAATAGAGGTGCTAAATTAAAATCCTCCGTTTCCGAACTAACACATATTAAAATGGAATGCGAATAGATTTTTAATGTCAATGGCGTCACTATTTTAATAATTATCAATTTAGTTTTCCTTCATTATACATTAAAAAGGTAATTTTTTGCCATAGGACTAACTTTTTTTGAGTAAAAAAAATCTATTTATTTGGATGAAAATAATAACTCTAGGATTTTTTTTTTTTTTTTGAATTTTGGGACTAACCCATGGTACAATTGGGATCTATCGAAATAACACTTGGTGACACGGCTCAGAGAATTACTCCCGAGTGGGAGGGATCCACCCACACGAAGGTGGGGGAGAGGTCCGCACAAGGGTGAGGAGACAACTCATACATAAGATAGGGAGAGGGGGGGAGGGTTGGGGTACAACTTATTTATTTGTTATTATTATTATTATTTGGATTTCTCGAGTGGGTATTGAACCCATGCAGCTAAAGGCATGAGGGCAACTGATACCTATACCAACGACACCAACTGCAATTGACTACTAAATTTTATGTTTGCAAATAAAAGATTTTTGTGTAACTTCGGATTCAAATATTTCAAATAATATGAAAGATTGTATATTCTCTTATATTATTGTACAAGTTCACGGTTCATATATAAAGATGTAAACTTTTATATCCTTTTTTTACCCGTACTATTTGCTTTATTTTGAGAATTTCACTTTTAAATGAATTTTCAATGGATAAAAAACATATTTTTTGCACAGGTAGCCATGTTACTATATTAAGCATATGCACCTTTTTTTTTTTTTTTAAAGAATTAAGTATCAACTTCTTTGTTTCAATATTTGCAATAATTTTTAAATTTAGAGGAATGATCACCACTCGAACAATCTCAATAGTGCAAATATGAGGGGTTAATTAAGTATTGATTTGTTGGCTAGTAAACTAAAAAGTAGGGGTGGGCTAAAAACATGACCCAAACCGAATGACCCAACTTGATCTAAGAATGTTCGGTTTGAGTCATGTGACTTGGAGGGGAAGTGTTTGGTTCTACCTTCTACCCAAGCAGAATCCAATGTTTTTAGGTTTGGTTCGGAATAAATACTTTTACAATGAAGTTATATTATATTAAAATATTATAAATTGAATGGACCCTCTCACCACCAAATCATACTAAATGGTATACCATTTGATATTGTTAGACAATGAATGAAACATTCATTTCTTAACTTTTTAATATAAGTTTGCACTAATTGAACAATATTTAATTCGATTACGATTTTTGAAGTCATTTATTAATTAAAAACACATTCTTTTAGTGTAAAATTACAGAACAGAAGGCAATTATATTATAATTTCACACATCTAATAACCTTCTTGGGCAGCATTATGATGCTCACGAAAGTTTCCCGAAACGAAACGTATGAAGGAAACTGAATCATCGCAAATATGCTGACAATATCGGAGACCAATCTGAAGCAGAAAGCCCTGAACCACCTCCGTTGCTCCAAATAATGAATGGTGAGAAAAACCGTTGAAGTAAACGCAATCATGGTCGCTACCTCAGACAAGAAGAGAAAGGTGAATCCCATTGTGAGTGTCCGAGGCAAAGAGTGGTGGAACCATGGAAGTCATGTAGCTGTAAAGGCGCTACAAGGATAGAGAGGAACATAACTACAGAGGTCAAGGAGCAACCAACCGCTATATAGTCCGTGACTGAACAATGCGACGGCGGAAGAGTTCTCAAACATAGGACGGCCGTGTTGGTTGTTACCACCTGGAAGAGTGTAGGCAGCGGCATAGACAACGGTGGCTATCAGAACGTTGAGCATGCCTGAGCAGTCATTTTTATGTAGTCTCGTGCTTCCTCAAGTTGTGTTGTGATGTGGCATTAGGAAATATGGATGAAAGGAATGTGCTGAAGTGGCAAGTAGTTTGTTGTGTAGCAAACTTGTTGTGTTCAGCATAGAATGATGCAGCTGTTATCCAGAATATTGCAGCTGTCTCATTGATATTTCTGATGAAATTTGCTGGTGAGGACACATGGAAGAATCAGATAGGCAAGGCTCAGGATACTAGTCTGATTGATCAAGAATGTTCTCTACATTTTTGTATAGAAATAGGCAAAAAAAGAGAGAATAAAAAATAGAGAGAAATAGCTGAGTTTTTTGGGACTGATTTTACTGTTCCATTGGTGGCTATTGAGTGTCTTTTTCTCTTGTAATCTGCAAGTGTTATACTCCTCATTCATAGTGGATTTTCATACTCTTCTACTTGCCCGTGGATGTAGATTGTTTGTGTAACAATCAAACCACGTAAATCTTGGGTCAATCTCTTTGTTCTCCTTTGTTTTTCGTTTCGTTTTAGTTTAACTTGTTTGTATAAACGAATTCTAAACCTTACAGGTTGCTTTTGGTGAGTCTGCCTGAAGAGATCTTCGGGAATCTTCCTGTGGATGTCATCTTTGACTAAGCCATAATGAGACGGCATCGTTTCCTCCACACGCTGCATATACAAATAAATAAATATGGTCATGCTACTATACTGATTTAGTATAGATACAAGATTGATTAGTAATCCTTAAATCATAATATAAGTGTATTTAAAAATTAAAGGTTTGAAAAAAAAAAACTAAAAAGATAACGGTTATTACTTACATAACTGCCCACTTTTAATGCAGTTTTTTTTTTTTTGAAATACTTTTAATGCAGTTTCTATGTAGTAGTTAAACCCTACAAATATATATAAATATTACTTATTCTTAAAGGTAAATGTGCATTTTCATTTAAGGTTATGCTATTATACGTACACAATGAGTAATAATACAGGAACAATTCAATTTCACTCGATTTCAATTTAACAGTCCAAATAAAAATATAATTTTAAAAGTAAAAATTAAGAAAATTGAAAATGGATAATATTTTTCTTATAACTACTTCTGTATTGTTATTAATCCCTATACTAATCATGCCCTGCCCTTTCTTTTATGGTGTCAAATTACATTTAACAGCTTAGCTTTGATGTCCTGATCACTAGAAACAATAAGAAATGTTAAAGGTTACTCACTTTGAATCATTGCAACTCCTCTTGCAGTTGGTATGCGGGTCAGGGCGAGTTGCTCCAGTATAATGATTTATGTCTGCAATTCGGTGTAAAATGGTCCAGCCATCTTCGTCACATTCCTGGGTCAACCTGCTGTGCATTGGTACTTTCATCCAGTCCACAACGTGAAACACCTCCTTCTGACGGTACATGGCCGCTACATGCAATATGTTCTGCTTTTTCTAGTTCACATGCGCCACAGCCTGACCAAATTAAACATAATATATAATATATATAGTATTAGTAGGAGGACCGCATTTCGTTATCTAATCAAAATTAAGTTAAATTTTCTTATTCTAATTCATATATGTTATAAGCTTTTTCAGGTGCAAATGTGTTATACAGCATTCACATCACACGACTAGTTGTACAGGTCTTCAGGTCTTCCAACATAACATTCAAATTATATAAATTTCAAGACAGTTTACACCTGAAAGTAATTATATATGAATGTAATACCTGAGGACAAAACTCAATCATCGCCTTGACAATTTCCATGATTCCGTTTGCAGCTGCAAGAAGCAAGGGGCTTTGCACTTCTCTACTTGTTCCTGAAGCAAAGCAACTTGAGCTAATCGTGCTCCGATTAGCAAATGAAAATCACAAACACATACACAATTTCAATTCCGCTAATCGATCAAAGAAAAGGACATAAGGCCGTGAGTGAGCGAGTGTGTCGTACAGTGTGGAGACGCTTGACTCCCTTACTAGCAGCGGCCATGTGTCCGTCCTGTCAATTGGTGCCGAAGATGGAGAAGACGGAGAACGGAGACCAGTCGTCCTGATTGAAACAAACAAACAAAAACACGAAGCGAATAAATAATCAGAATCTCCGATTCGAAAATGGAGAGAAAAAGTGCACCTTCAAATGGAAATAAAGAAGAACAAAACAGCCCTAAAAATCAGTTAACAAAATTAGTTTCAAGACATTACGAAAAAAAAAAAAAAGTTGCAGAACCAAAAAAAAAAGAAAGAAATTCGGGCCTTGCTGGTAGTCTTATGTTCCACGTACAAGTGATCGTCCAGATTCTTCAACACTTCACTTCCGACAGTTAATACAAAACCTGAGGCGTTTCTGGTTTATACACTTCACTTCCGACAGTTAAGAACCAAAAATCATCACATTGCAATCATTGTTCAAACGGCAAAAAGAGATTCAAAAAATTTATTTATATAATCAGAGGTCTACTAAGCTCATTACATCATTTCACAGTCAATCATCTAAACTAAAAGCTTAAAGTTTTAGGAAATCAATTTCACTCAATCAATTTAAAAAAATGCAATTGAATCACCTCTTTGGTGACGTCCATCGGCCACTCCATATTCAACAAAGTCATCGCCGCATACAGCCGAATTGCCGCCAGCAACAATCACATGCCTTCTGGAAGCAGAGGAAATAATCATTGAAAAAAAAAAAAAACAGACCCTCGATTCTAATAGGCAAAAGCAGAGGAGGCGACGACATAGCTTTTTCTGTGGAAGCTTCGACTAGAAGGCAACGAGGAGGAGTGATGGGTCCGAATGAGAGACGAAGAGTGCGGGCACCAGAGAGAGAGGCCGTGCTTTATCGACAGCGACTTCGATATGCTCGCCATTGGTTTTCGCGCTGTGAAAAAGTGAACAAATTAGGGTTTTGACGTTTAGTGATCGGAGAGATCATATATAACAATGAAAGTGTGAGAGTGTGAGTGTGGACCTGGAGACATTGACCTGGAGGAGATTTGTTTGTAATAACGGAAATGCCCCTGATTCCATTGTAAATGTTAGTTTGGGACCTAATCCTAAATATATATTGATATATTGAGCTGGGCCGATTTTTCAATCCCATATATATATATATATATAATGAGAAAATATTACAAAAATTTGACTTCAGAAAAAATGCTGTAAAACAATATATAATACTACTATTTTTTTAATTTATGAATTTATCGTTCAACATTTTAAAAATATTGTTTGTGGAATCATTAATGACATTTTTTAGATCCTTCAAAAAGGATATCTCTATCAATTATTTGCAACATTTTTAACAATCAATCATGTAATTGAAAGCAATTACGACTTTTATTTATAAATATCATAAAACTAAAGTTGTAAAAACTACTTTTTCTTGTAGTGATCCAGCTTTATCTTTATTAATTTTTACAGTAATTCTCTAAGTTCAACTTTGTCAAGTAAAGAAAATATATTTTTTGAGTTTTTCTTTTTGTTGTTCTATATATAAATTTATTTTATTTATATACCCTCTGTATGATTGGGTCTAATTAACTGTCAAACTCTTTGTAGTTTCGTAAATTAATCATGCAGAACTTTCTTATACATGGAGACTTCTAATATATCATGACTATATATAAATGAATGTATAATTAATGAATTTGATAATTTAAAACCAATTTCTACTATTTTACTCAAACTTTAATTGCTATAGCTAAATTACTGACATTTCATCTAAATTAATTATATGTAAGAGCATACGGTCTACATATATATAAAGCCAGTCATGATCCGGTTACATTCACTCCCACATGAAACATATACGCAAGAGAAACCACCAAACCTTTGACATATATACTCACACAATCTCAAACTTTATTTTTAATTTTATTTTTTTATTAGTGTTTTTCATTTTTACATAGAGAATGGACGTTCAAAGACGAAAGAAGCTCTTCGAAGCTGCTTCCAATAAAGACTGGGAAGCTGTAAAGGAAGACTTATACGGTAATAGAACCACGGATTGGCTGTCCTATGACGATGAATGGGAACAATATAAATCATTTGATAGTACAAAGTGGAAGCAGGGAACCACTCGAAGAGATTCTTTATTGTAACAAATCACTGCATTTGGACGGCAGTTTCATGGACGCAGGGCATTCAATGCACGGAGAAACATGGTGCTGCACGAGGTAGCCATCTGCTGGTATCTTGAGGCGACAGAGCTCTTGGTTTTGTGTGATAAAGGGCTACTTGAAAAACAGAATGATTTCTCGGAAACCCCGCTATTTAGTGCTGCTGCATTTAGGAATACAGAATTAGTCAAGTTCTTGGCTCCTCAACCTGGTTAAATGGTTACTTCTCATGGTAGTAAATTCCAGCTAAAAGATAGTCATGGCCAGAATGCAGATGGTGCCTCTCCATTCTTCATGCCGCCATCAAAGGGAATGATTTTGGTCTCTTTCTTTCTTTTTGATTTCTAACAATCTTTTTATTTTTTGTTCAATTCTTTTTTACTTAGGTACTTTTTATTCACCTCTTCTAAGGTTAAATCTATATTATAAGTAGACTTTACTTTCGAAAATTACTAATCAAACAAAGACCTACTGCAATTAGAGGTGTCTGAAACTTGATTAATAGGTTATATAAGGCACAGGATTCTTATAAAATTTTAAATCAGCGTTTACCTATATTTAGATTACAAACATTTAAGATATGTTCGAATAAGTTAATTCTCTTTGCGTTAAATTCAATGGCAATTTGACGTGCCATCTAAACTCCTTTGTGAGGTTATAGGAACGGCTTTAGAGTTGCTGAAATTGGTGAAGATATTAGACAAAGATGGGGCTAATAATTGTCTTCTGCTGCCAGCTAAGATACCGTCTGCTCTCAAGAGTGGATACCAAATGGGCATGCGGAGTAAACTTCTTTACTTTTGTATTTTCCCTAATGCAACAAGGGAATTATTATTATTATTATTACTATTATTATATCGTTTTATATATATTTTGCACACGACATGGTACCAAATGTTTTAGTTTATTTGATGCTAACATCACATGATAAATTAATTAGAAACCTGCATGAAGAATCCTGCATTAACCTTTGGGTCTTTTTGGGTAATATTTCCAAAACCAGAGGTGATTTCATATTATTTTTCAAATCAGTGGTACTTTGATGATGATGATGATGATAATAATAATAATTTTCATTAAAAACTCATCCTAAGTGTTAACTCTATCTTGACAAATTTGCATCACTCTATTTTTTAGTGGATAATTTTATATACATATACATATATATACATATTTTAAAAAAATTAACTTACTATATTTAATAAAGATTACATTTCGACGAAGCAACATGCAAACACCAACGTTGGAGAGGATTCATTAACAATAAATATATGATCACTCTCTATATAAAAATAATTCTGTGGACATTTTTTGTATAATGTATAATGTTATTATATTCATTAAAAAATTATTAAAAACTCGGCATTGGAATGGATATATTATTTTTATTAATGAATCTTTAGGGTAATTAATATACTATTTCTTTTGACTAATCTTAATAAGGGTGTATATAAAATGTTAAAGAAATGAAATCTTTACAAATCCATGTGAATCACAGTATTAACGTTATGTGACACCGGCTACTTTCACTACAAGAAAACAGCTCATCCATACCGGGCATTGCCCGGTATGGATGTGTATCAATACCGGGCAACCCGTCCGGTATGGATGCCGCCGGTATTAATACTGGCTCTATCCATACCGGGCATGTGCCCGGTATGGATAATATTTATCCATGCCGGGCAGTGACCCGGCATTAAAATCATTTATCCATGCCGGGCACGGTGCCCGGCATGGATAAATATTATCCATACCGGGCACATGCCCGGTATGGATAATCAATTTACCCCATAATATCCATACCGGGCACCTGCCCGGTATGGAAAAGATTTTAATTATAATTTTAAAATCTGTTGTGAAGTCCATCCCCTGCATCAATAATCAACATAACATCATAAGCAAAAGTTGGAAAATAAACAATCACATGAGCTAACTAAACATCCAACATCAACTATACCCAGAAGTTAGTCAAAACATTCTTTCCCTGAACCGAAGTTAGTCAAAACCGAAGGGGCCTTGATGTCATACTAGTCCTTCTTGGCAAATGGATCAGCACTATCACACAACACAACCACTTAAACAATCAAAGACTGCTTTTTCAATAGATCTAACCAAAAAGATATGAAAATTCAATTTTTAAGAGAGATAAAGATGTGAAGAAGCACTCACGCCTTCTTTTTTCCTCATTTCTTGCCCTTGGAAATCCTCTTGTTCTTTCTACACAAAACCAAAACAAGAAATTAGCCATTACCAACTTCAAACATGATCAAGTAAGAGATGAGAAGAAGAAGAAGGGCAAGGGAGGATGTGTGTACCCGACGGCCATGATTGCGAGGGAAGAAACGGACTAGAGCTTGCAGCTGCGGAAGATGGAGAAGAAAAGGAGAAGGAGAAGAAGATCGAAGAAGAAGAAATGGGGACCGCTGCGCCGGCGGTCGGAACCAGTCCGATCGGCCGTCGCGCGGTCGGACTTGTTCCGGCCAGTCCCGCGGCCAGAAGAAGAAGAAGAAAAAGAAAGGAAGAAGAAGAAGAGAAGAAGAAGAGAGAAGAAGAGAAGAAGAAATGGAAGGAGAGGGAAGACTCACCGGCACTAGATCGGCGAACGGCGACGAACGGCGAGGTGAACGGCGAGCTCCCGAGCCGCGACCGGTCGGCGATGGGTGAGATCTGTCGGCGGTAGCTACGGTTGGGAGAGAGGACATGTGAGAGAAAAGAGAGAGAGAGAGAGAAGAAAATGAAAATGAAAATGGGAGGGGGGAAATAAAAAAAAATGGCAAAATTTTATATCCTTACCCGCTCGGTAAGGAATTTGGATTATCTTTACCGGGCGGGTTTCGCCCGGTAAGGATAATAGTACATCCATACCGAGCGGGTAACCCGCCCGGTATGGTTAAAAAAGAAAAAAATATTATAAATTTAAAACAATTATCCATACCGGTCGAGTACCCGACCGGTATGGATAATGAAGTTATCATTATCGGGCGAAACCTGCCCGGTAATAATAACTTTACTTCCATACCGGGCGGGTTTTCCATACCAGGCCTAACCCGCCCGGTATGGAAAATGGATTATCTTTACCGGGCCTGACCCGCCTGGTAAGGATAATCCAATTTCAAATTTTTTTTAAAAGAAAATATTGTTATCCATACCGGGCACTGAATGCCCGGTATGGAAAATTGATTATCCTTACCGGGTTCTATCCGCCCAGTAAGGATAATCCAATTTCAAAATTTTTTTAAATAAAATATTATTATCCATACCGGGCTTTTAATGCCCGGTATTGATACTCCGGTATACTTAGACAGTTTTCTTGTAGTGTTTTTTAGTTTATTTCTTTATAGGTAATGTATTTTTCCCTCGACTCGAGTACAACTAACTTTAGTTTTCTTTACCATAGGATTCTTCTATTTGAACTTTATTAATAATTTAAGCGAAGAACCTCTACTATTTGCCTTTCTTCTCAACACTGACAATTTTTTATCTACAGAGGGTTGCATTTTCTTAAAATGCTGAATTTAAGAGTTAGATATATCAACTTAGTTAAGTGAGGTTTTGTATTTCTCTTTCTTGTAGATGAGAGAGCTTGAATCTTACATTGCTCATTGAAAAGCTTATATGGGTGAGACCTCTTTCTTATTTTTACAATTGACAGCAAAGGGTATTCATCTAGAACAATCAATACTTACGTAATCCATATAATTATTCCCATAATTGGTTAATGACAACTCAAGTGATAAGAGGACAAACTTACCATATAAGCTTGTAATATACGTTTGATAGGAATTAAACCTCACTCACTTTACTAAATGGGTAGGTGCACTGCTAAAAGTTGATACGTGAGATCCTTGCTGAGGAGTAGCTATATATGAGCAATACAATGTCATCTTGACCAGATGCATTTCTTAGCATTCGAAGAAGATATATAGCATTAGGAAAATTTAATTTATCAGAAGGAAAAAGAAGAGTATAAAGAAAGAACAGGCAATGATACGGGCATTTTTAGTGAGTAAGCTTTGGCGTTGTTCTTGAGTGTTTTTTGAGTGTTTTTCAGGAGTATATCTCTAAATAGTGTGCACACTTAATTAGAAAGGATTCGATGCAAAATCAAGTTAAGGAAAAGTTGGGTTTGGGTTTTGTGTGAAAAGTGGCATAATAGTGGATTTCGGGTTTGATGGATAGGTTGAGTTGTGAGAGCTTGTACGGAGTCATTAGTTTGAGTTACGTTAGCTACAACTTATCAAATTAAAATTACTGATGTCTAGTTTCCACAACAACTGACGGTTTATGAATTAAAGGTCTGTAGAGAAAGATATAACCATTATATTAAGTAAGGGTTAGAGCCGGCATGCCCCAGCTCACTCCCTCACCAACAAGCACGCCTAAAAAGTGCATCTCTATCATCCTAAGTGTGCCTAGCAGTGTGGTTTTTCATCCAATAACCCCCAAACTAGTGTTCACTAGCCCTTCTTTGCCCTTCCAGTGTGCTTCCTCACCACTAAGCGCCATACTGCCAATATCATGCAAGACACTTCCAACAAGGGTATACTCGACTTTTCACCATCATTTTTGTGCCCTAACTTCCTTAGCATATAAAATGGGCCTTAAACCATAAAATGAAAAAGCTTTTGTAGGGGGAGCAGCCCTAGGGCTCCTATAACAAATTTTGTTCCATCATTTCCAAGCCAAGGGGAGCAAAAATCACTCTGACTATGCATTATCTAACAAAGAGGAGAAAAAGGGAGGAAGTTCCACCTTTTGAGGGAAAGAAAGGCACTGTTGGAAAGGACATAGCTTCACACTAACCCTATAAGCTTACTTACTCTCTTTTGTTTATATTTATTGTTAAAATGTTGTTGTTGATGCATTATATGAGTTATTTTCCCTTTATATTCATGAATTAATTTATTGTCTTGGGTTGTAATGTAACCAAATTATGTAGCTTGACTTATTATTATAATTGAAGCTTATTTTCTCCATTTTAATTATTTTAATTGTGTTTAATGCTCTGAAGTTAATTGATCACTAATTAGAAGATTTAGTAACCATATTGAACCTGGAAAAAGAATTTATATGTTTGGACCCTAATTAAAGTGACATGAGTAGTATGAGATGAGAATATACTTATGTTGTTTGTGCAATCATCATTTAGTGATCTAAACTTAATGAACTCTACTTAGTTAATCCACATAGGAATAGTTGGTAAGGTGAGCTTCAACATATCTACTAGACTATCGGAAGAGGTGTGTGGATAAATTGGGCATTACTAAATTGAGGATTAAATGAAGATAAAGTGAAAATGATAGATAATTAGGTTGGGTGAATTAGTGACGTGAAGTTGTAATCCTAGAGCTCTATCCCATTAGTTTAGTTCTTTATTTTTAGTTATTAATTTCAATTGAGTGTTGGTAAGTTCATTTCTTATTTTCGATAGTTTGAATATGTTAGTTTTTATACAAGTTTAGTACTCGACAAATTAGCTCAATTCTCATGGAATGATATCTTATTTATCATTGTATTACTTATAGATCGTATATACTTGTATGGATTTATTGTGTGTGTCTTGTGAACTTGACACACACCTAGAAATTAGCTAACAAGCAACGAGCTAATAACTAATAACAAGTCTAAGCTTGAACAAACCAAAACTTTAGAAGCCACTTGAAAAATTTAAAGAGAACATAATTTTTAATTGATCTGTATAGTTTCCACTAATTGCATATACAAATGTTGCCAACGGGTATTTCACTATTTCTACATCAAATTTGATTAATTGTACACCTTTTTGGCACGCAGTTTCATATAGGATCTACATGTCAATATGATTATTACTCAATCAACGTACCATCGCTATCTTTGAAAAAGTCTTCAATACTTTGTTTCACAAACAAATTTATATTCAAATTAAATTATTAACATCTTTCACAAAATAAAATAAAATGATATGTCAATAAATAAACATGCATATACACTTGATAAAATAAAAAATATATAAGAATATTCAAAAGTGACGAAAATCTGGAAAGAGAAGAGAGATCATCGATTTGCTTATGAATATAAAACAATAAAGAAAAAAAAACCATAAAAATTGCTTATACTAAATCAACCTTGATTTCTTCTTAGGAAATTATTAAGAACTAAAATTACATTCTATATTTCTATATATTGAAGTACCCTTTTTTTGTTTTTTTCTAGATAATTTCAACCTGACATCTAAATGATTGAAAAGCCCTTTCTAATTCCATATATCGGGAACCATGTCCATGAAACAGGGACAAAAAAAAAAAGTCGTTTTATGCTCTGTTTAAATAATTATTACCTTGCATCGGAAAAAGTTACAAAAGAAAAAAAAAAAAAACATAATTTTATACCATTTAAACAAGGGAGGAGCTGTGGAGGGGCCCACAGGCCCATGTTCCCCACAGCTTTGGACTTAATACATCCCTTGGTGGGCCCCTAAACGTTGGACTCAAAGCAGAAAGAAGAATTATTACTGATTACACCCCACTCTTTTTCAGGTGTTCTCGCATGTAAAGGAATAAATACAATTCATTTCACTTCATTATTGAGTAAGAAGCACATACAGAAATTATGTGCATCTAACACGGCTTTAATTCAACATGTTTAATTACGATTGCTGGTTAATGCAGTCCACTCTTTTTTATTATTATTACTCTTTTCTTTTTTCTTTTTTCTTTTTAAGAGTGCTATTACTAAGTTATTAATGCACATATAACTGTTTAGTTTAGACTAGATTTTTAATTTTTGAAACTAGTGTTATTTATATTTGCTCTTAAAACTTGTTTTGTAAATTTATAATTTAATTATTGATTTATATAAAGTTGTTCTGAGTTATCATATCTTAGTACAGTTTAATGTTAATATGATAAAAATTAAATTACCAAAATATATGTAAGTACTTAAAATTATATGTTGCAAAAATGGTGTTTACACTTATTCTTACTGTGTTAATGGCTACTACTGAAAGATTATATTTAATTATGCCTATTGTTAAAATTAGACTTCTTAACAAGATGGAAAGATGACTTTCTTATAAACCCTTTTATAGTGTACATGGAAAAGGAAATTATGGAAAAATTTGGTGTATATTCCAATATAAATTATTTTTTATATTTAAAAGAGTGTTAAGTTCTATTCTGATTCATAAAGTTGGGGTGTATATAATTTGTTAATATATTTGTTGCGATAAGAACCATATTATATTTAGTTTTTTTATTTTTTTTGAATACTAATATTTTTTTCAGGTCAATTTGATTTTATATTTTTGACTTGGTCCTCCTAAGATAAAAATCCTGGCTCCCTCTGCATCTGAAGAACCTTCTTGGGTACGTAGCTTAATGTGCATTAGGAGTGCTAATCAGTTGGTTTCGTTTGGTTTGGCTTTCACTATAAACAAATCAATCAATTATATAAGCAGTTTGGTAATTTATAAACAAAAAATAATCAATTAAATCCTTGTCATCACCACAGACACGAAGAGGAAGGTGAATTATGGGTAGACTACGTCATTGTGAAAATTTTAGACACAGACCTTGACTTGGAGGAGGTGTATGAAACTTAGGATAGATCCTTAACAGGTTAAGTGGGAAACGATTTATAATATAACTTTCATAATTTTAGTAGAGATTTCTGATAAAATTTAAAACCAGTGAATTATTAACTATATTTAACTTAATTTTTTTCCGTACGTCTATGCAGAAATGGTTTTAGAGTTGCTCAAATTCTAAAAATCAGCAGAATTGGAGGACGAAAACCAGACTAGCTTTTACAGTTGCTACTAGAAATGGGCATACAGAAGAAACTTAATTCTCACGTTTTGCTGTCAGTCACAAAGTAAACTTCTTTGCTTTGAATTTTATTTTTTACTTTTGAAATGGGAAATTCGTTCATACAACCGATTACACTAAAAGCTCAATATTATCCAGCGGTCTCTGAGCATATAAAGTGCTAGCACTTCATATGCTCATAGACAGATTTTTTTTAAAAAAATATTTTGAATGGTTATAGGACCACTTTATCACACAAAGAATGTACTTTAGTTGCATAGTAATGCCTATTCCAAGTTCTAACCAAACATTTTGTATGCTCAAAGCCACCTCGAATGTACTTTAATTATATCATATTGCTTTTTCCAACCAATAGAAGGACTAACTTTCTCTTTATTGTATTCATTTTTTTTTTTTTTGGAAAGACTTTATTGTATTTTTATAATTGAAGTATTTGAGATTTACTATTTAATCAAGCAAAATATATGAAGATATAATGCCCATTTTATTGGCTGCAATAACTTTTTTAATTTGGTATTAATCGGACCTTCAAGCTTTTAGCACTGACAAAATCTGTTTTTGATATTTTTATTATATTACATGAGTTTGACTTTTGAAAAATTGCATTATACTTCATTGAAATATAAATAGGACCAAATGTAATAGATTGAGTTTATTCATAGCGACTGACACCAACTGTGATTTGAACCAATTTGTGTAAGAATTAAACTCCTTTTTCTCTTTTTTATTTTCTTCTTAATTAAATTCAAAAGCAATGTCCTTAAAGAGATATTTTATTGACTAGAAAAAAGACGTACAAATAAGAGCACTTAAGGGAATAGAAACATGAAATTATAAAACGAAGATGTTTCCTACATTTACTTTATAATCTTGCATGTATATAATTAATTTATAACCTCTATTGTATATAAATATTAAAACCTATTTCCATTATTCTTGTTACTAACTTTCTATTCAATCATAAGGCTTCAAGTTAATTAGCATGGACGAAATCATTCATTCAAACCATAATGATTTTATCCTAACACATATGGGCGGTACAATAGTTGCCCTGTGCAAAATAAGTCTCGTTCACATTTTATAAAATATAAACGAACCTAATAACAACTATTTCATTCTAATTTGAACAAAAAATATGCACGTTTATGAATATATAGGCTATAGCCACTAAGAAAGAAACAAAATGCATAAGGTAATGTATTTAATTGGATATACAACTAATCATATAAAGTTACTTTAAGATAGTGAGAATTAATTTTAATTTGTAAAAAAAAAAAAAAAAATTAGAACTCCATGTGGATCACGAAACCAGACCAAGATATCCTAGCATCATCATTATTTTCTTTCTGGATAAAAGTTGTTTTAGTATTTTTCACTCATATGGATATGTTACTTTACATTTTATTGTGGTGATTCTTGTAGTTGAAGTGTTGAACTTTATCAATTAATTAAGCAAAGAACATATACCATCATGCCCATGGCTGATCTTATACATAGAAACACTTTATCAAAGTATTAATTTGTTTGGTCACAGACAAAAAGAATGTACTTTAGTTACAAGGTGATGCCTATTCCAAAGTTCCAATCAAACATTTTATATGTTCGCAGAGACACAGCAAATGTACTTTAGTTATCGTATTGCTTTTTCCAACCAAAAGAAGGACTAGCTTTGAATGGCTAGTTGGCTACTATTAATTTGTTTGGTCACGGGCACAAAGAATGTACTTTAGTTACATAGTTCCAAGTTCCAACCAAACATTTTGTATGCTTGCGAATGTACTTTAATTTTATTGTATTGCCTTTTCCAACCAAAAGAAGGTCTAACTTTCCCTTTATTTTATTCTTATAATTGAACTATTTGAGATTTACCCTGTAATCAAATAAAATATATGAAGCTATATGCCCACTTTATTGGCGACAATAACTTTATCAATTTGGTATTAATCAGGTCTTCAAGCTTTTAGCACTAACAAAATCTGTTTTTGATATTTTTATTATATTATATGAGTTCGAAATTTTGAAAGATTGCATTATACTTCATTTAAATATTAATAGAACCAAAATGTAATCGATGGAATTTATTCATATGGACTGACACCGACCGCTATTTGATCCAATTTGTGTAAGAATTATACCCTGTCTTTTCTTTTTATTTGCTTCTTAATTAAACTCTAAAGTAAAGTCCTTAAAGAGATATTTATTGATGGGAAAAAATACAGAGTACAAAGAAGAGCAGTCAAGAGAATAGAAACGTGAAATTACAAAAGGAAGATGTCCCCTACGTTATTGTAATTACTTTAAACCTTGAATGTATACAATTAATTTATAACCTCTACTGTATATAAATATTAAAAACTCTTTCTGTAATATTCATTTTATTAACTTTTTATTTAATCGTCATGTCTTCAAGCTAGCATGGACGAAATCATTCAGTTCAAGCCACAATGATTTTATCATAAAACTTGTGGCTTGTGGGCCTTGCATATAGTTGTTCTGCACAAAATAAGCCCCATCCACATTTTATGAAATATAGATGAACATAAACATGGTAACTAATTTATTCTGATTCGAACAAATAACATGCACGTTTATAAAAATGTAGCCACGAAGAAACAAAATGCATAAGGTAATGCATTTAATTGGACATACAAAACTCGCACGTTATTTCAAAATGAGGCAAATTGCACAAACCGTCCCTAAGGTTTGGTGAAATTGCACAAATATGACGATATTTGGGATAACTCGTACGAGCACTATCTAAGGTTTCAAAACTTTGCACGAACCTCCTCTGTCGTCGGTCAACGACGGTTAAATCCTTATAGTCAATAGTAAAAAGTATAAAAAGACTAAAATACCCTTCAATAAATTTAAAATTAATATATTATATATTTTTTAATTTAATTTTAAAATAAAACATAAAAAATAATTTATTCTTTTTTTTAAAAAAATATTGGTCGCCATAAGAGATCATATATGGTCTCCTATGGAGACCGACAGTCTCCATCGCTGGTCTGGTCTGGACCAGCGATGCGGTCGTCTCCAACGATGGAGACCATTTTTTTTTTTTGGTTTAATATTTTTAATTTTCATTATTTGATATATTTTTGTTTGATTTAGGTATTTGATGATGATAATTGATTTAGCTGGTTTGATGATGATGAATGATTTGATGATTTTCATAGATGTAGAAGATGGAGATGAGGGGGATGATGATGATGGAGGTAGAAGAAGATGGTGGTATTTTTTTTTTTCAATATTAAATATTAGTTTAATAATTAAAAATATTATTTTTAATTAAAATATTTATTAGCTGTGAATTGACCATTTTACCCTTTAAATTTTTGATTTAGCTGTGGTTGACTAATAGTTGACTAATGACAGAGGAGGTTTGTGTAGAGTTTTTGAAACCTCAGGTAGTGTTTGTGTAAGTTACCCCAATATCGTAATAATTATGAAATTTCATCAAATCTCAGGGGATGGTTTATGAAATTTGCCCTTTCAAAATAATTAAAATCTTATTTTAATTTATAAAATAAATAAATAAATAAAACTGCATGTGAATCACGAAGTCAGACCGAGATAACCTTGGGTCATCATCTTTTTCATTTTGGATAAAATTTGTTGTGTATTTTTCACTTCAAGTGATATCTTGCTTTATTTTTTTATTATGGTAATTCTGGTAGTTGAACTTTATCAATTGATTAAGCAAAGAACATATACCATCATGCCCATGGCTGATCTTATATATATATATATAGATTGCATGTGTAAGAGCACGTTGTCAATATATTAAACCAGCTATGATCCCCCAGTAGTGATTCAGTTCCTCATGAAAAATATACCCTCCTATAAGATCCATTACTGAAAGAAAATCTCTACCAATATATATATATATATATATATGTATGTATTAATTTTTGCTGTTTTCATTTTGAAACAGAGAATGGAGTTTATTCCAGGAGCAAAGATTATTCTCAATGCAGCTCTGAATCAAAAGTGGGAAGACCTGGAAAATCAGTCTTTCGATTGGTTGGCTTTGATCAGTCCTTTAACAGAGTTCAACGACAATATAATTCATTTTTTGGTACACAGTAAAAAATTTCATCTACTTGAGAAGATTGTTAATCAGATTCGTTCAGAGGATGACAGTCTCCTGAGGCAGGCAAATGTCGACGGAAATACAGGTCTGCATGAGGCAGCCATCAGTGGCGATCTTAAGGCAGTGGACCTTCTGTATAACATAAATAAAGGGTTGCTTGAGGTGAAGAATAATAAGGGTGAAACCCCGCTGTTTAGAGCTGCTGCATTCGGGAAAACAAAAGTAGTCAAGTTTTTAGCTAATCAGAATGGTGGTCGAGGGAACATTCATTGCAAGAGAACTGATGGTTCCTCAATTCTTTTTGCTGCCGTCCAAGGGAAGCATTTTGGTCTCTCTCTTTCCTTTTGATATTTAATAAACTTTTTCTTTTTTAGTTCATTTATTCTTGATTTAGATAATTGTATAATTCACCTCTTGTAAGGTTTAATTAACCTTAGATAATTATAAGTACACTTTGCTTTTAGTTTTAGCAAAATTCTAGACAGAGAAACATGCATGGGGTTGATTTTTTGTCCAGTTAAAGGAAAGATTTATTATAGCTTTTGAATTCAAGTAGAGGTTTTTAATGAAATCTAAAATCAGTGAAGTTGACTAGCAAGTATTCTGATTTCAAACTCTAAGATAGGCCAATCAAGTTAATTAGTTTCTCTTTTGGTTTAATGCAATTGCAAGACATGCCAACTAAATTCTTTATGTCTTCGCAGGGACGGGTTTAGAAGTGCTGGAACTCTTTAAACAACTTGAAGACGAAAAAATGACTAGTCTTCATATGCTAGCCAAGATACCGTCTGCTCTCAACAGAGGAAAACAAATGGGCATATGGGAGAAGTTTCTGCAATTTTGTATGTCTACCGCAGCGTGTGTGTATATATATATATGTATATATATTATTTATTTATATAACACAATTCTTTAATAAGGACGTCCAGAAATTTTTAGGATCATAAATTACAAACCATTAACTTTTAGTGGATCACACCAAAGTGATAGAACCATAGAAACTATGTGGTTATAATTAGTGATCTTGAAAATTTCAAAATATCTTTATCATAGAACAATCTTTTATATATATGTATAGTTCAATACTTCCTAACTTTTAAATCGTTATGACTATCAATTAAATCTATTTATTGTATTTGAATTGAATATTAAAGAAAAAAATTTTAATAGAAAAAATGCAATTGATAAATTTAATTTGTGATTTTAATAATTTAAAAAATAGAATGTACTAACCATAAAAATTTTACATATTATATATATATGCGCAAAATTCTGCATATTTGTCACGTAGAATACAACTCTATAGCTTTATAGCTTTACAAAGTAATTTAATATGATTAGTAATATCATAAAGTCGAATTCTTGAAAAAATTTGGTACAAATTCTAACATCTAACAATTATATACATATATATATTATTTATTTATATTTATACATAGAGTAATTCTACTATTAGTACCTTTTAACTTTAAAAATATAGGACAAACCAATAAAATTCATCCATTACATTATCTCTCATATTTAATTCAAATGTAATGAATAAATTTGAATGGTTCGTCCTAACCTTTTAAAGTTAGAAGGTACTAGATACTAATTGTAGAATCACCATATATATATAGTTAATGAGATAATAACATGACGCATGATATAACTTTTTAAATGAAGATTTTATTGTAAAGGAGGAAAGAAACCAACATTAATTTTTATTTAAAAAACTATGTCATGTTTTACATTATAATTGAAAGGACATACCAACATCAACACACCATGCCAATTTAGCATTCTATGAAATATTTCTTTATGAAGATATCCTTTTTATCATAAATACTTTTTAACTGTTGACATCATTTATTTAAGTGAAGGCTAAAATACGTGAGGAAGCAAACAAAAATATCACAATGAATTGATTTATTGTTCCAATATCATTAATTTCATTATTGGTGTGTTTTTATTTTCTGAAATTTACAGTCATTCCAGTTGGTTATGGTAATGATGATGACGCGGATAACATACAAGTGACAGAGAGAAAGCACGAAGATCACACAAAGCGTGGCCTTCCACGTGAAGGTAATAGCCAACTGCAATCTTTGCTCTTATTCTCTAGTAAGGAGATGGGGATTGGAGTTTAAAAATTGCTAAGGTCACGGGCAAAATAATTGATCGTGAGTTGTACATATGACATGTTCCTTTATAAATTTACTATGTAATTGTCATTATCAATATCCTTTTTTTTTTTGTCCATTTACTATAGCAATGTCAACCACATGGAAATAGTCCATTTGCAAAGTGAGTTGGGAAAGCAAGTGCGCTGAACACTCCTCTTTGGTCATCATGAATACTTACATCGTCATTGATTAATCATGGTCATAATTTTTTTTTTCTTCCATATTTACTGATAGTGACTTCTTAAAGAGACGACATAATTTTTAGCTGATGTTTAATCTTATTTACTGATTTTTACTATTAACAATGACTTTTATCCAAGTAAAAGTTAAAATAAGAGAAGGTGCATATAATAATAGGGTTTAGCTACCTTACACAATATGTAAGGTTATCCATAATTTGCAGTCATTGGATTAATTATAAAGATAGTTATTCAAATCAATTTAAGGACTACAATTGATGAGTAACTTTACATGTTGAATAAGGTAGCCAACACTATAATAATATCATAAAGTAATTAATTTGTTTATTCCCAAGTTTGTTTTGGAAACATTGTTTATTAATTTCAGTATTTGTTTATATTTAATTTTTGAAATTTACAGGCCCTTCGGTTAGTAGTGATGATAACCCAGCAAGCTGCAACGATGAAATAAAAAAAAGTTGTCTTGACAAAGGTAATTGCTAATTGAAATCTTTGCTCTGATTTTATTTTTTGACTTTTTTCAAGCAAGCCTTATAAGGAGGAAATTCAAATTTCTAGATTAGAAGGAAAATTAAGAATTTAGAAGCCAAGAACCAATTGCAAATAACAAGTCTAAGCTAGCACACAGCAGGAATTTAGAAGCAGAAGCTGCCTGATAAATATTGGAAGATAAAGGGACTTGAAAATTCTTAAAGAGAACATAATTTTTAATTAATCTATAGATTTCCCACTAATGGTCTCATATATAAATGTTACTGCTGGTTATTTCTACATCAAATTTAATTGTTCACCTTTCTGGCATGCAGTTTTGCTCAAGATCTACGCCATCTACCTAGCAATATGGAAATTAATAAATCAAGGTATTATCTCTTTTTTTTTTTTTTCAAACTAAATCAAGGTATTATCTTTATCTTTTAAAAATTCTTTAATAAAATGGGCACATATGCACCATCTTACAAATAAATTTAAATTCAAATTAAATTATCAATATCTTCTCTCTCTATATATATATATGAAATTCTAAGTGATGTGAACGTGTACAGGGTGTCGACCAGCGAAGAGAATCTGGAAAGAGAAGAGAGATAATAAATTTGCTTATAAACTTTCCCGGAAACTGATACGGAAGAGTTCAACGTGGGAGAAAAGTATTATGGGACTTCGTGTTACAGCTCCTTATGCAGAGGAAAAACGGAAAATACCATTATTTGCTGTAACAAGAAAAGCAAATGCAGAGGCCGTCGAGTATTTACTTGAATTGTATCCTGAGGCACTTGATCCAAATAACCATAGGAAGCCTAGTGAAAAACGAGAAATACAAGAGAAAACACAGAAAATTCCAATGTTTGCTACAACAGGAGCAAAACAAGCGGGGTCCGTCAAGTTTTCTCTTGATTTGGATGCTGACGCACTTGACCATACTCGTGAATTACATAAGACTGGAAATTTAGAGTTTATCAAGTTTTTACTTGAAATGTATCCTCTAGCACTTGAGCAAACTAACCATAGGAAGTCTCCTGAAGCAGATATGGAAGAAGAGGAAGAATCAGGAGATGAAGAAGAATTGGAGACCCCTTTACTAGCTGCTATAAGAACAGGAAATGTAGACTTTGTCAAGTTGATAATAGATGAGTACCCTCAGGCACTTACTCAAAGCAACCATAGGAAGCAAAACATATTGCATTTGGCTGCTGCGTACCGTCAAAAGAAGATCTTCGATCTGGTGAAGAAAAAAAAGGTACTAAGGATCAGGTTGGCCAGGCAAATTGATGAAGCCGGCTACACAGTTTTGCACTGTGTCGCAGACACAAAGCATTACATTGGAGGAACTCGCTCTGGTCCTGCCCACCAACTAAAAGAGGAGTTAGAATGGTTCAAAGTGAGACTCGCTGACCCTTGTTTATTTTTCATTCATATGCAATATGATTACCAGATATAAACTTTAGGGAACATCTACTATTGTTATGATGCAGGCTTTTTTTTTTTTTTTTTTTAACAAACTTTATATGTATATTACTGTCATGGCATCACCTAATGTGGTCACAGTAATGATAGAGACCATTCATTTAACTTGGTAATATTCCAAACTACCCTGAGATACAGTAGATATATTTCAAAACAGAAAACTTTCCTCTATAAGTCATTGGAATTTAATAATAACAAAAATTATCTACATCAAAACAATATTAACTTTATAAAAGTTACAACACATTTGATAGAAATGTGAATACCACTTTTAATTTTGAGTCTTTTTGGATGCAGAGAGTGGAGAAAATAGTGCCGGCCTACTATGCGACACTCCGTGCTAAAAACAAGAAAATTCCGTTTGACATCTTTAAAAGGAAGCATAAAGAGCTACATAAAGAAGCACAACAATGGATGAAAGACACTTCTCAGTCATGCTCCGCAGTTGCTGTTTTAGTTGCTACCGTTGTCTTTGCTGCTGCCTTCACCGTACCTGGTGGTACTAATGACGTGAATGGTCTGCCAATTCTTATACACTCCCCTATCTTTCTATTTTTCACGGTCATGGACGTTATCGCCTTGTCCTGTTCGTTGACTGCGGTTGTTATATTCCTCTCCATCCTCACATCACCTTTCGAGCTCCATGATTTCTATGCTTCGCTCACCACAAGACTGACGCTTGGCTTCGCCTTGCTCTTCATGTCAGTGGCAACAACCATGTTCGCATTCGCTTCAACAATTTTTCTCGTCATACGTTTGGACGATCGTCGCGCGTGGACAACAACTCTCATATGCAGTGCTTCATTCTTCCCCGTGAGCGTGTTGGCATTGACACACTTTCCGTTGTTTGTGTCATTTATAAATGCTTGGATGAACTTGTTCAAGTTCATTTGGAATGCTCTTCCTTGCCATTCAGCAATTGACCGTTTGAAGTCTAGTGCTATTTACGAAAAAGTAATTCGCTTTCTGGATTCTCTTAGGAATGACTGTCGCAATTATCTTGCAAAATTAATTGGTGATGACAAGACTGGTTATGGCGCTGATAGACATTCTGGATTGATCCAGAAAAGCAGCTCAAGTCTTCATCCTCAAGAAATTCCAGGACATTCTGGATTGATCCAAGAAAGCAGCTCAAATCTTCGTCTTCAAGAAATTCCAAATCCAGATGTTTAAGAATGAATTTTCTTGTAACTGGCATTGAAATACCGACCTTGACGACCGCCTCTCACAGCCTATATATGGGCTTAATCCTTTGTAATTTGTAATGTAACAGACAAAGCGAGTGCTCAATGCTTTGTAGTTTGATGCAGCAGGCAAAGCCCTCAAGTGCACTGCATCGTCCACTATCAAATTAAATAATATATTTTTATTTCTAATCTATCCATTTTTTTTTTTTCTGTTCTCAAATTCCATCAAAGACAAAAAGAAATAAGACCACCCAAGAATTAAGAATAAGTAGAGCTTAATTTGCTTTACTTATTTGATATTTCTATATTTAAGTCATCATTTGTTTACATTTAGTATGTTGGTAATTCATTGATAAAGGTTTAGTGTTCTTGAGTGAAAAATATTTCAAAATATAAACTGTAAACAGTTGTTGTATTTATTCTACGAAGTTTTGATTTTCAGAAAGTTGTAAGAGAATATAATGGTTTTTTTGTTCCATTCGTGATGCTTGGGTTTATGTTAAGAGTTCAGCTTTTAAATGAAGGTTGGAGTAATGAAGTGGCAAACTTATGTTCCATACTTATAAGGATTGATATACATTGAATAAAATTGAAATTTAACATATAATTTAGAAAAATAAAAATTAAAAAAATTAATATAACCGAATGAAAATTGGTGGGATTCTCTCAATGTGTTGTGATTTGCGAGTTTTTGAGAATCAAAAGCCAAAGAATAATGCTACATTGTCAATGTTAAGTTTTAATTTCCATACAAGTTCCTCTCCAAAAAAAAGGAAAAAAAGTTTTCCATACAAGTGATATTTTATGTCACTAGTGGATCCAATGTAGAGGCTATTTGTTTTTTCCACGTATAATTTAATAGTTTTAAACTATACCTCTTAAGTTGTTTTGTTTAGTTTTATTCTTTTTTGGATAAATTGCACAAACCTTCGCTGAAGTTTGGCAAAATTGCGCAAAAATGAAGATGTTTGGAGAACTCACACTTTGATCTCCTGAGGTTTAAAAAACTCAACACAAATCTCCCTTGTCGTTAGAGAACTGTTAATTTAAAGTCAATTTGAATAAAAGTACCCAAATGCCTCTAAATAAATTAATATATTATTATTTTATTTTTTAATAATAAGTAAAATATATTTTAGTCATAAAAAATATTAAAATATAAAAATAATTTAAAAAATTAATCCTCAATTCCCCAATATTGTATCTTCTTCATCCTGATTTCCCTTCTTCTCCATTTTATCATCATCTACATTACACATTAACTTTATCATCTCAATTTTTCAAAAAAAAAAAAAAAAAGATGCTTAGTCATCTCCATCATCTCCCTTTTTCATCGTAAATAAACCAATTCACATCAATTTATTATCATTTATCATCCAACATCAATACACCAATTTAAAAAACCCAACATCAATTTAATTAAAAACCCAAATTAAAAATCCAACATCAATGTATTTTTTTTTAAAAAAAAAAAATCTCAACATCAACTTCGAATCTCTTAAAGACCTAGATTATTGCAGATATCAACCCGGATTTTTAATTAAAAATTTGGTTTTTTAATTAAAAACCCAATATCAATTTAATTAAAATTCAAAATAAAATTTCCTTCAACAAACCAAATAACCCCACCAAAGAAAACAATTCCACCAAAAATTTATTTAAAAATTAAAATAAATACTAACAACAAAAAAAAAAAAATTAAATAAAAAAACTCAAATAGTCTCCGATAGAGACTAGTGGTCTCCACGCATGGAGACCATTTGGGTCTCCATTGTCGGAGACCCAAACGGTCTCCATAGGAGAACGGTTGGGTCTCCATCGTCGGAGACCCAGATGGTCTCTAATGGAGACCATGAACCTAAATCATTAGAAGAAACCAAAAACAACCCAAATTGTAAAAGTTAAAAAAATGAAAAATAAAAAACTTCATTTGAGAAAAAGAAAAAAAGAAGAAGAAGAAGAAGATTGTATGTATACTGATCGAGAAAGGAAAACGTTGTCATATCAACCACCCTAAATAGGCAGAGACGATGGGCGTGAAAGAGAGAGAGAGAGAGAGAGAGAGAGAGAGAGAACTAGGTGGCGGATAATGAGACTAAGGGACGTCGATGAAGCTTGATGAAGCTTCGCCGATGTTGACCATGAGAGTTACAAGGTGGGGATGGAGAAGGAGAGAGAGAGAGAGAGAAAGAGAATTGGTTGGTTGAGTGAAGAAGAGACCATGGTGGCTCCAAGTTTGCACAGCTGTATCTATAGCTTTATATATATATATATTTTTTATTTTTAATGAAATTTAAAAATATATATTATTATTTTGTTAATTAAAAAATATATTTTTAATTAGAATATTTATAAGTTGTGTATTGACCATTTTACCCTTAATAATTTGAACTTAACGAAGATTGACTAATAGTTGATTAACAGTAGGAGAAGTTTACGTTAAGTTTTTGGAATCTCTGGTAGTGAGAGTATGAGTTACCCAAACATCGTCATTTTTATGTAGTTTCATCAAACCTCAGGAGGTTTGTGCAATTTATTATTTTTTAAGTAGTCAAATTACTTAAAATTATCTAAAAATAATTGAAAAAAAATAGAATTCTTGACTACTTTTAACTTAATTGCAAATCATTTAATAATATTTCAAATATTTATTACAAGTCCATTATCTCCAAAATAATCTATTTTCAATTTTATCCTAATTTGATATTATAAATATTTTTCTCTAATACTTCTATGACATAATTTAAACAAGAAAAACCCTGTCATCCCAAATTTTTTTAAAATTGGACTAATATATTTTAATTAACAATTTAAACATTTATTTTAGTTAGCTGCTTTTTAATATAATTCAACTCATAGATAATTTCATTATTTTTATTTAAATAAATAAATAAAATTAATTCTATTTTACTTTTTAACCATATTTTAATTGTAAATAAATATTACAAATAATTATTTATTTTTTGTTTGTATTATATTAAATAAAATTTTTTGTAATAACTAATAGTAAAAAAAGTATAAATATCAAATTACTAGTTTTCAGATAATTGTAACTTTAAAAAAGAAACAATTTTACTGTATATACGGAGAAAAGAAAAAATAATATGTCATTTAAATTTTATATTTCAACCATTATTTAATCTTTCGTAAGTTTTAACACTATTCAGTTTTTAGATAAAAAACAAACGACTCCTTAAACTTAATGTCAGCTGATTTGTTTTCCTTTACAACATTATGCATTTCTTTATACCTGTCACATTGCTGCACGGTAATGAAATATCTTTTAACTATCTGCTTTCTGGATAAGCGGGTGGGATTGATTCCTGCCTATTTTTATCAAGCAAACTAAAAATGTAAGATTTGCATATTCTGAAAATTACGATGGAAAGATTCGTTATAGAAGGACGTAAAATATATGTTAGCATAGTTTGAAATACCAAAAGAAATCAATCCCTTTACAACTCGTGCAAGTCATGGCGTGAATATCTTTGCCTTGGGCAGCAATAACATTATATCTAATGTTATTTTCACTCAAGACAACTCTTAAATTGAACGCACAAGGAAACTACTTCAGCTTTAATATGTAATGCCATTTCCGACCATAAGGACGATTAGTTATTACCTTCATTATATTCATAGCTTTAGTACCTTCATTATATTCTGACCATAAGGGGAGAAACATTACCAACTATACTAAGGGGCTGTTAAATCATATTTTTAAAATGGCAAAGAGTATCCATTTTCGTTCATTTTATAGTCTAACTAGTTTCTTAATCAACAATGAAATTGTGGTTTGTAAAATCTTACTTCCTCAATTAAACTATTGAATACTTTTCTGTTTACTGTAAGCTTATAAGCTTATTGATGTATGTATGTATGGTTTATCACTGTACCAATATTCTTGTCCTAAACGTTTGCAAAAAAGGAAAAAAAATTTCTCGTCCAACACTAGAAGTGAATCACGAAAACCATAATTTCACTTTAGAGGATACTTAACTTTATAGTTCATTGTGGTGATTCTCGTTGAACTTTATGAATTTGTTAAGCAAAGAACCGATACTATCATGGCTGATTTTATGTATTAAAACCAACCATGATCGATCAGCCAATCATCCCCACAAGAAAACATATAAATAAAAGAAACTACCAACCTTCTTACACAGCTAAGTCCATCACTGAAAAAAAAAAAGCCTTGAACCTTTTTTCTCTATCATTTCTCCCCCTCATTTTTTAGTAGAGAATGGAAGCTAATACGATGAGGAAGAAGATTTACGAATTTGGTTTTAATGAAGACTGGAAAGGCGCAACGAAATACTTATCCGAATTGAAGGAGAAATCCAATGATAAATCCCATGATCAATATATGACGATATTGTTGCGCCCTACATCGGTGCACAAGGACAATATAATGCATATGGCAGTACACAGCAAAACGAAGGAACCACTTAAACAGCTTCTAGAATTGGTACCCCGTGATATGCACCGCAGTTTGGTGACCTCGGTGAATGCCTATGGAAACACAGTCCTGCATGAGGCAGCCATCTGCAGAAATCTTGAGGCAGTGCAGCTTTTGGTTGAGAAAACTAAAGAGCTAATTCGGATGAAAAATGATTCCGGCGAAACCCCACTGTTTAGAGCGGCTGCATTCGGGAACACAAAAATAGTCAAGTTTTTAGCTGATTCAGGAGGTCAATGGGTCATTTCTCATGAGCATAAGAGGAAGCTGCAAGATATTCATCGCAAAAAAAATAGTGGTGCCTCCATTGTTCGTGCTGCCATCCAAGGGAAGAATTTTGGTCTGTTTCTCTCTTTTTAATCTCTAATAATCCTTTTTTGTTCCATTTATGTTATTGATTCAAGTAGTTTTCTTTCACGAATGTTTTTATTTTTTTTTTTCATGATACTTTCAGTCGTTTGACCTACAAAGCCATATATAAAATATAAATTCAGTATATAGGTGCCAATTTAGTTGGGATGTCTCTACCTTTTTTATTCGTTGCCTAACTTTTTTCTTGAAAAAAAAAAGGTAATTTGACGTGCCATCTAAAGATCTTTTCTATCTTTGGTACAGGAACGGCTTTCGTGTTGCTGAAAATGGATCCAAAATTAGCAGACATGGAGGACAAATATGGAAGTAGTCTTTCTTACATGATATCGAACTTATCATATATTTTCAAGAGCCGTTATCAGATGCCTATCTGGAAAAAATTTCTCTACTTGCGTATGTATATATAAGAAAATTTCGTTCCTTACTTTGATGTTATACATATAGGTCAATCATTTTTTTTTTTTGAATTATTATAATTAAACTGGGATGTGAAGAAGAATGGCACAACTCACGACCCTACAACTACAACCTAAGGTGTCGGTGTGAAGCGATACCATCCAACCAACTTCTTCTCATCATTTATAATCAAGATCATTATATATATATATAATTATTCTTAACATAACATTTATTTGAGTGAAAGATAAAATAAGAGAGGAGATGGATGAAATAAATTATGAAGTAACTAATGTTTTATTGCTTCAAAAACCATTAATTTCATTATTTACTGTACTTATATATATTTTACAGTGATTCCAATTGGTTGGGGTTACAATGATGAGGCAGACAACATACAAACAAAAGATGATGATATGAACGGTGCCCTTTTCAGTAAAGGTAATAGCTACTTGCAATCTTCACCCTCTGCTGGCATCGTCCACGACCACGAAGTGTCTTCTTGGTCTCGTCAGAGAATTCCATTTCAAAGAAGAAGGCTAGCCAGCCTTCTTGATGGTGGAAGCCAACTTTCTCTCTCTCTCTCTCTCTCTCTCTCTCCCTCTTCAAAGTTCCCACTTTTTCAATTTGTGCACTTTTTTGGTAGTTTCGTTATACAATATGCTTCATTTCTAAATATAGGCCTTTCAAGTGGTTCTCATGGCACTGACAACACAGAAAAAGAAGCTGAAAAAGATACGAAAGGTAATAACTACTTGCAATCATAGTCTCCACGAAGTGTGCTGTTAGCTTCCACAAAGGACCCCGCTATTTTAAACAAGAAGGCCAGCCCGCCTCCTTGAAGTAGAAAGTGGAAACCAACCTTCTCATCCTTATTTATTTATATATTTTTTGTAACAAAATTTTTTACTCCCCTAATTGCACCATATATATGTGTTACTGCTAGATAATTCTATATCAAATTTGATTGTGCACTTTTTGGGCAGATTCATATTGTAATTACCTATCAATTTACTCAGACTTCATCATTTCAGGTACCGTATGCATCTTAATCTTAGAATTTATGTTCAAATTAAATAAACCATATATATATAGGCACATTCTCGCATACACTTGAGTATACATACATTGACAAAAAAAATGTGTGATTGCATTTTAAAATATGTAATTGTAATTTATTATATGTGATTACAACTAAAAATATGAGATTAAAAATAATATATGTGATCATATTTATTGATTATAATTAAATATGTTTAGTTGTAATTATATATAATAAATTACAATAATACATTTTAGAATGCAATCACGCTTTTTTTTTTTTATCAAGTGTATGTATATCTAAGTGTACCCAACGGAACCTCAATATACGTGTATATATATATAGAACTTCTATAGTTAGTGCCTCTTAACTTTAAAAAGTTAGGACGAATTAATCAAATTCATTCATTACATTTAAATTGAATATGAGAGAAAATTGTTTTAGAAGAAAGAATGCAATTAACAAATTTGATTGGTTCGTCCTAACTTTTTAAAGTTAAAATATACTGACAATAGAACATAGAAATTCTATATATATAGTAAGCATAGACATGAATAGGGTATTTCTATATTTAATTTGATTGTCACTTTTTGGGCAGTTTCATACTGGATCTACCTATCAATCTGGAGCCTTATCATCACAGGTATTATGTTAATCTTTGCAAGTGTCCTCAATAAAATGCACAATCATGACAAACAAAATTATATCCGAATTATGTTATCACTGTCTTTTATCAAAAATATATATATTTGTGAACATGAATAGGGCTTCCAGGAGTAAGGAAAGTGTGGAAAGATAAGAGAGATTATAAATTCGCTTCTAAAGTTGCCGAGATACTGATTAAGTCGGACAAATCATTGAACCCAAAAACTATGTCATTGATGTTTGAAGTAGAGATGACAGAAAAGGTAGAACAGAAAGAAGAAGTGAAAGAAGATGAAGAACGAGAAATCCCATTGTTTTCTGCAATAAAAAAGGGAAATGTAAAGTTTGTCAAGCATGTACTTGAAAAGTATCCTCGTGCATTTGCGCTTGTTAATTATAGGAAGCAGAACATATTGCATGTGGCTGCTATGTACCGTCAGAAAGAGATCTTCAATTTTGTCACAGAAAAAAAAATACCAACGCTCAGGTTGGCCCGACAAATTGATGTAAACGGTTATGCCATATCTCACAGTGTTGCAGACACAAAGCATTGCAAAGGAGGAACTGATCACTCAAGTCCTGTCTACCAACTGCAAGAGGAATTAGTATGGTTCAAAGTGAGATTTACTGTCCTTATTTATTTATTTATTTATTTTATGAAATATATAATGGTATACATGGTATTAACGTATCATAATCTTAAGTCTTAAATACGTAGTATAGTTTGGTCATTTTCTATCAACTTAAGTTTTTAAGTTTGATGATAACTAACGTGGTATCAGAGTTTGGAGGTCATTGGTTCAAACTCTCTCTTCTCTGTTTTATCCGAAAATTTTCTCATTACACATGTTATACGGTATGAGACTTTTAGTATATGTCCATCATCCGTTACCTCTTCACATTGCACGTGAGGGGCGTGTTAACATATTATAACATAAGTTTTAGATACTATAAACTCTTAACATTACCATCCAATATAATTGATGTAAAAAATATGCATTTACTCGAATAATGTCTGAAATTCGAGTGGTCTAGTGCATTTGGTGTCTCACAAATAAAATTAAGAAGGTCTTTAAATGTTAGTTGCTTAATTATTAGAAATTATCTTGACATGAAATATAAATGCGGATACTCATTATGTTCTTGTTGACACAGAAAGTGGAGGAAATAGTTCCCCCCTACAATTCCATGCGTCATGCTCATACTAATCAGATGACTGCGTGGAAGCTTTTTAAAAGCATGCATGAAGAACAACATAAGGCGGCACAAAAGTGGACAAGAGATACTTCCCAGTTGTGTTTTATCATTGCTGTTCTAGACGCCTTGATCGTCTTTGCAGCCACATTCACCGTACCTGATGGTACTACTGACAATAATAGTGGCCTTTCAATTGTTTTCGACAAGCCTGTCTTCCTGTTGTTCACCGTCCCAGACATTGTCTCGTTATCTTGCTCATTGGCTGCAGCTATTATTTTCCTCAACATCCTCTCATGGCCTTTGAAGATCAAAAGTTTCTATGCCCGGGTCCCCAGATTCCTGACGTTTGGCCTTTTCCTGCTCTCTGTGTCAGTGCAAACAACCATGCTCGCATACACACGGACAACTTTCAATATGATCCGTTTGGCAGATCATCGACGGGAGAGGATTTATTTCGCCAGCTTCTTCATTGCATTCATCCTTGTGAGCAGTGTGGCATTCCTCAATATTTCATTTGCACAAATTTGGAAGAACATTTTCAAGTTCATTCTTCCTTATGATTCGGTACTTCGCTTTTTCAAGTTCGTTTGGAAGTCAATCCGTCCGCATCTACCTTCTAATTATTATTATTATCTACCCTTTGTTTTCCTTATTTTATGTGTTTGAGCCGTTGTTGGTTTTCAGTTATGTTCTAAACTAATCAACAAAGTTGGGTGTGCTTTAGTGTGAAAAATGCTGTACATAAATTGTAACAACGAGAATGGTTATTGTACTGATCAATCACAATCTACTGATCATTCTACAAGATTGTGATTGATCACATGGTGTTGTAAAGGGAGAGATCCAGATTTATTTCCCGGTTGTATTCTCAATAAATAAAGTGACAAACTTGTTTAATTACAAGGTAATTTATGATGTCCTTGGATTGATATCTAATGGTTGATGGATAAGAAAATGAAAAAAATAAAAATAAAAAATTGGTGACTCTTTTCTAGTTGCCCTGTCACTAAACGGAGGTAAACTTTTTGTGCATAGCATTTTTTTTTTATGTTTTAAGTCTTTTGAAATATTTTTGTGCATAACTCTTATTTATAAGGTTATGTCTAATAAAAGCCGTTTATCGTTTTTATTTATGTCTTTCCTTTAGAGATTATTATTATTATTATTTTTTGTTGAAGGGTGAAAATGTGCAAACTAGATAACAAGAATCGCCGTGAAACACTTGAAGAGAAAACTCTGGAACTTCACATTTCAGTATTCAAGAAAATGAACTCTCAATTACAACTGAGTAACTCTATCCAAACTTATACGCTAACTTTACCTTTAACCAACTAGTTCCTAACTAACCGCCAGCTGTAATACAGAGAATGGTTACTACAATCTTAACAATGTGACCTGCACATGTAACTCATCTGACAACTCCTCCTTGGTTACACAGACCAAGTCTAAAGACACTCCAATGTTACACTAAGCATACTCCAGTACCTGCTGACAATTAATTAACAACATATATTATCTACATCTAACAAAGGGAATTTATTTTGTCCTTGTTCAGCTATTTTTATAGTATTAATCCATTAGCTTTGCCTCGGTTCTGATTTTTGGACTTACAAGCATTTTATGAAGAGTTAAAAACCAATACCAAGATATTAAACTTGCATTTCATATATACTGCTGGATGATTTTTTAATATTTTAGTAGTTTTTTTTTTTTTTTTGGAAATAACTACTAAGATATCTTAGTAGTTACTAGTTAAGTTGCACTGAAGCACTATTTGATAGAAAATTTCAAAATGTGATTAGCAATAGCAAGTAATCAATTTAAAAAAAAAAATACTGTTATTATTTTGGCAAATCATTTATAAATTAAACACCTTATGTAGAGTAAAATTATAATGGGAAAAGAAAATGCACCATTTAGTTAAGAGCATTCTTGGGTGCTTCGTAATGTTCATCACAGTTTTTCGAACCGAGGAGTATTGAGGAATGAGGATATACCAAACTGAAGCAGACCGTCCTATACAGCACCTTTGCTTCTACAAAAAATGAATGGTGAGAAAAATTCATTGCTAGTTCTCCAATTAATGAAAGGTGAAAAAAATTAAGTATAATATAACCTCTATAAATTTACACTTTTTTCCAAATAACCTCTAAGAAAGAGTTAGAGAGACAATAATATTAAAAAGGAGAAAGAAAAACAAACAAAAACCAACAGGCTAATTGATAAAACGGAATTGAGAACCTTCCCAAGAATTAAGAAGCAACTCTCTTTTGATTTCAGAAGGAGAAACATCCCACCGATAGGAAAGAGGGAACTATATACCAATATTAGCTAAGAAATCAGCAGCCTCATTACTCTCTCCATAAATGTGACATAAACTCCTATCTCAGAAAGTATGGCGAGACAACTAAAGCAATGAGCATGAACCTCTATAAAATAACACTTAAATATTAATAATCTCATATATATATATATATAATATTTTGTCATACCAGCTTGGGTAAAAAATAAATTAATAAATAATTTCGATTAAATTATAAGATACTATATTTTATAAAGGGAAATCATAGAAAAAAAAAATGATAGTTCACACCTTTCATTTGCGAGATATTGTTTTAGGTACCTCACACAACTTTATATATATTTATATATATATATATACGTGTGTGTTAAAATTATGAAAATAATTTTAATTTGATGTGTAAGTACAGTCTTAAAGAGTGCAATATATAGCTACTCAACAATTAAACTTTTTTTAATACCCAAACTTCAATTTTTAAAATCTTGGGCGGGGGCTATGTCATTTTTCAAGAGTCTTCTTATTCGTTGTCGTTTAAGTTTACAATGTGAGTGTCCGATTTCCTCCTCATGCTGCACATATCTTTGTAGACAGTCTTTTTACTTCTAAGAATAAACATATTCATAAGATATTGTTGAAATATGCCCTATTAACAACCTAAAATTCTATTAAATAATTTATATTTATTCGTATAAATACTTCAATATGCAACCTTTTCACTCTAAAAAAGATAAATATAATTTTTTATTGATAACTTTTTCAAATCTACACATACATTCTGAGGACACATGTTGTAACATATTTTGTGAATATTAGAATGCTTAACATATATGTTAGTATAGTTTGGAGTAACAAAAAGAAATGAATCCCACTACAACTCCATGCATGTGAATCACGGCATGCATACCACTGCCACGTACCACAATAATTAACTTTATCTTCCTTTTTAGTTGTCGCTTCATACGTAATGTTATTTTCACCCAAGACTCCCAACTCTAATTGGTGCAGGTTTATGCTGACAGATTTAAAGAAGTTACGTCAGGTACACTGTAATGCCTTTTCCGACCATAAGATCCTCTCTCATTCACTTCCCCTTTATTATATTGATTAGTTCTTACAACATCACTTGAGCTTTAGCGCTTTATAATTAAATTAAGCAAAGTAAAGATGGCGGCGATACCTTTATTATTCGGACTATAATTCTTAAATACTCTTCTATCATTCTTTTTAGTACTAATTAATTTGGAATATATTCTTACCTTCAAGCTTTAACAATTGACGAAACGTGATGTTGATAATGTTATTATAATTTCAGTTAGTCAGTATGTAATTAGGATTTTTAGCAATTAAAAAAATCTGACTACTAGTTATTATAATTTTATTTTTATTATTAGTAATTTTTTAAATATAATTAAAAATTTATTCCCACAACAAGAGAAGAAAAACTTTCAATACATGTTGATAAATACATATGATAAGTTTTAAGCCTTGATCACGAATGTGGAGAGAAAATGTACTAACTACTTTAATTATGAATGAATTTATTAAGTAAACTGATCCCATAAATTAAATTGTACAAATGATAATGACTTTATAACTAGTAATTATTTTTTATACCTTTTAATTTTACAAGTTCGCGTTTGGCTTCATGGAATCATTATTTCAACTCACAAATATATATTATACATGTATGACATTATAATTTGGAGAATTAGAGAAGAATAGTTCTATGGAAAATTATCTAAACCAAACATTAATTACAATTATAATAACTACTTTCACAAAATAGAATACCGGCTAATACACTAACATAAATTAAGGGAATAGGAAGGACGATATAACTAGTAACAGTTTGTTAATCTGGGTGTGAAAGGTTAACATATATTAGACTGTCACCATCCTCAGTTAGAACATACGTAGGTGGTGGCTAGGGTAGGCCTACCTTTAAAAAAAATTATAATTATAAAATTATATTTATCTTAAAATTTATTAATATATATATTTCATTTACTAATTTTTTTATATCAAAATAAATATATATTTATTGCAAACCTAATGCATGTATTTTTTTTTTGTTTATATTTACATTTCTATTCAAATATTGCATGTATAATAATTTTATCTCATATATTAAATAATATAAAATTTTACTTAAGTTTTTCGTGTTTTGCTTTTTTTCTTTGATCATAATATTAGTTGCATAATATATTACTAAAATTTAATAATTTTTTGTGGGTTTTTTTTAATGCACTCATTAATTTAAAGTGTAGTAGTAATTATAATTGTTAAAATATAGAATATCTTTACTTTAAAAAAAAAATTATTGATTCTATACTGCAATTATTCTATAATTCATAATTAATAAATTTAATCATTCAAATATATTTAAATCTTACATAATTGCTTGCATTTATATTTCTTTTATATTTTCTTCAGTCCTTTAGCTCTTTTTTTTTTTTTTAACATATTTATTTATAATATACATTTTGAAGAATAAAACTTATTATATATTCTCTAAATAGTTATACTTACGTTTTTCAATTTATAATATATTTTTGTATCATTAAGTTAATTTAAAAAATTTAGTTTAGCCCACCCTAATGTATAATTCTGGTTATGTTCTTTATCGTCAGCATTCCAAAATTCAAATTCCTTGTAAATCACAAATACACCTTGTGCGTCATTTATAAAGAGGACATCTAACTTTATCAATTTATTAAGCAAAGAACAGATACGATGATGGCTATATATAGACTCAATGCTTACAAGAGCATAAGTAGCTTACACGATCGATCAGTTTTATTCACTTCCACATAAAACCACCAATTAATTTTCTTACATAGCTTCTATATCCACCACTGAAAGAAAATCTCAAACCAATTTTCCTTTCTTCTTTTTATTATTTTTCGTATAGAGAATGGAGGCTTCAAGAATAAAGGAGCTTTATGCAGCAGTTTTGAGAAAAGATTGGAAGACCCTGGAGGAAGAACTAAGCAAGGAGACAGATAGCATGCGTTTGTTGTGCCCTGTATCAATGCACAAGGACAATATAATTCATTTGGCAGTACATAGTAAAAAGAAGAAGCCACTTGAAAAGATTCTTAAATCTATTAAGTCTGAAATGCTCCCAAGTTTTACGAGCTCGGTGAATGCCTATGGAAATACAGTTTTGCATGAGGCAGCCATCTGCAGAAATTTTAAGGCGGTGAAGCTTCTGGTTGACAAAAACAATGAGCTACTTGAGATAAGGAATGATTCGGGTGAAACCCCACTGTTTAGAGCTGCTGCGTACGGGAACACAAAAATAGTCGAGTTTTTAGCTGCTCAACCAGGTCAAAGGGTAATTGATTCTGATCGTAGAGTGCAGCTGAAAAGTATTCATCGCAACAAAAAGATGGCGACTCCATTCTTCTTGCTGCCATCCAAGGGCAGCACTTTGGTACTTCTCTCTACTTTTCATTTTGATATTTAATAATTTGTTTCTATAAAAAAATTATTATAATTAGATCAGGATTAGGAGAGGGGCATACGACTTGATCCATCTACAACATTGATTGATGGTGTAGGTGTAAGAGAGGTATACCAGTGAACAAACCTTATCTAGTTTAAAATTATAATTCTTAAATCATTTATTTTATTCTTAATTTAAGTAAGTTGAAATGTCTCTTAAGATCTTTTCTCTGTTTGGTACAGGGACGGCTTTAGAGTTGCTGAAATTGGATGAAACATTAGCAGAAATGGAGGACAAAAGTGGGACCAGCCTTTACATGCTAGCTAAGTTAACGTCTGTTTTCAAATGCAGACACGAAATGGGCATGTGGAAAAGGATTTTCTACTTTTGTATGTATAGACATATTTACTTAAATATGTTCCCCAAACTAAATTTAATTTTATCTTTGATGTTATACAAAAGACAAAGAATATTCCCCTTTCGGTTTTTTTTTTTTTCCCTTCGGTTTAATGTATTCTCCTTTTGAATTTTGATTAAAGATCATATTAGCATATCATCATTAACTGATTAATGAGCATATCATCATTACTTTATTAACTCTAGATCTTCATAGGAAAAGATGCATACAATGATATATAGACTAGTTTGGTAACGTAATCCAATAGAGTTTTTTAATAATGAATTAGTTGTAAAATTCTTCAATAACAATCTTTGGAACCAGTTCGAGAGTTGTGCTATTGAATAATCTTATTGAATAACTTTATCCAAATTAGTAAATTAGTTAAACTCATTATATATATTAGAGAGTAATTAACTTTCTGTAAGTCATATATTTAGGCGTTTCTTTTTTCCAAAACCATTAACTTCATTGTTTATATATATTTAATTCCTGAAATTTGCAGGCGTTCCAATTGGTTGTAGCCTGGACGATAGCACTGAGAAGATAAATGAAGACGAAGATCCAGATATAGAGAAAGGCCTTCGCAAAGGTAATAGCCAATTGCAATCTTAATTTGCTCTAATTCTCTAGAAAGGAGGATGTGCCCACGAAGTATGCCGTTGGCCTCCACAAAGGACTCCTCAATTTAATATGAGCAGGCCAATCTTTTCTTAATTTAAAGGATTTTATCCCTTTCTTTATTTTTTTGTCAAATGAGTTACTAATATGATATAGTTGAGTAAGACCTCCCTAACCATATCACTTGGATCGTATCCCATCATCGCATAACTAATTCATAGAAGTATCAAATGTTAATAAGTTAAATTATACTCACGGTGATAATTACATCATTACATCATCATTTATTAATTTTGGCCAATATCATGCACTTTTTTATCATACTTTATTTTGCCATCATTATTTTATTGACAAAAGTTGAGTTAGCATATGGAATTTCTTCCTACATCTATTTGAATGAGATTATAGATTCAAATCATATAAAATAATAGGTGAAAAAGTAACATCACTTTTTCATTTTATTTACTTTTCAATTAACTATAACAATAACATTTATTCAAATAAAAACTAGAAGAGACGATGATACATACAAATTGAATAGAAATACATGGTACATCAAATACATACTAGTATAATTAATGGTTTTATTGTTTCCAAAACCATTAATTTCATTACTTGTCTAAACTTAATTCTTGAAATTTATAGGACTTCCAACTGGTAGTGATCATGCAATAGAAGTACAAAATGGAGAGGGTGGCCCTATCTATAAAGGTAATAGTTAATTGCAATTTTTTCTCCAGTTCTCCTCTTAGTACTTGACCTCCATTTAAGGACTCGTACATCTCAAACAAGGAGCCCAAACGTCCTCTCTCTTCTCAAAAATTTTCAACTTCTTTTATTGCAGCGTATAATTAATGATAAATGCTAGGTTTTTCTATTATCAAATTGATGTGTTTTTTTTTTTTTTTTTTGGTTGCAGTTTTATACAAGATTTACGTATCATTCTGGAACATGTTCTTTGGTATTGTCTCTATGTTTAAATCTATCTTTAATGAAATGGGCATGTTCTTAGCACTTCTTGCAAACAAATTTACTTTCATAACAATAAATATTTAAATTGTTATCATACGATAAACATGAACAGGGTGGTCAGTAGTACATAAACTCTGGCTAGAGAAAAGAGACTATGATTTGGCTTGCAAACTTGCTCGGATACTGATAGAGAACGATAAATCGTGGGACCAAAGTGAGATGCAATTCAGTAATGGAGGTAGACCACCTGAAGAAGAAACTGAAAAAAAGGAAGGAGAGGAAAAATCTAGAAACCCATTGTTTACTGCAATAAGAACAGGAAATGAAGAGTTAGTCAAGCTTATACTTGAACAGCATCCTCAGGCACTTGAGTATATAAACGATAAGAAGCAGAACATATTGCATATGGCAGTCATGTACCGTCAAAAGGATATCTTCAATCTTGTGAAGGAAAGAGATATACCAATGCTCAGGTTGGCCCGACAAATTGATTCAAACGGCTACACCGCTTTACACAGTGTTGCAGACACAAAGTATTACAAAGGAGGAAAGAACTCGGGTCCTGCTTACCAACTGCAAGAGGAGTTAGAATGGTTCTATGTGAGACTCACTACTGTCCCTAGCTTATTTACGTTTTCTTCAGAGAAATATATATATATATATATACAAAATATGATTATAAAATATATATTCTAGGATCCTACACCTGCCAAGCCTACACGATACAATTACCATATAAATTAAATATCAAAGGATATCTAAAGAATCCTTATATTATTGTTTTAAATACAGATTTTTATCTTTTAATGATTTTTTAAATTTAGATAATTTTTTTTTAAGAAAAAAATAATAATAATTCTAAAGTCAATAGATTTTCTTCTTTGTTTTAATTATTTAAAATTAATTATTTTTTTATCTCAAAAATGACATGACGTATTATATATTTAATATCGAACTTAAGTCACTTTTTATTAATTTTATGTCCTTATGGACGCAGAATGTGGAGAACAAAATGCCGTCCTACTATACCATGCTCCCTGCTAATAACAACATGATTCCATGGGAAGTTTTTGTAGAGCACCATGATAAACAACACAAGCAGGCACAACAATGGATAAAAGAAACTTCTCAATCGTGCTCTACGGTTGCTGTTCTAGTAGCCACCGCCGTCTTTGCGGCTGCCTTCACCGTACCTGGTGGTACCTCCGAAAATGGTCGTCCAGTCCTCCTCAACAGCCCTTTCTTCCTATTTTTTACCATTGCGGATATAGTCTCTTTATCATCTTCCTTGACCGCCATTGTTATGTTCCTCGCTATCCTCACATCACCCCTTGAGCTCAAATCATTTCACAGTACACTTCCTAAAAGACTGACAATAGGTTTTGCCTTGCTCTTTGTGTCGGTGGCAACAACCATGCTTACATTTGCATCGACAATATTCCTCGTCATCCGTTTGGACCAACGTCAACGATGGACCACGACTCTCATATGCAGTGCTGCATTCTTGCCAGTGAGTGTGTTGGCACTAACACAATTCCCGTTGTTTGCTTCGTTCATGAAAGTTTGGAACTTCCTTTTGAAGTTTGTCCCTTCCAATTTAGTACTTCGCTTTTGGATGAATCTCAAGAACTTAGTCCTCCACCAGACACCAAGAAAAAGTTAGAACAATAAGAGCTCTTGCGTACTCCAAAATTATCCATCGTTAATTTGTTTCTCTTATTTGTGTGGTTTAAGATTCTCTCGAGCAAAGTGTACTTCAAATAAATAGTAATAATGAGAATGGTTACTATTCTGTTATTTAAATAAGAGATTTTCTACTTTGTAATTTGCTTTTTTTTTTTTTTTTAACATTTTTTCTATAAGTGCACTTCTTTATAAATTTATAAGAAATTGAATTTTTCAAATTTCGAAAAGCCTTATTTTGTTGTAAAATATAGTTATTTTGTACTACTAGGCATAGCTTGATAACCACTTTTTTTTTTCATAAAGTGGACATCCTCCCTTTTCCAAACTAATAAATATTAAAATGGAATGTGAATATATTTTTAATGTCAATAGCATCACTATTTAAATAATTATCAATTTAGTTTTCCGTGATTATACATTAAAAAGGTAATTTTTTGCCATAGGACTAACTTAAAAAAAAAAAAAAACTATTTATTTGGATGAAAATAATATCTCTAGTATTTATTTATTTATTTTTATATTTGTGAATAAAAGAATTTTGTGTAAATTTGGTTTCAAATATTTCAAAGAATATGAAAGATTTTATATTCTCTTATATTATTCTACAAGTTCACGATTCATATGTAAAGATGTAAACTATCATATCCATTTTTTATCCCTACTATTTGCTTTATTTTGAGAGTTTCACTCTTGAATGAATTTTCAATGAATAAAAGGCATATTTTTTGTGTGGGAATCATGTTACTGTATTAAGTGTATACACCTTTTCTTTTCTTTTCTTTTCTTTTCTTCTTTTCTTTAAAGAATTGAGTATAGACTCCTTTATTTTAATAATCACAATAAATATTTCTAAGTTTAGAGAAATGATTGTGACTTGTACTTACAATCCTAAAAGTGTAAATATGATGGGTTAATTAAGTATTGATTTATTGGTTAGTAAACTAAAAAGAATCAAATATTTAAATGTAGATCATCACATACATTTTAAAATTACTCTGACATATTTTTGTTGAATTAATCTATAGACTCTTGGTGGGAGAGCTTTCATAACGTTTAAAACGTGAAAATATTTCTCGACCGGCATAAAATTATGATGTCAGCATTCAAATGAAATTGTTAGTCAACAAATGTTAATGTATAATCTCTCAAATGGGATTAATTTTACGTTTTTTAAATTTTTATCGATAACTCAAGCAGAGGAAGTGTTCATTGATCACGGACCCTAACATCTCAGTTAGTTGGGCAAAACCTTAAATCACATTTCAAATAGACTGGCAAAAGCTTAAAGCATGTGCACCTAATTTCATAAATAGATCATTTATTTTTAAAAGATTATAAATAGATCAATTTATTAAAAAAATAAATAAATATTACATAAAGTTAAAGGAATAAACAACCCCTTACACAAAAATCTTGTTTTTCTACGTCTAGCTAATTGGCAAGTATTAAGGTTGCATCTAGTTTTGATAATTTTTTTTTTTTGTTTTTTCAAAAATCACCAATGATGCAGCCATGCAGTGTTGGGTTGATAATGATTAATTTTCTATGTTTATTTTATCTATTATTTATGTTATGTTTTTGTGTGAAATTGATACTTTTAATTTGTTTTGTGTTTTTATAGTTTGAATTAGGTTTTGAGAAGAAAAATGATGGAATCGAAGGATTTTTGAAAATTAATTGCAACTTAAGAAATTGGACAATGTTCTAGAAGGAAATTACATAATTTTTAAGCAGAAAAGTGACGTAAATTGTGGGAGCTTGTATAAAATGCACAGTTTGAGTTTTATGAGCCATAACCTATTAAATTAAAGTCCTGGATATCCAGTTTCGATAGCCACTGATGGTTCATGAATTGAAATTTTTTAGAGAAAGTTATGACTAATTTAGTACTTGAAGGTTAGACTGTCATGAGACCTGACAACTACGGGAAAACATAAGAAATTCGGATTTCCGTTTTTAGCATTCCTAATCAATTTCCTAAACCTTGAAACGTCCTAATTAAATGAGTTAAGCAAATTAGGAAGAGTTTTAGTCCAAAAACAAAAGAGATTCACTTTCTAAATCAAAGTTTGATTCCAAATCAAAGTTGGAAGTAGAATCCTTCTCAATTGAAGAAATCTTATTTCTCAATGATTGGGTGCCTATAAAATAAGTGTTTTCACCATTCAATTAAATACACATCAGAAGACACAGAGAGAAGTAGAGGAGCAGGAGTGAGGAAAGTGTGGAAAGATAAGAGAGATTATGAATTCGCTTCTAAAGTTGCCGAGATGCTAATACAGTTGGATAAATCATTGAACTCAAGAACTATGTCATTGACGTTTGAAGTAGAGATGGCAGAAAAGATAGAAGAGAAAGAATAAGTGAAAGAAGATGAAGAACGGGAAATCCCATTGTTTTTTGCAATAAAAAAAGGAAATGCAAAGTTTGTCATGCATATGCTTGAAAAGTATACTCGTGCATTTGGGCTAGTTCATTATAGGAAGCAGAACATATTGCATGTGGCTGCTATGTATCGTCAGAAGGAGATCTTCAATTTTGTCACAGAAAAGAAATACCAACGCTCAGGTTGGCTCGACAAATTGAGGTAAACGGTTACACCATATCACAAAGTGTTGCAAACACAAAGCATTACAAAGGAGGAACTGAGCACCCAAAAGCTGTCTACCAACTGCAAGAAGAATTAGTATGGTTCGATGTGAGATTTACTGTCCCTATTTATTATTTTTATGCAATATATAATGGTATACAGCATGATATACACTACCCTTTAAGGCTTAAATTATTGTCCTTTAATAAACTCTTTGTAAGGATATCATCAGCTTCTGTTCCAGCTTCTTCTAACTGTAGTAGCCTTACTAACAACTTAAGCTCAACTTATAGTTCAGCTTAATAGCTTGAACAGCCATATGGACTGCAACAGCTTGGTTTACAACACCAAGATCATGCTTGTGCCAGCTTGGCTTACTTAAGCACAAGCTCAGAACCTAAAGAGGAGTGGCCTTCTTAAAGTGTTGCAAAAAGAGCTGATTAAGCTAAAGCTTACAGGTTGATCATCATGGTTGACGTGTCAGTCAGGCAAGCTTTCTGATTAAAGACAGTTAGAGTTAGTTATTGATCTAAGGCTGAGGTTATTTCAGTTATGATTCAAAGGCCGAGATTAAATCTTGTAAAAATACATAACTGATTCATTCTGTAATTGCTTTATTCAATGAAGCTAATCAAACAATTTCTTCTCTGATTTTCTCTCAATTGAAAATCATTTCGTCCACCATTAGAGCAGAGTTTGAGCTCTGCTCTTCTTCATCTTCGTTACTTCTTTAACATCATCAAACGCTGCTAGTTTTTCACTCTTAACACCACCATCCAGTATTATTTCAAATTTTTTTTTTTTTTTTTAAAAAAAAAGAACAAACACACCACCATCCCATATAACTTGATGGCAAAAGACAATCATTTACCTGAATAATGTCTCAGATTCGAAAAGTCTCTAGTGCATTTGGTATGTGAAAAATAAAATTAAGATGATATTTAAATGTTAATTATTAGAAATTAACTTGTTATGAAGTATAAATACTGATCTTCTTTATAATATGTTTTTGTTGATGCAGACAGTGGAGAAAATAGTTCCGTCCTATTCCATGCATCATGCTCATACTAACAGATGACTGCCTGGAAGCTTTTTAAAAGCATGCATGAAGAACAACATAAGGCGGCACAAAAGTGGACAAGAGATACTTCTCGGTTGTGTTGTATCATTGCTCTATTCGCATTGTTCATCTTTCCAGCCACATTCACCGTGCCTGGTGGTAATATTGACAATAATAGTGCCCTTATAATTGCTTTTAACAAGCCTGTCTTCCTGTTGTTCACCATCCAAGACATTGTCTCCTTATCTTGTTCCTTCGCTGCCGCTTTTGTTTTCCTCAACATCTACTTACGGCCTTTGAAGATCAAAAGTTTCTATGCCTGGGTCTCCAGATTCCTGACGTTCGGCTTTTTCTTACTCTTCGTGTCAGGCACATTGACAAATATCAATATCATCCGTTTGGCAGATCATCGACGGGAGAGGATGAATCTCATCGCCAGCTTCTTCTTTGGATCCTTCCCTGTGAGCAGTGTGGCATCCCTCAACATTTCATTTACACAAATTTGGAAGAACACTTTCAAGTTCATTCTTCCTTCTGATTCGGTACTTCGCTTTTTCACGTTTGTTTGGAAGTCAATCCGTCCACATCTACCTTCTAATTATTATTATTATCTACCCTTTATTTTTCTTATTTTTATGTGTTTGAGTCGTTGTTGGTTTTCAATTATGTTCTAAACTAATCAACAAAGTTGGGTGTGCTCTAGTGTGAAAAATGCTGTACATAAATTGTGATAACGAGAATGGTTATTGTACTGATGATCATTCTACAAGATTGTTATTCCCATGGTGTTGTAAAGGGATAGATCTACATTTATCATATCTTTCCTCCTTGTATTCTCTATAAATAAAGTGACAAACTTGTTTAATTACAAGGTAATTGATCGTGTCCTTAGATTGATATCTAATGGTTGACGGATAAGAAAATGAAAAATAAAAATAAAATAAAAAATTGGTGATTCTTTTCTACCTGCTTTATTACTAAACCGAGGCAAACTTTTTGTACATAGCTCTTATTTATCAGATTGTGTCTGGTAAAACTGTTTATCATTTTTGTTTATGCCTTTCCTTTAGACATTTTTATTTAAGGGAATTTATTTTGTCCTTGTTCAGCTATTTTTATATTATTAATCTATTAGCTTTACCTCCTCGGTTCTGATTTTTGGACTTAGCATTTTATGAAGAGTAAAAAACCAATATAAAGATATTAAAGTTGCATTTCATATTGATAGATTGAAGCAAAACTTGAAAGATACAAAGCAAAGAAACACAAAAGAGATCAAGAAACTGTAACTTGTATGATCGCCAAAATTGTTGATGTATTTGACAACTACTACAACTAACAAAAGACTTTGTTACATATATATATATATGGCCTTGGATGAGTCATGTGAAAAGTGTGCTAACATGTGATATCATCCTATTGGTTACAAGAGTGATGATGTGGCAGGTTAGTTAGGGGAGAATCTACAGGCGTCAATCTGGGTAGTTAGAAATTTGTAACTAGAGTAGTTCGAGTCTGCAACAGCAAGCAACATCTGTAAACACAAGTAACTCTTCTTTAAATAAGCTGATGAACTACCTAGCTTATCTAACACATATTGCTCGATGATTTTTTAATATCTTAGTAGTTAGGAGTTGAGTTTGCACTTAAACACTATTTGATAGTAATTTTCGAAATGTGATTAGCAATATAGTAAGTAATCAATTTAAAAATAATAATTATTATTATTATTATTTTGGCAAATCATTTATAATTTAAACACCTTATGTAGTGTAAAATTAGAACGAGAAAAGAAAATGCACCATTTAATGAAGAGCATTCTTGGGGTGCTTCACAATGTTACATCAAAATTTTTTAACCGAAAATTATTGAGGATACTGAAGCAGACCGTCCTCTACAGCACCTTGGCTTCTCCAAACAATGAATGTGAGAAAAATTCTTTGCTTCTCCCATTAATGAATGGTGAGAAAAATTAAGTACAATATAACCTCTACAAATTATTAACCCTTTTTCTAAATAACCTCTAAGAAAGAGTTAGAGAGACAATAATATTAAAAAGGAGAAAGAAAAACAAAGAAAACCAACAAGGCTAATTGATTAAACGGAATTGAGAACCTTCCCAATAATTAAGAAGCAACTCTCTTTTGATTTCAAAACAAGGAATATCTCACCAATGGGAAAGAGGGAACTATAAACCAATATTAGCTAAATCAGCAACCTCCTTACCCTCTCCGCAAATGTGACATAAACTGCTATCTGAGAAAGTATGGAGAGACAACTAAAGTAACGAACATGAACCTCTATAAAAATAGCAATTGATATATTAATAATCTCATATACACACACACACATATATATATATATATATTACTTTTTTATACTAATTTTAAAATTATGAAAATACTTTTAATTTGATGTGTAAGTACAGTCTTAGAGAGTGCAATATATAGCTACTAAACAATTAAATTATTGTTAACACCCAAACTTCAATTTTTTAAATCTAGGGCAGGGGCTATGCCATTTTTCAAGAGTCTTCTTGTTCGTTGTCATTCAAGTTTACAATGTGAGTGTCCTATTTTCTCCTCATGCTGCACATATATATCTTTGTAGACAGCCTTTTTACGTCTAAGAATAAAATATATTTATAGGATAGTGTTGAAATGTGCCCGTTAACAACCTAAAATTTAATTAAATAATTCGTATTTATTCATACAAATACTTCAATATGCAACCTTTTGTTTCCAATTTTTTATTGATAACTTTTTCAAGTCTACAAATACATCCTCAGGACAAATATGTTGTGTTTTTCACATTTATATTGTAAGTGAGAAAGTACTTCCATAAGATATACAGTTAAATGAAGCTATTAACTGAAAATGTAAGATTCACATATTTTGTGAATATTAGAATGCTTAACATGTATGTTAACATAGTTTGGAGTAACAAAAAGAAATGAATCCCACTACAACTCCATGCACGCGAATCACGGCATGAATATCACCGCCATGTACCACAATAACTTTATCTTCCTTTCTAGTTGTCATTTCATATGTAATGTTATTTTCAATCCAGACAACTCCCAACTTAATTGGTGCAGGTTTATGCTGACGGATTTAAAGAAGTTATGTCAGGTACACTGCAATGCCTTTTTTGACCATAAGGTCCTCATTTACTTTCCTTTATTATATTCATTAGTTCTTACAACCTCACTTGAGCTTTAGTGCTTTATCATTAAATTAAGCAAAGTAAAGACGACCACTTTATTGGCGACGATACCTTTATATTAAGCAAAGTAAAGACAACCACTTTATTGGCAATGATAACTTTATTATTCGACTATAATTCTTAAATACTCTTCTATCATTCTTTTTAGTACTAATTTGGAATATATTCTTATCTTCAAGCTTTAACAATTGACGAAATGTGATGTTGATAATATATATTATTATAATTTCAGTTAGTCAGTTTGTAATTATGATTTTTAATAATTAAAAAAATCTGACACTAGTTATTATAATTTCATTATTAGCAATTTTTTAAATATAATGAAAACAAATTTTCACAACAAAAGGAGAAAACTATCAATATATATTGATGAATGCATATGGTAAGCATTGAGCCTTGCTCATAGATGTGGAGAAGAAATGCGTTAAGTACTTTAATTATGAGTGGATTTAGAAAGTAACCGGTCCATGGGTTAAATAGTACGAATGATAATGACTCTCTATAACTAGTAATTATTTTATATAATTTTTAATTTTACAAAGATCACTTTTGGCTTCATGGAATCATTAATATTTCAACTCACAAATAGATCTTATGCATGTGTGACAAAATAATTTGGAGAATTTGAGAAGAAGAGTCTTTTGGAAAATTATCTAAATCAAACATTGATTACAATTACTTTCACAAATAGAATACCGGCTAACACACTAACATAAGTCAAGGGATTAGGAAGGACAATATAACTAGTAACAGTAAGCTCGTTAGCCTGGGTGTGAAACGTTAACATATATTAGACTGTCACCATCCTTTCTCAGGATCTCCGAAATTCGAATTCTCTGTGAATCACAAATACACCGTTCGCGTCATATATAAAGAGGACATCTAACTTTATCAATTCATTAAGCAAAGCACAGATACGATCATGGCTATATATAGATTCAATGCTTGAAAAGAGCATAAGTAGCTTACACGATTGATCAGTTTTATTCACTCTCACTGCCCCACATAAAACCACCAATTCCCTTACATAGCTCATATATCCACCACTGAGAGAAAATCTCAAACCAAACCTTTCTTCTTTTATCATTTTTCTATAGACAATGGAGGCTTCAAGAATGGAGGCTTCAAGAATAAAGGAGCTTTATGCAGCAGTTTTGAGAAAAGATTGGAAGACCCTGGAGGAAGAACTAAGCAAGGAGACAGATAGCATGCGTTTGTTGAGTCCTCTATCAATGCACAAGGACAATATAGTTCATTTGGCAGTACATAGTAAAAAGAAGGAGCCACTTGGAAAGATTCTTGAATGTGTTAAGTCTGATATGCTCCCAAGTTTCACGAGCTCGGTGAATGCCTATGGAAATACAGTTTTGCATGAGGCAGCCATCTGCAGAAATTTTGAGGCGGTGAAGCTTCTGGTTGACAAAAACAATGAGCTAAGTGAGATAAGGAATGATTCGGGTGAAACCCCGCTGTTTAGAGCTGCTGCGTACGGGAACACCAAAATTGTCAAGTTTTTAGCTGCTCAACAAGGTCAAAGGGTAATTGATTCGGATCGTAAAGTGCAACTGAAAAGTATTCATCGCAACAGAAAAGATGGCGGCTCCATTCTTCTTGCTGCCATCCAAGGCCAGCACTTTGGTAGTTCTCTCTACTTTTCATTTTGATATTTAATAATGATTTTCTAAAAAAATTATTATAATTAGTTCAGGATTAGGAGAGAAGCATACGACTTGATCCATCTACAACACTGTTTGATGGTGTAGGTATAAGAGAGACATACCACTGAATTAACCTTATCTAGTTTAAAATTCTAATCTTTAAATCATTTATTTTATTCTTGATTTAAGTATGTTGACATGTCACTTAAGATTTTTAATTCCTTTGTTCGGCACAGGGACGGCTTTAGAGTTGCTGAAATTGGATGAAACATTAGCAGAATTCGAGGACAAAAGTGGGACTAGCCTTTACATGCTAGCTAAGTTACCATCTGTTTTCAAGAGCAGACACGAAATGGGCATGTGGAAAAAGATTTTCTACTTTTGTATGTATAGATATATTTACTTAAATATGTACCCCAAACCAAATTTAAATTTACCTTTGATGTTATACAGGGGACACAGAATATTCCCCTTTCGTTTCCTTTTTTTTTCTTTTCTCATATTATATGTTTAATTTAAAGTATTCCCCTTTTGAATTTTGATTAAAGATGGTATAAATTAGCATATCATCATTAATTGATTAATTAGCATACCCTCATTACTTTATTAACTCTTAATAGGAGAAGATACATACAATGATATATAAACTGGTTTGAATAATGTTATCCAATGAAATTTTTCAATAACAAATAATGGATTGATTGCACGATTCTTCAATAATAATTCTTGAAATTATTATAAGAATTGTTATTGAATAATCTTATTGGATGACCTTATCTAAATTAGTAAGTTAATCAAACTCATGATATATATTATAAAGTAATTAACTTTCTTTAAGTCATATATTTATGTATTTCTTTTTTCCAAAACCATTAACTTCATTGTTTATATATATTTAATTCCTGAAATTTGCAGGTGTTCCAATTGGTTTTAGCCTGGACGATAGCACTGAGAAGATAAATGAAGACGAAGATCCAGATATAGAGAAAGGCCTTTGCAAAGGTAATAGCCAATTGCAATCTTAATTTGCTCTAATTCTCCAGAAAGTAGGATGTGCCCACGAAGTATGCCGTTGGCCTCCACAAAGGATTCCTCAATTTAATATGAGCAGGCCAATTTTCCTAATTTAAAGGATTTTATCTTTTTTTTTATTTTTTAAATGATATGTTATAGTTGAGTAAGACCTCCCTAACCATGTTATAGTTGAGTAAGACCTCCTTAACCATATCACTTGGATTGTATCCCATCATCGTATAACTAATTCATAGTAGTATCAAATGTTAATAAGTTAAATCATACTGAGAGTCATAATTACATAATTACATCATTGCATCATTGCATCATTGTTTATTAATTATGGCCAATATCACTTTTTTATCATACTTTATTTTGTCATCATTATTTTATTAACAAAAGTTGAGTTAGCATATGGAAGTCCTTCATCCATCAATATGAATGAAATTATAGATTCAAATCATATAAAATATTTGATGAAAAAGAATCACTTTTTCATTATATTTACTTTTCAATTCACCGTATTAATAACATTTATTCAAATAAAAACTACAATAGAGGACTATACATACAAATTGAATGAAATGCATGGTATACATCAAATGCATACTAGTATAATTAATTGTTTTATTGTTTCCAAAACCATTAATTTCATTATTTGTCTAAACTTAATTCTTGAAATTTACAGGACTTCCAACTGGTAGTAATCATGCAATAGAAGTACAAAATGGAGAGGGTGGCCCTATCTATAAAGGTAATAGATAATTGCAATCTTTTCTCCAATTCTCCTCTTAGTACTGTTGACCTCCATTTAAGGACTCGTACATCTCAAACAAGGAGCCCAAACCTCCTCTCTCTTCTCAAAAATTTTCAACTTCTTTTAATTAATGATATAAGCTAGGTATTTCTATTATCAAATTGATGTGCTTTTTTTTCTTGGCAGTTTTATATAAGATTTACGTATCATTCTGGGACTTGCTCTTCGGTATTGTCTCTCTATCTTTAAATATATCTTTAATGAAATGGGCACCTTATTAGCACTTCTTGCAAACAAATTTACGTTCATTTAACAATAAGTATTTAAATTGTTATCATACCATAAACATGACCAGGGTGGTCAGTAGTACATAAGCTCTGGCTAGAGAAAAGAGACTATGATTTGGCTTGCAAACTTGCTCGGATACTGATAGAGAATGATAAATCGTGGGACCAAAGTGAGATGCAATTCAGTAATGGAGATGGACCACCTGATGAAGTAGAAAATGAAGGAGTAGAAAAATCTAGAAACCCAATGTTTACTGCAATAAGAACAGGAAATGAAGAGTTAGTCAAGCTTATACTTGACCAGCATCCTCAGGCACTTGAGTATATAAACGATAAGAAGCAGAACATATTGCATATGGCAGTTATGTACCGTCAAAAGGAGATCTTCGATCTTGTGAAAGAAAGAGACATACCAATGCTCAGGTTGGCCCGACAAATTGATTCAAACGGCTACACCACTTTACACAGTGTTGCAGACACAAAGTATTACAAAGGAGGAAAGAACTCGGGTCCTGCTTACCAACTGCAAGAGGAGTTAATATGGTTCTATGTGAGACTCACTGTCCCTAGCTTATTTACGTTTTCTTCAGAAATATATATATACATATATATAATAGATGTAAGGGTATACACAATATGATTATAACATATATATTCTAGGATCGTCGCCTCCATGATACAATTACCATACAAATTAAATGTCAATAGATATCTGAAAAATCCTTATATTATTGTTTTAGATACATATTTTTATCTTCTAATGGATTTTTTGACTTCGGCAAAGATTTTTTTTAAAATAATAATAATAATAAGGAAAACTTTAATTTAGTTCTCAAGGTTTTAAAAAATATCAAGTTTTTAAAGTCTTTTTAGAAATAGTTCTTTTCATCTCTAACTTTTTCAAAACTTTTTCAAAAAGTCCAAATCATTAATCAATCGACGGTAACTCTTCAATAACTTAAATTTAAAGATATTTTAAATAATTTAACTTATAAATTCATTGTTTTATTAGGATAATCTGATAATTTACCTAAAACTAATAATTATCAAGAATAAAAATATTTTTTTATGCATTTTGTTAATATTGATTATCAGTTGACTGACGGTTTTGAATATTTTTGAAGAGTTTTTAAAAAGTTAAAGATGAAAAGAGCTGTTTTCAAAAGAGTTTTAAAAACCTAATATTTTTCAAAACCTGAGGCTAAAATGAAGTTTTCCCTAATAATAATAATAATAATTCTATCTGGATAGTTTTTTAAAAAAATAATAATAATAAAAAATATTTGACATGACGTGTTACACATTTAATATCAAATTTAAATCGCTTTTTATTAATTTTATGTCCATATGGACGCAGAATGTGGAGGACATATTGCCGTCCTACTATATGATGCTCCCTGCTAATAACAACATGACTCCATGGGAAGTTTTTGTAGAGCACCATGATAAACAACACAAGGAGGCACAACAATGGATAAAAGACACTTCTCAGTCGTGCTCTACGGTTGCTGTTCTAGTAACCACCGCCGTATTTGCAGCTGCTTTCACCGTACCTGGCGGTACTAATTCCGAAAATGGTCGTCCAATCCTCCTCAACAGCCCTTTCTTCCTATTTTTTACCATTGCGGATATAGTCTCTTTATCATCTTCCTTGACCGCCATTGTTATGTTCCTCGCCATCCTCACATCACCCCTTGAGCTCAAATCATTTCATAGTACACTTCCTAGAAGATTGACAATAGGTTTTGCCTTGCTCTTTGTGTCGGTGGCAACAACCATGCTTACATTTGCATCGACAATTTTCCTCGTCATCCGTTTGGACCAACGACAACGATGGACCACTACTCTCATATGCAGTGCTGCATTCTTGCCAGTGGGTGTGTTGGCACTAACACAATTCCCGTTGTTTGATTCGTTCATGAAAGTTTGGAACTTCTTTTTGAAGTTTGGCACTAAGTTCTTCGCTATCTCAAGAACTTAGTAATCCACCCCGAGAAACCAAGAAAAAGTTATAAAAATAAGAGCTTTTGCGTACTCCAAAATTATCCATCGTTAATTTGTTTCTCTTATTTGTGTGTTTAAGGTTCTCTTGAGTAAAATGTACTTCAAATAAATTGTAATAATGATAACGGTTATTATTCTGTTATTTAAATAAGAGATTTTCTACTTTGTAATTTGCTTTTTTTTTTTCTTTGTTTACACTTGTTTTCTAAGTACACTTCATTATAAATTTATAAGAAATTAAAATTTTCAAATTTCGAAAAGCACTTCATTTTGTTGTAAAATATAGTTATTTTGTGACAGTAGGCATAGCTTGATAACCACCTTTTTTTCATGAAGTGGAGGTGTAGAGTTAAAGTCCTCCCTTTCCCAAACTAATATATATTAAAATGGAATGCGAATATATTTTTAATGTAAATAGCATCACTATTTAAATAATTATCAATTTAGTTTTTCTTGATTATACATTAAACAAGTAATTTTTTGCCATAGGAAAAAAAACCCTATTTATTTGGATGAAAATAATATCTCTAGGGTCTTTTTTATTAAATTTTATGTTCATGAATAAAAGATTTTTGTGTAACTTTGGATTCAAATATTTTAAATAATATGAAAGATTGTATATTTTCTCATATTATTCTACAAGTTCACGATTCATATACATGCAAAGATGTAAACTATTATATCCATTTCTTTTATCCCTAACTGATGGCAAATTTCTAGTGAATAAAATATACACTAAAAACTCATACAAACACACACGGTCCATAAGTAATATAATGATAAGTTGAGTATCGTTCCTACGATGATTGTCTAATTTACATATGTTAATTACTAACCCGATCAAGATTATACCTTATCCAAACTTATAAAATAACGAATTGTAAAAATTAAATGAACCAAAATCAAATAAAAGAAAGCAAATAAATAAACCAAATTCAGCTGATAGAGATTAGATTCTAGAGTTACAACTTCACCCTACCAATTCACTCATCCTATATTTCTATCATAATTAATTCATTTTCATCATTTGTTTGATCGAACACTAAATTATCTACAAGCCTCTTCTGAACGGTCAAATGGAATTACTTAAATTAATTAACCGACTATATTTCTATGACGATTAATTAACCTTAGTACATTAAACATTTAATAACTCAAAAAGACCACACAAATTACATAAGTATATTCTTATCCTGTGTAATCGATGTCATCCTATTCCAGATCTAAACATGTGAATACATTTGTCAAGCACATTCACGGTTATCAAATCAACTAAACTAATGATAAATTAATTTAGAAGCATTAAAAATAAAATAAAACGGAACACAATAATGAAAATTCTAATTAAAAATAAGATCAAATAGGTGAGTTCATGGATTTGGGTTATATTATAAACCTAGAATTAGTATCTAATGCATCCCCAATATACAAATAAAATTAAATAACCAAGAATCAAAGACATAAATAAAGAAAAATAAAATAAAAAGAAAATCTTATTGAAGCAAGGCGTGATTCTTGATCTTCTACTGTTGGTGATGATTCTGACTTGTTGCTGTACAACTTCTGTCCAAGGCTGCATTGAAATCTTCAGAATCTTACTTGAGAATTGTGGTTGAGGGGCTGTCTTCAAGTCTTCACAGTGTACGCACCAGCCTCCTCCCTCAACTCATATCCAAACCTCTGTCACTGGCCTGGTTCTCTCTATCTCATCTCTGTCGAGTCTCTCTTTTTGGTTGTGTTTTGTGGTCTGCGCCTCCTTTATTATGTGACTGAAAACATGCTTTTATAAGGTGCCAAATAGGGTTTCAACTCATGCCAAAGCTCTCTCCAAAAATCGTTGCAAGATTGCGAAAATTCTCTGCAGAATCACGGACGAACTGCTGCCGAATCGCCACTGGTCTGGTGCATGGCCTCTGTTGCTTGTGCGTGGGCTGGATGTTCTGCTTGTAATTGTTTAATGGGCTGGACAAGGTTCTATGCTTCATAGGTACGTGCTTTATGACCTGCACGCACTTCTTTGGGAATTGCTTTTGTTTTTCATGTGAATTTTGTCTTGCTGTGAACTTGCATCACACATGTCTGTTGTATAACTTTCATGGCTTTGTGAACACATGGCATGAGATTGACTTCTGCATTGACTTGCGGTTTGGCTTGTTCATTGTCTTCAATTCAAGATAGCCACATGATCCATTACAAATTATTTAAAGCAACAACATGCAATTTCATGGAAATCAATAATTAAAGACAAAAATGCATGGTGGTGACATAGTCTCTTAATATGAATTCAGCCCACGGTTTATTTGCCTTGAAACAATTCAATATTTATCTCATTTGATCCTTTTCACTCATGACTCACCAATTACTCAAAACCAAATAAAAATATTAAATAATTAACATAATCTACTCAAGAATTTATCATAAAAGTTAGGAAAGTGAATATCAAATCACAATATATTTTAGCGTAATCACTAACATTTGCTTTATTTTATCCCTAATATCCATTGTTTTATCCCTAACATTTGCTTTATTTGGAGAGTTTCACTTTTGAATAAATTTTCAACGAATAAAAGGCATATTTTTTGCACGGGTAGTCATGTTACGATATTAAGTATATACGTACACCTTTTTTTTTTAAGAATTAAGTATAGACTTCTTTGTTTTAATAATTACAATAATTTCTAAGTTTAGAGGAAGGAACACGACTCGAACTTGTAATTTCAAGAGTGAAAATATGAGAGTTTAATTAAGTATTGATTTGTTGGCTAGTAAACTGAAAAAGGGATCTAATATTTAAAAGTAGATCATTGCATATATTATCATTTTACTCCCTGAAATTAAAAATAATATCAAACCACTACTGGTTTTAAAAATATTAGTTAAAAGGATTCAACCATTAATTAAAATGGTAATTCAGTCAATAAAATAATGGTTCAGTAAACTCTGAGTGTATAATCATCAATTTCCTTACATTTCTCAGTTAGGGACAGCTAGATTGAATTAAAAAAATTAATTAAAAATTAAAAAAATAAATAAATAAAGCAAATGTCTTTAGGTTCATCATCAACACCGTTACTCTCTCTCTCTCTCTTTCTCATCTCACCTAACCACCATCACCATTCAACTTCATTACCATATACCCACCATTAAAACCTAATCACATCACCACTCAACACACTATCCTAATCCATCGCCGTCGTCACCCATTAACCAATACCATCGGCACTGCTATCTTTTTATGTTGTCGTCGAGCTTCATTGCCCCTGCCCTCTCACTGCAGTCGACACCAACTCATCGCAATTGCCAACTCTCACAGGCAAGCTGCTTAAGCTACAACACCAGAAGCTCATGGTTAGCAAACCCAGAAGCTCTGATACCAACTCATCGTCATTGCCAACTCATCACTAACACTAGATCTCATATTTAGCGAACCCAACAAACACTTTCCACTATTTGAGCTCCTTAAGTCCATTGTTCAACACAGTCACTGTTACTCGAAACGGTAGACTTGGTTGGTCGGGTTGTTGGGTTGCAACTTCAATTGTGAAGTTAAAGACCTTTCAGATGAAGTTGGAGGCCATAGTAGACGTTTCTGTTCTTTGTTTTTGATTTCTTGGGTTGGTTTTTAAATGTAAAAATGTTAGGTTTGCTATCAAATCATGGCGTTTATGGTGTTTATGGTTGGTATTTATGGTGTTTATGCCTGGATTCAAATATAGGTTTGAATGTTAAAGTGTTGTTGATTTTTTGTAGATAGACCTCCATCTCTACAGTTAAAATTTGGGTTTGTTTTTTATTTTTTTTTTTTAATTTGTCAAATATTATTATTTTTAATATTTTGGATTTTGATTCTGGATTATGATTTTGGCTTACTAGATTATTTTTTATTTTTTTTCAAGTTAATTATGGGAATTATTTTTTTTTAATTTTTTAATTTTTTTCTAATTAATCTCCCTCATCCATCTTAAAATAGACGGTAGAGATTTAATAATTTTTTTTTTAATTTTTTCAATTTTTTCAAATTAATTTCCATCATTCATCTTAAGATGAACGGTGAAGATCTAATAGAAATATTTTAATTTAATTTTTTGGTTTTTTTTTTCAAATTAATCTTCACCGTCCATCTTAAGATAAACAATAGGGATCGGATGAAAATTTTTTTGTTTAATTTATTTCATTTTTATTAAATTCAAAATTCTAAAAAAATTTAGTTTTAAGTTTTTTTAGTTATGAAAGGGTAGTTTGGTAATTGATTAATTTGTTTTGTTTTTTATTTTTTTATTTTTCAATATAGTAAGGGTATTTTAGTATTTTATTGTTTTTGTCACAAAACCACTAAAAATTTGAATGAAAACCGCTTTTGATTGATAGTAGGGGATTTTTTAGCTAATATTTTGAAAAATTATGGTAAATTAAGGTTATTTATCATTTCAAGGGTTTTGTTAGATTTTACCCCATATTTTAAAATTTCTCTGACATCCTTTTGTTGAATTAATATATAGACCCTTGGTGGGAGGGCTTTCATAACGTTTAAAACGTGAAAATATTTCTCAATCGGCAAAAAATTAAGACTAAGAATAGTAGATGCCAGCATTCAAATGAAATTGTTAGGCAACAAATGTTAATGTATAATCTCTCAAATAGGATTAGTTTTACGTTTTTAAAATTTTTATAAATAAATCAAGCTGAGGGAGTGTTCATCGATCATGGACCCTAACATCTCAGTTAGTTGGGCAAAACCTTAAATCACATTTCAATTAGATCGGCAAAAGCTTAAATCATGTGCACCTATTTCCATAAATAGATAAATTTATTAAAATAAAAATAAATAAAATTACATAAAGTTATAGAAATAAACAACCCCTTACACATAAATCTTGTTTTTCTATGTCTAATTAGCGAGGATTAAGGTTGCATGTGGTATTGATTTTTTTTTTTTTTCCAAATATCACCAATAATTTAGTTATGCAATGACTCAAATTTTAAACATTATCAAATTTGAATAAATACTATTTACAATGAAATTCTTTACGATAATGTTTTATTAAATTGAAATATTATCAAATTGAATGGATCCTCTCACCACCAAACCACACTAAATGGTGGTGCATTTGATATTGTTAGATAATGAATAATGTAAGTTGGCACTAATTGAATATTATTTAATTTGATTACGACTTTTGAAACCTTTTATTAATTAAAAACACATTTTTTAGTGTAAAATTACATAAAATTACAAAACAAACGGGCAATTATTTCATAATTTCACACATTTAATAAACTTCTTGGGCAGCATTATGATGCTTACCAAAGTTTCCCGAAACGAAACGTATAGAGGAAACTGAATCATTGCAAATACGCTGACAATAGCAGAGACCAAACTGAAGCAGAAAGCCCTGAACCACCTCCGCTGCTCCAAATAATGAATGGTGAGAAAAACAGTTGAAGTGAAAGCAATCATGGTCGCTGCCACAGACAAGAAGAGAAAGGTGAATCCCATTGTGAGTGTCCGAGGCAAAGTGTGGTGGAAGTCATATAGCTGTAAAGGCGCTACAAGGATGGAGAGAAACATAACTACAGAGGTCAAGGAGCAGCCAACCGCTATATAGTCCGTGACTGTGAACAATGCGAAGGCGGAAGAGTTCTCAAACATAGGATGGCCGCGTTGGTTGTTACCACCTGGAAGAGTGTAGGCAGCGGCGTAGACAACGGTGGCTATCAGAACAGCCACCGTTGAGCATGCCTGAGCAGTCATTTTTATGTAGTCTCGTGCTTCCTCAAGTTGTTTTTGGTGAGTCTGCCTGAAGAGATCTTCAGGAGTCTTCTTGTGTTTTTTATCTTTGAATAAGACATAATGAGAGGGCATCATTTCCTCCACACGCTGCATATACAAATAAATAAATAAAGTCATGCTACTAGACTGATTTAATATAGATACAGGATTGATTAGTAATCCTCAAATTATAATATAAGTGTATATAAAAATTAGAGGTTTGAAACTAAAAACTAAAAAGGTAACGGTTATTACTCACATAACTGCCCAATTTTAATGCAGTTTTTGTGTAGTAGTTAAACCCTACAAATATATATAAATATTATTTATTCTTAAAGGTGAATGTGCATTTTCATTCAAGGTTATGCTGTTATATGTACGCGATGAGTAATAATACTGGAGCAATTCAATTTCACTCGATTTCAATTCAACAGTCCAAATAAAAATATAATTTTAAAAGTTAAAATTAAGAAAATTGAAAATGGATAATATTTTTCTCATAACTACTTCTCTATTGTTATTAATCCCCTATACTAGTCATGCCCTGCCCTTTTTTTATGGTGTCAAATTACATTTAACAGCTTAGATTTAATGTCCTGATCACTAGAAACACTAAGAAATGTTAAAGATTACTCACTTTGAACCATTGCAACTCCTCTTGCAGTTGGTATGCCGGTCCAGGGCGAGTTCCTCCATTATAATGATCCATGTCTGCAATTCGGTGTAAAATGGTACAGTCATCTTCGTCAAATTCTTGGGCCAACCTGCTGTGCATTGGTACTTTCATCCAGTCCACAACGTGAAACACCTCCTTCTGACGGTGCATAGCCGCTACATGCAATATGTTCTGCTTTTTGGAGTTCACATGCGCCACTGCCTGACCAAATTAAACATAATAATATAGAGTATTAGTAGGATGACCGCATTTCGTTATCTTATCAAAATTAAGTTAAATTTTTTTATTCTAATTCATATATATAAGTTTTTTCAGGTGCAAATGTGTTATACAACATTCACATCACACGACTAGTTGTACAGGTCTTCAAGTTCTTCCAACATAACATTCAAATTACAAAAGTTTCTAGACAGTTTATGTGTGAATGTAATACCTGAGGACAAAACTTAATCATCTCCTTGACAATTTCCATGATTCCGTTTTCAGCTCCAAGAAGCAAGGGGCTTGGCACTTGTCCACTTGTTCCCAAAGCAGAGGAACTTGAGTTTGTGCTCCTATTAGCAAGAGGTAAATCGTCATGACCTTCCCTTGTGTCTTCATGTTCTCCTGCAATCGTCTGCTCTTCCGGTCCTTCCACTTCACTTGGTTGATGGTCATTTATCCATGTACTATCTGTCTCTATTAGTTTCTTGGCAAGTTCGAAAGCGAATTTATGTTTTCTCTTCTCTCTCCAAATCCTCCCCAAACGCCCTATGTACATGTATGTTAGTTGTTGGGATGTGATATGCTACTAGCATTTTGACTTATTGATATATAGAATTAACTATTAATTTAATTAAAAAAAATAACTATATATGATTTGCCTTTCTTACCTGTCTTTTCGTTTCTTTTTTTTTTTTTTTTTAACATAGCTTTCCTTACCTTTTTAACATGACAACTTTAGAGAAAAGAAAAGGATTCCAACTCATAATTCAAATTCACTCTCTCAACAGTAACAAGTAATCATCCAAGCATCTCAACGTACATAATATAAGTATTCATCAGTGAACTATAATGTTATAAAATATTTAAAGTCATATACATATATATATATGTATAATGGTAAAAATTTAAGCTATAGCTTTCTATTGTTAGTTTTAGTCTAAAACAAAAGTAAATTAATATAGATGCTTTTTAATCTTTTTTATCCATAGTTCCATACCAGGATGGGGAAGGTTTGCTTTTATTTATTGCAATAAACCATATTAAAATAAAAAATAAAATAAAACTTAAATCATTTTAAAGGTTGATTTTTTAAAGACTTCAAGTAGTGCATGCTTCGCTTTTAAAACAAAAGTTGCAAGTATCGAGCACCTTTACAGAGGTTCAAACTGAAACGGCAGCGGCAATTGTTGCTCTGGCCGCTCTCCAAGTCTCTAGAATGCACCTGATCATTGTCCGCAGCTTCTTCTTGATAACCACCGACCGGAAGGTCTGAAAATTGCAGGAATAAACATATACACAACTGACGAAATTAAATGTCTCATTGGGACAATATTGCCGTATAGATGATTTTAATGTTATAGTCAGTTTGGACTTCTATTTTAAAGTGAAAGTAAGCTTTTGTTACATACAAATTTACTAATAATTAAAAGTTCGTAATAGTATAAATTAGTAATTTGACGTACATGCAATAGAACATAAAAGTTATTCATTATGAAAATTCTTTAGTTTGTGTCATATTTGTGAAGATTTTTCATCTTCTATTAATATCCTTTTGCAGAGAACATTTGTTTTTCAAAAACAGTTCACTAAAAGGTAAAATTCTGCATCAAAACGGTACACGATTGAATCAATATAACAAGTTCCTTAGTTTTAAATCCTAAATTGTCAATGTGTTGTTATTGTTATTATTATTATTATTTTGTACTCATAAGTAAAATGACTGATTTTCAATTGAGTATAGATATAATTGATAACTGTAAATGATTTATTGCATTATAAAATTATTGATTGTATTTATTATATCTCATCATAACTAAATAAATAAGATTATATTATATTAGATCTCATTTATTAAAATTTGATTTGACTCATTTAGTTGAAATAAGATATAATAAATATATAATCAGATATAATAAATACAATCAATAATTTTATAATGTAATCAATATCAATTGTATCGATACTCAAATGCATTATAGACGACCTTTTATATAATATTATATATATATATATATAAAAGATATATATATATAGAGTCAGGATCAGAGGACACAATTTTTTACACAAATTTTGACACGATTTGTTGACCATTGAATGATAAAGGTTTTAATGGTTTAGATTTTACTCACACCACTACATACAACTCTATTTTACACTTTACATAAATATTTTCTCTCTCATCTCTCTTCATTATTACACTATCTCTCCTCTCTTCCATTAATATTAAAATCACAATATTTAAATTATTTATTTCTCACTCAATCCAATTATATTTAAAAACCCATCAAGAAAATTTAAAAAAAAAAGCTGCAATTGTTTTTTTTTTTTAACTTGATAAATTTATTATTTAAATAATGATTTATTTTTTAAAATAGTTTAAACCAAGCAATCTTTAGTAAGAAAATTTTCACTATCACTAAAAAAAAGAAAAAAAAAATCTTATTTCAAAAACAATTTCTAATCAAAATAAGTAAAATAGATTTTGTTCCAAAAACACAAAACACTTAACCAAAAAAAAAAAAAAAAAAAAAAGAGACCAACATTGAAACATTTCCCAAGTAAACTTAAAACACAAAACTACACTTGCCAGTTGTTACCACCATTGACACCCACCAACCATCGGAGTCTTTTTATGTAAAAGCTGCAAGCTTTAAACTTTTTGGTTAAGTGTTTTGTGTTTTTGGAAAATAAAATCTATTTTACTTATTTTGGTTAGAAATTCTTTTTGAACTAAGATTTTTTTTTTTTTAGAAAATTTTCTTACTAAAGATTGCTTAGTTTAAACTATTTTAAAAAATAAATCATCATTTAAATAATAAATTTATCAAGTAAAAAAAAAAAACAATTGCAGCTTTTTTTTTTTAATTTTCTTGATGGGTTTTTAAATATAATTGAATTGGGTGAGAAAAAAACAATTTAAATATTGGGATTTTAATATTAATGGGAGAGATGAGAGATAGTGTAATAATAAGGAGAGATAGTGTAATAATGAAGAGAGGTGGGAGAGATAGTGTAATAATAAAGAGAGAGAAGAGATCAAACATTTATGTAAAATGTAAAATGCAGTTGTATGTAGTGGTCTGAGTAAATCTAAATCATTAAAACTCTCCTCATCCAATGGTCAACAAATCGTGTCAAAATTTGTGTCAAAACTTGTATCCCCCGATCCTGCCCCGATCCTGCCCCATATATATATAAAGATATATAAAAGATTGTTGCAGTAAAGGTTGGCCATGTTGAGGTAGACATACAAGAGTAGAAAAGTAGCTTCCATAAACCCATCCGGTATCCACTCCCGAAAGCAGTTGGCATACCAGCTAGCAGCTGAAGACCAGTCTTGCCCGTGTTGTCCTTCAATCCTGCTAATGATTCATCTAGTCTCAACAACTCTAGAGCCGTGTCTGTGCAGGAATTTGGGAAAAATAAAACATTAGATGATAACATTAAAACAATATTTGAGCTAATAAACATAAATATCTAGAGAGAGATCAGAGCTAGAAACCAAAATGTTGTCCTCTGATGGCAACATAGAGAATAGATGAGCGGCACGGGTAATCTCTTATTCGGTGAATCTCTTTCAGTTTTTTTCCATCTTCAGTCATTTGATTTGGTTGCAGAGCTAGATACTTCACCGCTTCTGTACTCCCAAATGCGGCAGCCATGAAGAGTGGTGTCTCACCGTAATTATTCTTGATCAAAAGCGGCTCTTGACCATATTTTGTTAGCAATAACTTCACAGCCTCAATGTTTCTGTTGACAGCCGCCTCATGTAGAACTGTGCTTCCGTATGTGTTCTTCAAATCCATGGGGCTTTCAACATAGCCAAGTAGGGTTTGAAGCGGCCACTTCCTTCCACTGTGCACTGACAAATGCAGTGCACTGTCTTTCGCAATCGTCATTGGACATACCAAATATCTAAGACGATCTTCCACGTTCAGCTTTGTAAAAAATTCCTCGAAAGCTTTCCAGTCACCATCTACAGCTTTCTGGTAAGGCTCCCTCATTCTTAAAAGATCCACCATCTCTGCAGTGACCAAAAAAACAATTAGATCTAGCTTAGTGGATGGGTGATTTGTGTCCCCGATTGTTTGAAAGTGATCGTGTCAGGTTTGCATTGAGGTTGCTCTTATATATAGAAGAAAGGGCAAATTACTCACAACCTACCTGCAAATTTGATATTTACAATCGCGTATAACTTTTGATTTTTTTACAACGTCCTCCCCTGACTAACGGATTGACTGAATTTGACTGTTAAATGATCCCTTTGACCGTTTAAAATGTGTTAAAAGACGAAATTACCCTTGAGAAGATTGATTTTGCATCCAAATGAAATTACCAATATACCCTTGAAATCATCTTCAACCAAAATCATTAACAATCCAAAACAACTAACTGATTCAAACCCAGAATCTTTGAACCTAACCCAGAGCCTTCGAACTGGTTCAAAGAAGATTTGAACCCAACCAAAACCCAGTTCTGGGTTTAAAGGGCTCGAATCTTGTTCAAACCCAGTTCTGCTTAAGAATCCAGTTCTGGGTTCGAAGGATTCGAACTCAACCCAGCCAGAACTGGGTTCGAATCCTTCGAACCCAGAACGAACCCAAGATTGGGTTCATTTTGGGTTCAAAGGATTCGAACCCAGTTCTGGTTGGGTTCGAATCCTTTGAACCCAGACTGGGTTCGAAGGCCTTGAACCCAAGTTGGGTTCGAACGCTTGAGTTCGAGGCCTTCGAACCCAGATCGTTCGATCTAGGTTCGAACGAACCCAGATCGAACGTTCGAACCCAGATCGTTCGATCTGGGTTTCGATTAGAAGAAGAAGAAAAAGAAGAAGAGAGAAGAGAGAGACAGTGATCGGTTAGAAGAAGAAGATGATGAAGAAGAAGAGAGAGAGAAGAGAGATGAACCACAATGACGAAGAAGATGAAGAATAGAGAGAGAAAGGAGAGATTGATATGAATATTGATTTTTGTGTTTTTATTTTAAATCATTTTTTAAATTTATTTATTTTTCTCAAATTAATCTCTACCATCCATCTTTAGATGGATGGTAGAGATCTAATTAAAAAATATTTTAATTTTTTTAATGTTTACTTTTTTAAAAAAATTAATCTTTATCGTCCATTTTCAAATGAACGGTAGAAATCTGATTAAATTTATTTAAAATTTTAAATTATTTTAAAAGAAGATTAAAAAAATAAATTCATTGAGGGGTAATTTTGTCTTTTAATATTTATTACACAGTTAACCATATTCCGTAATGGTCAAACCAGTCAATCCGTTAGTCAGGGGAGGACATTGTAAAAAAATTAAAAAGTTATATACGCCTGCAAATATTAAATTTACAGGTAGGTTGTGGGTAATTTCCCCATAGAAGAAAATTGACTTGAGGTGTGGATGTTCAGTTTTTGTTAGAATCTGAACTTGAAATTTTTAGGGGCACGTAGACATCCAAACTTTGTTATAATTTGAAGTTGAAATTCTAGACCATTAGATAAATCTAATGGATAAAAAATTTTTGTCCTCTTAATTGTTCTATAGAACTATATATATCGAACCCAATTTTTTTTTTTTTTTGATATATTATAAGTACATATTATATGTATAGTAACCATAAGTCAGACTCTTTTAAATAGAATATTGAGGAGCGGCCCAGAAGTAAAGCTCCCAAGAGAAAGAGGAAACAGAGGCTCCTAAGCAGGAGAAAGAACAACCTGAAAATTGCTCACATAGAAGGGCATGTGAGATTCAAACTCATGAACCAAAAAGTTTAAGAGTTAGGTCATGACTTATCATCAAATCACGTCACGATTCTCATGTGGAACCCAAATTTAATTTAAAAGAAAAATAATGGTCTCTACTGAGAATTTCTAGAAGAAGCAATTAATCGTAAATCCCAAATAAATCTTTAAGTTAGATGCTGATTGATAGGATAACCAATTGATTATTCCTGCTTAAGGTTATGCTTTTTTAAGATTTAAGCCAGCAGATGATGAAAAAGTCGAAAGAAGTGACCAATATTATTCTTTAGACATGACATCCAATCTTGGAACATGAATAATTTATTTCCCGTCCACAAGCATCATGCCTTTTGTACAGTGGAAAAAAAAAGTACAAGGTTACGATTTGTCCAATACAGTATCTCTGTTTATTAAGAAGTATGAGAAATATGAGTTGTCATTTAAAATGCAAAGTATTACAACGAAAAGATATCCAGAATCAAACGCATTTTGTTTTTAATTCTACGAAAACTTTATTAACATATATAGAGGATTTATAACCACAATTCTGTTTGACTTCTTAATTATGTTTTTATCCCTTTCTTATAATACAAGCTAAATTTTCAATTAAAGTACAGTTTAAAGTGAAATGAAACTGTGAAGGCAACATAAGGAGAGAGGTAAAATTGGAAGATAAATTGATTTTTAGATCTCTACAAAGATATGAGGATTTAATTTAAATTTAGTGTGATAAAAATTTTTATAACAAGTAAAAAAATTATAAATATATATATGCGCACAATTCAAGGTGGTTATATATCAAACTACAAATATATCCAAACGATAGGTAAAGGCAATTTTCATTTTTTTTCCTCTCCTTTTACATTAGCCAATAAATATTTGGCTGATAAGTCAGATGTATATATCAATTTCCATAAAAGAAGAAAATCCTTCTCAAGACCACAGTTAAAAACAAAGGAAAAAAAGGTTGTCACAGTCCAAGGTTGTGCATTTTAAAAAACCAAGGAAGGAATTGTGGAATTCAGTATCCAGATTCGACAATTGTGGAACTCCGTATCTTATTCTCAAGACCAAATTTTAAATAAATATATTATTATTTTATGATAAGAATCACTTTTTGCTGCGAAATTGACCACGCAATTCGATATTCGGCAACAACAAAAGCAAAAATAATAGAAATGCACAAACAATTAAATAATGAATTCACGATTCACGTGTTTCGCTAAATTTTCATTAATATTTAAAATCAATTTATTTTTTGAATATCTAAATCCAATGCTCAAATCTCAATAAGGTGTGTTTTTGTGAGATGTGTCAAAATTTTGGTAAAATTTTGGGTTGATGATTTGGCCGCTGTGATATGTTATATTTTTTAATTTACATTTGAAGTGATTATATTCTAAAATGAATTATTATATTTTTTATATCTGAATACAATTAAACATATTTAATTATAATTAAATATGATAATTATTATTAAGGGATATTATGGAAAAACCGCCTAAAAAGTAAAATAATCGAAATTACACCCGATTTTCATTTTATTAGGTAAACCGTCCCCTGTTGTCTAAAAAAACTTACTGGTATTAACATTTAAGGCTAAAATGGTAATTTAGTAAAATAATTAAAATTTTAAAATTATAAAATTATAAAAAAAACTTTTAAAAAAATTAAAATTAAAAAAAAAAATCTTATCATCATCCTGAATTTACCAATTCAACACATGAATCCAAAATCCTAAACATAAAAAACACATTACCAACATCACCCAAAACTGATGGAACCAACATCATAAACAACAATCCCAAAATACCAAAATAATTTAAAAACATCAAAATCCAATCAACCAAAAACAACTCAAAAAAAAAAAAAAAATCATAATCAACTCAATCAAATCGAACCCAGAACTAGGTTCCAATGAACCCAGAAACTGGGTTCGAAGGAACTTAGATCTAGGTTCAACCTAGATCTAGGTTCCAATTCGAACCCAGATTTGGGTTCGATTTGAACCCAAAAAAGAAGAAGAGCAGAAGAAGAAGAAGAAGAAGAAGACGAGTAGAAAAAAAAGAAGAAGAAGAAGACAAGCGGAAGAAAAAGAAGAAGGAGAAGAAGAGTTTTAGACGAAGAAGAGCAGAAGTAGAGAAGCAAAAGAAGAAGAAGAGAGAATGGAAAGAGAGACGGAAGACTTTCGTGTGAAGAAAGATTTTTTTTAAAAAATTTGTTATTTTTTATTTAATATTTTAATTAATTAATAATTTAAAGAGTATTTTAGTCATTTCGTAAGTTTGAAGGGTATAAGATAAATTTTATAGGATATGATAAGGGTATTTTGGTCATTTCACTATTTTAAATGGAAAATGTTAACATTTTAGATAGAAAGTTAACAGTAGGGGACGATTCACCTAATAAAATGAAAACCGAGTGTAATTTCTGATTATTTTGTTTCTCAGAGTGTTTTTTCATAATATCTCTTATTATAAATATAATCTAAATCATATAACTATAATAAGTTATAAAAAATACATAATTAGATATAATAAAATATAATAAATAATTTTATAATATAATTATTCATTTATAGTGTTATTAAAAATAACGTGATTTAAATATATCGTAGAACGTATTTATATATATTTTTTAATCTTTTGTCTTTGGTGACTCCGTATGTTTTTAGTGGCTGAGAGACAAGTCATTAATTTATAGAAAAGGCTAGCTTAAAAAAAGAAAAAATAAAAAAGGTTTCGAGAGAATAAAAAAGATGTGTGGCACGGCAACTGGCAGCCACTATTGAAATTTAGAAAATTGATGCCAGACTGCAGCGCCCCAAGTGTCACTTCACCTGTGAAATGAGAAGGAAAAAGGGCGAATTGCACAAGCCCCCCTGAGGTTTGATAAAATTACACAAATATTACGATATTTTGATAACTCGCACAGACACGGCCTAAGGTTTCAAAAACTCTATACGAACCTCCCCTGTCATCAGTCAACAACGGTTAAATCATTATAGTCAATGGTTAAAAATATAAAAAAACTAAAATACCCTTCAATAAATTTAAAATTAATATATTATACATTTTTCTATTTAATTTAAAAATAAAACATAAAAAAAATTAAAAAAAAGAAAAAAAAATTGTCTCCATGGGAGACCAGATCAGTCTCCCATGGAGGCCGACCGTCTCCATCGCTAGAGACGACGGCGTCTCTAGCAATGGAGATGGCCGCCTCCAGCGATGGAGACGACATCTCCATCGTTGGAGTAAAGACCAACAATGGACGTCCAAAGCTGGAGACTCCAACGATAGACGTCTCCATCGTTGGTCGAGAGACCAGCGATGGAGATCGAGTACTCCATTGCTGGAGTAATCTCCAGTGATGGACATCTCCATCACTAGTCGAGAGACCTGCGATGGCGATGGAGACGACGATGTCTCCAGTAATGGAGACTATCGTCTCCAGCAATGGAGATGGCATCTCCATCGCAGGTCTCTCGACCAGCGATGGACGTCTCCATCGTTGGTCGAGAGACCAACGATAGAGATCGAGATCAGCATCTCCATCGCAGGTCTCTCAACCAGCGATGGAGTCCATCGCTGGAGTAATCTCTAGCGATGGAGACCATCTCCATCGCTGGAGGCGGCCTTCTCCATTGCTGGAGACGCTGCCGTCTCCAGCGATGGAGACGGTCGGCCTCCATGGGAGACCAGATCGGTCTCCCATAGAGATTTTTTTTTCTTTTTTTATTTTTTTTTATGTTTTATTTTTAAATTAAATAAAAAAATGTATAATATATTAATTTTAAATTTATTGAAGGGTATTTTAGTTTTTTTATATTTTTAACCGTTGACCATAAGGATTTAACCATTGTTGACTGACGACAGGGGAGGTTTACGTAGAGTTTTTGAAACCTCAGGTAGTGTTCGTGCGAATTATTCAAACATCGTAATATTTGTGCAATTTCGTCAAACCTCAGGGATAGTTTGTGTAATTCGCCCAAGGAAAAATGAAAAATATTCCTCGATTGGTATTTGTCATTTTTTTTTTTTTTGAAATAGTTATGTCATTCTATAGCTGTTATGCTAAATCTTATGAAGCATTAGATTTCAAGATTCTGATCTACTTGATTATCTGCTTGACCGTGATTTATGATCGGATGGATAATTTACTTTAGAATTACCCTGTTCTCTGACCAAATTATCCAGTCACATCCCTATTATACACATGGTCTATATAGTACTTTAGACTATGGATGTTTATATATACTTTGTTTTTGTTCACACATTTATCACACAATTAATTATGTAGGCTGCATAACTAATTATTTAAGTAGCATATTCAATTATCAGGTTCATAATCGGTCTTCCAGAATAAAATCATAATGCCAATATGTATAGATATAGGTACATGTTTTGCGATTGAAAATCTATAATACTGATTAGATGTAACTTTATACAACTGTACACTAGTAAAACTTAGCCTGAAATTCAAGTAGGCAAAGTTCACAAAATGTGTAACTGAAACACTCGGTCAGCCAACAAATTAAATCATATCATTCACCAAGACAAAAAGTATTAAATCCAAATAATGTTATATTGGTGAACAAAAATTTTGTCAGTAAAGTAAAAATTATTAAACCATTTTTATTTTTCACTTAAATAAACAATATTAATAAAACTCAACTCAGTTTTGAAAGTGTTTGATGAATCTTGAAGTTTTGCTTCAAGAATGAAGGACACACAGAGAAAAACTAAACTCAGAATTACAATGATACATAATCTTCTTCATTAAGCTTCTGGAAATAGAGTACAGGCGTTTATATAAAAGCTTTAGCGACAAATCTTGACCATCCAATTATAACTAACTAAATCATGGCCATACATGTGTAATTGACTCTAACTAACTAGATTAGCTAATCTTCAGTCTTAAGCAGAGCATTGTAAGCTAGCTGCAAGCTAAGCTGATTATGATATTCAGGAAATATTTGTGATTGCGAACCAGAGTTGATTGGCTTCAGTGCCAAGCTACTTGTGCTGAGATGGAGCTGAGGAACCTGAGAAACACGTGTAGGTTCACCTATAGGCTCCTGAGTATCACCTACAAGTTTTACCTCTAATGGACCAAACAGTTGTGGAAGGTATTGTTTTGGTTTCATCAGCAGCAGTTGCATGCTTGCATTCAAATCCAAAGAATTGGCTGTCTATGCAGTAAGTGTCTTAAGAGTTTCTCATTCAGAAGACAACGATGCTAAAAACTTTCAAATTAGAAATTTCAATTGCAAAACTTAGAAACAATGGAATGTTCTTGGTTGATGAAGTTAATCGTTGATCATGGTTTTCTTACATTCTGTCAAGTTGCACCTTTTCTTAACGTCGTTAATAACTGTTTTTTTTTTTTTCATTACCGGTACTTTGCCCAAGATATTATCGGGACCAACTAAATTATGACTTTGAGACTCGTCTTAATGATCTACTCTCAAAAGGTGGGAGAAAGCAACTCACATCAAGTGAGTGAGCACTCACAACAATGAGAAGAAAATTTTTTATTTGATGGACAGATGAGATTCGAACTAATTGGATCATGACTTACCACATGCTCAGGCCATGTCTTTTAATAAATTGATTTACCTTTATTCCTAATTATATTTTATCAAAATCTGATTGTATCTATGATGTCAAATGCCTCCAAAGCCAATCACATTTGAATTTTTACCTAAGAAGTTCAATTAATCAATAACAATGATAAGTGGATATAATAAGCAAACTTTGATTATAATATTTAATTAACTGTTGGAAACTTTCACTATGTTAAGGAAGCAACTCAAGTCACAACTCAGGTCCCTTAATATCAGCAATCAAAAGCATACCCTGGCACGTAGTTCAAGTCCTGTAAGCTTTGATCTCCCTAATCATCATCAATCAGCTGGTGCAAGTAGCCGATTATCACTTACCAACTACGTGGCCAAGCTCACTAGCATGAGGCTGGCTTCAGGTGCTACACAACAGACCATATATTATTGTGCGTCAGATAATTTTATATGTTTTAATAAAAAACAAAATGGTTAAAGATGGCTTCCACTCTCGTACATTTCAATTTGTTTTTTTTTTTTTTTTGTTAAATAAACCTAGCGGCAAAGCGCAGGCTTAGGAGAATTTATTAATTATAAAAGAGGAAATACGAGAGATCAACGAACAAAGTGTGTGTCCTTCACATCCAGAGTGAACATGGTCATGATATGGACCATCATCTTTTATATGTGCTTTTCTAATCTTTTTTGTAGTGGCTTCTGAATTATCAGTCTCACAATTAGAAAAAGAAGCTCTGTTCAACACTAGTTGGTGGAGCCAAAGCTCTGTTCCTTATTTTTGTACGTTTGATCAGTTGCTCTTTGTTTTTATCTTCTTTTCTCTTATACATGTATATTTGAGATGATAAATTCAATAGAGCGCGGTTGACTCAAAATGGTCTTTATGTCCTGGACAGAAGTGACCAAGCTTTTGAAAGATGTATTAAGTATGTCACCTGAGGAGTCCCAATCAATGATTCGTTCCTCAAACTTGTTTGTAAGCTGATAACAAAAAACAATTGCCACTTAGAGTTGAATCTGAGCTATACAACTAAAAGGGGAGTAATCGAATTAGTGTAAAGTACGTCACCTTTGCTAATGTACCCCTGACAATAAAGGAAACAAACTTGAAAAAAGATTACTGTAGCTGCATTGCCATGTTATATATATGAACTGCACAGGTTTCATATTCACAGAGCAATATCTCTTTGATCCATTTTGTGCTGAAATTTGGATAGATGGTTTATTACTTGTGGTTTTTCAATCTCGACGGTCCCATTGTCGATCAGGTTATCATGTGGAGGGATAAACACCCCTAACAGAGTCTTTAAGTTTTTGATGTTTCTCTCTTTTATTTGATTTGATGGTTGAAATAATGTCATTAAAAATTAAATTTCCTGATGATGTTGTTATTATCTGTCCCCGATTGAAGTTAGGGACGTAGTATACATTTATAATTTGATTGATAATAGAGATTTTGGATAGACTACGATCTTGTGGGTTTACTTCTTAATTGATCAAGAGAGGTTTTGCATGATTAAATTGGCTTACTTTATTGTGTATGTGTGTGGATTAATTTTTTATTTATATGATAAATTCCAATATGTAAATCATGGCGTGGGATTGTGTTCCACGTTGTTGGCCCCTTCCTACTAAGTTCACACGCCATTACGCCAAGGCAGAATATAGCAGTTGGTTGTTAGCACAGTGGTGATTTTCTCCCATAAAAAAAAAAAAATACATATTTTCATAACTATATACCACAAACAAGGAAAACATGTGGTTGTCATGTGTACACGATATTCGAGATGTTTGATAAAGCCGGAGATTAATTAATCTGGCCCATGCAATAAATGACATGTGGCAATAGGTGGCAAGAGGTACATGGTGGTATTATTGAGATACAGTACTGCTCCTGTGGTTCGTCTTCCAAGGCTTTTAGCAGGCTTGATTAATTTTTTATTGTTTGCCATTGGGCTATTCTTTTAATTCGTTCGAATTCCTCCTTACACATGCGAAGGGAAAATACAGCTGTTGGTTGTTAGTAAGTACAATTAATGGTGATTTTGTCCCATCAAATATAAAAGACAATACATATTTTCATGACTATATATTACAAGCAAAGACAATTTGTAGATGGCAGTTGGCGTCATTGGTCAAACCACAACCCCTCAACAGTAGGCTTGGCAAAATGGACAGGGTCTGGAGACCCTGTCCATACCCATAAGGATGAGGTTCGGGTATAGACCCGCACCACTCTTTTAAAAACCCTCAAAAGAACCGGATTCAAACAAACCCGCATAATTGAGGGTAGGATATGGATCTACCCGCGGGTCTCCATCAGAACCGCAAAATACCCATGCTTTATATACCTTCTACCCGGTTCATTTTCAAAAACAAACCCTAACAAAACTCTTAACTCTCTTGACACTCTCTCTATCTCAACTCCTTCGCCGCCGTTCAACTGCACCTTCCTCTCTCTCCATCGCCGCCGTTCGACTGCGCTTCCCTCTCTCTCCATCGACGCTGTTCGATTGTGCCTCCCTCTCTCCCGATCGTCGCCGTTCGACTGCGTGCCTCTCTCCCTCTCCATCGTCGCCGTTTTACTGTGTGCCTCTCTCTCTCTCTCGATCGTCGTCGTCTCACCTGTTGTGTGACCACCAGAACCTCTCCATCTTCCTCCCTCGCCGTGTTCAAAGCTTCGAACCGTCTCTCTCTCTCTCCATCGCCGCCGTTCCTCTGCTCTACTGCGCCTCTCTCTCTCTCCATCGCTGCCGTGTTATCGCCGACGAACATTTCCGTCTTTCTCTCCGTCGCCAACCAACAAAAACGTAGACGAAACAGATCTCTCTCTGTTTCTCCAAACTCAGGTCAGTTCCCAGATTCAACTTTCTCTTCAGCTTTTTGTTTCCAAACATCTGAAATTTTTTTTTGACTATGATTTGAGTATTTGAAATTAGTTAGATTAGTTTTTTGTTTGTTTTCAGTAAGATTTTTGTTGGTTTATTATCCATTTTAGATTTTGTTATCTGGGTTTGTTTTGTTTAGTTGATTGCTGTAGTTGACTTTGTTTTGTTTAGTTGATTTTGAGGTTCGTTGGCGCCTTGGTGGGTTTTTTTTTTTTTTTTTTTTGTTTTTGTTTTCTTGAATTTATGGGCAAAGTGTTCTTTATATTGGGATAAATTGTATATAAAGTTGGGAGGGGATGGTTTTTGTTTTAATGATGCTTTGTTATGATCTTTACTGTTTATTTTGAGGATATCATGTGAGACAGACATGTTTGAAAAATTTACAGTCATGTTTCAGCTTGCTAAACAACTGGGTACATTCTAAACTTCTGCTGCCGTGGTGCTTTGTAAAGAACTGGGTACATTCTCTCTTCATATTTGTTTATGTTTCAGCTTTCTTACACTCTGTTTCACTGCTTTTGCTGCTTTGTTTTGCTGTCGTGGTGTTTTGTTTTGCTGTGTTGTTTGTTATGATCTCCTTCTATAACTGCTGTGATTTGCTTGTGTTTGATATTGCCGCTGCGTTTGATATTATTATATTTTACTGTCTTGTTTCGTGCGATATTGCTGCTGCTTATATAACTGTTATGATTTGCTTATATTGCTGCTGTGATCTGCGTTCAATATTGCAACTGTGTTTGATCAATGGACAGTTAGTTATCCAACTTGTGCAAATATACCTAAAGCAGTAATGTATATTTTAAAAGAAACTTTGATCATCATTTTTATGCTGCCTGCAACTTTACTTTAGGCTTTGTTGACATTTTAACCCTCAGTTTTAAAGTAGCTGGTCGCTTGTTAAGGATGATATGTTGGGTCAATTTGTTGACATCAAAGAAGCTGGTTTACAGAAATTAGTTAATGTGTTTCATCAGGTCATCAAGCAACAAAAATATTTTAATCTGGTTTACTGTTGATTGCTGTAGTTTACTGTTGTAATTGATGAAATTTGGTGTAGTGTTTTCTGTCAGTTTCAGACCTGTTTTGTTCAAGTTTTTATATTATTGGTGTGTGATTTTTTTATACTTTGTAAAAGATGGTGGGAGTAATGTGAACAAAATGAAATATATATCTGGTTTTGATTGTTTTGATTGTGATTTTGTTTTTATATATTATCATACATAAGTTGAATGCATGCTGTTTTAGTTATAATCCAAGTGTAGTACCTTTATTTAATGCTAAATGGGTGAAAAGTATATAGCTGGAAACCAGTAACTTCGACTTACCTGCATCTGGTGGCAGTAGTTGAAACCTCTGGTGTAACAACGCACGTACTTTCACTAAAACAAAATATTTTTATCTTGTTATATTTTTTATTATTAATTGAATTGTTTAAATATATTAGGTAGCCAAACAATATGACTAGTTGTGGAGAAAGTCAAATGAATACTTCGACGGGGGATAATGATACTGAAAATGTTGAATCTAGTGTTCCGAGAGAAGCCAAACGGAAGAGAGAAACATCATTTGTTTGGAGTCACATGTCTAAAGTTGAAGTTGATGGTGTTAGAATGGCTAAATGTAATTTTTGTGGGAAATTATTGAATGCTAGTCAAGGGTCAGGAACATCTAGTTTAAGAAAACATGTCCAAAAATGTCTTAAGGAGCATCTAGCCGCCTTTGAGGAAACAACTATTTTGTTTGATCCAAGTGTTGGTAGGGAGAAAATAGCTAAAATGGTTATCATGCATGAGCTTCCTTTAAGATTTGTAGAGTATACAGGATTTCGGGAAATGATGAGTTATTACCATCCTGGGTTTGAAACTATGAGTAGAAACACGTTGAAAAATGAGATTTTTAAGATATATGATAGTGAGAGGGAGAAGACATTGAAGTTGTTAGATAGTTTGGACAGTAGAGTTGCAATTACTACAGATATGTGGACATCAAGCACAAAAATGGGATATATGGTTGTGACTATGCATTTTATTGACAAATCATGGGTGTTACATAGTCGAATCATGAGATTTATCCGTGTATTGAGTCCACATAGTGCTGAGTCACTTGGTGACGAATTGATGAAGTGTTTGCTTGATTGGAATATAGATAGAAAATTATCTGCAATTACTGTAGATAATTGTTCTACTAATGATTCTATGATTGATAAAATCAAGCATAAATTTTCGGATGGATTGTTGTTGGGTGGAAGGTTGTTTCATATGCGATGTTGTGCGCATATTTTGAATTTGGTGGTGAGAGATGGGTTGCAAGTGATTGCTGATGGCATTGAGAAGATTAGAGATAGTGTTTGCTTTTGGACAGCATCACCTAAGAGAATTGAAGCATTTGAATTTGCAGCAAATCAATTAAAAATCAAGTATGACAAAAAACTTGTGCTTGATTGTCCTACTAGATGGAATTCCACCTATTTTATGCTTTCAGTGGCCTTGATGTATAAGAATGTTTTTGTTCGTGTACAACAACGTGAGCCACAATATAAGTGTTTGCCGAAGGATTCAGAGTGGGAATTAGCAACAATGATGGTGAAGCATTTGCAACCCTTTTACAAACTAACAGAATGTTTTTCAGGTATTTTTTTTTCTAAATGAATAATTAATATTTTAATGTTTATAGCTCTTAATTAATTGTTTTCCAACTTTTTAGGTACCAAATACCCGACATCTAATTTGGTGTTTTCGATGATATGTAAAATGAGGAAAACATTGAATAATTGGCTTACTTCTCCTCATATTCCGATTCAAACAATGGCAAGGAGAATGATCACCAAATTTGAAAAGTATTGGAGTGATATACCTAGTATAATGGCTATTGCGGCATTCTTAGATCCTAGGTCTAAGATGTTGCGAATCGGTTTTCACTTTCAAAAGTTGTATGGCTCCGATGCAAATCGTCAACAAGAAAATCTGCTTGAACTTTTAAAGGCATTGATAAAAGAGTATGAGGAGAAATATGTGGATGCAACTTTAGTTGAACAAGTTGGCGATTCTTCTATTGGTCATTCTACTAATGTTCTTGGGGATGAGGATGAAGATGAATTTGAACAATATAAACGTGACTGTGAAGAAGCTATAGGTTTGAACAAATCAGAGTTAGAAAAATATTTGGATGAAAAAGTTGAAGATAATAATCCTGACTTTGATATTTTGGCATGGTGGAAAGTAAATAAAGGGAAGTATCCGATCTTGGCTAGAATTGCCAAAGACATCATAGCCATTCCTGTGTCTACAGTGGCTTCTGAGTCTGCTTTTAGTACTGGAGGTAGATTCTTAAGCCCACATCGTAGGAGATTGCATCCGGACACGTTGGAAGCGTTGATGTGTGCACAAAATTGGATATGGGCTCCACTTCGAGGTATGAAAGTAGTTATAAATTTAATTACATTATGTATATTATTCGTAATCATCAATTTAATTTTTAATTTTTCACTTTATTTGTTCAATTAGGTGGCATTCCGGAAGAAGAAATATATCATAAACAAGATGAAGAAGAGCCATCATCGTCTTGATTTTATGTTTTATATTTATATTTATATTTTTTTGTTATTTTTGAATTTAAATTAAGGATAAATTTTAACTTTAAATTTTATTTGTTATTTAATTTTGATTATGACATGTATTTTGTAAAATCTATCCAAGATGATTATGGAATGGACTATGTGATATTATGGAATGAATTATGTGATATGAAATTAGTTTAATTTGATTTAGTAAAAAAAAAAAAATTGTTTTTTTTTTTCAAAAATATTGGGATCTTGGATATTATAGTACATAAATATTTTTTTGGAAAATTTTGAATTTTTTTTTTTTTGAAAAAACGGGTCGACCCGATTTAATATGGGTTGACCCAGATCTGACCCGGTCAAATCCGGGTCTGAGGAGGGTCTGAAGAGACCCGCAAAATATGCGGGTCGGGTCTGGAACCATACCCTCAAATTAATTTGAGGGTATGGGTAGGGTCTAGACCCTCAAAAAAATATGAGGGTCCAATGCGGGTCTGGGCCTGGTGCGGGTCCAGACCCGCATTTTGCCAACCTTACTCAACATAAATGAAAATTAAAAAAAGATCAGCTCCTACCCACCTACTTGATAATATTTGATACAAAATGTGGGGTGCCCCATACCTTATATGACGAGAGTTTTATATCCAAAAATAACATCATTTATCAATTTATATGAATAGCTTTCCATTCTCTTATTTGTCACTTCGTTATCTTCATATGGATCAATCTCTTTTATATGAGAATAGTTATTCAGATCGCGTTATTAGTATTATATCCGTCTTAATCTGGACAGTCTTCTTATCAGTCACACTAAAAAAACAAAGTCAATTTGTGGGTTGTCATGCGTGCACGACATCCGAGAAGTTTGACGAAGTTTGACAAAGTTTGAGATTAAAAAGTCTGGCCCTTCCAAACATGGGAAATTAGGTGCCCAGCGGTACATGGTGATATTATTCAGATGGAGTACTACTTTTGTGGTTGTTTTTCACGTGTTTTAATAAGCTTGATTAGTTTTTTGTTGTTTTTCGTTGAGCTCTTCTTTAATAGGTTGGGAACTTCATAATAATTTGTTACGAGCCATTACAACATATACGAGTATCTGGATCCAATTTATTATAGAGTTTCACACATAAAATAAAAAATAAATAAAGTTTATCCTATATTGAAAAAATAAGATAAAAAAAAAAAACATACATATCAATATGTACCACGACATTACATTGCTTTATTATATATCAGCCACTCTCTATATTAGTATATTACTATGGTTGGATTTTGACAAGACATTTATTATGTTTTTATGATTAGAACCGAATCTCTTGCTCTTAAAAGGTATGTTGGGTTATTATTATTACTCAAATTTAAAATTATTATAATTAACTTAAAATTTATTTTAAAAAACTATTCAAATTTCAAATCCATAATCTTGGAGGCATAAATGCCTGTTTTCTCTATGAAAATTGAATTTAGACAGCCATGTAGAGAAATGATGATGGACCTCTAGATATAGAGATAGATTATAAATCAATTTGAATTATCCTTTATCGATGTAAGTAGATAATTAGATCTTGTATTAAATGGGCAAGATTTCCAAGACGACAGCCTTATCTTGCTTCGAAAAATTGATAATTCTTTTAATAATTAGATATACTTATAATGATTTGTGCATCATCCATAGATGATTAATATGAGTAGTTGAACAATTTTCTTTTATCCTAAAAATATAAAATAATAGTTTTTTATGAATCTAATTCTCATCCCCACCATAAAAAAAAATAAATACAATCTAATGATAATGATAGAAATCTTTAACGAATTGAATAAACAATTTCTATCACCAATCCAACTAAATGAAGATTCTTTGCTATCAAACTACTTCGCACCAGGGTAACAACTTTTTATGTATATCATATCTATTATCTAATTCCAAAAAGTTATTAAAAAAAAAAGAACCCTTAATTCTGCAAACCATCTAGTTCCTTTTTTTTATTTTGTTTATGGTGCCTAGCTATTTACTGTCTAATCCTACATTATGTATGACAACGGCATATTGGCTATTGCTATAGCATTATAATTTTTATTTTTTATTTTTCCAAATGATTTAAATCCAGTAAAGATTGTCTATATGGGAAATCCCTCAAGCTTTAATATTTCCATTAAATTAATAACAAAACTAAATAACTCTAAATATATTAAAAGATAGTGATAACATATGACATAAAATCTTTTTGTTAATAACATGAAATTTTAATAAATAACTTATATTCATTTTTTAAAACATCAACGTATAATTTTATGTGCCTCGACCTATTTATTTATTTTTCCAAATCCTACTGTCGACTTACATATTTCTCTTTCCTATATTCAAACATGTTTGTTGTGCACGATTGCCATACTAATATAATATTAAACAGTAGAAAAAACAACATAATGGGTACCTTTACTAATAAAAAAATAAAGTTAGAGAGAACTAAATTTCATGAAAAGTAGAATTTGATTTCTTAGATGAGGAGGAATCATATTTCCTGTCTCAAAATAATTTAATCTTTTATTTAAGCGTTAAATTTAAGTATCTTAATTTTTTATAAATTTAGTAAATAATAAATCATAAATCAAAAGTTAAATTTGTTTTTTTATAAGAACTTTGTAGTTATCAATAATTTTGCCATAAATATATTTATTAATTGCAATATACCGTGTAATTATCCTATCAAGAAAACCTCTGCTCATCCTCACTATATGTGACAATGACAAGGTTTTGGCTCGACATGTATGATACACGTTGCCATGTGAACCTTGACACATCTTCTAAAGAAAAATCTTCAGAAAGTTCAGCTAATAGTCGTCAACGTGATCAATCGGTGATTCTTGATTCCATAGAATTTATCTAACTGTATGAGGCTCAAGCTCTACACCTATCACATGCGATGAGCAGACAAATCAAGAGAAACCGGTGATAAAACTTAGGGCTCTTTTTTTTTTATCATAATAGTTTAGAGTCTAGTCTTCCTTTCATTAATAAGTAGAGACCGTAAAATGTTTTTATCTTGAACTATCATTGGTACTTGGAAGCCAATGGTGAAGAACTAATGGATGTCGTGACAAAATTCAATCATAATAGTTCATAGTCTGGTCTTCCTTTCATCAATAAATTCACTCAGTAAAAGGTGTGTTTAGGAGGGGTATTGGAGATGCCATGGATTCAAATTGAAATCTCACGTTTGGTGGACTCCCAATTGCATTTGTTCAGATACAAATACTAACTTTTTTTTTTTTTTTAACAAAATCTAAATAGTGACTTTCTTTTTTCTTTTTTTTGAAAATTTCTAAGTAGTGACTTTAAATCCCTTATTTATGGGATTTGTGTGACTCATTTTTACCATGTGTTATAATTGGACTGGACTCCCTCTCTCATCACTTTTTCCTCTCTCTCTTCTCTTTCTCTCTGTCTTTATTTTATGTTATAATTGTTTTAATTTACTAAAATAAATCATAATATTATATTTTATTTAAAATAATGTTATTTTCAAATATTAATAGAAAGTCATTTTTTAATTATCAGAAAACATTTTATGATACTCTTATTTTACTAATATATAATATGAAATTTATTTTATTTAAAAATAAAAATAAATTTATTTTAATTAAAAATATTTTTAAAATAAATTATTTTATTAAAATAATATATTTAATATAATATAATCCAATACCATACACGATGTATCAAACAAATTATCATGTTATATTTAATTTAATTTACTTCGATATAATTCAATTGAATTTGAGAAAAATGGACTAATATAGTGGTAAAACCAGCTTCACTCACCATATATTTTCAAGTGTTGGATTCGACTCGTAAGTCCTACTATTATATGGATAATTTTCTCATATTTATATGATAACTTTTTTCCATTTGTTAGGAATAGAGATCCTGATTGTATTTTATAATTTTAACTCAGTTAAGTTCGATAGTAATTTGATGTGGAGTAAAAAAAAATAAAAAAGAGAGACAACAATTGAGTTCAATCTCATCTAGTATGGCGTACCAAACACAGTCTGAAAAGCCTCTTTTCTTTTTTTTTTCTTTTTTTTTTGGAGTTACAGTCTGAAAGCCCTTGTTGGTGCCTAATCAATGCACAGCAATAACTTGTCAGATTATTAAAAAGAAAACAACGACTTGTCTGAGATGCCGAACAACGTGGTAACGACGCTCTGCCCTGAGTTATATACCATCAGTAGCTTCACCATCATTCATCCCTCTCAATTTCCGTTTTCATTTTGACTTTTTTTTTTTTTTTTTTTTTGGAAGGACCGTTTTCATTTTGATTTTGATTGCGGAAACTCAAGTTTCATGGACGGTGAGTTTCTCTCTAAAATGTATATTAAATTTATGATATTTAATGATTTAAGTTTATCATTTTATATTGACCAATCTAATGAATAATCTTTCGTGATTTTGACCACGATTTTGGTTTTTTCAGCTAACACCCGATAGACGATCATTTATCAAATGAGTATTAATTATTATTTATCCGAAGAGAAACTTTAGTAAGAGTGAACTAACCAAGTACAATAATGATGACCTTTATATATGGTCTGTCTAACACAGGCTGCCTTCACTTAACAAACATGATGATGTGTACAAAGTTTGTTACAAACATAACTGAACTAAGTAAAAGCAGAAGGTTAGTTAATAGTAATACACAACAAAAGAAAAAGAAAATTCATCCATCGTTTTAAAATTTGGTCGAATTATAGTCAAAATAATAATGGTGATATAGTTCTTTTTAAAAATTTAAATTCAATGCAAGATTTATCATGATTCATCAAAAATAAGAATTATATCAATTAATTGGACAATTGTTTCTATAATTTCATAAGATCTGTACTTATAATCTACTTATAATTGGACTGGACTCCCTCTCCCTTCACTTTTTCGTCTCTCTTCTCTCTCTCTTTGTCTTCATTTTATGTTATAATTATTTTAATTTATTTAAAATAATTATATTTTATTCAAAACAGTATTGTTTTCAAATATTAATAGAAAGTCATTTTTATATTATTAGAAAATAATTTATGATACTCTTATTTTACTAATATATAATATGAATTTTTTTATTTAAAAATAAACATAATTTTATTTTACTTAAAAATATTTTTAAAATAATTTATTTTATTAAAATAATATATTTAATATAATATAATCCACACTACCACCTGCAATGTATCAAACGTTTTATTTAATTCAATTCACTTTTAAATAATTCAATTAAATTACATGAAAGTGGATTGATCCAATGATAAAATCAATTCTACCTATCATATACTTTTAAGTGATGAGTTTGATTCGTTAATCCCATCATTTTATAGATAATTTTTTTAAAAATTTTATGTAAATAGTTTTCTTCTATCTTTTTGAAATAGAGATTTGGGTCGTATTTGAAAGTTTTATCTAATTAGATTTCGTAAGTAACACGATTTAGTGTCAAAAAGAAATGAAAACAAAAACAAAAACAATTGAATTCAATCTGATCTAGTACGGCTCACCAAACATAGTCCGAAAGGTTATCCTCAATAGTCAATACTTATGGTGCCTAATGAATGCACAACGTCTAATCAATGCACAACAATGACTTGTCAAACAACTTTAATGACGCGCGGTAATGACGCTGTACCCTGACGTATGTTAAGTTCCATCAGCAACTTCACCATTATTCATCCCTCTTAATTTCCGTTTTCATTTTGATTTTGATTGCGGAAATTCAAGTTTCATGGACGGTGAGTTTTTCTCTAAGTCGTATATTAAATTTATATTATTTTATGATTCCAGTTTATCATTTTATGTCGACCAATTCAATGAATAATTTTTCATGATTCTGATCAAGATTTTGTTTTTTTATCTAACACCCAATAGATCATTTATGAAACAGATAAAAAATCTAAAACTTTAATCATTATTTATGTGGTTCAGATGTTTATTTTCATAATTAAAAAATAACTATTATAATAATAAGAGAAGAAAATTAATTATATAAATTTATAAATTAGTTTGATAGAAATTCACATTAATAAATGAGAATACATAAAACTATAATTGTATTAAAAGACGATATAATAAATCACAATTCCATTAATATGACAAAAGATTGTTGACTTGTTTTGTAAAGGTTTTTAGGTTAGAAAATTTATTGGTGATGATTGACTATGTTCATGAAAATAATTGAAAAGCTGGGTACATCGAGTATTTTGTATCTAGCAGCAGTGGGAATTAAGAGAGGCAGCGTATAACACTAAATGCATTGAATCTTATTTGCAGACAGATGTATTTCGGCAAAAGTTTCATTTTCTTGTAATGACAGTACTTTCCTTGCAATGAATATCTTCTCAAGAAAAATTTGAAAATTCAGTAAAGCTGTCAACAAATACATCACTGATATACAATGTCAATTTTTTTTTTTTTTTTTTTTTTTTTTGGCGCAAAGAAAAATGTTGGCCGGGTAGATGTGGTTTAAGGTCCTAGAACGTATGAGAATTTTCTTGCATGTTGTATCACGAATTAGTGTCCAATAAGAGTGATGGTTAATTAGGTTATGTGTGTAAGGTGAGTATTGTATAAAAAGTGTACTGTTTTTTAATTTATTTACATGATAAATGGAAATCTATTGCAACCATATAATAGTATATATTTATTTTCATAACAGAAAGAGAATTTCTCACATATATTAATAAACATGCATAATGAGAGTCAAACAATATGAAGGAAAGTGCTCTAATTTAGATATATATAAAAACTATCACTAGTAGCATCCCACAAATAATGTAAAGAGTTTTCACTAAATCACTCTGATGTTTCATATAATTTAAATATATTAGATTATCACGAACTGGATACCTACAAATAAAGTATGAAAATCCAAATTTATATAGCTGTAAATTACAAGAACATATATACAAATTTGAGTTCTTACATAAAATTATGTGTAAGATCTCCATCTAATTATTATTGAGATTGAATGATTCTTTTATATATGACAAAAGAATTGAGAGAAAAATGTGTATTATTTCTATTCACTTTCTTGACTGCTACCCTTGCAAGCTTACACACTCCAGTATATATTTCCAGGCCTTAACTAACTCTGTAACTAATCTGTCTACTTGTCCTTCATCTATTGGATACAAGTTCGCTGATTTGGCAAGCATTTATTGGAAGTTAAACTAACATACAACTCAAAGGGTTGGACTGACTATACTGAGTTGCTGCTGGTGATCAAGGGATGGCTTAACAATTATATAATATGGAAGTGGAGAAAATTTCAATGATTATATAGCATTAAATTTAGTGTAATAAAAATGAGTTTTTTCAATACCAAATTTTACTCACAAATTTATATTAGTTCAAGCGTGAACTATTTTTTTTAATTTTTTTATTATTAACTACTTTGTCTAAATAATAATAATAATAATAATAATAATAATAATAAGAATGATCATAACTGTAATAAAAATAATAAACTAAATGAGTATTGGAGGTGTAGACTTTATTGTCTAATACATACACAGCAAGCATTATATGTGATTATTGTTATAGTACTCTTGCATTTTCCATTTATAAATGAATTTCATTCCACAGCAAAAGAAAAACAAAATTTGCATCCATCTTTTTAAAGTCTGGTCGAATTATAGTCAAAATAATAACGGTGATATAGTTCTTTTTATAAAAATTTAAATTGAACATAGGATTTATCAAGAGTAAGAATTATATCAATTAATTGGACGTTTGTTTCTATAATTTAATAAGATATATACTTATTCAAAATGCCTAATGTACTCCACACACGTTGATAATTGTATGACAGGATTTTAAATATTAATCCCACCCTTGAGGTGAGAAAGGTTTAGAAAACTAGATCATAGAGATCTCCTTTGTACAATAAGCTTCTTACAAATTTTTATCAAATTTTAGATAACTTATTTGGAGAAATTTTTTGAAAGATCTATTATATAATAATGTTACTTTATTCATTAGAGTCTAAACGATGTGACTTATTTAAAAATTTAAACAAAATTGATGAATTAAAATTTAATTTATGAATCTTTCTACCTTTCAAGATACCATAATATTTGAACAAATTTAGACAAACTATCATTACTAATATTTCAAATTTGGAAGAGTTTTATGATGAATTTCAATACCAGCTGGGTCTACTAATATCTTAGTCAAACTTTAACATCACTAGATTAACCAGCTTTGAATCATTTCATCAGCATTATATGTAACCAGTCACCACCAGTCATTCATTCCTCTCTCTCTTTCTCTCTCATCTTTTTTTTTTTTCTTTCTTTTATGGTGGAAATAAAGATTAAATTCAAATAAAATTATTTTAAAAAAGATTAAATTAAAAAAAAAAAAAAACAACCCACATCTTATATTTTAAGTTAAAGATGAAATTTAAACCCTTTATCTTTTAAGATCAAAGAAGTGCTCAAACATTCTCTCTCTATTATATGTATACATGAGAATCCACGAAACCTTCTTACCTAACTTACAAGATCCATTACTGAAAGAAACCCTAGAACCTTTGTCACTTGATTAGTGGCTTTTTTCTTTTTTCAGATAAAAATATTATTTTTTATTTTTTTAAAAATAAGGAAGTAAAAAATATGATGATAAACCGGGAGGTACACAACTTCCTAAATTAGAAAGAAAAGTGCAGCTCTTAAATCAAATATTGAATGATAAGAATTAAAAAAACAAAAAAAAAACCGAAAATGTAAAAGAAATTAAATATGTGAAAGATTTCAATACTATAATATTGGATTTAAACTAATAATTATATACATACATACATACATATATATATATATTTGGAAGAGATTTGAATTGGGGATCTCAATGGTGGTGTGTCGAGTGGGTTAGATTAGGTTTTGGTGGAGAGGTGTGTGAAGAGGAAGAAATGATCAGATGAATGGTGGTGATGAAGTTGAATTGAAAGAAATGAGATCGATGGTGGTGATGCAGTTGGGTCAGTGAGATGGATGTTGGTGATGAAGTTGGGTTTGGTGGTTGATGGTGGTGATGAAGTTGGGTAGGTGAGAATGAGTTGGATGTTGGTGATGAAATTGGGGTTGGTGAGGTTGATGGTGGTGATGAAGTTGGGTAGGTGACATGGAAGTTGGTGATGAAGTTGGGGATTTTCATATCTTATTTCTTTTCTCCGTCTTTTTGCAATTCTTTTGCAAGTTTTTTCTTTTTTTGGAAAATATGATTTTCTATTAATCATGATTAGTACATGCCTCGTGTGTTAATATTCCAATTTATACTCATTTTATTATAGTCTAAACTCTTAAACTCAAGTTTCAGCAAAGTCTGTGAAGTGTTCTAAATTGGCTAAGTAGGGCTCGTTAGATTTTTTTCACTTAAACACTTAATGACACTTAACGTGTCCTATTAGATTATTTTGTTTTATTTTTTAAGTGATAAAATCTTCGCCTTTAACCTACCAAAAAGGTATTAAATTTAAAATAAATGTTTTATTTTCTAATCAATATAATTTCAGTTTTCGGTTTAAAAGAAATATATATATATATATATATGTATAACATTTAACATTCTGTTTTCAATCACTATTCAATATTCCACAAAATTCAGCACAATTTAATCTTAGTCAAAAAATCATATGCAACCTAAAAATCTGTTAGTGAAGTCAATTTACTAGGATTTCAATGAGTGGTTCAGCATTTTTATAATAATAATAACAATAATAATAATAAATCTTAAGCTAAGTAATTAAGACATTTTTTTTTTTTGGGTTTTCAACACAACAATGAAAGGCTTCATTAGCATGCTAGACCTTAGTCGGAGTAATTAAAAACTTATCTTAATCTTAAGAGGTAAAGGGTTCAAATCTCACCCTTGTTATGTGGATAGTTTTTTTTTTAAATTTAAATCCTCTCTCTCCCACTTAAAAAAAAAAAAAAAAAAAGCTTCATTAATTAATAAATTAAGAGAAGTAAATGATTTCATATCTTTTTATTTTATTTCAAAGGAAAGATTTCCTATATCTTGATTATATATTTACATAATAATCTTACTCATATTTGCATAATCTTCTGGTTTTAAGCTAATTATCAACTATTAATAATAAGATTTGATTACTTTACCGATTGGAAAACACTAAATTAGTTTCAATAATCACTGTTATAATTAATCTAATGAATCTAATTGATGAGTAAAATTAAATAATCAGGAAGGTAGTTGAATCCCTAATAATATAATACATATTAAGGAGTTGTCGGTTGCCTTACAATATAAGGAGGAAACGGTAGATAAAGTAGGATAACAAACGCAACTGGCTCGCCTAAAAAATAATAATAATAAAAACAAAAACAAACACAACTGACCAATCACGTAAAACAAGACAGGGTACTGTCATGAAAAGTTGGCTAACCTGATGGATATGCTCTAAATCATTGGATAAATTTCATTTTGATTCTTATATTTTAAAAAACTTTTTTATCTATACCTTGGTCCCTAACGTTTTAAATGCACATCATTTTATCAAAATTTTAACCACTAAAACTAACAAAAAAATACATATTGACTATTTTATTCTTAGTTTAAAATTAACAAATTACCTTTTATAAAAATTAATAAAATAAAAAGCCTTTAAATCTCTGTCATCCATCAAGTTGTGATGGATGGTGGAGATTTAATTTAAAAATTAAAAATTAAATTAAAAAATATTTTTAAATATTTTTAAAAAATATTGAAATCTCTACTGTCCATTACAATTATAAACGGTAGAGATTTTGTGTTAATAAAAAAAAAACAAAAAAGATTAAAAGTTAAAGTTTTTGAAAAAAAAAAAGAAAGAAAATGTTGATAAAAAATGGAAATGTCTTGATTCAAACCTAGATCTTCAATAGTTAAAGATTTAGATTAGATCCAAAGCTTACAACTTTCAGTTAAAAATCTCAAATGAACCCAAAGCTTCAAATCTTCAACCTTTGAAGATTTAAGCTTTCGAACTCATATGGAACCAGAGATCTAGGATTCTACCCTTAGATTGGTGCACATCCAAATCGAACCACATCTAGTTTTATGGAAGTTCAAAAATCTGAGTTCGAAATTCAAACCTATATCTTTAAACATCTGGGTTCAAGCTTCAAACCTAACAAGCAATAAAAATGGAGGTTTGACCTCCATCTTTGCACCATCATGTGAGCCTCCCTAATGAACAGATCTTTGCACCGTTTTATTTTTATTTTTTATTTTTTAATTTCCAATTCCTTTTGTTTTTTATTTTTTAATTTTAATTTTAATTTTTCATTTTTTTCCATGTGACACGTGTACTCATACATGATATAAGTATGAAATGATGAAAATAATCCTACTTGTGTAATGTTTGACTAACATTTGACCAATGATAGTTACTAAATTGATGTATTTTTGGAACATGAGTGACCATGAGAGATATAAACATATTTTCAGTTGAAAAAGAGAAATTTTTAAAAATACAGGGACCGAAGTGAAGTTAAAATGTAATATGCATTTCAGAGTCGTGCGGTTGCCTCGTATAATGTAAGGGGGCAAATAAATACTAGAAAAATCAAGGACAAGGACCACAAACACAACTGACCAATCACGTGACTCAAGACAGAGTATTGTGATGCACAGTTGGCCAACGTGATAGATGTGCGCTAAATCATTTAATTGCTTTGTTGAAGAAGAATTTTATTTTATTTTCTAGTCTATATATCTCTAGCATGACTTCTCACTTCTCTTTATCTCTGTCTAATTAAAGTCAATGTCCATGGAGAAAGCAACAAACTTGCAGCAGGGGGCCTTACTTGAAGTCGAAGATGATCTAAGCGATGAAATAAAAGAACTACTCTTGACCCTTCCTAGAGATGACAGCTATGATGGTGCTCATATCTATCAATATGAAGGCGTTTGGTGTCGTCCTGAATTTCTTGCTGGCATGATACCTTCTCAGAGGCATTTTCAAGCACAAGACAGTGACATAATATTGGCTGTCTTCCCGAAATCAGGTAACACTTGGTTGAAGGCCCTCACATATGCAGTTGTTCATCGTCACAAATGTTCATTTGAACAAAGCCCCATACTCACCACCAATCCTCATCAGCTAGTACCTTTTATCGAGATTGAATATTTTATCAACAAAAATAATATACCTAGTTTTGAACACCTTCCTGCCCCAAGGATTTTAGGAACACATATTCCATATCCATGTCTGCCACGTTCCATAGTAAATTCAAATTGTCGCATTGTGTATATGTGTAGGAACCCTTTGGATCAATTCGTCTCCGGCTGGCATTTCTTGTCAAAAATGGCTCGCGACGAAAAAAGAGAGCCACTTTCATTGGAGGAGGCTTTTGAGAAGGTTTGCCGAGGAATCCAAACCTTTGGCCCTGCTTGGGAACATATTTTGGGTTACTGGAAGGCTAGTTTAAATAATTCTGAAAAGATATTATTCTTGAAATATGAAGATGTAAAGGAAGATACCCCCTTTTACGTGAAAAAATTGGCTACCTTCTTAGGATGTCCTTTTTCGGATGATGAAGAGAACCAAGGGGTGATAGAAGAAGTAGTTAAGTTGTGTAGTTTTGAGAGCATGAAAAATTTGGAGGTGAACAAGATAAAAACCTCCAGCTTCTTTCCTCACAATAGTCATTTTTTCAGGAAAGGGGAGGTGGGAGATTGGACAAATTATTTGTCCGCTTCAATGTCAGAGCGCCTGAATAGTTTAATAAAAGAGAAGTTTTCAGGATCTGGTTTGACCTTCCGAATGTCATAATGTCGAAGTTTTACTGAATTAGTTTGCCAACTTTCATGTTTGTTACATCAATGTAACTTTTTTTTCTTCCTTGCTTTATTGTGAGAATAAGAGTTAATGCATCTTAATGACCTTGAGATAATTTATCTCAATGTAAGCCATCAAGATGTTTTGTGTTGTCTGTTTCTTAATTACTATCCATTTTGATTTTTGATATGAGAAGTTTATTATTAACAGCTTAATGATAAGTAATAATTGATGAAAGTATACAAAATGAGATTGATTAGTGGTAAGTTTCTCCCAATTAAATTCTCAAAGTTCTGAGTTTGAGACATATTTCACTTCTAAAATTTCAAATGTTTTGTAACATTTCAAAAGAAAATGGTGTTTTTTTTTTTTCTTTTAGAGAGAACTTAGGAGAAGTAGGATACATATAAGAAAAGTGTGAGCTAGTAAGATACAGACTTTGACTAAGATGGTTTCATCCACAAAAAATGAGTTGGCCTTGATTGAAGAAGTTTTTCTGTGTTGATAGATTGCCTTGGAAGATATCTAGAAATCCTTTAATGTTTATTCAGCCAACAAATTAATTACTTTCCTCAAAACAGAAAGGTGGCTAGCTTTGTGAAATAAAAGTGAAAAATGTCTATGTTAGATGTGGACCAGAATAGGTCTAGTAGCTAGAATTGGTAAAGAATGGAACTCATGATTTCTAGTTTTTACCAATCTAACTTGTGCTTTTGAACTGTTACGGGTATTTACAATCAAAGTTAACAGGAATAGGTAGCCAACACTGTAGAAGAAGTACCTATAATAAGATAATGACTCCTTTAATTTTCACTTAATTTATTATCTAATGTTCTCTGTATATCTATGACTTGATCAAGTTACAATCACATTTCTTCACGTCATGCCCCTGCCCACGTATTATTAAACAAAATCCTACATGTCCTTGAAGAAAAACACTGCAGGGGTGAAAAGTTGAAAATAACAGGGCATTTTTTCTTAATGTGTTCATGGAGTCAAGAGTGAGCTTCCTTCCTTAATGAGCACGAAGACACTGCCAGCATCACCCCTTGATATCCGAAGCTCCTCATCAAGGTAGGTGGTTAGTAACCATGACTGAGCATTGCTATTTGTGATAGGAAACTTCAATGGCGGTTGGCTAGAAATGGTCTTTGCAACAGATGAAGCTGTGTCTTGGACAGAAGTGACAAAGCCTTTGATGGGTGTGAGGTCTACTTTTTGTCCCAGAAATTCCACATTTTCAGGCAAAACTATTGAGTCTGTTACCTGAGGAGTCCCAATGATTCCTTCTTCGAACTTGATCTACACATATAACAAAAGACAAATTGCCATTTAGAGCTGAATCCAGAACTACAATTAGAGTTGACGAGTGATCAAAAGTTGATGCCAAAAACTTACCTGCACCCGCTTGGGACTTCTAACTTCAAATTTAGCATTGGTGCTAATCGAAGTTGTCGCCAATGGCCCGGAAAACTGGATAGAGTTCTGGACAGTTAAGTTCTCTGAGTCAATTGTCTGTGAAATCTCCTCCACCCTCACCAATGGAAATGTCCCCCTTGACAATAACGGGTACAAACCCGAAAAAGATGTATAGCTACATCGTCATATGATAAATTTAGAGTTAATTATACATCATGACTACATATAAAATGCAAAAAGTGTCCCTCTCAAGGAAAATTACAACCACCTTAGCTTACAAATTGGATCTAAGACCACTAGCCCTTCTCGCTCACCCCCTTTTTATCCTAATTACGAGTTCATTCAAAAACTTTCATCAACTCTTCTTGAGGTTCAAATAGAATTCAATCAAATCCTATTGATTTGACACACCTAAAACCACCCCCCTAACAACAAAACCAATGCCTGTTTCTCAATTTATATGGTATATGGATCCACTTGTAGTTAAACCAAATCACATAGGACATAAATGAAATTTACCCAAAAAAGTATGGAAACTCTAATAACTGAGTGACCTATACATTAGACACCCTTCTACAAGATGTTGTCATTTTAAAAGCAGAGTGACAACTTAAAAATAAATTTCCAACCAACTTAAAAGTGCAGTGTTAGGCTATTATTAGTCATTTGAAAGTAAAAGAGTTTGGTCTTCTTTCAATATCAAGTACATTGTATACAGGGTAAAGTGTTCTATCTTGGACTTGAAGTCTATAATAATGCAACTATGCAAGACATTGTCTTGTCAAATTTACAAACAAACTTAGTGATACATAAATTTTTCACTGTCACAGGGGACCACCACGTAATTTATGTTTTTAGTACTACATGAGACTTTTGAATAATTGATTCATCTATTTATGAATGGAATTGGGGACTCAGCTAACTCACAAGTGCAATGGTCATGATTCATTCCCATCCAGATTTCCTTATCTCGATCTCACAACTACTTCTTCAATCCATCAATAATTTAATATGAAAATCACAATTGATAAAGTCTGACTACAAGAAATTACCACATAAACTTTTGATAAAGCCAATTTCATTCTTTTATATATAAATAAATAAACGTAGCCCTCTATTTGTCCTTTATAAACCAATAATTTTGTTGATATAATTTTCAGTTCCAAGGCCGCAAATTCAGATCTAAGCTAGCTAATCATATAATCCTCAACTTCCATGTTAAGATCAAAAAATAGCGGAACACTTAATACGTTATGAGTGTGTTTGTGTTGGTGTGAATTCCGCGGTTAGTCTAACGCTATTTTTTGATCCTGACATTCCATCAAGTACCAAATAGACAAAACAATAACCAAATTCCCAAATTACGAGTTTGAATCATGTGACGCTCCTAATTTTAGAATTTGTAATAATCTAAAAAATTAATCACATATAATTCATGTTACACTCCTATACCTTAAATATCTATATATGATAGTTGGAAAAACAAAACTCTGATAAAATAATAAACCATGTATAAACATAACATTATAATTTTATATTATAATTTTCAGACAATGTCACCCTACATTTTTTTTAACACTAACATCTTATACATCAGAATATTGTCGGAATCTGTAAAGATCGAACAGTAACAGCATATCCCGGATGACTACTCTCAAAATCGAAAGATAGCTACTCCTACGAGAGAAGATTTACACTCACACCTTATGTTTCAATAACAGTGTATCCCAACTGACTACTCTCACAATCGGGAGATAACTACTCCTATAAGAGACGATTCACATTCACACTTTATGTTTCAATAAAACAAGGTTAAAGCATGAACTTTGACCTCTAAAGGGAAGGAGGTCAAAGAGAGTACTCATTAACTCCACCTACTAAGGGGTTGTGTGTTCATGTCACCCTACTTTAACTTTAAAATTTATAATAATTTAATAAAAATAAAAACATTGAAAAGTTCAAATAAACAGAACAAAACCCAATTTTTAGTGCCTACAAAATTTTATTAATTTCCCAGTTTAAAAAAAAAAAATTAATTTTCCCACATTTTCTCACCAAAAAAACAGAAACAAAAGAAAAAATTAAAATTTAAAAATAAATACTTACGCAAGAATCCATTTGCCATTAAGCAGAGTTAAAGCCTGAGTGGGTGCCGGATTCGGATTCTTGGCTTCAAGCTGCGTGATAAGCTCGACAATCTCAGCTCTCGTCTCGCTGGTCGCGCTCAGTCCACGATCGGTCCCATAAAACGAGTCCACCAGCGCCTTCTTCAAGCTATCGATCTCCGTCACCTCTTTCGGCTGCTCCTCCCCCGCCGCCGCCACGGCTACCGCTCCACCTTCCTCTTCCTCCTTCTTCTCCGGGCCCCACTCGTCATCGTCAGAGACCCGAGAAACGAAAACGGGCTTGACTCGGCCAAATTCCTGCACCGAACGATATGGTTTCAAGGTGATTCTCTGGCCGAAATTTATCGAATTCAGAGGAAGAATCGATGGTTTTTGGTGGTTTGGTGGGGCTGGTGATGCAGCTCCACATGGGAATTGATTAACTTGAAAGATTGAAGCCATTGGCTTTTTCGATTTTCTTCAGATAAAGCTTAAACGAACAACCAGACCTGTGAAAAACAGAGGAGGCTATGGAGGTTTTTTAATATTGAAATTTTTTACAAACCAGACCAGTCAAATGACATGACATCAAAAGTTGTCCCAATTGTTAACCAAAAATGTATAAAGTTGATGAGAAGACTATTTTACCCTTAAATCTTATATTTGGTTTCCTTGATTGAGAGGGTGATATTGTCTTTTCGGAGTTGAGATTGAATGACAAGGTGTGGTCATGTTGCGTGGGCCATGAAGAGGTTCAATGGGTATTTGACACGTGGGTGACTGGTACTTGAGGTCTAGGAGAGAAGGGTATGAAAATAGCTAAACATGGTCTTGTGAGGCAGGAAACGATTTGGTGTTTTACTTGAAGTTGGCAAGTATGAGGAGATATTAGTGTGTGCTTTGTGACTCCAGAATCTTCTATCTTCTCTTTCTACCAACCATGCTATTGGTGCTAAATGAGTTCACACAGAAAATCTCTATCTTTCGAGTTTGGTGAGTTGCCAACAGCAATCCTACTTACCGTTGCATGTTAAATAAAGGTAAGGTTCGAGCTTTATTAGGATCATAAAATGTGATATATTTTTTTATTAAAATATGGATCGATTCTTCTGTTTCTAAAAGTAATATTTTAAATCGCACACTAAGAAGACTGTATCTTTAGATTCAGATAATTATCGAATCTAGTGTAAATGGTAAAAAAAAATTATATCTCCTCTTTCGTTTTTTTCCGCTTTATCGTTTTCCAAATTTAAATAGTGTATTCGATGAATTCATTGGAATTTAAAACATTTCAAAAATTTGAATGTATTCAATTTATATTTACATATAATCCATCAAAATTTATATATATTTAATTCAAATTTATATTAAATCTAATAAAATCAAAGTGTATTAAAAAAGTTATTGACTTTACATATTTTATTTAAATGATGAATTTTGAATAAAATTTATATAATTTTTATGAAGAAAAAAAGTTTATAAAAAATTTTACAATTTTTCTAAAAAAAAAAATCATTGAATTTATTAAAAATTTATAACAAAATTAATATGAAGTTTTTAAGATCTGTTAATTCGACAAAAATCTATCATTAATAAAAAAATCCATCAAACTAGAATAAATTTTAGATTGAATATGTCTCCTTTAATTTTGTCAAGACTTTTATATCAAACACTATAAATACAATTTGTAGAGTTATTCTCAGAATAAAGGTGATCCTATACTTATATTAGGGCCAACACAAAGTTCAAGATTTAATTATGTAACAGCTATTTAAATCAAACACCATAAATATAATTAAATAATTATTCTCTCAATAGAAGAAATTTTTTTTTCTACACTCTACTTTATAGTTAGAAATTGGAATCATTTGGTCATCAATGTAAGGTAGGAGATATTTAAACAACTCACTAAAGTTAATGTGTATTATATTTCTTCTTCTGTTTGCTCAGTTATACCATAGTCAGGACTTCAATGACAAAGTTGAATAGAATATCTCTCTTCTTTTGTTATTTTAAATATTTTTTCTTGAAATGAGATGGTTGCAACTTCACGTTTTATTAAATTCGTGGGATTATAGACTAAATCGCACGAAAGTCTTGTATTTGGGTCACGAGGTTTGAGCCTCTTGAGACTTGGAGATGATATTATATAGATAAACGGAAGATATTAAAATTTAATAGATCACAAAGACATTTCCAATTAAATTAGCATACCTAGTTTTCGTATTTTAATTTACTTCCTTAATATCATGCTAATAATCATGCATGCATATATTCTTTTCCCTTCAAGAATATCTGTATTAATAATATATTTTTTTTTTGCGTGTCATTCACATAATTGACCTACAATAATCGAGTGTGTCTTGTAAAAGACTACAAAAGTTAACAATCTCACCATGGTTGGGCTTTTGGGCACACAAGCGAAGCTAAAAAAAGAAAGAGACATGGTGGGCCTCAAACGTGGTCCAAAAACCGACAAATGGATCGGACACTTACGCTCTTGATTCAGGCCCATACAACATAAAAATGTTTCTTCAAGTCTTCTTATTCAATTCATATCTCAATTATTCTTCTTCTTGTTCTTCTTAAAAAAAAAAAAAAAAAGAGATATATCCTTTATTTAAATCACAATAAATAAATGTTAGCATGTTTTCAGATAAGCTTTTTGAAGTGAGAATGAATCGAAACTTATAAAAAGATGAAGCAACATAGACAAAACAAACTTAAAAAAATAATATATCAAATAAGAGTTGGACCAAATATGTGGCACAAATTTATTTCCAAAGATTGTCCGTTAATCAGTCTAAAATTATGCATGTTTTGTCTTTATGGGTTCTTGGGGTTGAAATCTTTTTTGGGACAAATAATAATAACAAGTCATACATCTTAACAAGGAAGAATAAGAACAAAAACACATAAATTTTTAGTTAAGTTTGTTGCATATACACAGATTTTTTTTAATCCTACTTTACAAATGAAGATACAATATTTAGTATCTAATTTAAATAATTTAGGTTATGTTTATAGTGTCTAATCGAAATAGGTTGGATAAAATTTTGAATGATACCTGCCCCTGAAAGAGAAGAACAAAAACAAGAAAAGAAAGAGACAATGGTAAGGATCAGAACAGTTATGATCACAAACTTACAAGGACACCAAACTTGATATCATCCCAGTATATTTATATCGAATGATTGTGAGTTTTGGAATTGATTGGACTTTACAGATCCAATGATTGATGCGAACCACAAACAAGAATATTGTAAAGAGGATCGCCGTGGAAGATTGACTAAAAAAAGCCAAGAACTTGAATTATAATATTTAACTATAATCAATGAATGATGATTTTGATGATGATACCACAACGACCTAATCTGGGTTTGAATTGAATTTAGCAGAAAAGACTCATTACAAGTGGGTCCATTAAGTGAATTAGTCTTCCTGTTTTTTTATCATCATCTTATTATTATAAACTCATATCATTTTCACACTTCTTTCAAAACAAAAGAATATATATATGTATGTATGTATTATATATATGTGTGTATTATATATATATATGTATGTGTGTGTATATTTAATAAGATGATAAAGTTTGTGAAACCAATTCTCTAATGCAAATGCACGTTTGATTTTAAAATTCCAACCTATGTATACATGATAAGATCATCAAAAGAGTCAACCCATAATATCATCAAAATACATGGTAATTATTAAATACAATTTAATAATCTCTAATATATAAAGTCTTTTAAAAACTTCTCTGATACATAGATTAAGTTGGATGATTCAAACTTCAGTCATCATAGTTATTGAACAATTAAAGTTGGTTTTATATATATATATATATATATTATTTTCACACTTTTAATATTTCCACTTATTTAATCTTGAGAGCATCTTCATAACATCTTCCTAATGCTAAACATCAAATATCCAAAAACAAAATAAAAAGCATGTATTATTTTTTTTTCATGCATCATTTCTTAATTATTTTCTAACATAAACCCAATTGTGAATTCAATTTTTTTTTTTATCCATCTTACAAAATGTTAATAACACATGCAGACCACGTAATTAGAATCATTACCAAAAATTTCAAATATTCAAAAACAATTTATTTAATTTGTAGGTTTACATATGTAGTGTTGGCATGTTTTCGAATCACATATATCCAAACCGAAAATGATAAGCAGCGAATATCAGGTCCACATTATTAATTATTATAAACATATATCTAGAGTTGTATTGTATTATATCCTCCACTCCACCACGATGATGGATTCCACTTGCAGAGGTAGATGACAAGTGCCACTTGGCAACACCTCGGTTGCTGCGCCGGCTTCAATGGCATTTGACCTCATTTTTGGCCGGCGACCATACCATTTACAAACATTACAAAATAAATTCATATGAATACAACCATTATATTAACATTACCAAACTTAACATATCATAATTATAATATAATTACAAAGCAACAAAAACATTAAAAAATATTGAAGTTTGAAACAATAAAACAAACAACTGATTGCTTCTATGTTCTGTTAACTTATTCCGACTCCAAGAAAAAGCAACAACGAGAAACCCTGTAAAGCACCACCCCACATACATACATATATACATACATTTTCTCTTCTTCTTCTCCTTCTATTTTGTCCTATTTAAACTTTCAATGAAAATTAGGATCACCGCATCTGGCCATTAACACTGCCTTCTCACTATTATTTATTATACTTAAATTCTTTGGATTCCATTGTTTGTTGCTGTTTTTGTATTGTCTTTTTCACTTGTGTGAATTTAAGCAATTAGAGAGGTGGTGTGGTCTGGTGGTGGTGGTGGTGGTGTGGTTTTAATTTCGATTCTTGAAGGAACTCACGTGACTTCCATGGACTCATTGAAACCAAACCCTTCATTCATCAACATTCTGATCTAATACAAAAACGGTATGTTGTTTTGAATCAATAATATTATTCTCATTTCATGTATCAATAACATATATGTTCTATATTTGTGTGTTCAAGTGTTCAAGTGTTGAATAGTTGTGAAAATGAGTCATCTCTTTGAGATATTGCAGGAGCCGTTGACTATAGAAAGAGGGACGAGGACAATCCTGGCTTTGCTTAGAGAGAAAATGGACGGTGTTGATCATCATCATCATGGAAGACTTACTAGAAGAAGATCAAGAACTTTAAAGGAACGGCTAGGATGGAGAGGGATGGGCTGTTGTGGTGGGGCCACCTGGGGTTTCAGACCAACAACCACCACCACTACTATCATCAACGGTAGTGACAGCGAAGACGATCAACAACACCACCAATACCACCACCAACTACAACTACTACAAGAAGACCAACAAGAACCCACCAACCAAGAGACTATAAACGGAACGGATCCAGCTTGTTCCAGTCCAGCTCCTGTGAATTCAAGTGGTAGTCATAGTATGAACCTCGCGGCGGCTCTGGCGGCGGAGAGACATTTCCGGGCTGTGGAGGGGACCAACTTGGTGGACGTTAACAATAGTAATAGTAATAGTAATACTAGCAGCGGTGGTGGTGCTGCTGCTGGTGGTAATGTACGGCCTACAATAACTGCACCGGGGACGCCGTTAAGGGTGTCATTGATGAGGCTGTTGGCGGAGACAGACGGCGGAGATGGGGAGGAGGAGAGGGCGGCGGTGGGGGTGGGAGGAGGAGGAGGAGGGAACGATACGGTGTGTTGCGTGTGCATGGTAAGGAAAAAGGGTGCAGCGTTTATACCATGTGGACACACTTTTTGTAGGGTGTGTTCGAGGGAAGTGTGGTTGAATCGAGGCTCTTGTCCCCTCTGCAACCGCTCAATCCTCGAAGTTCTCGATATCTTTTAATGATCGTCGATCACCACTTGATGATGATCATGATCATGATATGGTGATGGGGATGGTGCCTCGAGATTAATGAGGGACTTGTTTTGATTGGTTGGTTTGGTGGTGATAGATTGGAGAAGGGTAGATCAAGATGAGATGCAATCATGCAAACAAATTAATGTTTATTGTGTTTTATTGAATTTAATGATTTCCTTCTACTTCTTCTTAATTTTGTTTTATCATGTTTTCAGTTTTGATCTACTGATTGATTATTAAAAGAAAACCTTTGCTTAGATGTATGTTTACTTGGCTCTTTTAATGAAAAATATATTGGGTTACTTTGGTGTGAAAAAGAGGCAGACAACTCCAAATTCAATGAAAAAAATGTGCTTTTGATAAAGATTCATGTTATTAAGTATAATCATCTTTGACCATGTGATTTTATTATAACTAGACTACATTCTTGACCCTGAAGCTCCAAGAATCGATGCAAATTTATAAACTCTTTAATAAAAAAATCACTAGAGGGGCATATAATAAAAGTATATGTTCAAATGGGGATTGGGTTATTAATTTTTTTTTTAAAAAAAATGGAAAGAAAGATCAAGGTTTAGCTGTAATTCTTTGTTTCGTCATTCGTGATAATAAATGTGCATAGATCAATAATGGGCTACAGTATGTGCAACGTGAGGCTATAGGCCCAAGGTCTAGCAAGTTAATTGGATTTTGTTTTTCTTGTGGTGGATCCCAAAAAGACCATCTAATACCGGCTGTCTGTTCGACCAACCTTGTTGAGGTCCAAAGTTCTGCCACAAATGTAACTTTAAGGGATTTGTTTATGCCCGTAATCCATGTAGCTATTAAATAGGTACACAAGAGATTACAATGTATATAAATATTTTTTTGAAATAGATTACAATGTTTTTTTAGTAAGAAATTTTTTCAAAAACTTTTGATTACTGTACTGATGATGATACGCCTTTGTTTACTGTTGGGCCGTCTGTTAGTTCGTCTTGGATTCCTTATGTCTCAGGTCTGAGGATGAATATTGATGTTGCTATTCGTGTTGGTGAAAAGCATGTTGGATTCGGGGGTGTTCTGCGCAACTTGTCTGGCTCTGTTCTTCTTTGTTGGGTGATCAGACTGGTTGGAAATTTCCCTGCTGCTTTGGGAGAGTTGCTGGTAATAAGAGAAGAGTTGTGGATTGCTTGTGAAGCTAGTTTCTTGGCGTCACAAATTGAATCGGATACTCTGAATGTCATCCGGGCTATTCTAGAATGTAATTCTTTGTCTTTTGATTTTTTGATTGTTGATGATATTAGGAGTTGTTAATGTTTACTAGGAATGGTTCTTGTATCATGTGTCCCACTCTGGAAGCATGGTGGCTCACTCTTTGGCATCTTCAATTGTTACTTTTCATGTTGATCAAATTTGGATTGATCATTGCTCCTTATTTATTTCCAAGGATGTAATAGTGGATCTTTTGGAATAAAAGTTCTATTTTCTTCCCTTAAAAAAAAAAAAAAAAAAAAAGTTAAAATCCAATAGAATGGTGAAGTGTTAAGGATAAATGTTAACATGATGCAAATCTTTTTATAAGAGCAATTTAAGTTTGAGTGATGTATGAGACAGAAAAAAATCTATCAATCTTGCTCATTCATTTTTTGAAATGTTGATATATCATTAAATTATCAAAAAATTAACAAAAAGAGAAAGGATGATAGAAAATTCTTACTCAATAAACTCTCATATGTATGTGCACACATAAGTCTTAACAAGGTAATTCAACATTTCCTTTTTACATTGAGTGGCGATATTTCCGACCCTCAAAAATTGTTTGTAGACCCCAAATTAACATTTTTTAAAGTATAAAATATTACCCTTAAGTAAAATTACTAAAATAATAAATAGTTTATAAGTACACCCACCAATTATTAATTAAAATATTATTTATATATTAAACCCTTTTTACTCTTTCAGTTCTTAATTTTTCTCTTTGTTACTCTTTTAAACCCTAACTTTTGTCTATAGAAAATTGAAAAATCTCCAATTATTATATAATCCTAATTTAATCATAAAACAATATTATCAAATATTCAGTCACCACATCAACATATTTTATTCTCTTGTCAAATTTTCTTACAAAACAAACAAAAAGGTCACCTCTTTCTTCAAATTTCTTCTTCATATCAGCAAATAGGTAAAAGAGTATACTTTAAATCTTTCAAAAACTACAGATTTAAATTGATATTAACAATCTATTATAAAAAAAAAAAATGTCACTTAGGGTTTTATAAAATTAGCTGGTAGTTATTCATGCAAGTCTTATGATATAAATGAAAAATTAAGATTTGAGAGAGGAAAAATGGTTTATGACTTTAATTATAAAATTAAAAAAGGTTCATCATCAAACTCTCACTTTAATCATCTTCAGTCATTCATGCAATCCTAATTTAATTAAAAATTAACTGATAATCATTCATACAAGTCTTATGATATAAATAAAAAATTAGGATTTGAGAGAGTAAAATAATAAAATAGATATTATTTTATACATAAATTTTCAATTAAAAAAAATTAAGGGGTTGACTGAATTTGTATTACATTATTTGCTTAGTATAGGTTCTTTCATGGACAATGAAAGCTGTTAAAAAAAAATTAAATGGTCAAATAGAAATTCCCAACAAGTAACAAGTGACAATAAAATAATTTATGTTGGATCTACTTTTAACACATATTATAGTTTGTTTGTGGTTGACTTAAATGTTGTATTTATAAAAATATATACAATACATTAAATGCAAAGGGTAATCTTGGTATTAAATGGGGGTTAAAAACAAATTAGAAAAATTTTAAAATTTTTATTAGGTGTGCAAACAAAAGGGGTGTACATACCATTTTTGAGAGTTCAAACATCACCACTCTTTTACATTTGTGATTATGGGTGGGCATCTCCAACCCAATCCGACAGACCCAAGCTAAACCAACTATTTTTTATTGAGTTGGGTTGGGTTAGGTTAGATTAGATCTTAAAAAAATTGGGTTGGGTGGGTTGGATTAGATCTTAAAAAAAATTGGGTTGGGTTGGGTTGTGTCGGGTTAGGTTAGGGATGAAAATTAAATTGAATTGAATTGTGTTAAAAAATTTTCAACTTAACTTAACTAGTCAAACATCCTTCCCTAATTTTAAATTCAAGATTTTCTTCTCTTTCTAGAAGAACACTTACTAGGGATGAGGATCAACAACAATCTTTATGATGGATTAAATCTTTTATTTATAATCATTGAATCTTAATTTATATTCGTTTTATTTGTAATTAAATTGTTAAAACTATAAAGACTATACTTTTTGTGTTTTTGTGGTGGATTAAATCCAACCCGATCAACCTAACTTAACCCAATCCGATTATTATTAGGTTGAGTTGGGTCGAGTTGAAGAATATATTGGGTTGGGTTGGTTTGAAAAATTTTCAACCTAACCCACCTTGAGTTGAGAGATTTCCAACCCAACTCAACCCAATTCAACTCGAACCCAAAGACACCTACCCTTGTTTGGATAGAGATTTGAGTCTCACATTTACCAACTACATCGCAAAGCATGGGAAAACTCCTTCCCTATAATGAGAATTGTATTTTAGACTATACTTGTAGCAATTGATCTTGTTATGTTATGATAGATTCTTGACATAATTGGTGTTTGTTATAAAAAACTAAAAATAAGAACTTTCATATGTACATTTAGAGATGATCACTAGAATTTATTGGTTAAAAGTTGTTGAATATTAGGAGCCTTTTTTAGTTGTGACTCGTTGGAGGTATTATTATTGAACTTAAAATTCAAGGCGTCATCAAATATGAAAACCCAAAAAAAAATATATATATATATTATATATATATACCCATTACAAATACTTTCTACAATAAATTTACCTAAACCTATAAATATTTTGGTTTATAAACAATAATTCAGTTGTTAATTTTAACATGATCTCCATATACATTCTCTGAAATATTGATGCTTTAAAGTCAATGAGTCATCAAAAAGCATACGTACATTGCAAAATTGTAATTACTTGTCACGTATAGGATCGCTAAAAGAATAAGATTGATAGCATTGTAAATCTTCATTGACACAACTTTTTCCTGAATTAATATGAACTCAATTCTTTTCAAAAATAATAATAATAATAATAATATAAACTCAATTAATCTCACAATCGAGCAAAAAGAAGGCATGTATGTTTAAAAATTGTAATAAAAACTTCATTATATCAAGTGGTCTAATTTCATGTTCATAAATAATTAATCAAAATTGCTTTAGAGCTAGTTCAAGATCAGTTGAGTTTAGCACATATACCACTTGGCATATGAAAAAATATAAAGAAATGCCGACTGTGGAAGGAATTGCATTGCATATGGCACATGAAAAGGAAAGAACTGAAAAAGGGAAGTCAAAAAAGAACCCAGTCTCTTTCAATGTCAAAGGATCTGTAATGTAAACTATGTAATTGCATGCCACGAACGTGTATGTAATGGGTATATATATGGGCCAGGCGGCCAGCTGCCCCTTTGAAGTCGGCAGTATTGATGATATTATTGTGAAGAATGTAAGATAATTAGAGATTCTCTAACGTCGATGTTGAAATTTTACTATGCTTTCGAACCTGAATTTTTAATGTATATATAGAATGAGTTCTTAAAATATATAGAACGAATCTTTTTCGTGATAGCCATTAGATACAAGTATAGTTTTGATATTTAGATGGAGACTGTTTATATACAGAAAATGAGATTATTGTAAGATAGAGAAGAACTAGAACACCTTGCAAAAGATTCTAGCAAAGCCAAATCCAATAGTTTGAACAAAAAGAAAGGACATTGTGGTTCTGGTAGTGGTCTAGTGGTAAGACCACTGCCACCCTCTACTTTCTGAGGTAGTAGATTCTACATTCATCCCTCATAAATTTATGAACTTCTACCTACCGTGCCGCGCCGCTTCCACCCCCCTCTCCCCCTCCTCTTATGGTGGGTTGCTCCCTCCCGCTTCTTGGGAGTCGTTCCTCCGGCCACGTCGCTAGAGTGGATGACTTACACTCTTTCTTTAAAATTATATATCAAAATAATAATAATAATAATAATAATAATAATAATAATAAGAGCATTAGATTGAGATAACAAGATATTCTTTAAAGTTTAAATCAGAATTTGAACAATAATCCAAATTTGAAAATTTAATTCTCAACATTGACTAATCCTTATTTTTTATATAATTTTTATCAGAAAATTTAATTAAATTAATGTGAAGTAAACTCCAAAACCTTGATATAATTGCATAGGAATATTTGATTCCAAAATCTTTAATATATGTATAAAACAAAAACAAAAAAAAAAAAACCTTCATCACTAACTTAGTAGGTATCAGCACAAAAGAAGTCTATCAATATGGTTATCCAATGTTTTGATATTCATAAATTGTATATAGCTATAGTGTTGAACTATTTAGACATCCATAACAAAAAATGGTCCGCGGAATAATTATAAACGGAGGAGAGAAGCTCTCTCTCTCCCTCATATATAGATAACAAAAACTGGTATATCTAATAATTATATGACAAAAAGAGTGAAATTCAATTTCCACGGATGAAAATCAATTGGTCCTAAAAATAAATTTTAGGACAATCTTGATTAGAGAAAAATCCTATATATATATATATATATACATGAGATCACACCACTAACCTAATAGACCAAGAAAGAGAAAATGGTTATCTAATGTCATAATATTTATCGAATTTAGCTGTAGTGTTGAACTATAGAGACGTCCGCATAAAAAAATGGATTTATCGAATTTAGCTATAGTGTTGAACTATAAAGACGCCTGCATCAGACAATGGCTTCTATGGGATAATTATAAGTTTATAACAAAAGAGAATTGAAAAACTTTCTGGGGTAAGATTGAAGTAGAAGTTTTCTTCGTATGTTCAAGGTATGATCTCTTTAAGGCAAAAGAAGCCTCTTTTGTACGTCTTCCTCGTTCCTTCATCAGGTAGTGGTGGCTAGGGGAGGGTGATCAGATGAGTTTTTCAATTTGCATCAAATCAACTTTTGAAAGAAAGTTGAAAGCCCTCTCTGTCTCTTTTCTTCTCTATAATTTTGTTCCAAGAATCTTTTCTCTTTGTGGCCTCACCATTCACCAAACCGACACATAAACGTGTACTCCTCTCACCTCATGCACTCTCTTTTTCTCTGATGTTTGATCATTGTCTTGCAAGTAGTACTTCTTTCAATTTATCCTATAAAACAAAAAGAAAAAAACAAAAGTGAGTTGTTATAGTGAAGATCTTTGTTAAATTAATGCAAGAAATTTGTAACAAATTTTAAATTTTAGAAGATTAATATCCGTTTGCATATTAATTAGTCACTCTCTAATGTGGACGGTACATATAAAGTGTAATTCTTAAAGAATTGGTTTAGCTCTCATGTTTCAACAATTAAATAAATATATATTGAATTGAGCTTGAGTTTGGATTTCAAAATATGCTATCCATTCTATTAATAATATATTGTTTTTAGATTGATAACTCATTCTTAATTAGTGTGGACAATCCTCATCTTTAATGGAAATTCTAGTGAAGAATAGATTTGTGTTTCATGTTATATATTTTGTATGTCGAATTGCGATTGAATTTGGAACTAATGAATTCCAATATGAACATTTTTATTCATGTCAAATCTCATATAAAGGTCAATGTCATTGTCTTAGAGATTCTTTTAATCTGCAAATCTAACTTTTGGTGCTTGTAACTTATTTATCATACAAAAATCACGTTGTGATGGTTAATTGCATCACGTACATAGCATAATTTGGAAAATCAAGGGCGGGGTGCTAACTATAAAGCCAGATTGTGTTTAAAGACAAGAAAATGACATTCCTTAAATCATGTCAATTCAAGATATCCTTGATTTGTTTGGCATGTTTATCATCAATTAAGATTAATTAACTAGTGTGCTGTTAGCCCGTTACGCGATCAAAAACTAGTGTGCTGTTACAAAATAACTTACTAGTAAAAATTATTTATTTTGTAGACTACTTTTTTATATTACATGAATATAAAAATACCTATCGATAAACATTAAAGTCATATCACCAAAATTTTGATCACCGATCAAATCACAAGAAGTCAATTTTAAAACTTTTGCTTTTTTTTTTTTTCTTTAAACAAATCAAGTTTTCAGTAAAAAGTACAAACAAAAAACATACTTTTTAAGTAAATAAATAAGTAAAACATCTTAATCAACCACCAAAGTCAACCATAATTCAATAAAATGGCCCTACAAATCTTTTACAATATAATTTTCTTCAACTAATCTGCAGTTACAACTTACAATCTTCAAATCCACTAACACGCACTTCAATGGACCCTACTTTGATTAATCCACTCTACCAATATTAGATTATAACAGCCATTTATCATTGGCCAATCACATCTTTGAAATAGAGATAATATAATAATGTTTATCACTAAATGTTGATGTAAAAGAAATGTTGATGTAAAAGAATGGCTTTTGCATCAACAAGTAAAAAGAGGTCTCTAATATTTAGCTAATACTAGAAGACTATCCTCAATGACATTAAAGACATTAGGATTAGGGGACATAAAGTGGTGCCTTAAGGTCTTTCTACTCATCTTCGCTGGATAGTTACTGAACTAGAGTGACTTTAGAAGCAAGTTAGGTCTTTTTTTCCTCTGGCCCGTAGTAGGGAATGAGGTAAATCCATGAGGTCAACACTTGAAAATGATTCCAAGGTCTGCAAACACCTGCAAGATAGAGAAAACCGTCAAAGGCTTATCAGTGAGTTTGCTTGTAAGGACCCTCTAACTCTTAAGTCAAATAGGATGGATGAAGATAAACTCTTAGGAAAAGTAAATATGACATAAGTATATGAGAATAGTGGAGATTGAGACATACTTTCCTTTACCACTTAACGGAGATTCTAGCAAGAGATTGACTTATAGTTTCATTGCTTCCCTTCAATCAGAAATGACACAAGGGCTTGACTTAGGTGATATGAACTTTTTAGTAACCCGAAAAGTAGATTTGATGTACCTAGATTTCTCGAGGCGTGATGAGACTTCTTTGGTAAGCGCAGGCTTATGTAATTTCTCTAACCCTTGGCCATTCATATGGATTGATGTCATGGAGATATCTCTTGTAGATAAAAGGGAGTTGAAATTTCTTGAATTCAGAGAAAATGAGCTTTTCGGGTTTTATAAGGTCTTTAGGTTGGATGTTTCTTGCCCTTTGTGATGGAACAATTCAATGCCTTTATATATAACCTCTTGGTTTAGTTTTGGTGCTTTCACGTCTCTCTTTCTTGCTAGTCAAGGTTTCCTTTGATCTTGTCATTTTCTTCTTTAGCATATTTGGTTTCTTCATGTTCTCCTTAGACCTATTCTTTTCTTGCTTACTCATCATTTTTTGCACCTCTTCTGTCCATTCGGACACAAGGTCATGTGACTGATCCTGGTTCATGGTCTTTTCCTTTTTTCTTTGTAACCTGGTGCTTAACATCTGCTTCTTGGTGCTTGACATCTGCCTCCTTGGTGCGTGACACTCCTAGGTGTCTATCTTGTTTGGGCCTGCTATCGCAACTAAAGTCCTTTCCACTCTAACGGTGCAAAGAGGTTGTTAGATGATGTAAGGGCTTATGTTTGCATTTCAAAGTGGAGTCTCCCCACATTTAACACCCCACAACCAACACAGCCGCACCCCCCCCCCATTTGTCAAGGGGTATTTCAGACCTTTCTCTCATTTTCACTCAAAATGATTGGGCTGCTGGTTATGACTCATGTAGGGTTTTCCCTTTAGGGTTCTCTTATGGACTCCTTTGGACTTTTCTTATAGGCCAGGCCTCTGGGGCTTGTCTTGTCCCTTGGGTTTCCCCTTTAGGCTTCTCTTATGAGCCGACCTTGGGATTGTCTTTCCCTTACGCCTCTCCCCTAGGTTAACTTTATAAAGCAATGAGATTTATGGTATGGGTTCAATTTAATTTTATGGAACTAATGTCCTCCCCAAACATTAAAGTTTGTTGTTAAATTTATAATTTCATAAAAAGATTTACGAAGTTTGAATACAAATTTTTATGCATGTAATTCTAATCAATCCGTATTATTGCTAATTTATAAAATTGGGAATTACAATGTTGGTGTTATTCTTACATAAGTTCCCTTAATTACGAAATCCATAAATTTAAAGACTTGTTTAAGGACCAACATATTATCACTCAGCTTGTATTAAGGATCTATGATAAGATAATCTTCTAATTTAATCTTTGTTTTGTTCTAGATTGAGACCACTGACTATGGCATTTATGAAGTTAAATATTAAAGTGATATCAATTCACGTAAGCTATAGACTTGAATAGTATATCCTTATATATGGAATTATATGTCATGCTCTCTAATTAATGTTAATTTATGATGTTGAATGGTATTGTGATACTGTTCATGAAATTTGTATTGTTTGGCATAATGTTGATTACTGAATCAATAAATTAATACACGAGTTGAGGATCCACCTATGATTCATCTTACGTCAAAAGACTCAAAACCAAAGAACTCTGTAGCTTCAACATCTTTGTCTTATTATAAATTGAGATCATTGTTGATTATAGTTTGTCATCTTCGCGCCTGTACCCACAAATATATACTATTCATTCAGAAATAATAATAATGGCATGCTAAGCGCATGTTTCATGTTTCAACCAATTTATGGATTGCTTTATTAGAGAACTAATATTTTATTTTCCCTTTATGGAAACCATTAAAAAAAAAACCATTTTCCCCTCTTTCACTTCAACACTTATTGACGCCAAGAATTGCGGCACATTTTAGGTAGCATTCAAGCTCTAAATTGTAGTTCATCGATGGACACATGTTGCGAAGCAAATAGTAGCACATTTTTGTCAAAAGGAGTAATTAAAATACAATTTTGAAGAAGATTTTGATAGGAAAAACACATTATAAAGTAAAATAGCTTGGAAAACTATATTCAATCAAACCTAGTAAATCAAGTATATTTACATTCAAAACGGCTTTTGATCTTATAAAAAATGTGTCCAAAGCATTTCTTTCTTTTTTATTTTTTTATAGTTAAGATTTATTGAGAATCAATCATTGATAGTACGGTCCAGATAACTACTCTCACAACTAAGAGATGACTACTTTATAGAAGAGACTCACATCTACATATTGTATTTTAGTAGAATAAATATAGGATCCGAATCATTTGACCTCTTAGGGTAAAGAGACGTACTCAAATATTCATTTTAAGAGATGGTATGTGTCCAAAACATTTATCAAAATGTCAAATTATTGAGAATTTGACATTGAAAATATTATAATATGTTGTTTGATTAGAAAGATCGAATTTATATATGTACCCTTGTGTTAGATGATGATGATAATAATAATAATATAATAATAATAATAATATAATTATATATATAGTACATACATTCTATAATATATCAGGGATATTAATATACTTGACAAAAAAAAAAAGAATGATTATATTTTAAAATTATTGATTTTAATTTATTATATCTTTATTATATTTAGTTACAACTAAACATGTCCTATTATAATTAATAAATGTAATTATGGTTGTCGATTATTATAAATGTGATCCGACTTATTTAATTGTAATCAGATATAATAAAAATATAATAAATTACAATCACTCATTTTTTTATAAAGCGTATCGATATCATAAGTATACCTAAGAGGATCTATATATATATAATTTTTGTTGGTCAAATGTGGTATCTTTTGTAATCTGTCATATATATTGAAAATGGAAATAAACCACAAACCATGTCACATCTCACATTCACAAACTCTCACAGATATATATTGCACGTGGCACTGAATATTTCAATTGAATTGGATCTTGCGGTCATAGATGTTTTATGCACTAAAATTTGACTAGGAATTTATGAAAATGAGCATTTTTTTAAAATGAATTTCCCCGTAACAAGAAGACGAGGTTAATTTAGCAATAAGTCTCTCATGCTACTCTAGAGGAAGTGATTTCGAGTTATTCATTCTCACAAAATCCCGATTTAATTGTAATATGTAAATGAAAAAACAAATTTTCTATCTTCCTTATAATATAAAATAATTACAGTATAATTTGAGTACTTTATAATATTTATTGAAGAGTCGATATGATTTTGTAAATGTAGAAGCTTTTTGTTATATAAATTGCGAAGCTATTTTGATAAATTTCAACTTTCTTGCGAGGGTTATAATAAACATGTACTTAACTCATATGCATCATATGGAAATAAAAATTGTTATATTTCTAGATATTTTCCTGAACCATTTTTCATGTTCAAATTAATATTAGGGGTGGTCTTAATCTACGCCCTAAAAGCACGAGTTAACAACTGAAATATCGTAAATAGACTCATAACTTTTCATGAATCATTTTTCATCTATAAATTAATTTTAAGGGTAGTGTTAATCTAAGCCCTAAAAGCACAAGTTAACACCCGAAAAATCGTTAATAGACTCACAAACAACTAATGAACAAATGAACATTTTTCCAATTCTTTTTCTTTAGACAAACCACTGATAACGTAATCTGGATGACTACTTCCATAATTAGGGAGATGACTAACTCTTGCTAAGAGAAAAATTTACACTCACACTTCATATTTTAAAGAACAATGGTGATACTTAAACTTTTGACCTTTTAGGGTCAAAAAAAATATTTAATCCACTCATATTAAGATTACTTCCAGTCTCCCATAATTGGAGAGATGACAACTATTTTAAAGAGAAAATTTAAACTCATATCTTGTATTTTAAAGGTTAATAGTGAGATTTGAATATTTAACATCTTAAAATCGATGAAGGTATTCGACCACTCATATCAAGGGGTGGTATGTAATATCTAGTACACTTAATTTAATTAGTGAGGTTTATTGTAGTTAATTATAAGATATAAGAACGAACTCCATGGACATACATCGTTCAAAAATTTAGTTTATATTTGGGGTAGTCATTATGTTTCTTTTCTTCTTCTTTCATTTTTTTTTTAATGAAAAATAATCCTACAATTGGAGGGGTTGAGATGGTTGCTTTTCTAATAATGCCAACAAGAACCAGTCCCTATGGGGAGAACCATGGACTGAGGACCCCCAAAAAGGAAAGCAGATATATATAGGCACCAAAACGAGAAAGAAACGATTCAACTTTCTTGTTGAATACCATGAATGAGTATTAAAGAACAGGAGCCCACACATGCAAGTGACCAAAACGGAAATTTCAAAGAACCTGGAGCTTAATGTTAATCCATAACCAATCTGTTGACATATCGTATTGTTGATTTCATCGGTGCACATGCAATGCTTTGTCATGAATCATGATAATGAATATATATATATCTAATCTAATCCATCATCAGCACATTTCTTGTCAAATTGTATAGCTTCAAAAATTAGGTGAAAATCCATGTTTGAAATTAGTCTACATGTATCACTTGCGTGTCCCTTGAAAATTAGGAATCTACTCAAATTTATTTATTTATTTATTTTTTTGCAAAAAAACACTTAGCTAATTTGCTATTTTACGTTTAGAGAGAATGTTTATTATTGCTTTATGAAGAAAGGTTTTTATATTTTTTTAATAAATATTGAAAAATATTTTTAGAAAAGTTTTTTTCTAATACTTCTCAATAAAAAAAAATCATATTAGCATGAAGAAGTTTTTGTTTTGTTTTGTTTTTTTCTTATTTTTATAACTTGTAAATATGAATAATTATTATACGTCAATTAAGTAGGTATGGACATTAGTATCGTAACAAAAATTTCTAATATAAAATTATGCTTTAGAGAATAAAAAAGAATTAAATTTTATGTATAAAAATTATATAATGTATTTTAAATAAAGTTTCCACTTTCTATGCATCAATGGGATGGTCCATTTCATTTTTTTTTTTTTTTAATTTTCAATTAAGTGTAGTTACGCCATTTTTTTTTTCTACTAGGATGACCCACACTTGTACTGACCCTATTGAACCATATAATAACTAAATATTCCCCTCCTTCATATTCATCTCCAACTTGTAGTACTTTTTCGTAAAATTGTACTTCATCATATTCTTTTTTAAAGATTAATGCTATATGTATGGGAATTAGAATTTGTTTTCATTTGTTGTTTTCAATCATTTATATATTCTATTACTTAGTAATGTGACATCCACTAATAAAAATAAAAACTGTAGCTAACCATATAGAATCTATGTAACATTGCATGTGACTACGCCCTGAAGTGGGGCTATATATAAATATATGAAGGAGGACCCAATTCTTGTCAACTTTTAGAAGCACATTGATTCTTATTGCCTGAGAATTTTATTTTATTTTTTTTCAAAAAGGAAAAACACTAGGAAATTTAGAAGAAACAGATGTGTTTTGCTTGTTGAGGAATGACCTGAAAACCACCTTCTATTCAAAGGTTCATCGTATGAAAAGAAACTATAAAAACAAACAATTAATCGATGATTTCGTGGTTGGACTTTTATTATTAGAGAGTGAAAAGAAAAATAAATGTTAAATTATATGAATTGTTTCATTCTTTTAATTTCAAAGGTTAAAGAATGGTAAGTTTATGTTTTTAAAGATATATATATATATATTGAAAAACTATATTGTTAAATTTGCAAGTACTTTGTCACAATGTTTTGCACCAGTAAGAAAACAGTTATTATTTTTTTTATCTTAGTTTTGGTCTATTTCTATAATTATGAAGGACATGTTATCAATATTAATGAGACCCTTCAACCACAAGAAGCAATATTACACCTTCTTTATAGTTAAAGTAAAATAATCAAGTATAATGATCCCACATGTGGCTGCCAAGACACTGGCGCCCTCCTAAATATTGAGGATCTTTTTTCCTCCTCATAGCCATAGAATTAAGAAAAATAAATAACAAAATTTTAATTTTGATGAATGCCTTACAATAGTTTTATTCCTTCCCCAAAAACACTTCTCTTATATAAAAGTTAAGATGACAATCACATCAATAACATCATGTACTAAAATTATATATTCCTTCTTCTCAGGCTTTTGAATTTGTTGTAATTCGAATGAAAAAAAAACACCTTTCTCAACCAAATCTTTCTTTTGTCATTATTATTTTTATATCTTAATAGTAATTTTTTTCTTTCTTTTTCACGAAATTTCGCACTCACTAGCTACTAGCTAGGGTTTAGGCAAAAGCCTTCTCGGTGGTGGCGATGCCATCTTTAATTGGTCTCCATAATGAGTAATGACCCACACATTTATCAAGAAGCACTTCTTTTCTTACTTACAATCTTCACACTGATTCACGGTCACCTTTCTTTTTGATTCCTCTAATTCTGTCTTCCCCATGATTTTTTTTTTTCCTTTTCCATGGCGTGCCTTCGCTTTTGAATTTTGTTCCTTATATAAAATTATGATGTTGTTGCCATAATTAAGCCCAAAAAAAAAAAAAAAGAGAGAGAAAGAAAAAGAGTAACATCACTAATTAAAGAAGAGGATATCACATTTGAAGTGTATCAATTGCTTCACGAATTCCATAATTGGTTGTATATCATTTTCTCCCATGAAATAGGGTAATTTTCAAGAATCTCACATTATATTTAACTTCCATATTTATAACTTTGTTTTTGAAAGAAATATGAACTTATACTTAAACTAACTTTTCAATTTAGTATAAACAATGAAACAATTAGACTAACTAAGATCATTATAAAAAAGATTAGTAAATCCAACTTCAGTCACTTCAACTATAAACTATTTGGATTTTATTCCAAATTCTCATTTTTATTCAAAGGAAAACATCCATTACTATTCTTTCGACTTACGCTTTCACTTGGTTTGATCTCTCATGATTAAAAAAAGAAAATTATGAGTATGATTAAAATATTATTCGTGTCGAATCAATCACAAAAAGCAACTTTTAGAACAGTTTAATTAACATAATTAGTATTATTTAGAGTAGCCAATCGATTGCACGCACGGGCGCCTTCTTTTTTTGGGTTCAAAAAAGAGTCGGCTGCCCTATCCTTGTTCATATAGTGAAATTAATTAAAGATATGCCCACTTTTGTTTCAGAGCACTAGATTTACTCTTATTATTAAAAAAAACCCACTTGAAATGTACCCGTATCTAACAATTTAGTTAAAAAAAAAAAATACACCATTGATCATCACATCATATGAAGGCAAACAAGAGGCAGCTTCCTAGCTTAGATTCATCTTATATATATTCTTTATAAAGGGAGAAAAAAGGTCTCCTATATTAAAAATTGAATATTGAATATAAAAGAGATCGAATTCGGATAGTTGAAATGTTAAAATAAAGTTTTACATCGAAGTTTCAGATAGATTCTTAATAAATTCTAATAATTTTTAAGAGATTTGTGACTATTTTCATAAGAGTAATATTAGGATTCTATGAAAGCATTGGAGGGTATTTCATTTAGGTTCCAGATTTGTTTAGATTTTTTATTTCTATTAAAATATTATTTATTTATTTTAGATTTAAATATTACTTCATTAGTTGGATTTATTTTCCTCTGAGGTTTTGAATTTATTTTCTTTTAGTTTTTATTGTTTTAAGTTATTAGATTTATTTTCCTTTTAGATTTCTATTTCTTAAGCAAGACTTGTTTTATAATAAAGTTAGAATTATTTTTCTTTTAGGTTTCTGTATTCTAGTTAGAATTACTTAGCTAAAATAGAAGATTAGTTGAGGGTTGTTATTATCATTTGGTTTTGAAAAATTAATAAAATCTTGTAACTTTGTGAGATAAATAACTTGTTATTTTTTTTCAGCATTTTTGGGATACTGGATTCTTGTTTGGGATTGCTTGAGTTAAGGTTAGATTAATTCTATAATTTAATTCAAAAGAAGCAATTTACCAATTCTACGAGTTAATTGGTTCGTTATCTATTTTTGACTAAGGTTGGATGATTCCCTAATCACTCCTCAAATTAAAAAATGATACAAAATTATTATACCTCAATTATCCATTAATTATAATATTTATATGGTATGAGATTAAACTAAGTCAGTAAAAAAAGCGGATTAAGAGAGAATTCAAAGTTGATCAGACGATGACAAGTCCTCCCGCATTTATTCAGGGCAAAAGTAAATAGGGTCTGCATGGGGATTCAAGTGGGCGGCAGTGGTACTCACTGTAGGGCATCAGTTGTTCACTTGATTAGGTCATAGTACCTTAAGAAAGCAAACAACAAAGAGAAGGAGAAAGAGAGAGAGCGATGAAGTGAACAGCCACCAAGAAGGGTCCTACCATTTTTAAAGAGAGATAAACTCAATAGATCACGCACAGGCCAAAGCCACCAGACAAAGATGGTAGGGGTCCATCAAGGTGTGATCAACATACATGCTCCACGACTCCTGTTCTCATTTTTTCACTTTTCATTTCATTTATTAATATTTATTTTTATTATTTATTTAATTCAATTTTTTTGAAAATATTTAATTCTATACCTTTAATATTGTTTTTATTCTCCCAATTTAAACTTTATTTGTTTTAAAGGATTGGATTAAAATGAGATAATTTTTAATCCAGTCTCTTATTTATTGATTGTATAGGATTGCATTCTTTGATCACATGTAACCAATATATCTCATTTTGATAGAATAAATTTAGTGGGTTAAAATTAGCCCACCTGCTTAGGACTTTTTTTCTTCTTCTTTACTTCTTTACATAATTATATAAAATATTAAAATTATTTTAAAATTATTGTTATATATTACTAAAATATTTAAAAACAATATATTTCAATAATAATTATAAAATAAATATTATAATAAAAAATTAATTATAAATGGTTTGATTTACTTTTCAAAATAATATTAAGTTGTTTTTACTTTTATATTATTAAAATAATATTAAATATAATATTTTTGTCTAATTTCATAATATACCAAACTATTGATAATATTCATTTTAATTGGATCTTATACTATACCAAACATATCATAGCATTAATTTTTTCAATCACGTCCCATCCAGTCTAATGCATTCCCACTATGCCCTCACGCCTATAAATTGCAAGGCTCACAACCCCATTAAACCGCACAGAAGCAAAGAGAGAGCAGTTTTATAGCAAGTGAGACAAGAAAACAACAACAATAACAATGGAGAGTTTCCCTGTTATTAACTTGTCCAGGCTCAACAATGGTGATGATGAGAGAGGATCGACCATGGAGTTGATCAAAGATGCCTGTGAGAACTGGGGCTTCTTTGAGGTATATATATATATGTACTTTGATGTTTTGTTTATATACGTGTATAATACATATGAAGTAATATTTTATAGTCATGAAAAGCTAGCTTCAATGAAGCAACTAATATATAAGATTAAAATCACTTTGTAATGGTTGTTGTTGCAGCTGGTGAATCATGGAATATCTCTAGAGCTGATGGACACTGTGGAGAAGCTGACAAAGGAGCATTACAAGAAGTGTATGGAGCAAAGATTCAAGGAAATGATGGCAGGTAAAGGTCTTGCCGCTGTTCAATCTGAAGTCAGTGATATTGACTGGGAAAGCACTTTCTTCTTGCGCCATCTCCCTGTCTCAAACATCTCTGAGAACCCCGATCTCGAAGAAGATTACAGGTAAGAACACATAGAATTAAGTTCCATCGTGTTTTGTTTTGATACGGAAGTCTGCAGTTTATTTTAATAAGATTATTTTAAAAATAACTTCATCTTGTTAATTTTTTTTCATGTGGCTTCTTGATTGAATGATGACAAACAGGAAAATAATGAAGGAATTTGCTGTGGAGCTGGAGAAGCTAGCAGAGCAGCTTTTGGACTTGCTGTGTGAGAATCTTGGGCTGGAGAAGGGTTACTTGAAAAATGCATTTTATGGGTCAAAAGGACCAACCTTTGGCACCAAAGTCAGTAACTACCCTCCATGCCCTAAACCAGATCTGATCAAGGGACTGAGGGCCCACACTGATGCTGGTGGCATCATTTTACTCTTCCAAGATGACAAGGTCAGTGGTCTTCAGCTCCTCAAAGATGGCAAATGGGTTGACGTTCCTCCCATGAGACACTCCATAGTCATCAACCTTGGGGACCAACTTGAGGTACACAAACACAAAAAAAAAAACAGAAAAAAATCGTTAACCTTTTTATATGATTCTGATTCTTAAATGCATGAAACAGTTGAGATTTTAGTACTAATATACTGATTATTTGTTATAATGATTAGCAGAAAATCCCACTTGATTAATTAATGGTCCTCAAAGTATCAAATCCTTTGCCCATTTTCAATATTTTCAGGTCATAACCAATGGCAAGTACAAGAGTGTGATGCACCGTGTGATTGCTCAGCCAGATGGCACTAGAATGTCAATTGCTTCATTTTACAATCCGGGCAGTGATGCTGTGATCTGTCCAGCACCAGCATTGGTGGCCAACGAGGCTGAGGAAAGCCAAGTTTATCCCAAATTTGTGTTTGAGGACTACATGAAGCTCTATGCTGGGCTCAAGTTTCAAGCCAAAGAGCCCAGGTTTGAGGCCATGAAAGCTATGGAGTCCACTGTCAACCTGGGGCCTATTGCCACCGTTTGAGTCCACCAGTCTCCAGTGAATAAAATGATCCAAATGGGTTGCTGTGTCTGTCTTCTGTTGATACAGTCTAGTCTCCTGATATCAGTTTTACTGTTATAGTTTTAATGGTCTTGGAGGGTTTGGTTAGTGTTGATTCTCTGTTTGTCTAGTGTGGAAACTATATAGTTTAGTATAAATAAGCCGAAAGCTTGGACTAATATTTCATGGAGTAGTCAAATATCTGCTGGTTGGTTGTGGTGTTTGATGGAGTTTCTTGTTGTAGAAAATGACCAAAACAATATCCTTATTTTAATATAAAATTGTGATGTCTTTAAGATACTATATTTGGCTTTTTATCATGTCATGTTCTTCAACAATGATCTTGCCGTTCAATTTGCATGGTGGTTGAACAGTTTTTATATGTTTTAGGATATATATATTCAACACTTTAGACAAATTTCAAGAGATTTTAATGGTCAGCAAAATGTAGAAATTCAGAGAAGATTTTTGATAAAATATTTAATCATCATAGAGAGTAAAGACTACACTACACCTCAAAAGGAGATCAATTGAATTTGCTCATTATTTTATAAGAGACAGGAAGTATATAGATAAGCTTTCCACTTTCATTCCAAAGAATCGGACTCAGGAGGTTCAAGTCCTCCAACCAACTGCCAACTTTTTTTTTTTATTTCTTTTATTTTTATTTTTAATTTTTCATCTAGAAATTTCTCAAACCTATTTAACAAATTAGAGTTCAAGACTAGAACCCAATCTTTGAGAAACCAAGAATTATGGACTTTGACCATGTATGTACCTACGGAGGTTTGAACTTTAGATCTTTTGAAAGCAAATCATAGACCTAATAATTCTTATTACGATTATTAAAATAATTGTAAACATTCAATACTCTTGTCCAATTTTACTGTCCAACCTTATATGGTAGCTAATATGTTATTTCAATAAACTGTCTTTTCAATCTCAAACCCTACATTTAATGACATATTAACTACCATATAAGGTTAGATGAATAAATTAGATAATAGTGTTGAATGTCGACCATTATCCTTCTTACTAACTTCTTTTGGGCAACCAACTAGCATCCTTCCTCTAACTGTGATCCACTAATATGCTTATCTCATTTAGACTTGTTGATATCCACAAGAACCACCCCAACTTCCGCAAAGTGGAACAACAATAAACTCCACTTAACCTGAATTTATGTAACATCACCGACTCTTGCAACACCAATGGTCATTAAAATACATCAAAAAAGTCCTTAGTTAGGAATCAATATCAACTAGTTTTTCTCTCATGGTTTCCCCACCAAGGGACCCAGATTCTGGTATTTCCGATGACATTAAAATAATTGGAAAATGCAGGATCAATGATAGCTGTTGAGCACATAAATGCATAATTGATTTGATTGCATAGCACTCTGGGAAACTTGTTAATATGATTAAAGACAGAACTGGAGAACCATCATCAAATTCACAAAAGAGATCTGAATTCTTTCATGTATAAGAAACCATACTAACATCAACCTGGCCATGCAAAGTGCCTCTGCAACCAGCACCACTGTAGGTTGCAATCAATTTGCCCCGATACATGAAGAAGGCCAGAACCAGTCCACTAGTTATTTAAGACAACACATACATACAAGATGGGAAACTGAAAATAGAAATATGACATAGATGATGGACTGCTGATGAATGTAAACCAAATGCAAGCTAAGGAGTTACGATTTTTTTGTCACCTTGAGAACAACTTAAAAGCAAAGAGGTTTAAAACATGATGCAGATAGTTTTCCTCAACTAGTTGAATAAGTTACTATGCTAACCATAGTTGTAAATTAGTAAATTCACCTTCTCACATATTTCAATGATCACGAAACAGCGATTGCAACAACAAGAATGGCAATTATAAATCACGTTACAGAGGCAGCAGAGCTACAACTCAGAAGCCAAGCATATAAAAAATGTTTATTAAAAGCTCATCGTTGTCACAAACAATCTTTAATAACTTCATTTTTGAAATTAACATGGAGGGCAAGGATTCAAAATCTTTTGAGTACACCACTTTGTAATATTGGCACACAAATTTCCAATTCCGAAAGGGGAATCACCCTGTAGTTGAGGAAAAAAGCACTTCCTTTCCAAGTACATACCAATGATTAACAAGAATGCATGTATATTTCGTTGAATTCACCTTGCATATCATTTCTTTGATGCTTGATTGGCCTCATCGCTCTTACCAGCTTCACCAGTCACATCAGTGCTTCCATTCTGAACTTCCTTCTCCTGTCCTTCTATAGCATCTACATTAGAACAATGATTCTTCAGAACCATCGAAATGTCAGCCTCGGATGCTCCAGCAAGCTTAAAGCGCTCAACAGCAGCGTCAAGATGTTCCTTCCAACCACCCAGCCCAAGTTTGCATTCAACTTGGGATCGCTCAAAAAGCATGTTACCCCAGAAGAGATGTATCTGTGACCTCATCACAGCTGCTTGTTCAGCTGCTTCATCAGCTGAAATCTCACTCTGACCAGCAGTTCCTGAGGTCTCTCCATCAGGACCTTTCTTCCTCCTCTTCAACAATTCCTCTCTCTTGCTTGCATTTGGATCTTTTAGCTCTAGTGCTCTTTGCTCTTCGAGCTTCTCCCACATCTCAGTTGCAGCTTTCATCTTCTCCTCAGCACTGTCAAAAAGTTGAAGTGTTTCTGAAGCATCCCACCCTGAAAGATCCATTTTCTTAGCAAGCGCAAAAGACCAATGAAGTTTAGCCATTTCAAATTGTTGTTGTCCTAGTGCCAGCAAACCCTCATAAAAATCAGGTTTGATCACGAGCGCCTCCTCATACTTCTCCCTAGCCAACGAATATTTTTCCTTCACCCAGTCATAAGCCAATTGAAGCTGTGCAGACACTACCTCCTTTCCAGCAGACTCGTCTAGGGGAATCCGTTTCCTTGCAGCACACATATGAACATTTCCCCAATTGAAGAAAGCCAAAGCAGCCACCTCCTGGAACTTTAAGGCAGCCTTGTCAAAAAGGCCTTGAGCTTCTTCACTGGTCATAGTCTCCTCTAGAGCCTCTGAGCAGAGCTCCATCCCAAGTTCATGCAAGTCAATATGAGCATCTGGGTCAATACCAACATGAGTGCGGAACAGTTGAGCAAACTCAAACAACCAATCATCCATCTCCACTTCCTTGCTTTCTTGATCATCTGTGACTCCAGTTTTCTCTTTGGGAGCTGCTTCTTTTTCCACCTTATCAATCTCACTATCAGCAGTTTCCATTGCAGATTCACCAAGAGAAGAATGAGAACCACTTTCATCTCCCTTAGTTTCCTCACTCTCAAGTGGCTTCTCCTCCTCTTTTTCCAGCAAAGGCGGCTCTTGTTCTGGACTCACCTCAACAACATGCAATCTCAACGTTCCAAATGAATCAGATTTATCTGTTTCCGGCTCTTGTGTCATAAGGCTGTCAACGGAGGACTCAGCCATCCTGAGTTCCCCTGTACATGTTATAGTTACCAAATCTCCATCATTATCCTTATACTTGATCAAAACCGCCTTTGATGAAGGAAAACGCTTGCTCACAATCTCCCTGAGGACCTTGAAACTGCAATTTACTGGCATCTGGCCAAGCCTGATGTCATGATCATAAACAAATTTCAACGGTCTCCATCTTACTGGCACCTCCAAAGCTTGCCCACGAGTAGGCAACGATGCAGACGAGGACAAAGACTGCTCTCTCTGGCTATCCTTACTCAGATTACTGGTAGCTTTGGAAGAACCATTTGACGGTTTCAATACAACCTTGGGCAATTGGGTTTTAGTCTCATGACCATTTTCAGTTGCCACATTCATTTGGGACTTCTCCACCTTATTAGTAGGAGACACCACTGATCCTCCTGGCGAAGCAGCTGCTTTCTTTGGCACCGGACGGGCAGGTAAACAAGGTCCAAGCCCAGCAATTGGAGCCCCACGAACAGCAGAAGCTCCAAGTGCAGCAGGGGATGGGCGACGCTGGAGGTCCTGCTGAGCCTCCTTATGTGGCCCCAATGCAGTCCTCAATCGCCTGGCAATCTCCAAAGCATCCCTATGATTTGCATCAGCTCCTAATAACACCTGAACATCCTGCATCGCCATTTCATACTTCCCTATAGCCTCGAATGCCCTAGCCCTCCTAAGGAGAGCCCGGACAAACCTAGGCTGAACCTGAAGTGCCATACTACACTCAGCAATCACAGTCTCATAATCTATTGGCTTCATCTGCATCAAACAAGCAGCCCTATTGCTATGAAACACCGCCCGGTCAGGGTGTGTTTTGGGAGTGAGCTTAAGAGCATTATCATACTGCTCAAGAGCACCCACATAGTCCTTATTTTGAAACCTCTTGTTGCCCTCCTCTTTCAGCTCATGAGCCCTCTTCAAAAATATTGAAGAGTCCAAATCAAAACCACCATTAGCATTTGCTTTCACATTTGCACTAGAACTATCAACAGATACCTGGTTTGAGTTTGAACCACCCTTCTTTCTCCTACCTCCAGACTTCCCCATATAACAAAAACAACACAAAAACTAAACTCTACCACTCAAAACAACACCAAAGTTGCAACCTTTAAATGCTATTCAACACAAAGTCTTGACCTTTATATCAACAAAAGCAAAAGAGTGAATAGGGTGTACTTACAAATGAAGAATCTTTCCTTTGATAATCCTGATATTGGAGACTGGAGCTGAGGGGCAATACGGGAATTTGGAGAAACGTTTTTAGAGCTCAGTTTCTGGAGAGAAAATGCACGGAAAGAAATGGGGTTTTGGGCAAAATCTCAGCAGTTGAAACCCTAGATGGTTGGGTTATTTATTGATTTATTTATTAATTAGGTGTGTCATGTGAAATTATCTATGATGGACGTCACTTTTAGGGTTGTTTTCAGCCGTTGATCTATTGACTATTTTGGGAAACATCTGATATTCATATTTCATCACAATCACATCAAGCCTGGACCATAAATCGATCAATATTACGATGCATTATTGTGGGCTTATAGCTAACTTTATTGACTAAATTTTATCGCAATCACCTAACAATAGCTGTTGCAACTTAAATTGTTTCTAATCATTTGAATAAAACCCATGAATTAATAGGGATCTTGATAATATTACTACATTGGTAAATTAGTTAGACACGATCTCATACGCCACAGAATTTTCAGTTCTCTGCACCACTATTTTACTTGAATTATTTTTGTTTTGAAATGAAGACAATCCATTGCTAGACAATCATATGACTACGTTCCATTTATTAATAACAATTTCGATAATATTACTATATCGATAACTTAATTAAACTCAATTTTACATAGGACAAATTTTTCACTTCCTTGCATTGTTATTTATATAGTATTTGAATTGTTTTCATTTCAAAATAATCAGTTTAGCACATAAAATATGCAGAGGAATGTAATTCTCTCTCTTTTTTTTTTTTTCCTTTTCAAAAAAAAATTGCTATCATCATCATCATCATAAAAATAATGCCAACCTAATAATTTTTAATTGTTCCTATACAAGTTCTATTACAATTAGATTTGATAACATTTTAAATTATAAATTGGTATTAGTGGTGTTATCTATATAAATAAAGTATGCTTATTTACGATTCAAATAATTAATATACTTCTTATTTTCATATGTAATACGGGTTTCAAACCGTATATATAATATAATATTGATACGGACTCCAACGTACCCTTGACTATTAATGTGGTATCACTTCAACATACAGACCTAAACCTATATAAACAACCTTTTTTAATTAAAAATTGTCTTGTTTAAGTGCATTGGGACCAGGACAATTAGTGGCACATTGACAAAAGAGAAGGCCCAAAAACTTAATAAAAAAGCCCGAAGCCCACAGTTTTAAGGGTAACGGAGTAATTTTACCTGCAAGAGCCTCTAGGGTTCTTCTCCACTACGACCCTATAAATAAAGCCTCATCTCCCTTCTCTCTCATTTGATAGTTTTCGTCATCGAAACAAAGGCTTCACAAACTGTGTTCTTTATATGTATTGATGTGTCTCTGCTCGAAGCGTATCCTGCGCTCTGTTTTTAATGGGTTGTTGATTTTTTCTATGTATGGCAAAGCCTCTGTTCTGTTTGTGTAGTGGGAGACGTTTGGTGTCTCTTCACTCTGGGAAGAACTGCGAGGTAGATAAAGAAATCATCGGCCGGGATATCGTTTCAGTCGTCACTTTCTCTTGATTGACGATTCGATTGTTGCTCGTCCACATTTTCTATTGTCAACTTTTTGTTTTACTTCCACCGTCTGTTTTTAATTTTATTTCTTTTCCTCTTAAAGTTAAAATTTTATGACTTGCCACATCCAATCCGGGTCCATTGTATAATGTAGAGAAATTGTAGATGATCCATCTGCAATAGTAACCCTTGGTTTAATGTGCAAACCGAAGTGACCGAAATGATTACATTTCGTTAAGTCAAATTCGGTTAAGTCACTGGTGAAATATTTCACAAGTGGGGTTCCAAAGAAAACCCCACCTGAATTAATATTTGAACTAATATACTGCAAGCCAATTGATGGTGACATGTTGGAACAAAAGATGGAGAATCCTTAACGTAAAGATTTGGTTAAAGTATCGAGCATCATTTTTTTTTTTCGTTTTAAATTGGGTTTGATCAAATTAAATATGGTATTCATATTAGCCATTTACTTATGATATGGGTATTAAGATCTGAAAAATGTTAAAACACAAATCCAATTAAAGGAAAGGAAGGCACATTAACAGATTAGCTACTATTTGCTACTTTTTTTTTTTTTTTGAAGAAAACTATTTTCTCCTATTTGAACTCTGTACTATCGAAACTCTTTTCTCTGAGGAAAAAGACTGGTCTATGTTAATTTTGTTATCTCATTGAGCATGAAATGACGTTGGCAAATTCTTCAAGCTGGAAACGTCGAACAATTCCATGAATCTCTGATCAGAGACCCTAGCTTTAGCTGCAGCAAACCTCTGGTACTCGTCAAATATGGAAGATAGACACCATTTTTGCAGTTTTCTCAAGCACCCCACAAGGCAACCAGTCCGGTGCTGCATAACATATTTGACACAATAAATTGGTGTGGATTTTAATGGAATGTAGTTCAAGGAGACATGAATGAATATATGAGATGACTTAAGTACCTTGCCGCGTTTACAATGAATTAGGATAGGGTGGTTCCTTACATCTGGAGAAGTTTAGACGGAAAAAGGTACATAAGCAAAGATTGTAAAGCCAGAAAAATATAAGTATTTAATCTGCAGATGAAGTGATCTTGAAGTTTTAAGTGATGACAATACCTATGACTACTTGCAAGGCTTCACGAATTGTTTCCTCTGGTATGTTCACAAACGGCTCCTGTCCATATTAATTATCAACATGCAGAGCAAAATGTCAATTCAGACCAGATTTGTTTCAATAATTCTTAAAATAGCATGCAAGAATAAGCACTTTCTATGGCACAAATTACTTACAGAACAACAAAAACCAAAGTAAAAATGCTATGTTCAATTGCAAGAACATTCGATGTCAGTCACTCACAGCAATATTGTGAAAGCTAACAGACACCATTCAATTTTTATGTGCTCTCATTGCCTACCTCTGCCTATCAGCAGTTAGTAGATTTTCATTTTAACAATTCTTAATGACGCAGCTCTATATCCATAGCACAGAAGCAATTCAAAAGGGAAAAAATAATTAGTTTAAAACTACTTAGTAGATCTCTGGTATACACAGGCTTAAAAGACCCAACACCATTCACAATACAGGTCCAGTTCATCACCTTTTTATGATAATATTCACAAAAGCAAAGGAAATTGCAAATGAGGCGAACATGGAAGCCAAAACAGGTAAAAGAAAGCAACTTCTCGGAACAGAACAAAAAGGGGTTGGTGTTGAAAGTTTGGCAGAAATCAGTGAAAATCATTTGCCCAACAGGCTGGTCTCATTCATTTGACTACTAGAAATCAAACAAAAAATCTTAACAACAGATCACATGGTTTGCTTCAACTTATTCAAACATAGAAAAACAAGAATGAAAACATGCCACCCCAAACATGGTAATCAAGATCACACATTGCAGTTTCTAGACGGTGTAGCAGAATTGAATCGATGACGTCAGTCCAAACCACACAGACCTAAAACCTCAACCACTAAAACTAAAAACTAATTCAGTCTGTCACCAAATAATCAAAGATCAGATGGCCTACTTCTTTCACCTGCAATCAGAGAAGCAGACGATGAACTTTACAAAACACAAAAAATCATACCGAAAACACAAAGCATATCTTCTCAGTGAACATCAAAAACACAAAAGAAAAAACAAAACAAATTTTTTTTCCTTCATGAACAAAAACACATATTAGTTTTCAATAACTTTATCTAAACAATCCACCTTCCACGTACATACATACACGTACAACATCCAATTTATCATTATAAATGTAAGCAATTGAAACTTCGATTTCAATAATCAAGTGATAAATTTTAAAATATCAGAATAGATATCATACTTTGCATCCATCAATCGGGAACTGGAAAAGCTGGATTCCATTAGCCTTCAGGAACTCATTAACTGAATCCGGATACGGGTCCGGACACAAACACCTAACCAAAACAACAACAACAACAACAACAAAATAAAATTATCATAAAATTTTGTATTTTATTTCAAAAAACAAAAAAATTCAATATATATGAGAAGGCGTATAGATGTACTCACAAAACGGAACGGAGCCCTAAAGATTCCAAGAAGCTGAAATTGGGAGAATCGGGAAAGCCGGACCTGAAAACGCCGTGATCGACCATAGCGAAGTTCAACGGCGGCACGAACAGCTCCTCACCGTCTTTTCCATTCTCTTCGGGTCCAATCAGCGGAGATGGAGGCTTGTCGTTCGGAGTCGACTCCATGGACGAGCAAATCTCGGTTCCGCCAAAGCCGTCGACTGTCATTATTGGCTTTCGCGCCAAAATTTTTTGAAAAAAAAAAAAGATTGGAATAAAATTAAAAAAAGAAAAAATTAGGTCTCGATTCGATTTCAGAGAGTCTTTGTTTGAGTGAGTGATGACACGGAGATTCTGGAGGGGGATCTGGTTGCGTTGTTGAATCTTCGAATTCTGGCCTTTTATATGCGGAGAGAAAAAAAGAGAGAGAGAGAGAGAGAGAGAGAGAGAGGATGGTTTGAGAGGAAAATCTGGGAGCGCGTGAAGCGAATGACGCCTTTTATTTCGGGTTTTGATTTTCGATTTTTTAATTTTTTTTTAACATAATATTTGGTTTTGGAGATATAGACGGGAGACGTGGAGAGAAAGGAAGAGGTGGTGCGCTGCTGCGAGGATGGTTCTTCATAAAATCATAATCGAAGGGTGGTGCGAGGAAAGCGAGCATTGTCAAATAGTGTTATTACACGTGCAAAGGCTTTTTGAAAGGAAATTTCTACCCGTGTTGAGGTCAGGAAATTAATAATCGTTCTTGTTTCCCAAAAAAAAAAAAATTCGTTCTAAAAGTCATGCATCTTATTAAAACTTCTTATTTAAATTACTCAAAAATTTTATTTAATATTCAATGTGTCAACCAGTTTATTAATGAAAGATTAATTTTAAACTTTCTAAATATTTTATTTAAATGTATACTCATATGACGAGTGATCAATATATCAATCATAAGATTATATGATTATTAATAAAATTTTAACAATTCATATACCACATTATTTTGGTATAAATTTAGATAAAATTTTTGAAAAACTTAGTATTATTTTTAATGAAAATATCATAAATATAAAAGATTAATGCTAAATTTCTCAAAATTTTTCTCAAATTCATTATCTCGATGAACGACAAATTTATGTATAATTATTACATTATGAATATAACATCCCAAAATTAATGTGATAGTTATAAATTAACTAATCATATTATTTAGACAAAATTTTTAAATAAATTTATAAAAAGTATAGCATTATTCAATATAAAATTTCTTTAAAAATTATTTAACTTTGAAAATTGAAGGACATAATCACAATACCATTTATGTAAATACCTTAATTTATTACTTAAATCAATTTTCCGACTTATTTATTAATAAAAATTTTCAAGACAGAAAATGGACTAAATTTATATTTTATAATTATCATGGTTATTATAAATTATTAAATTTAAATGGAGACACATAAATTAAGAAAAGTTCTACACCTCGGAAAGAAAAGTCGATTCGCTCCCAATCAAGCTGTTTTGTAATCAACGTACGTATCATTGTTGCTCACATCATATGCAGCCTTGTTTGAGTACAAAGTTTTAGAAGATTTTGAACACTTCTAACATTACTTTTTCCTATTATTAATCTATATCTATAATGATATGTTTATGTCACTAATCACTATGAGTTTAATGGAATACATCGCCTAATCACATGGTTGAGGGGATGAGCGTGAGTGGTGATGGTGATGGTAGATGACTCACGAAAAAAATCTTTCATAGAACTGTCTCATAGCTGATGTGATAAGATGAATGAATGAAAAAGATAAGAGAAAGCGAAAAGACAAATAGAAAAGGTGAAAAAAGAATAAATGTTATTATTTCATTAGTCCGTTTCACTATATCAGCTGTAAGATAATCCCATGGATGACTCACAATCATAACTCATAAGAATGTTTAATCAAACAACCAAACAAAATGTGCAGATAGAAAAGGAAGCTTTACAACCATGTCAAGTTGAGCAAATGAGCGACTGACATTTATTAGAAAATTGGTCACTGTTCTAATTCTACGCTTTGACCAAGGGCTGCAAATGCAAATTCATTACATCATCTTTAGGAAGAAGCCTCGATATAGGGATTGGTTTGTGTCTTTGACAAGTCTACTTCCTCTTTTGGTTCAAATTTGATTGTCAAATTGAAGTATTCCTAGTAGCCTAATTACTAAAAGAATAAAACGACAATGAAGTCATTAGATAACAATTTGCAGCATTAGATAAAGTTGAAGTTATAATATACGTAAGTGCGTGTCGGCATGGACAAAATTTGTTAATTAGAAGTTGAGTCATTGTTGATGAAATTAAAAGCATAATTCCACAGACCACAAGATTTTTAAACTGTTATTGCCTTTGTTGAAACGTTTGGTATAAGAAAGGGATAGTTGCTGGTTTCTTGTCCCTTGGTTTTTTAAGCATCAAAACTGTGATACTAGAGGCCGGAGTTTGGCCTAGTTGGCTACTGTCCTATTCACAAAATAGGTCTAGCACCCACTCGAAAGCATGCGAAACGGCACCGGGTATGTCATTAAACCTTGAATACATGCACAATAATGAGGGATATTGATTATGAATCGTAAAATGATGAAGAAACCACAGAATAATGGATTCATGGAGTTGTAATAAGGATATACATAGGAATGAAATGAATAATACTAGTTTAGAGGAAAGGGTGTGACTAACAACTTTGCAGACTTTAATCATCGATTTATATATAATTGATTTTGATTTTTACCGTTTAGGCTGTGAGTACAAGCACTTTGATGGTTCCTTGACTGTTTGCAGTCAACATCGTTGGGCTATCACTCTTCCAGCACACGGCACTGATGAAATATGGCACGATGTCATCCTCAGCATTGTCCCCATCAGGAACAAATCTATGTGAAGCTGCTGGTTTTGAGACGGCCTGCAAAAGTACTACCAAAACTTAATAATATAATTTTGATGCCAAAAACAGCCTAGGCACCTGTTCATTTAAAGTTGTTGAACCTTGTGATATACAAATGCTTCATTTGTTTCACTGCCACAGGCTATATATTCACTGTTTACTGTAAGTCCCACAAAGTTCTTCTCGTTCGTGTGGCCTCTAAAAGTGCGCAGCTGAGAAAAATTACGAACCATGATAGTTCAGTCATACTAAATTTTGCTTACGGCTTCAAAAATCGTATTCAACTTTAAACCATTAGTGGTGATCGAATAATATATAATACGAGAGTGACTACTGATCACTGCACTCGAGGAACATGGACTATCATGAGGACAATAATCCTTAAACAGTTAACGGAAGTTATCATCATAGGCACAAAAACTTACAGGCAAATTTTCCTTTACATCCCACAAGCGCAATGTGCTGTCAGTAGATGCAGAAGCCAGTTCATTGTTAGACAAAAATTTCACATACGAAACAGCTTTCCTGTGTCCACTGAACACATAGAGTGGTTGGTTAATGTTTCTCAAGTCATAATAATGAATGTGATGATCTGCAGAACCCACCTGCAAAAGTTTAAAAATCACTCCTTGCATATGAATTAATCCATCTAATATTAAATTGAAATGTCAGGAAGCAAAAAGGTAATGGAAATTTATTTTACTATTTTCAATCACATACTGGTAGAAGAAAATAGACATAACTTGCTTCATATTCTAGGAAACGGTTATGCTACTTGGTTATTGAGAAGAATTATTAGTGGTAAATAAAACCTTTCACTGCAACATTTCCAGGCCTTCACCATAGTTATATCAGAGTTAGATAAAACAAAATCAAGTAAGAAGGTTTGCAAGTGACATACTGCCACATAAATGCTGGATTTGGGATTATACTTGACTGAACAGATATTTGCTTTCATGTCAATGCTAAGAACACTTGCTTCTTGTCTGGTGCACCAGATTTTAACCTGCAAATATACGTATAGCAGAGAAACCAATTTGAAATGTCAAATTAATACCAAGTTATGAAACCACGCAGAACTGATTTGTGACAAAATATAAAAACAGCAATGCAAGCATGAAGCATAACTATTCAGCATCAGTGAGTTGTGGAACTCTGCATATGATAAACAATATGACCCTGTTTGAATTTTTAGCTTTTGAATCTCCTCTACAATCTGTAGTTCCCCAAAGCCCAAGGATTCTCAGAAGCATTTGCTTTTAATCCATACATAAGATAAGCTCCTCAAGTCATACAGTATCAAGTTTAACAGGAAATCCATTTTACAATACCTTGCAGTCATCACTACCGGATACAAGCATTGAAGGTTCGGTGCAAGAAAAATCAACACTCCAAGCTCTTTTTTCATGCTCCTCATATTCCATGACACTCTGTAAGGAAAGCAGCCTAGTTAATGTAGATAAAAGTGATAAAAAGATGACATTTTATGACAACAAATGCATGTAACATGAAAATGCGTGAGTATGTGAGACATATTGAGGCCAAAAGAATCAAGCTAACACCTGTACCTGACTAGTAGTTACATCCCAGACTGTTACTATTCCCTCATAATCACTGCTAGCAATCTGGCTTTTTGTGAACTTGTTCCAACTCAAGCAACTAAGTTTAGACCGTGTCGGCATTTCCACAACCGGACAGTGCACTTCAGTTGGTTCATTCACCACCTGGATACCAACGTCACAAGCAGATATTGAAAAGTCAATCAAGGACATAAGTATCACTAAAGAAAATAACAACACAGCACTCTGAAGGAACTTCATCCAAAAAGCAAGAAATAGAAAGCCTAAACAGTTGCAAATTAACAAAAAACAAGACTATAATGTCCAACACTCACTGTGGAAAACTCAAAAATTTTTATGCGCCTTGAAACTCCAGCAGTAGCAAACAATTCGTCGTCACGGTCAAACTCTATACTGCAAGATTTGAGATACTCCATTGATTAATTTCTAGCATATATGGAATAACAATTCCGTGTATGGTTGGATAGTAAGTTAGTAACAATGCATTCCTAAGCAATTTAAGCAAAAAGACTTACTACTATGGCATGCGGTAGTACTACTTATAGCTAGGGCAATAAAACAAGAGCTAATTTGAATGAAAGCACATAAGTTAACATTTTGACTCACCTTGAGACAATGTTGGCAGAGTGGAATAGATCCGCATGTCTAACTTCAGCAATGACCGTCAATCGACTAATTTGAAAAAACAACCAGAAAAGTAATAAGTAAAGCAAATACTCAATTCAAAATTCCCAAACAGGAAACAAATACATCTACGAAGTGGTAACCTTTAGTTTTTTTGGAAGGAAACGAAAAATTGGCAACAACAACAAATATTGGAAGAAATATTCACCTGTACTGTGTAAAAGTATTTAGCACAGACTGGAAATCCTTAAGAGCAGGATTATAACCCTCTCTACTTATCTGACATGTGTCCTCCTCTTCTTGTTTCGATGACTGTCTACTACTCCAATGCCGCCGCTTTTGCAAGTAACATTCTTGTAAGTCATTGAACTGTATCAGAATAAAATAGTGAGAACAAATTTTGTAAAAATAAATAGAATAGATAGTCTTGGAAATATTGATTCAACGGCCTATTTCCATAAATTGCTAAACATTAGGGGCAACCTTGCTAAAATAAAACAAAACTCACTCTAAAGTCTAAATTTTCAAGACAAGTACCTGTGTGTTGACTCGCCTTTTTCTTGCTATATTCAGTCCTGATTGAGCAGCATATTGTGAATCAGAGCCATCAGAAGGATCCCTAATTTGGACTCCTTGGGACCTTACAAATGCCTTCACATCAACTTGGTTGTGCTGTATATTGGACGAATCCATCTGGCCTTGAACATTGCGGCCACTAGAGACAATGCCATTGGTATATTTGCCAATCAACGAAGACCCGGGTTTTGCTGCAGTGGGATCTTCATACATCCTTAGTCTTCCTAAGCATCTCTCTCTTGCCCTGCACAATTCTATCTTATGTCTCTCAACAGCATTCATGTCCTCCTTAATGCACTGAAGATCAGATTGAATCTGTAAAAGACAAAGAAGATCATTCATCAGTCCATATAATAAATAAAATGTGCTTATACAAATAAGAGGGAGACCATCAATGCTGAGATACCACAAGCGCCTTTTACACATGAAACAGCACGACACTTAATTGGTTCCACCGCACAAATATTCTACTACTGAAGCCGAAATTCACCGAGAATCCATTTTATTATTCATTCATTTTGAATCAATATACAAACACAAATCAAAGACTCATTCAACCAATTTAACTTCCATTTCAAGGTTCAAAATAGGTCTCATTTGCAATTTCATTCGAATAAATAATAAACCAACAGTCCACCAGAAATTACACTTCTCCAACAATGCTTTTGTTCCTGAACTGCCTACAAGGCCAATTTCATATTTTAGCAAGCAGTCATTCAACAACACCTAGCATCCACAACAACAACATTCACATTGCAGCCAGAAAACAAACTACCCCCCGATTCTAAACAAAACCATATAAACCATAACAAGAAAAAAAATACACACAACTACACCATGAAAATACAAATTAAAAATTCAATCAACCTCATGAAGCTCATCAAGCTTTCGCTTTCTAAGGCAATGCAAGAAGTCGTGAAGTATCTGCACACCAGTCTCCGCTTCTTCTTGCTCCATTTTCCTCTTCTTCTCCGTGAGCATCGATAACAATCCATCTACCTGCTTAACCGACACCTCACAACCCTGTCTAAGAATCACAACACATATACTCACTCCATTACACCATAACCAACCAATCACAAGCTCATATCCCAAACAACTACAATTCAACACCAGTGATTATAAATCATAACAACAGACCTGTTGTAATGCTAGACGGAGATGTTCAACCGGAGACGCGGTCCTTGCTGTTAGTCTAGCAGAGGTTTTCTTCAACAACTGGAATAATTCAAATCAAAATCACACACACAGAGTCAAATGAGCTCTCTGATCATCGACATTATAAGTAGTTAGTTTGCACGAGAATTGACGAAACTGACCTTGTTGAGCAACAAATTAGGGAAAATATGGTTGCTGGTAAGATAGTAGCCACAACAAGGACAATCACGCTTGTTCTTCAAATGCGTGAAAATACACATGTAACAGAAACTATGTCCACACGCCGTCAAAAACACGTCTTTCATTGTTTGCATGCATATTGGACATAGAGTGTCCCTGTCCAACTCGACCATCTCCTCCTCCATCTCCATCGCCACCGCCGCCGTATCAGGCGGCGGCGGTGTCTCAGATGTCGTCGGCGGTGGTTCGGATTTCACCGCGGGAACCAGCGCGCCACCAGCTGAGCTCTCTGCCATTAAAAAACGTAAAATTCTTTTTTTTTCTGTTTTTTTTTTTTCGAAATTCTCTCTGTTTTTATCGAGAGTTTAAATGTAGATATTTGTTTTGTTGTTTTGATATTTGGAGTTGACGGTTTGCGTGTAAGAAAGACGAGAAGAGAGTTCGTTTAATGAGTCTAGAGAGTGTGTCCGTGGATTGTGAGGGCCAAAACGGCCCACGTTGGGCGGGCGATTTTTCTGATTTGTATTCCTTTGAAGTCAAGGCCTGTGCCGTGTTAAACGACGCCGCATTGATTGCAACCAATCATATTATTGTTTCTGACGCTGTGGAATATGATAATGATTAACGACTTCATTTTCACTTATTTATTGAATTCAACCACTCCATACAAATTATTTAGTTCACAATTAAGTCCATGATCTTTTTTCTCTCTTTAAGAAGGAAAATTGAATCAATGTTACATTTGTAATTAAGATATTGTTATTCCTATAAGAAATTTTCTTTTAATGCATAAGATGATATTTAATGCAAAGAAAGCGACTTAACCTCATGATAAGGCAAAGTTTAGTGACCATAATTTTATCAAAATCCCATTAATTCACGGCATTTGTAACTGTACATATGATGTTGAAAAAAATAATATTTAATACATTACATTCTTAGGAATCATTTGTTTTTTACACTTAACACTTAATAGTGTTGAATTAGATTAATTAAGTGATTTTTGTTTATTTTTTTAAATAGTTAAATAACTTAAAACCACCCAAAAATCACTAAAAATAAAAAACTACATTTTCTGACTTTTCACTTAATACCAAATCACTTAATGATTTTATAAATTTATTACTCCAATTTTATCATCTCCAAAATAACAAATTTTCAAGTTTGTTTTAATTTTACATTATAAAAATTTCTTTTAATACTTTAACAAACATATTTTCAAATTTGACCTAATTTTACATTATACATATTCATTTTAATGATATTTCTTTCAAATTTGAATGTCAAATCACTTGATGATTTTATAAATTTATTATTCCAATTTTATCCTCTCCAAAATAACAAATTTCTAAGTTTGTTTTAGTTCTAAATTATCAAAATTTCTTTTAATACTTTAACAAACATATTTCTAAATTTGATCTAATTTTACATTATACATATTCATTTTAATAATATTTCTTTTAATATTATTTTTATTTAAATATATAACAATAATAATTCAACTTAATATCATTTCATTTATTTTTGTTTAATTTATTTTACTATAATAATTTATTTATGTATATATAATTTTTTTTAAAAAAAATACTTTACTATAATAATGAATCATATTTTAATTATAAATAAAAATATTATTAATATATACATAAAAGTGTTTTAGTATTTGCTAAATAATTTATTATAATTGTTTGTATTATATTAAATGAAGTTACATAACAATTAATAGTAAAATGATATAAATATCAAATTACTAGTTTTCGAATAATTTTAATTTTAAAAAATAAATAAGATTACTATACATTCAGAAGTAAGGGAAAAAAAAACAAACATATCATTCAGATTTCAGGTTTCAATCACTATTCAGTCTTTAGTCTTTAACAACACTGTTCAGTCTTCAGATAAAAAACAAATGACCTCTTAGTTTGCATATTTGAAAGAGAGGATAGACAGTACGAAAAGTAAGCAAATACTAATTTTGATCCATCTTTATATTTCACGAGAGCTTTCTCCTTTAAAAGGGGTGATTAAAGAAGAACACAAATTTATTAGCATTCATTTGTAGTGCAGAAAAATCTCAAGTGAAGTTGATTTCTTTCACAATTTAACTTTAGAGATGAAATGTATTGGGTACAATTAGTACTTATAAGACATATATTGTATCTATATGTATATATATATATATATAGATTGTTTTTTTCCGTGTATACAACTCTTTCACTATCAGTAAATTCAAAATGGATTTGTCATTCTTATCTATAGCTTACTATGCCTTAATTCTGCTTCACTCTTTCGGATGTAACAGATTTAGTTATACAATCGATAATTCCTTCACAATCCACTTGAGGAAGGACACATGCAGACTCATCTTCGATGGCGTCCTCCATTGACGAATGAGGAGACCGGAGATTCCCATGTCTTTGACAAGCCTTCATCGTCTTGCAATGTTCAACTTCATCATCTCTTATGTTCACGAACACATCATACAAGTTCTCTGGAAACGAGAAAAAGAATCAAACATATAATACAATTCCCCTTACATCTGTTTATATATTAAAAGAACTGGTTCTGTTCTTACCTATTGTTGGTCTCCGAGTATTGGGGACTCTGTCAGTTTGAAATTCATCTGAGCAGAAATGTGGAGAACTTGTCAAAACTGGAATTCACTTTACATCGATAGAGTAGTAGTTTGGTTAAAAGACAAACTTAGCAGAAATGTGGAGAACTTGTTAAAACTGGAATTCACTTTACATCGACAGAATAGTAGTTTGGTTAAAAGACAAACTTACCAAATAAGTACAAGTCACCTCCAGTATAGTATTTCACAGCAACCTCAGGAGCAGGCATCTTCTTCAACTCCTCTATAAAGTTATGGAAGCAAAGACCATTTCAGAATCAGTAAAAATTTACTGCAAAAATTGTAATCAAGGTAGAGTGATAAAATCATTTTGTTTGACCTTGACAGGCTGCAAATGCAACTAACCTAAGCTTATTAACACATTAAAACTCATTACCTCCTTGAGCCTTGATAAACTTGTCATACGTTTCAAATGCATGGCTCTCCACACATTCCGAAAAGTGATCTACACAGGCGTTGAAATCAAACTTGTTAAAAACCAACTGTTGCATATGAGATGTATGCTTCTTCTCAAATCACCTTCTGTTTGACACCAGTTGTTTAGGTGCATATTCAAAGCAACTCTCATTGATGAAAAGGAAAAGTATATGAGAAAGAAAAAGAAGCTCCAAAATATCAAATTTTCACTTTCTAATCCACGATAAAGGCAACAGAGTCAAGTTTATAAAAGCTTTAAAAATAGAGGTGCTCCCTGTAAAGTAATCTGCCTGTTCAGATATATATCCAACACTATACAGTCACAAAATTTAAGGCAGGTTTTTTCCCTAGGCCAAAACACTACCTATCAAGGTGAATAAGCAAGCAGGATAATGAGATGCATAGGGAAAATATGTGATAGGATTTATATTACACTATAATCAAATACAAATGCTTACATGCCATTCTTGGGCTAATTGCATACATGATGACTGTCATAATATAATAAAAGATTGCTATATGTTGAGCAAGAAAGCGGTCAATCCACCAAGCATTTCCCCCCAATTCCTGCAATCAAGTGCCAACACAATCAAGAAACTAAGCAAACAGCAAGTGATGCTACAACATTCCAAGTTGTTTTGGATGCACTGGCAAGGATGGTTAGAGAAATGCAATTACATCAAGACTCAATTATCATTTAGTTGCATGTCTTTCCGAGATAAAAAGAGCAGCCTGATCTAAAAAATCCCTCCATCTTACTTCTCATTACTATGTTCATTTTCCTCCGCAACACACTATAGTCTTTTGACGCCAACCTTTACCTCATTGACATTATCTTTCCAGTTTATAAGATTCTGAAATCTTCAAAGAAAACTGGATACTATATAGGAACTGACAAGACAAAATACATTGGCTTTGTAGAAAACCAAAGACTGCCTGCCATGGGTAACAGCACAAGCCTCTTAGAACAACAGAACTCTCTTAAACACTACATTTAAACACACAAACAAGAAAAGAATACACAGTAACGGAAACTTACTTCCATGATAAGCAAATGGTGCATCTCATTCCAACTCTCAGCGAAATGGACTTTCAAATAATCCGCTCTTCTCCACCAACCAAAACTCTCATACATGTGCAGAACAGACATAAACGCTGCCGTAAAACAAAACACCAACAACATCAACAACTCACAACTAATACCAACAAACACTTCCTACAATCCTAAAAACACACAAATTTCATCTATTCCATTCAAACAGACTATCAAAAAACTCATATCACATCATACCCTTTCACACAACCACATAAATCACAAAACAAACAAAATCATACTAATCAACAAAGCTATTCCTCAATTATAAAGTCCACACATAAGCAAGCATCAACACTCACCAAAATAAGGTACTCTCGCAATAGTTTCAAGCACGAAAAACCTAGCGTAATCGCGGTCATAATACAAAGTATCAAGTATCTTAATCACTGAATCCTGAAACAATCACTCAAAATTTTCAATCAAACATATCAACCACATAAAAATTAACAAAATGGATGGCGAAAAAAAAGACACGAATCAATTAACTACACATAACAAAACGTAAATTTACCGTCAAGAAAACATTAACAGATTGTTCAAGCTTGATAATAAATTTCTCGAATCCACTGCTCGACGAGCTCTCCTGTGAGTCTCCATGGCTTCCTTGCTTATCTTCAAGAAAATTCTTCGCTGGACATGTCTCCTCCACCACCACCGCCACTTCCTCTTCGTTTTCTTTCAAGACTGTCGCTTGAATCCGATACGACCTCCTGAAAAATCCATCGTTGACGATACATTTTATAAATTGAAGCTAAAATTGAATTAATAGCAACCGTAAAAAGCGAACCTGGAGAGCAATCGACGACGCGACGAGAGAGAACTGTAGCGTAGAGTGTCGCCGCGAGAGTTGAGTGAAGCTAAGGATTTGAAACTCGTTACTTTGAGAGACGAGAACAGTGACGTCGACGGAAACAGTGTCAAAGATAGGGTCGCCGTCGTCGCCGTCGCCGTCGCCGCAGCCGTCGCCGCAGCCGTCGCTATCATTTTCTCTGTAATATTTCAAAGCAGAAATTGTTTAATTGGAAACCGAAAAATGAGATTTTTCTGGATTTCTGGTAAAAGCGTTTTGTCGCGACTCAGTTGAGTTGACAAGGCGGTTTGGTGGGCGCATATTCCGTTGTTTCTATTTTTTTTTTTTTTTGGTGGGCCGGATCGGTCGGGTGGCGTCGGGGGGGTTATATGGGCTCCGTGTGAGGACCCGGGCGGAAATGGTTTAAAATGGAACTATTGTCAATTATTGTGGCAATGATGAGTGTTATTTAATTAATTTAATTTTCTGGTTAATTATTGTCGTATCAAATTTAAAAAAAAAGGGTGAAAATGATTCTTCCTTTTTAAAATTTTGGATTGCCTTTTAGAATTTAAATCGATTATCACGTTCTATTCAAAATCTTATCTCTAATTTTGTTGAATATACAAGCGAGATTTTGAATTTAATTTTAATAAAAGAAAAAAGTTAATAAAATGAAACTAACATATAATCTTATGCGAATTCCAACATGAATGAGTGTTTTATTTAAAAGAAAAAAAAATGATACTAAACAAATCATGGGTAATAACAGCTAACATTTAGTATGTAAATGTTTGTTCAGCAAAAATATAATGAGAGGTGCACATCAATTGAGTAAGAGTTTATTAAGATTTATCAAGATCAAATATTATGTATTTGTAAGTGTATGTAAACTCAATAGAGGTAATATGGAAAGTGCATTATCTATTGAGATTTAACGTTATATATTTGCAAATGAATATAGTTAACTTTGATTTCACATTATAAATATGGAAGAGTAAATGAACATTACAAGTGCATTCTTAATTGACATATTAAAGATTATGTAATATATAAAGTTTTGTAAGTTTTTTCTTACTAGTAATGAGAATTTTTACGTGTACAAAGATTTTGAATGAAAACTAACATACAATCTCTCTATCATAAAAAAACAATGAAAATCTTTGATGTACTATATTCAATAATAAATAATTGAAATTATTAAAATACAACGTTTCTTCACATCATATAATATAATTTTAATTTCATAATATATGCAACTAGGTGCATGGAAGATATTCTCTTAAAACAGAAGGAACCTAAAGTTTGTGAAGGCCGCATTTGGAGGAGAAGGAAGCTAATGACCATACTAAAGTATTTAAGTTACTATCATCAGCAAGCAAAGTCCAGGCCAACAAAACCAAGTGTTGGAGAATTTTTGCGGTGGACCGTGGACTGGTGGTGCTGGCACAGCAGAAGGGTAGCTTTATGTCGACTTCGGCTTACCTGTCTCACAAATCCTGCTTGATCACACTCTCTTACATCTTCTAACCACTGTTTTTGACCATCAAAACTAGCCGCAAACTTGATGAGAACACAAAAGGTACTCAAATCCAATCAACACACATCATCTCCTTAGGAACCGTCCCATCAAATGATTTTCCTTGGAAAAAGCCTCTAAATCATGTGTAAATGATAAAAAAATCATCCTAAAAGATACAAGAGTAAATTACCCCATCCCTGTATGAGGTTTGATTTATTACTAGTGGAAACAACCTGGATCTTTGTTGTAATAATCTCCCCACATGTACTGGTTTGACTTTTTTTTACCTTGAAGATCATATTTTAAAAAATTTATACTACATTGGTTGGATCTTCACCATTCAAATGGACTATGAACATTAAAAATCTCTCATTTTCTAGCGGAAATCTTGTGGTTAATTATAAAAAATGGCTCTAAATATGGGGATCACCATGCACCATCTCATCATTCATCAACATATAAATAACATGTGGCAGAGACTGGTTAGACAAGGTCCGTAGTTTCTGGCTCTTGAAGCAACTGATGCATGCAAGAGTCCCTACAAGGGACCCAACTGCTAAGCAAATCATGGACAATAAAAAAATAAACTAAAACTTGCATATATGATAGTTGAAACCAAACAATCGTTATTATTATTATTATTATTTTTGAATTTTCTCTATTTTTTTAGTTTGTTTGTTATATATATGTATACCTCCAAGACACTCAAGATTCTGACTTTATCGAAGTTTCCAAAGCTATGGAAGATGAAAGGGGCTCTTTGCTGCAGCCCAAAAACATGCCAGATTCTGGCTACTTGAAGAGCTTCAATTCATGTCTGAAGTGGGTTTGTGCTGATCAATCCAATCTATGGAGAGCTGGTCTTTCATGGTCAGTATTCTTGGTTCTTGCCATCATATCTCCTCTCGTGTCTCATTGTTTCCTTCTATGCTCAGACTGTGACAAGAACCACCAGAGACCATATGATTCAATAGTCCAACTGTCTCTCTCAGTTTTTGCAACCATTTCTTTCCTTTGTTTGTCATCCTGGTCTCGCAAGTATGGACTCAACAAGTTTCTGTTCCTTGATAAATTGTCTGATGAGAGTGAAAAGATTGGAGAAAAATATGCAGAGCAGCTCAGAGTATGTTTGCCTTCCTTTTCTCTATTAAAATTTATGCAAACAACAAAAACTTAGATCAATTTTGTTGCTGCTTTAGTAAGATACAATTCTCTTAATTTTAGTTTATGATGATTGAGGTGGAAAAATTGTATGATCCCATTTAGCAGTTGATTCTAAATTATGTGTTGATTACAATCTTGGGAATGCGGAATTGTATGTAGTTTATCATTAGCCTTTAGAAGGGTTGTGTAAATTTGATTGAAATTTTTGTCTGAGGTGTTGAAAGTTTTCTATCAATGTATTAATACAAATGGGATATTTTTAACTCTTTTGCAGAGATCAATGAAGCTCCTTTGCATTTTTGTTCTTCCATGTTTCGCTTTCGAATGTGCCTATAGGATATGGTGGTATGCCACAGGAGCCTCAGAGATACCCTATTACCTGAACATGTATGTCAGTGATAGCCTCATATGTATATTGCAGCTCTTTTCATGGCTTTATCGAATATCAATCTATATTTTTGCTTGCATTCTCTATAAAGTTATTTGCTATCTCCAAATCATCAAAATGGAAGACTTTGCTCAAGTTTTTCTCAAGGAGACTGAGGTTTGTTCAATCTTGAAAGAGCATTTGAGAATCAAAAGAAACCTTCGGATCATAAGTCATCGTTTTCGAGCATTCATTTTGCTGTCTCTAGTTTTGGTCACTGTAAGCCAGTTCACTTCTTTGATTCAGACCACTCGGTCAAGTGCTAGTAACAACATATTCGAGGCTGGTGAACTTGCTGTAAGCCCTCCTTGGAAGCCTTTTTCTGAATTTTAATCGAATATCAACTCATGATTGGATGATGATAACGTACACAATTTAAAAGAGTATCTAGCACAGATATTCTAATCCGAGTTCTCCTTATGTCATGTTGCAGATATGCTCCATTAGCCTGGTGACTGGACTCTTCATTTGCTTGCGCAGCGCGACAAAGATCACACACAAAGGACAGTCCATCACAGGCCTCGCTGCAAAATGGCATGTCTGTGCCACTGTCAACTCATTTGATAACCTGGATGATGAGACACCAACAACTCAGATTGATCCCACCCAAATGTTTCCTATCAACTGGGATTCAGATGATGAAGAAGGAGATGGAGATGATGATCTAGATAATGCCAAATTCTTGCCTATTTACGCGCATACCATCTCTTTCCAAAAGAGACAAGCTCTAGGTCAGTAATGACATACAAATCAACCGCCCACATATGACGTGAAACATACTCATAAATTGTTGCTTCACTGTAGTATTACTGCTCTAATTCTGCACATATTCTTATCAGCTTTGCAGTTCTAATCATCAAATTATTGATACATGTTATTGCAGTGACTTATCTGGAAAACAATAGAACAGGAATTACAATTTACGGATTCATGTTGGACAGAACAGGCCTGCACACCATATTTGCAATTGAGCTTACTCTATTACTCTGGTTGCTCAACAAAACAATTGGTATATTTTCTGTCTTTAACCATATGTTTTCCATTCTTTGCACCATTTTATTTTATTTTAACATCTTTGAGGTTATGCATCATGTATCACTGATCTTGATTTTTTAACCATTTTTATTTGACAGTGAATTGGTCATGAGTGTGCTTATATTGATGCTAAAAATAGGCTCATTACCCCGAAATGATCATCAGTATCAGATTGCGAAAATCCGCTGTAATGTTGAAGGCAGAGATGGATAGTGTATATTTACCGAAACGGAAGGATAATCGGCTACTCGATGAGCCAAGTTGCTGAACTTTGAATTTATACTGCAAAATCATCATGAAGGTACTGACTTTTGTGTTATTGGGTGCTCAAAGTTTGCACATTTATTTCGTTTTACATTGCAAACAACAGCAGGCATGTATATGCATGTATTGGCTTTACATAGCTTTCAGATAGGTTTTTTTTTTTTTTTTTTTTTAAATTAAGCTGTGAGAGAGAGACATGATTTTGAACGAGTTTGTCTTTTTAGTTTCCAACTTTTGATTGTGTTTTTCCATTTTGATTATGTAGAAGGGTGCCGCCATTGATTTGAGCATTTTCATTGCTGTGTTAGTTGAACTTTTTTTTTGGTAATAAACAGTCAAGAAAACTCTAGTTGAGACTTGAGAGAGAGTGAATTAGGAGAGTGATTGCGTAGATTTGGATTGTCTTCCGAGCATGAATTTAAATTCGAAATCATATTACATAACAAATGCATTAGAATGTTATGTTTTATAGTTTTTGGATTTTTCTTTTAATATAAAAACGAGGCATACATCCAAAGGAAAAATGAAAAAATCAATGGAGAGCTTGCGTTCTTTGACTTTCAGAATTGAGAAAATATTCTAACGCTGAGGGTGCATCAGATAAAGAAATATCCTCCTCAGACATTTCAAAAGCTCTTTTTGCTAACCAATCAGCGGCATTATTATTATCTCGAGACACAGAAAGGATTTTAACATGCGAATCGTTCTTTGTTACATTCCAAATATCTATGATTATAGATTTGAAGTAAATGAGAGTAGGATCCGATTGAAGAATTAAATCAACGATTTTTTTACTATTTGATTCCACTAATACAGCAGGATAGAGTAAATTTCAAACAAGAATAAGACCTCTTAAGATGACCCTCAACGCAACTTCCAAAATTATGCAAACACCAAGAGAGCACATAAAATCTCCTTTAAAAATCCTTTGATCGTCACGGATTAAATCCCCAATCGCAACTCTGCTGGTAGCTCTATCCAAGGTTCTATTTGATCCAACCAATAGGAGAAGAAAAAATGTATTAGTGAGTCATTGCCATAGCCATTAAAGAAATTCTATATGCAAATTTTAACATAATTTAAAAGATAAAAATAAAATGCATATATACACATATTCATAATTATTTCATGAAGTATATATCAAAATTAACGTGAAAATTGTTTTTAATTACTTTATCTCTTTGATTCAGTTAGTAAAGGAATCAAGAAACCCATTATTGAAGGGCCCAACCCAAATGAAGAATGGCTGGACCCATTAGAACAGCCTATATAACCGGGTCCAAGTTGGATGGGTCCAACCCCCAACAATAGCAAAAAAAAAAAAAAATTGGTGATGGGTTCCGCCTGTCCTAGAGAAGATGATCACTTCTTTGCTTTCTCTCATGCAAAAATTTTTAGGTGCATCTAAAATATTTGATCCAACTTCTGCCATCAACTTATTCAGGTGCACTACTTTACAGATCCAATCCTTGCTCTGTTATGATCGGAATTTTCTTGTACATGCGAACATTTATGATTCTATGGCAATATTTTGATCTGAAAATAACAAAGACATTCGTACTAACTTCACTCTTTTTATATGATTTGATATGCTATTACTGGCATGGAGACTCTAGTCTGTCATGATGAGTCTTCTGATTAGAATGAAAGATGCTACACATGACAAATATATATATATATATATATATACGTAAAAATTACTTGAGTTTGAAATTCATGTTCAAAGCAATTGACAGTAATTTATATTTATCATTGTTGAATCGTAATACGGAAGAAATTTTATTTTCATTCGATATCATGAGTTTTCTCTAGTTGTTATTATTTTTTTATTCTAAACTGTCTTCAAGCACATAGGGCATACTTCAGAACATGCAAGGCAATAACTTCCTGCAAATTACAATACAATATAGATTTTTCCATTATACCTTCGCAAGCGGAATATATTTAATTGTTAAGATTTGACATTGTACTGGTATACTTTCAATAGTTAATTTGAAAATTATAAATACCAAAAGTTAGCAGACTTGACAGAATTCGTCAAAATTTGGATTATAGAGTGAGAATATATATATATATATATATGTATATATATATAGGCATACACTGTTCAAAAGGAGGTAACTTTATTCTCCTCACAAAACATTAGCTGACTTGAATATGGACTTTACAGATTTCATTAGAATTTTTCTTATAAAATCCAATGAAATCTTGGGATATAGGACAAAATTTATGATAGATTTTTTTATTCACAAAATTTATTTTCAAATCTATCAAAATCCATCGAATTTACTTTCAGGTTATGTTTGAAACATGAGATTTGAGGTGAAGTTTGTGATTTAAAATATCTCAAATTCTCAAATCTCATATTTGGAGGAGGAACGGGTGATATTCCAAATCCAATCTTAAACTCCCTCAAACCCTTCTCTCATGACAATGTTCATTCCCAATCAAAATTATGATATTTGATGAGCTTAGGAATGAGCATTCCATTTCCATTCTTTTTTTTTAAAGAATTTTTTTTTAAAAAAATTAATTTTAAGTATATTATAAAAGAGTAATATTAGGTTTTCCAAAAATTTTATCTAAATTTATGCTCGAATGACGTGACATGTTAGTTGTCAAGATCCTATTAATTATTACATTATTTCATGATTTATAAGATTTTAACAGCTCACATGTCACATCACTTAGACATATATTTGGATGAAATCTTTGAAAAGTCTAGCATTACTCATTATAATATATTTAAATTAATTTTCTTCCAATCCAATTTCAATCTACACCAAATATAATATAGTATAATTTTAATTCAATATCAAGTTCTACCGAATATGAAACAATAATTTTTCAATCCAATCAAATTTATTTCAATCTACACCAAATGTAATATGATATATATTATGTTTCACTATAGTGCCTCATGTCATATAAATTTTTTGGTTCGTTATTGTTAATACATGATTGAGCAAAAAATTTTGACGAAGTTTTGAAAAGTGCATTATACTTTTAAATGCATAGTGCATTGAGGCATTTGATCCCACCCATATATTGGATTCTCTCATATTAGAGAAAATGAAGCTCCTTGTCTTTTGTTTCTTATTTTCCAAAAATTTTAAAAACCTATTGAGTGCTACATGTTAATGCTATGGATATAAACTCAACAATAATTAAATTGGTAGCACTGATATCAAAACCTCAATTTGTATTGATGAAGTTGTTTTGGTTGCTCGAAAGATATCATGTTTATAATAGTAGTATTAATAGTTTTTTTTTTTTTAATTTTTTTTTACATTATTGATTAGAAAGTTATTAAACCAATTATAAATACATAATTTGGTAATTCTCATATAGTTATGACAGTTAAATCAATTGATCAAAAAATTCATAGAAATTGCAAATTAAGGAAAAGATAAGTAATGTAATTCAATTAAAGCATTTTGATACACAAATAAGATGCACAAAGTTGATGAGCATCTATCTAGTTTCTAAATATCAAATAAGCTCTAGAACTACATGACTTTTTTATTCCATTAATAGAATCCCAACAATGCTATAGGTTGGTTAATATCCTCCAAGCCTACAAAACACAAAGAAAAACAAAATGAGTCAAGAGAACTATCTTCATTGAACTAAGCACACACAAAAGCAGAAACAATTTTTACTAGAATGAGCATACATATCGATATTATTTTTGTTATGTAGTGTACTATTTAAATATATGATAATACAATATATCCATTTATTAAAGATTTTTTAGGGAAAAAAAGATATACGTACTTCGAGCAGTCGATATCTGGCTTGATAGGAAATGGAAGTAACACCCCACATAATCCAGGAAGAGCCTTGGCTTTTTGAGGATTAGCCTTCAAAGATACTGCTGCATTCTTCAAGCATTCACACAGTGCTTGGAGATCTGGCTTGGTCTTGCCCATGTCCTTCACATTTGCCACGCCCACACAACACTGCGGGGAGGGCTTGTCTGCCCCTTAGAGCCAAGAATGGCAAGCAAGGCATCAATGTGACTATGGCCTCTTGGCATGATATCGATGCTTGCACATAATTTGTAGTACTCACTACCATAATCACAATGGTAGCCAAAGCTAGAATAGACTTAGCTATCATCATTTTCTTCTCCATTTCAGTAATGATTACTAAATGAATAAAATGAAATAAATATTAACTGTTATAAAACATTTTTTTAAAAAAAAAAAAATTCAACTTGCTTTAGTGGAGAAGCTTGTGGGATTTCAGTTGTATTTATAGCAAAACTTCTTGGGTAGAGTCATTTAAGGAAAATTAATGCTTTTCTTTAATTTACAAATATGATGACTAGTTATTTGCTATTTGTAACTGACAGTAATAATGTGAGAGTTTAATATGCATTTGACTACCCTTTTATGACATGCTATTGATTAATAGAAAAGTATTTAAAGTTTTACTATCATTAATTATAGGCATTTGTTTTACTAAAATTAGGCAACTGTAATGAAACTTCGTCCCACTTGAGTTTATATATTATTTATTTGATCTTTTTTTCAAACTATATATTTTTTTTTCAAAAAAAAAATGCATATAAATATAGTGGGTCCAAACTTCAACATAATTGGCTATAAAAGGATGAATATTAAATGACTAATGGGGCTGGTTGGGATGATTTTTGGAAATCACTTTTCAACTTCATAAGCCCAAAAACTATTTTGAGAGTTATTTGGATAGAAATTGGAAATGAGTTTTTATCATTCAAAAGCACTTTATAAGGAAGCCAACCCTTTTGGCTTTTGAAAAAGAGCTTCCGCTTCTACTTCTTTTTTTCTAATGTTAGAAGTCGAAAGCAAAAGTTATCCCAAACAAACCCTAGAATAGATATATATATCCTAAATTTTCCTTGATATAGCGAGTATGTGCTAGTATATGGTATGGAGTCGTTGTTTAACCAAGTCCAAAAAATTATAAAGGACACTTTTATTCATATAAACTTTCAAATACATCTCTTTAAAAGATTTATATACTTACACATAAAAAGAGGCAAGTAACAAAAGTGATTAGCCACATAACAACAAATTTGTATTTACTAATACAAACTTCAAATTGTTCTAACATATACTACCGCAAAGACTTCTCCGTTCAGACAACTCCAAAATTCTAAAGTTTACCTCTGTACAAAAAAACGTACAAGAATTAAAATTAAAAAAATTTAAATAATTTAAACACAAGCATATAATTACAAGGAAGTAGAAATTAATGCTTATAAATGTAATCAACATATAAATTAGAGAGGAGAGCTAGGAGAGAGTAGAAAAACTTTAAATAGAGACTAATTTAGGTACGTAATACGTTATCCATACACTTATCTAGTAAAATTATGTTAACATATAGATAAGTAAATGACATAGCGTACACATTCGATACAACATCCCTAACTATTTAATATAGAAAGAGATCTAAGATATACATACTTGCAGTCCATGGGGATCATGCCGCATTGTAGAGGAAGTTCATAAGCTTTCTTTTCATCAGCCCCCAGTCTGCTCGACCCTTCTTAAAGCACTCACACATTGCTTGGTTTCAGCTGCAGCGGTGCACCTTTCATGCATTGTTTTCAGGCCAGTACAACATACAAGAACTGGCTTGGATACTTTCCCCAACAAGAATGGCTTGCATGGTGTCAACAGTGTCAGGGCCTCGTCATATATATATATATATATAACAAATAGTACTTTCTTAAATAACAACTATTTTCTAATTAATAAATACTTGTACAAAAGCTTTTCTTAATTAATCTCACAATCCCAATGGTCTATAAACTTATAACAACATAGTAACATTAATGAAAACAAGTGGTAACACTGCTTTATTATCCTAAAATGGTTTTTTTTTTTTTTTTTGAGAATTATCCTAAAATGGTTTCTTTTGCTTTCATTCAACACTTTATATAAACACAATTATGTTGCATATATATATATATGTAATTTGATTTGTTATGCTTTATAGTTTTTGAATTTTAGAAAACCTGTATTAGTGAGACATTGTCATAGTCATTAAAGAAATTCTACATGCAAATTTCAACATAATTTAAAAGATAAAAATAAAATGCATAAATACACATATTCATATATAAGTATTTCATGAAGTATATATTAAAACTAACATAAAAATTGTTTTTAATTACTTCATCTCTTTGATTCTGTTAGTAAAGGAATGAAGAAACCCATTATTGAAGGGCCCAACTCACATGAAGAATGGCTAGACCCATTAGAACAGCCAATAAACGGGCCCAACTTGGATTGGTCCACCCCCTCAACATAGCGAAAAAAAGAGAAAAAAATGGTGATAGGATCCGATTGTCCTAGAGAAGATGATCACTTCTTTGCTTTCTCTCATGCAAAAATTTTTTGGTGCATCTAAAATATTTGATCCAACTTCTGTCATCAACTTACTCAGGTGCACTGCTTTACAGATCCAATCCTTGCTCTGTTATTATCGGAATTTCCTTGTACATGCCAACATTTATGACTCTATGGCAATATTTTGATCTGAAAACAACAAAGACATTTATACTAACTTCACTCTTCTTATATGATTTGATATGCTATTATTGGCATAGAGTCTCTAGTCTGTCATAGTGAGTTTTCTGATTTGAATGAACGATGCTACACATGAAAAATATATATATATATATATGCACAACACATTACTTAAGTTTGAAATTCATGTTCAAAGCAATGGACTGTAATTTATATCTATCATTGTTGAATCGAATACATAAGAAATCTTATTTTCATTCGATATCATGAGTTTTCTCTTATTATTATTATTTTTTATTCTAAACTGTCTTCAAGCACAAAGGGCAGACCTAAGAACATGCAAGGCGATAACTTCTTGCAAATTACAATATAATATAGATCTTTTCCTTTATAGCTTTGGAAGCGGAATATATTTAATTGTTAATATTTGACATCGTACAGTATACTTTCAATAGTTAATTTGAAAATTATAAATACTAAAAGTTAGCAAACTTGACAGAATTTGTCGAAATTTGGACAAATTCTCCTCACAAAACCTTAGCGGACTTAAATATGGACTCTATAGATTTCACTAGAATTTTTTTATAAAATACAATGAAATCTTTGGATATAGGACAAAATTTATGACAGATTTTTTTATTCACAAATTTTATTTCCAAATCTATTTGGGGGAAATCTAACACCTCCAAAAAAATCAATTGAAAATCAACTAAGGCAATCCAAAATCAATTGATCCCTTTAGTCCAATAGAAATGGATTGCCTAAGCCCCTAAAATCAATTTGAGTATGGAGAATAAATCTGAGTATGAAGCCCAAACCCAAACACCCTCAGTGGAATAAAAGAGTGGGAAAGGAGTAATTTATCTCGCCAAAATGGAGGGAAAGCCCCAAAAGAACAGATTTCCTCCGACCAGCAAAACATTTCAAACATCACATAGAGAACAAAACGGTAGTGTGAGATGCAACATTGACACAGTGCAAGAGTAGCATGTTTTAACAAAAGGAAACGTCAACAATGCGCCACTTGTCCCCAAAGACAGATTAACCAGTGAAAGAGGAGCATACAACCATTGCCAAATAGCTCAAAATAAGGCTCCGCAGCTCATAGCAAGGTTGGAAAGCAACAAGATAAAGGGAGAAATAGGCAACAGAAGATAGAGGTGCAGCAAGAGGGGGCTAGTAGGAGCTCAACTGCATTAAGAAAAGGGAAAATGACCATTAAGTCCTCAGAGCATAAGCAATACAGTATATAAAGGGGTAATACTTCATCAAAGGGGTATGTTTTGAGTTTAATTAACCACAACCTACCTGCAAATTTGATATTCACAGACATGTATAACTTTTTTATTTTTTTGCAATGTCCTATTTTGACTAACGGATTAACTAGATTGACCGTCATTGGGTGTGATAGACAATGTAAAAAATATTAAAGGGCGTAATTACCCCTCAATAAATTTATTTTTTAATTTTCTTTTAAAATAAATTTTAAAAAATTTAAATAAATTAAAAATAAATTTAATCTGATCTCCATCATTCATCTAAAAATGGACGATGGAGATTAATTTGAGAAAAAATTTTAAAAGTTAAATAAAAATTAAAATTTTAATTAAAACATTTTTTAATTAGATCTCCATCATCCATCTGAAGATGGACGATGAAGATTAATTTAAGAAAAAACTAAATTAAAAAAATAAAAGCCCAATTACTCTCTCTCTTCTCTCTCTTCTTCTCCTCATTCTTGCAACCGGTCACTGTCTCTCTCTTCTTTCTTCTTCTTTTTCTTCTTCTTCTTCTTCTTCTCGAACCCAATCAAACTATTGGGTTCTAATTGAACCTAGATCTGGGTTTGAATGATTCATTTTGTGGGTTTGAATGAGTCATTCGAACCCGAAGAACTTGGTTCGAATGAGTCATTGTTTTAGGTTTGAATGAGTCATTTGAACCCAGTTCTTTAGGTTCAAATGATTTATTTGAACTCAGACTGGGTTTGAATGATTCTCGAACCTAGTTGTGGATTCTAACCTAGAATCTAGGTTCAAACGGTTGTTTTGGATTGCTTTGGGGTTGATTATGGGTTGTTTTAGGGTATTTTTGGTGATTGAACACTAATTTTTGTTGATTGATTGATGATGATAATTTTGAGTTGGTGATTGATGTTGATGATTTTGCTGAATTGGTGATGATTTTGATTGAAGATGAGAGAGATGAGAGATTGAACACTGGTTTCGTTTCATGCCAAGGGCATATTGATAATTTCATTTAGTTGTAAAATCAACACACAATCATCTAACAATACTCAGGGGCAATTTCATCTTTTAACACCTTTTAAACGATCAAACTGAGCAGGTTATGGTCAAATACACCTAATCCGTTAGTCAGGAGAGGACATTACAAAAAAATAAGAAAATTATACGTGCTTGCGAATATCAAATTTGTAGGTTGGTTATGGGTAATTTTCCTTATGTTTTTGGAAAAATTGGCAGAGAACAGATTAGTGTGCAAGGAACATCACTTAAGAAGGATCTTCAAAAATACTAGACCTAGTTCTAAGTCTATTAAGTATTGAATAACTTCTTTTCCCTGAAAATCTCTAAAAAGAACTGAGAGAGCTTCCTTAGGAAAATTAATTGACTTGAGCATTAGAGGGTTTTCACAAATAAAACACCAACGACCTTTGACCTCTTACTTCTTTTGCAAAAGAAATTAGAGGAGAAACCAGTAGAAAGAGGAAAGATGTGCATCAACCCTAAGAGTTAAGATCCCTTACCTAGAATCATCTATTTCAATGGCCAAATCCCCTGAGTCAACAAGGGACCTATAGGAAATCAATTTCATTTTGTATTTTAATTGAGACTTTAACATTATTGTTGATGTAATACCCTAAGGACAAATTTTTATCAACAAAATCTATCAAAATCCATCGAATTTACTTTCAGGCTACATTTGGCACACAGGATTAGATGAAACGAATTGGATTAGATTAGAATGAACTAAATTGGGTTGGATTAGATTGGAACAAAATGGATTGGATTAAAAAATTACTATCTCATGTTTGATAGAACTTGAGATTGAATTAAAATTATAACATATTATGTTTTATGTAAATTGAGATTGGATTAAAATAAAATTAATTTAAATATTTTACAATAGGTAATGTTTTTTCCAAAAATTTTACCCAAATCCATACCCAAATAATGTGACATATATGAGTTGTCAAAATCTTGTAGATCATAGGATAATATGATAATTAATAAGATCTTGACAATTCATATACCACATCATTTTTACTAGAATGAGCATACATATCCACATTATTTGTTATGTAACGTACTATTTAAATATATGATGATACAATATATCAATTTATTAAAAAACTTTTTGGGGAAAAAATGATATACGTACTTTGAGCGGTCGATATCTGGCATGATAGGGAATGGAAGTGACACCCCACATAATTTAGGAAGAGCCTCAACATTTTTAATAACAACCTTATAAGATTCTATTGCTTTCTTCAATCATTCACATAGTGTTTGGAGATCTGGTTTGGTCCTGCCCATGGCCTTCTTATTTGCCGCAGTCACACAACACAGCGGGGAGGGCTTGTCTGCCCTTTGAGCCAAGAATATCAAGCAAGGTGGTAATGTGATTAGGGCCTTTGAGCATGATATCGATACTTGCACATAATTTGCAGTACACACTACCATAACCACAATGGCAGCCAAAGCTAGAATAAACTTAGCCATCATCATTTGCTTCTGTGTTTTAGTAATGATCACTAAATGAACTAAATATTAACTGTTATAAAATTAAAAAGAATTCAACTTGCTTTAGTGGAGAAGAAACTGAAATTTTGGTTGTATTTATAGCCAAAATTCTTAGGTAGAGGGCTACGTTTGGCATACGGAATTAGAATGAAATGAATTGAATTGGATTGAGTTGGAATAGATTGGATTGGATTAGGTTGAATTGAAAAATTACTTTTCCATGTTTAGTAGAACTTGAGATTTGATTAAAATTATACCATATTATGTTTGGTGTAGGTTCGAATTGGATCAGTAATAAAATTAATTTAAATATTTTATAATATACTTAAAATTAATTTTTAAAAAATTCATTAAAAATTTGGAAAAAAAAAAAAAAGTGGAGATGAATGTTCATTTCCAAACCTATCAAATCCCACCATTTTGGTTCGAAATGAGCATTCCTAGGAGAGGAGGATTTAAATGAGTTCGGGATTGGGTTTCAAATTCCGTCCATTACTTTCCAAACATAAGATTTAAGAGTTTAGGATATTTTAAATCCCAAACCTACCTCAAATCTCTTATTCCAAACATAGCCGAGAGTTTAATATGACTACCCTTTCATGACATGCTAATAATTAATAGATAGGTATTTAAAGTTTTATTATCATTAAATATAGGCTTTTGTTTTACTAAAATTAGGCAACTGCAACAAAGCTTCAACCCACTTGAGTTTATATATTATTTATTTTATCATTTTTTAACTATATATAAATATTTTTTTTTAAAAAAAAAAAAACTGCATATAATTATAATGGGTCGAAACTTCAATGTAACTGTCTATAAAAAGATATATATTAAATTACTAATGAGCCTGCTTGCGATGGTTTTTTAAAGTCATTTTTTGGCTTCTTGCACCCAAAAGCTATTTTGAGAGCTATTTGAATGAAAATTGAAAAAGAGTTTTTATCATTCACAAGCCTTTTGGAAAGAAGCCTGCCCTTATGGCTTTTGAAAAATAGCTTCCATTTCTCTTCTTCTAATGTCAGAAGTCAAAAACAAAAAGTATCCCAAACAAACCTTAGAATAGATATATATCCCAAATTTTTCTTGATATTGCAAGTATATGCTAGTATATGATATGAAGTCATTTAACTAAGTCCAAAAAATTATAAAGGGCACCTTATTCATATAAAACTTTCAAATATATCTCTTCAAAAGACTTTCATATACTTACACATAAAAAGAGGCTGGTAACAAAACTGACTAGCCATATAATAGTGGATTTATATTTACTAATACAAACTCCCAAATATTCTAAAGTCTACCTTTGCACAAAGAAACATATAGTACAAGAATTAAAATAAAAAAAAAATCATTTAAATATAATTATACAATTACAAGGAAGTCGAAGTTAATGCTTATGTAATTAACATATAAATTAGAGAGAAGAGCTAGGAAAGAGTAGAAAAACTTTAAATAGAGACTAATTCAGGAACATAACATGTTGGACCGTATGCTTATTTAGTAAAATTATGTTGACCTATAGATTAGTGAATCATATGATACATACATTCCAACATCTCTAAATATTTAATATATAAAGAGATCCAAGAATATATATGTGCTTGTAGTCTATGGCGGTCACGTCGCATTATGGAGAAAGTTTATAAGCTTTCTTTTCATCAACCCCCTAGTCTGCTTGACCCTTCTTGAAGCACTCAAACAATGTTGCGTTATCAGTTGGTGTGGTGCACCTATCATGCACTGTTTTCAAGCCAACACAACATATAGGAACTGGCTTGGGCGTTTTCCCCAACAAGAATGTTTTGCAAGGTTTTAATTAACAGTGTCAAGGACTATAGTGCCTCATATCATTTAATGTTTTTGGTCTGACACTATTAATACATGGTTGTGCAAGAAATTTAGAAGAAGTTTTGAAAAGTACATTATACTTTACTAAATGCATACTGCATTTAGGCATTTGATGCCACCCACATACTCAATTCTCTCATATTAGAGAAAATGAAGGTTCTTGTCTTCTGTTTCTTATTTTCCAAAATTTTTAAAAAGTTATTGAATGCTACATGTTAATGCTATAGATATAAACTTAGCAATTGAATTGGTAATATTGATATTAAAACCTCAATTTATATTGATGAAGTCGTCTGGTTGCTCGAAAGATATAATGTTTATAATAGTAGTATTATAGTTGTTTTTTTATTATTGATTAGAAAGCCATTAAACCAATTATAACAACAGAATTTGGTAATTCTCATATAGTTATGGCAGTTAAATCAATTGATCAAAAAAATCATAGAAATTGCAAATTAAGGAAAAGAAAAGTAATGTAATTTAATTAAAGCAGTTTGATATACAAATAAGATGCATAAAGTTAATGATATCATCTATCTAGTTTCCAAATATCATATACGCTCCAGAACTACATGACTTTTTTATTCCATTAATAGAATCCTAACAACGCTATAGTTTAATTAATACCATCCAATCCTACGAAACACAAAGAAAAACACAAGGAGTTAAGAGAACTATCTTCATTGAACTTAGTACACACGAAAGAAGTAGCAATTTTTACTAGAATAAGCATGCATATCAACATTATTTTTCTTATGTAACGTACTATTTAAATATATGATAATACAACATATCAATTTATTAAAGACTTTTTGAGGAAAAAAATATATACGTACTTCGAGCAATCGATAGCTGACGTGATATGGAATGAAAGTGACCCCACACATAATCCAGGAAGAGCCTTAGCATTCTTAATATTAACCTTAAAAGATTTTGATGCTTTCTTCGAGCATTCACACGATGCTTGGAAATCTAGCTTGATCTTGCCCATGGCCTTCTTCATTGTCATAGCCACACAACACAGTAAGGAGGGCTTGTTTGCCCCTTGAGCCAAGAATGGCAAGCAAGGTGCCAATGTGATTACGGCCTTTGGGCATGATATTGATGCTTCCACATAATTTACAGTACTCACTACCATAACCACAATGGTAGCCAAAGCTAGAATATACATAGCCATCAACATTTTCTTCGTCATTTCGGTAATGATCACTAAATGAACTAAATATTAACTATCATAATTTTTTTTACAAAAAAAAAAAAATCAACTTACTTTAATGGAGAAGAACGTGGGATTTCGATTGTATTTATAGCAAAAATTCTTAGGTAGAGCCTTGGTTACGTTTGGCACACGGGACTGGAGTGAATGGATTGGATTGAAAAATTACTATCCCATGATTGGTAGCAATTGGAATTGGATTAAAATTATACCATAGTATGTTTGATGTAGATTGAGATTAAATTGAAATAAAATTAATTTAAATATTTAATAATATACTTAAAATTTATTTTTTAAAAATTCTTTAAAAATCAGAAAAAAAAAAAAAGTGGGGATGAAATGTTCATTTCCAAACCAAGCAAATCTCACCATTTTGGTTGGGAATAAGCATTTCGATGATAGGAGGATTTGAGAGAGTTTGGGATTGGATTTAAAGTCTCACCCATTTCTCTCTAAACATGGGATTTGAGAGTTTAGGATATTTTGAATCTCAAATCTCATGTTCCAAACATAGCCGAGAGTTTAATTTGCATTGGACTACCCTTTCATGACATACTATTAATTAATAGAAAAGTATTTTAATTTTTATTATCATTAATTTTAGCCTTTTGTTTACTAAAATTAGGCAACCATAGCAAAGCTTCAACCCGCTTGAGTTTATATATTATTTATTTTATCATTTTTTAACTATATAGAAATATTTTTTTTTAAAAAAACTACATATAATTATAGTAGGTTGATACTTCAATATAACTAGCCGAGAACAAGATGTAAATTAAATTACTAATAGGCCTATTTGCGATGGTTTTTAAAACCATTTTTTGTCTTCTTGAGCCCAATAGCTGTTTTGAGAGCTATTTGGATGGAATTGATAATGAGCTTTTATCATTCAAAAGTCCTTTAGAGAGAAGTCAGTTATTGTGGCTTTCGAAAAAGAGCTTCTAATTCTCTTCTTCTAATGTTAGAAGCCAAAAACAAAAGGTATCCCAAACAAACCTTAGAATAGATATATATCCCAAATTTTCCTTGATATTGCAAGTACGTGCTATTAAATGGTATGGAGTGGTTTAACTAAGTCCGAAAAATTATAAAAGGCACTTGTATTCATATAAAACTTTCAAATACGTTTCTTCAAAAGACTTTTATATATTTACACATAAAAAGAGGTTGGTAACAAAATTGACTATCCACATAAGAGCGAATTTGTATTTACTAATACAAACTCCAAATTGTTCTAACATATACTACCGTAAAGACTTCTCCGCTCAGAGAACTCCAATATTCTAAAGTTGCATCTGCTCAAAGAAACATACAATACAAGAATTAAAATTAAAAAATAAAATAAAGTCATTTAAATATAATTATACAATTACAAGGAAGTTGAAATTAATGATTATGTAATTAACATATAAATTAGAGAGTAGAGCTAGGAGAGAGTAGAAAAACTTTAAATGGAGACCAATTCAGGAACGTAACATGTTGGACCGTACCCTTATATGGTAAAATTATGTTGACATATAGATTAGTGAAGGACATGATACATACATTATAACATCACTAATTATTTAATGTAGAAAGAGACTTAAGAATATAAATGTGCTTGCAATCCACGGTGGTCATGCCGTATTGTGGAGGAAGTTCATAACTTTCTTTTCATCAACCCCTAGTCTGTTCAACCCTCTTGAAGCACTCACACATTGTTGTGGTATCAAATGGTGTGGTGCACATATCATGCACTGTTTTCAGTCCAACATAACATATAGGAACTGGCTTGGGTGCTTTCCCCAACAAGAATGTTTTGCATGGTGTCAACAGTGTCAGTGCCTATAGTGCCTCATATCTTATAATTTTTTTGGTCTGACACTGTTAATACATGGTTGGGCAACGAATTTAGAAGAAGTTTTGAAAAGTGCATCATACTTTATTTAATGCATAGTGCATTGAGGCATTTGATGCCACCTACATACTCGATTCGCTCATATTAGAGAAAATAAAGGCTCCTTGTCTTCTGTTTCTTATTTTCCAAAAATTTTAAAAAGTTATTGCGTGCTACATGTTGATGTTATAGATATAAACTCAACAATTGAATTGGTAACGTTGATATCCAAACCTCAATTGTACTGATGAAGTTGTCTGGTTGCTTAAAAGAATCGTGTTAATAATAGTAGTATTATAGTTTCTTTTTTTTCTTTTTTTTTTTTTTCATTATTGATTAGAAAATTATTAAACCAATTATAACTAGAGAATTTGGTAATTCTCATATAGTTATGGCAGTTAAATCAATCAATCAAAAAATTCATAAAAATTGCAAATGAAGGAAAACATAAGTAATGTAATTCAATTAAAGCATTTTGATACACAAATAAGATGCACAAAGTTAATAGTATCATCTATCTAGTTTCCAGATATCATATATGCTCCAGAACTACATGACTTCTTTATTCCATTAATAAAATCTCAACAACGCTATAGCTTGGTTAATTCCATCCAATCCTGCAAAACACAAAGAAAAACATAAGGAGTCAAGGGAACTATCTTCATTGAATTTGGCGCACACAAAAACAAAAACAATTTTTACTAGAATCAGCATACATACCAACATTATTTTTGTTATGTAATGTACTATTTAAATATATGATAATACAATATATCTATTTATTAAAGACCTTTTGAGAAAAAAGAAATTATACATACTTAGAGCAGTCGATATCTGGCGTGATGGGGAATGGAAGTGCCACCCCACATAATCCAGGAAGAGCCTTAGCTTTTCCAACATCAACCTTAAAAGAACTTGATGCTTTCTTCAAGCATTCACACAGTGCTTGGAGATCTGGCTTGGTCTTGGCCATGGCCTTCTCATTTGCCACGGACACGCAACATAGTGGGGAGGGCTTGTTTGCCCCTTGAGCCAAGAATGGCAAGCAAGGTGCCAATGTGATTACGGCCGTTGGGCATGATATCCATGCTTCCACATAATTTGCAGTACTCATTACCATAACCACAATAGTAGCCAAAGCTAGGATCTTAGCCTTGATCATTTTCTTCTCCCTTTCACTAATGATGACTAAATGAACTAATATTAACTGTTATAAAATTAAAAAAGAAAATCAACTCGTTTTAGTGGAGAAGAATGTGTTATTTCAGTTTTATTTATAGCAAAAATTTTTGGGTAGAGCTTTAACTAAGTTTGACACGTGGGATTGGAATGAAGTGGATTGGATTGGATTGGATTGGATTGGATTGAAAAATTAATATCCCATATTTGGTAGAATTTAGGATTGGATTAAAATTATACCATATTATGTTTGATCTAATTTGGGATTGGATTAGAATGAAATTAATTTAAATATTTTATAATGTAATTTAAATTTATTTTTTTTTAAATCTTTAAAATTTTGAAAAAAAAAAAAGAAAAGTGGATATGGAACGTTCATTCTCAAACCCATCAAATCCTACCATTTTGGTTGGAAATGAGCATTCCCATGAGAGCAGGAGTTGAGGAAGTTAGGGATTGGATTTGGAATCTCACCCATCTCTCTCTTAACATGGGATTCTAGTGCTTTAGATATTTTGAATCGCAAACCCACCTCAAATCTCATGTTCCAAACATAGCTCAGAGTTTAACATGCATTTGACTACCCTTTCATGACATGTTATTAATTAATAGAAAAGTATTTAAAGTTTTATTATCATTAATTTTCGGCTTTTGTTTTGCTAAAATTAGACAATCGTAATAAAGCTTCAACCTACTTGAGTTTATATATTATTTATTTTATCATTTTTTAACTATATATATATATTTTTTTTTTAAAAAAAAAAGCTACATATAACTATAGTGGGTCCAAACTTCAATAGAACTATCTATAAAAAGATGTAAATTAAATTACTAATAGGCCTGTTTGCGATGGTTTTTTAAAACCATTTTTCGGCTTCTTGAGCCCAATAGCTATTTTGAAAGCTATTTGGATGAAAATTGAAAATAGACTTTTATCATTCAAAAGCCCTTTGGAAGGAAATTAGCCCTTGTGGCTTTTGAAAAAGAACTTCCAATTCTCTTCTTCTAATTTCAAAAGCCAAAAACAAATAGTATCCCAAACAGACCTTAGAATAGATATATTTCCCAAATTTCCCTTGATATTGCAAGTACGTGCTAGTATACGGTATGGAGTCATTTAACTAAGTCTGAAAAATTATAAAGGGCATTTTTATTCATAAAAAACTTTCAAATACATCTCTTCAAAAGACTTTCATATACTTATACATAAAAAGAGGTTGATAATAAAACTGACTATCCAACAGCGGATTTATATTTACTAATACAAACTCCAAATTATTCTAACATATACTACCACAAAGACTTCTCCACTCAAAGAAGTCTAGTATTCTAAAGTTTACCTCTGTACAAATAAACATACAATACAAGAATCAAAATTAAAAAAAAAAAAAAAATCATTTAAATATAATTATACAATTCCAAGGAAGTGGAAATTAATGACTATAGAATTGACATTAAAATTAGAGAGAAGAGCTAGGAAAGAGTAGGAAAACTTTAAATGGAGACTAATTCAGAAGCGTAATATGTTGGACCGTACGCTTATATACTAAAATTATGTTGACATATAGATTAGTGAATGACATGATACATATGTTGCAACATTGCTACATATTTAATATAGAAAGAGATCCAAGAACATATACGTGCTTGCAGTCCATGGTGGTCATGGAGGAAGTTCATAAGCTTTCTTTTGATCAACCCCCCCAGTTTGCTCTACCCTTCTTGAAGCACTCACACATTGCAATGGTATCAGCTGGTATGATACAACTATCATGCATTGTTTTCAGGCTAGCACAACGTATAGGAACTGGCTTTGGTGTTTTTCCAAATTAAAATGTTTTGCATGGTGTCAACAATGTTAGGGCCTATAGTGGCCCATATCATATAATTTATTTGGTATGACACTGTTAATACATGGTTAGGCAAAAACTTTAGAAGAAGTTTTGAAAAGTGCATTATACTATTAAATGCATAGCGTATCGAGGCATTTGATGCCACCGACATACTCAATTCTCTCACATTAAAGAAAATGAAGCTCCTCGTCTTCTACTTCTTTTTTTCCAAAAATTTTAAAACGTTATTGAGTGCTTTTTGTTAATGTTATATATATGAACTCAACAATTGAATTGGTAACATTTGTTGATGCACAACTTGTTGTGCATAAAGTATTGGCTTCTTATTTAAGAAAATTTACTATGAGCAGCATAATTCATGGACTGTTAGGATGTTGTAACACCAGGTTGGAAAAATATTGCAACATCAGGGCACAACTTGTGTTACAACACTTTTCCTAGTGACAGGTTACAGATTGATTAGACTAGGAACTTAGAGTCATTTGTTTTTAGATACATTTCTTTGATAGATTTATCTCTTGTATTTATTCTCTTTTATGTCATCTTTCATGACATTATCAATTTACTTTTAGATTTATTGTCAAAGAGATTAAGTTTCTAAAAAGATAAATGTGTTTATCTTTGATTTTTATTCTTTTATCTTTTAGGAAACTTATTATCATTATCTCAGAGTATTTTCCATAGGATGTAAAGCTAATCAATTGATGTGCAGAAGAAGAATGAATCTGGATAGCTTCTTGACCAAGTTCGAATAAGCAAAATAAATAGGTGTCGTCATTGCTAAAAAAATAAGACTTATCTATTTTTTAGCATATATTAGTTTTCTTTATTTGAGATATTTATCTTTTGATAAATGTCTTATTTTTATCCAGCTGATAATGTTATTTTATTCTACAGGTTTCAAGCTACACATATCTTGTATAAATAGCATATTTTATTTTTCTTTATTTTAAGATATGCATCTTTTGATAAATATATGATTTTTTCAGCTGATAATTATCTAATTCATAATTGATTTATCTATATTTTTTGTACAAGTAACCGCTGCACATTTTTGCTATAAATACATAATACAGCAGTTCAAAACAATAGTAAGCAAGCAGTGTGATTAGAGAGTGATATTATGTAAACCCTCTATTTTTTATTTTATGGATTTCCCGAAAATAGTCCCTAAATAATTATTAGAGACCCTAAATGATCATTGGAAGCACTTAAGGCTATAGGGAACCCATAGGGATTGAATTAAACTAGATTGGAGATTAAACGGAAAAGTAAAATAGTGAATGAAATCGAGTAATTAATTAATATGACAAGAGACGAAATCGAATATAAGTTTTAATAATTGTGGTCAAACTAGAATTAATCTAAAAGCTAAGGGAGGAGATAGAAATTTTCTTAGGACGTGATCGTCATTTTTAGATTTGTTTGGGAATGAAAACATGAAGCCAAAAGTTTGTCTTAAATCACAAAAAGAGAGAGAGAGAGTTGTCGTGAAACCAGAGAAAAGAAGAAGAGAAGAAGAAAGAAGAATAAGAATAAAAAGAAGAAGAAGAAGAAGAGGAAGAAGTTACCGACGACGCCAGCTCGTCGACTGACCAGAAATGCATGACAGAAGCAAACCCGAAGCTAGTGATCGAGCGATGCAGAATCGCAAGGCAGAACCGACTCGATTGGAGCAGAAATCGCACAGAACAGATGAACCAGACCAGATCGTCGACAATGATGATGACGACAAGGAGCTGTCGTCTCGTCTGAGTTGTGCCGACCTGTATAACCCAGCCACCTCAACATCGATCTAGCTCATCCTGCCTGCAAATCAGATCTATTGTCTAGTAGAAATGGCAACGCCATGACCGAGCAGCAACGGTGGAGCTAACAGCGAAACCAAAGCCGATCGAGCTAGGGAGAGAGTGAGGGAAGAAGAGAGGAGAAGGAGGAGAACAGATCGACTGCGAACCAAAACAACCCCAAATTGAGCTCAGCGCGAAGAGGAAAAAGGGATGAGTTGTTTAAACTTGATGTTGCTGATTTTGTTTGTGATTAAGTTGATTTGAAATAGGTTTTGTTATGATTTGTTGGTTGGTTAGTTTTGAGTAAAAATGAGTTGAAAAATAAGTGGATTTACGTTTATTGGGAGCTTATGAAACTAAGAAAATATCAAAGATTTAGAGAGGAATCAAATCACGCGCTAAACTAGTTTGAAAGGCAATTTCGTAAATTGACCCATAATGCAGTCCGTTAAGTGTTCAGATGACCCCAACGAGCTTAATTAGGTGTGTTGAGATAATTAAAAGTCGAAGATTTAATTTAGGAACCAAAAATGGAAGGTTGCGCCTAAAAAGGGTCACTCAGGGGCGATTATATAATTTTAGTTATTTCGAGTTTCCAGAAGTTGACGCGAACGTAAATTTTACGTATATATATATATATGTTGTGTAGGTGATGAGTAAGCTGGTGGAGCAAGGGAAAGAGCGATAGGGAACATTTTGGAGCCTTCCTGAAAGCTATTCGGAAGTGATAGTTAAGGTGAGTGTCAAAATGATTTTTAATACGTTTTTATTGATTTGATTTATGAATGAATGTTTCATGCATGTTTGGATATTTTAATAAAAGTGAAATATGATTTAAATAATAAATTGCACGGTAACGGATAATATAGCTTTTGTATTTTTGTTAAAACGATGATTTTCGTTTGGATTATATAAAATGGATTTCAGTTTTAAAAATGAGAAAGAATAAAACTTGTAGGCTTACCCAAAGAGTATCAGTATATTACCGGTCTAGGTTGAGTACCCAAAGCGTACATTGGTAAAATTAGTAGTGTCAGTATGTCACTAACTATACTAACCGCGGGAGGTACCCATAAGGAGTCGTGTCAGTCAGATGTCTGAGAGATTAGTCCAATGCATGTAAATGATATATTATTAGCTAGCTTACCCGAGCAAGACAGAGTTTCGCTCTGTAGCGATGCAGGATTCCGCTACATGAATCGGACAGAGAGCGATTCAGGATCCCACTCTATACTAGGGTGTCATGTGGCACGGGTCACTATAGATTGGCGGGAGCCGGATTGGTTGGCAGGACACCTTCGAGCGGAGTCGGACCATATTCGGTTTTATAATAATGAAAGGGGCTGGTTGGCAGGACACCTACGAGCGGAGTAGGACCGGTTCGTTTCATGAAAAGAAAAGAGTTTTAGAATAAAAACCCTGCAACTATAGTAGATCTGCTTATGAAATGAAAAATTGTGCAACATATGTTTTATAATACTAATGTATGAAACTAAATTTAAAATAAATGGATTTGATTTGAATTATTAAACTGTTTTAGGAAGGTTTTTATTAAAATATGGTTTCAAATATATTATATGACACTCACTGGACTTTCAAAGCTCACCAAACATTTTCTGTATTTTTCAAATAAACCTCTCCAGGCACAGGTACCACACCTGCGGATTACCCAGAGGAGATACCAGACAGCCGCGGCGATAGTGCTGATGTGATTACCTACTTTTACTTTTGTTGACTTTAAAAGAAGTTGTATATATTTTATTATATCCATATGGTTTTGTAAATATTATTTTTGTGGATTTAAATTGTGTTTTTGAAGTAAATTGATGCATGACATATGGTTTTGTTGATAATGAGTTTATAAATTGAAATGTGAAACTGTGGTTGTGGTTGTGTTGAAAAATGAGAGCCTGAGGCTCTGTAGTTTGGGGGAATTAACTTGTGATAGTCTAGAAGTGTTAAATTTTATAATTTGTAGGGTGGCTAAGTTCGAAAAACAGATAGGAGGCTGCCCAAATTTTTACAAAATGTTTTACAAAGGTTTGAAATAAAAATGAAAAATTTTCTCTGGTTTCCTGCTGTTTTCGAAAAGGTTTAAGAAAGAATATGGCTTAGCTCTGTGGAGATCTTTTAGTTAAGCGAAAGGGCTAGGTAGAGGGCCACCGTAGGGTACCGACAGATCACCTAGGGAAAGGGGTCTGTCATATTGAGTGTTTACTTGTAAATCTTGGAGAGCCTGTTCTCTAAGTTATTTTTGTGAGATCAAGTGATTGAGTAGAACAAGGTTTGTGCCCAAACACTTGTCAGGATGACAAGTAATTAAGTCTTTAAGAGGAGATAGGTTTGCCGCAATTGAAAGGAGGTCAAAGAGTCGCCAACCATTGAAGGCTAGGGGAGTTTGCTGCAATTCATGAAGTGAATGAGCACTTATCTTACATCAAGTCTAGAAGGGAGTCTCAGGTTGGGTAAGACAAGATTAGGTTGTACTTTGAAAAAGTTCATTAGTGAGATGATAACTTTGGGTAAGACCTCGTGGATGTACGGTAAAACCAAATCATGTTAAAAATGTGCTTGTGTACTTTTCTTTACTATTTTTATTTTTGTCATGTGCGATAACATGTGGCATTAAATGTGTTACAACATTTTGTCTCGAAACATGTTATAACATACTTATTTTTCTATGTTACAACACTTTTACAAAAATTTGGTACTGCACAGTGAATAGGTCATTTCAACATTGATATAAAAACCTCAATTTGTATTGATGAAGTTGCCCGGTTGCTCGAAAGATATCGTGTTTATAATCGTAGTATTATAGTTTCTTTTTTTTTTTTTTTCATTATTGATTAGAAAATCATTAAATCAATTATAACTACAGAATTTGGCAATTCTCATATCATATAATGTTTTTGGTCTGACACTATTAATACATGGTTGTGCCTCATATCATATAATGTTTTTGGCCTGACACTATTAATACATGGTTGTGCAAGAAATTTAGAAGAAGTTTTGAAAAGTACATTATGCTTTATTAAATGCATACTGCATTTAGGCATTTGATGCCACCCACATACTCAATTCTCTCATATTAGAGAAAATGAAGCTTCTTGTCTTCTGTTTCTTACTTTCCAAAATTTTTAAAAAGTTATTGAATGCTACATGTTAATGCTATAGATATAAACTTAGCAATTGAATTGGTAATATTGATATTAAAACCTCAATTTATATTGATGAAGTTGTCTGGTTGCTCGAAAGATATAATGTTTATAATAGTAGTATTATCGTTGTTTTTTTTATTATTGATTAGAAAGCCATTAAACCAATTATAACAACAGAATTTGGTAATTCTCATATAGTTATGGCAGTTAAATCAATTGATCAAAAAAATCATAGAAATTGCAAATTAAGGAAAAGACAAGTAATGTAATTTAATGAAAGCAGTTTGATATACAAATAAGATGCATAAAGTTAATGATATCATCTATCTAGTTTCCAAATATCATATACGCTCCAGAACTACATGACTTTTTTATTCCATTAATAGAATCCCAACAACGCTATAGTTTAATTAATACCATCCAATCCTACGAAACACAAAGAAAAACACAAGGAGTCAAGAGAACTATCTTCATTGAACTTAGCACATACAAAAGAAGTGGCAATTTTTACTAGAATAAGCATACATATCAACATTATTTTTCTTATGTAACGTACTATTTAAATATATGATAATACAACATATCAAATTATTAAAGACTTTTTGAGGAAAAAAATATATACGTACTTCGAGCAATCGATAGCTGACGTGATATGGAATGAAAGTGACCCCACACATAATCCAGGAAGAACCTTAGCATTCTTAATATTAACCTTAAAAGATTTTGATGCTTTCTTCAAGCATTCACATGATGCTTGGAAATCTAGCTTGATCTTGCCCATGGCCTTCTTCATTGTCACAACCACACAACACAGTAAAGAGGGCTTGTTTGCCCCTTGAGCCAAGAATGGCAAGCAAGGTGCCAATGTGATTACGGCCTTTGGGCATGATATTGATGCTTCCACATAATTTACAGTACTCACTACCATAACCACAATGGTAGCCAAAGCTAGAATATACATAGCCATCATCATTTTCTTCATCATTTCGGTAATGATCACTAAATGAACTAAATATTAACTATCATAATTTTTTTTACAAAAAAAAAAAAAATCAACTTACTTTAATGGAGAAGAACGTGGGATTTCGATTGTATTTATAGCAAAAATTCTTAGGTAGAGCCTTGGTTACGTTTGGCACACGGGACTGGAGTGAATGGATTGGATTGAAAAATTACTATCCCATGATTGGTAGCAATTGGAATTGGATTAAAATTATACCATAGTATGTTTGATGTAGATTGAGATTAAATTGAAATAAAATTAATTTAAATATTTAATAATATACTTAAAATTTATTTTTTAAAATTCTTTAAAAATCAGAAAAAAAAAAAAAAAAAAAAAAAAGTGGGGATGAAATGTTCATTTCCAAACCAAGCAAATCTCACCATTTTGGTTGGGAATAAGCATTTCGATGATAGGAGGATTTGAGAGAGTTTGGGATTGGATTTAAAGTCTCACCCATTTCTCTCTAAACATGGGATTTGAGAGTTTAGGATATTTTGAATCTCAAATCTCATGTTCCAAACATAGCCGAGAGTTTAATTTGCATTGGACTACCCTTTCATGACATACTATTAATTAATAGAAAAGTATTTTAATTTTTATTATCATTAATTTTAGCCTTTTGTTTACTAAAATTAGGCAACCATAGCAAAGCTTCAACCTGCTTGAGTTTATATATTATTTATTTTATCATTTTTTAACTATATAGAAATATTTTTTTAAAAAAAAATACATATAATTATAGTAGGTTGATACTTCAATATAACTAGCCGAGAAAAAGATGTAAATTAAATTACTAATAGGCCTATTTGCGATGGTTTTTAAAACCATTTTTCGGCTTCTTGAGCCCAATAGCTGTTTTGAGAGCTATTTGGATGAAATTGATAATGAGCTTTTATCATTCAAAAGTCCTTTAGAGAGAAGTCAGTTATTGTGGCTTTCGAAAAAGAGCTTCTAATTCTCTTCTTCTAATGTTAGAAGCCAAAAACAAAAGGTATCCCAAACAGACCTTAGAATAGATATATATCCCAAAGCTTCCTTGATATTGCAAGTATGTGCTATTATATGGTATGGAGTGGTTTAACTAAGTCTGAAAAATTATAAAAGGCACTTTTATTCATATAAAACTTTCAAATACGTCTCTTCAAAAGACTTTTATATATTTACACATAAAAAGAGGTTGGTAACAAAATTGACTATCCACATAAGAGCGAATTTGTATTTACTAATACAAACTCCAAATTGTTCTAACATATACTACCGTAAAGACTTCTCCGCTCAGAGAACTCCAGTATTCTAAAGTTGCATCTGCTCAAAGAAACATACAATACAAGAATTAAAATTAAAAAATAAAATAAAGTCATTTAAATATAGTTATACAATTACAAGGAAGTTGAAATTAATGATTATGTAATTAACATATAAATTAGAGAGCAGAGCTAGGAGAGAGTAGAAAAACTTTAAATGGAGACTAATTCAGGAACGTAACATGTTGGACCGTACCCTTATATGGTAAAATTATGTTGACATATAGATTAGTGAAGGACATGATACATACATTATAACATCACTAATTATTTAATATAGAAAGAGACTCAAGAATATAAATGTGCTTGCAATCCACGGTGGTCATGCCGTATTGTGGAGGAAGTTCATAACTTTCTTTTCATCAACCCCCAGTCTGTTCAACCCTCTTGAAGCACTCACACATTGTTGTGGTATCAAATGGTGTGGTGCACATATCATGCACTGTTTTCAGTCCAACATAACATATAGGAACTGGCTTGGGTGCTTTCCCCAACAAGAATGTTTTGCATGGTGTCAACAGTGTCAGTGCCTATAGTGCCTCATATCTTATAATTTTTTTGGTCTGACACTGTTAATACATGGTTGGGCAACAAATTTAGAAGAAGCTTTGAAAAGTGCATCATACTTTATTTAATGCATAGTGCATTGAGGCATTTGATGCCACCTACATACTCGATTCGCTCATATTAGAGAAAATGAAGGCTCCTTGTCTTATGTTTCTCATTTTCCAAAAATTTTAAAAGGTTATTGAGTGCTACATGTTGATGTTATAGATATAAACTCAACAATTGAATTGGTAACGTTGATATCAAAACCTCAATTTGTACTGATGAAGTTGTCTGGTTGCTTAAAAGAATCGTGTTAATAATAGTAGTATTATAGTTTCTTTTTTTTTTTTTTTTCATTATTGATTAGAAAATTATTAAACCAATTATAACTAGAGAATTTGGTAATTCTCATATAGTTATGGCAGTTAAATCAATCAATCAAAAAATTCATAAAAATTGCGAATGAAGGAAAACATAAGTAATGTAATTCAATTAAAGCATTTTGATACACAAATAAGATGCGCAAAGTTAATAATATCATCTATCTAGTTTCTAGATATCATATATGCTCCAGAACTACATGACTTCTTTATTCCATTAATAAAATCTCAACAACGCTATAGCTTGGTTAATTCCATCCAATCCTGCAAAACACAAAGAAAAACATAAGGAGTCAAGGGAACTATCTTCATTGAATTTAGCGCACACAAAAACAAAAACAATTTTTACTAGAATCAGCATATATATCAACATTATTTTTGTTATGTAATGTACTATTTAAATATATGATAATACAATATATCTATTTATTAAAGACCTTTTGAGAAAAAAAAAATTATACATACTTAGAGCAGTCGATATCTGGCGTGATGGGGAATGGAAGTGCCACCCCACATAATCCAGGAAGAGCCTTAGCTTTTCCAACATCAACCTTAAAAGAACTTGATGCTTTCTTCAAGCATTCACACAGTGCTTGGAGATCTGGCTTGGTCTTGGCCATGGCCTTCTCATTTGCCACGGACACGCAACATAGTGGGGAGGGCTTGTTTGCCCCTTGAGCCAAGAATGGCAAGCAAGGTGCCAATGTGATTACGGCCGTTGGGCATGATATCCATGCTTCCACATAATTTGCAGTACTCATTACCATAACCACAATAGTAGCCAAAGCTAGGATCTTAGCCATGATCATTTTCTTCTCCCTTTCACTAATGATGACTAAATGAACTAATATTAACTGTTATAAAATTAAAAAAGAAAATCAACTTGTTTTAGTGGAGAAGAATGTGTTATTTCAGTTTTATTTATAGCAAAAATTCTTGGGTAGAGCTTTAACTAAGTTTGACACGTGGGATTGGAATGAAGTGGATTGGATTGGATTGGATAGGATTGAAAAATTAATATCCCATATTTGGTAGAATTTAGGATTGGATTAAAATTATACCATATTATGTTTGATCTAATTTGGGATTGGATTAGAATGAAATTAATTTAAATATTTTATAATGTAATTTAAATTTATTTTTTTTTAAATCTTTAAAATTTTGAAAAAAAAAAAAGAAAATTGGATATGGAACGTTCATTCTCAAACCCATCAAATCCTACCATTTTGGTTGGAAATGAGCATTCCCATGAGAGCAGGAGTTGAGGAAGTTAGGGATTGGATTTGGAATCTCACCCATCTCTCTCTTAACATGGGATTTTAGTGTTTTAGATATTTTGAATCGCAAACCCACCTCAAATCCCATGTTCCAAACATAGCTGAGAGTTTAATATGCATTTGACTACCCTTTCATGACATGTTATTAATTAATAGAAAAGTATTTAAAGTTTTATTATCATTAATTTTCGGCTTTTGTTTTGCTAAAATTAGACAATCGTAATAAAGCTTCAACCTACTTGAGTTTATATATTATTTATTTTATCATTTTTTAACTATATATAATTTTTTTTTAAAAAAAAAAAAAGCTACATATAACTATAGTGGGTCCAAACTTCAATAGAACTATCTATAAAAAGATGTAAATTAAATTACTAATAGGCCTGTTTGCGATGGTTTTTTAAAACCATTTTTTGGCTTCTTGAGCCCAATAGCTATTTTGAGAGCTATTTGGATGAAAATTGAAAATAGACTTTTATCATTCAAAAGCCCTTTGGAAGGAAATTAGCCCTTGTGGCTTTTGAAAAAGAACTTCCAATTCTCTTCTTCTAATTTCAAAAGCCAAAAACAAATAGTATCCCAAACAGACCTTAGAATAGATATATTTCCCAAATTTCCCTTGATATTGCAAGTACGTGCTAGTATACGGTATGGAGTCATTTAACTAAGTCTGAAAAATTATAAAGGGCATTTTTATTCATAAAAAACTTTCAAATACATCTCTTCAAAAGACTTTCATATACTTATACATAAAAAGAGGTTGATAATAAAACTGACTATCCAACAGCGGATTTATATTTACTAATACAAACTCCAAATTATTTTAACATATACTACCGCAAAGACTTCTCCACTCAAAGAAGTCTAGTATTCTAAAGTTTACCTCTGTACAAATAAACATACAGTACAAGAATCAAAATTTAAAAAAAAAAAAATCATTTAAATATAATTATACAATTCCAAGGAAGTGGAAATTAATGACTATATAATTGACATTAAAATTAGAGAGAAGAGCTAGGAAAGAGTAGGAAAACTTTAAATGGAGACTAATTCAGAAGCGTAATATGTTGGACCGTGCGTTATATACTAAAATTATGTTGACATATAGATTAGTGAATTACATGATACATATGTTGCAACATTGCTACATATTTAATATAGAAAGAGATCCAAGAATATATACGTGCTTGCAGTCCATAGTGGTCATGGAGGAAGTTCATAAGCTTTCTTTTGATCAACCCCCCCAGTTTGCTCAACCTTTCTTGAAGCACTCACACATTGCAATGGTATCAGTTGGTATGATACAACTATCATGCATTGTTTTCAGGCTAGCACAACGTATAGGAACTGGCTTGGGGTTTTTTCCAAATTAAAATGTTTTGCATGGTGTCAACAATGTTAGGCCCTATAGTGGCTCATATCATATAATTCGTTTGGTATGACACTGTTAATACATGGTTAGGCAAAAACTTTAGAAGAAGTTTTGAAAAGTGCATTATACTTTATTAAATGCATAGCGTATCGAGGCATTTGATGCCACCGACATACTCAATTCTCTCACATTAAAGAAAATGAAGCTCCTCGTCTTCTACTTCTTTTTTTCCAAAAATTTTAAAACGTTATTGAGTGCTTTTTGTTAATGTTATATATATGAACTCAACAATTGAATTGGTAACATTTGTTGATGCACAACTTGTTGTGCATAAATTATTGGCTTCTTATTTAAGAAAATTTACTATGAGCAGCATAATTCATGGACTGTTAGGATGTTGTAACACCAGGTTGAAAAAATATTGCAACATCAGGGCACAACTTGTGTTACAACACTTTTCCTAGTGACAGGTTACAGATTGATTAGACTAGGAACTTAGAGTCGTTTGTTTTTAGATACATTTCTTTGATAGATTTATCTCTTGTATTTATTCTCTTTTATGTCATCTTTCATGACATTATCAATTTACTTTTAGATTTATTGTCAAAGAGATTAAGTTTCTAAAAGGATAAATGTGTTTATCTTTGATTTTTATTCTTTTATCTTTTAGGAAACTTATTATCATTATCTCAGAGTATTTTCTATAGGATGTAAAGCTAATCAATTGATGTGCAGAAGAAGAATGAATCTGGATAGCTTCTTGACCAAGTTCGAATAAGCAAAATAAATAGGTGTCATCATTGCTAAAAAAATAAGACTTATCTATTTTTTAGCATATATTAGTTTTCTTTATTTGAGATATTTATCTTTTGATAAATGTCTTATTTTTATCCAGCTGATAATGTTATTTTATTCTACAGGTTTCAAGCTACACATATCTTGTATAAATAGCATATTTTATTTTTCTTTATTTTAAGATATGCATCTTTTGATAAATATATGATTTTTTTCAGCTGATAATTATCTAATTCATAATTGATTTATCTATATTTTTTGTACAAGTAACTGCTGCACATTTTTGCTATAAATACATAATACAGCAGTTCAAAACAATAGTAAGCAAACAGTGTGATTAGAGAGTGATATTATGTAAACCCTCTATTTTTGATTTTATGGATTTCCCGAAAATAGTCCCTAAATAATTATTAGAGACCCTAAATGATCATTGGAAGCACTTAAGGCTATAGGGAACCCATAGGGATTGAATTAAACTAGATTGGAGATTAAACGGAAAAGTAAAATAGTGAATGAAATCGAGTAATTAATTAATATGACAAGAGACGAAATCGAATATAAGTTTTAATAATTGTGGTCAAACTAGAATTAATCTAAAAGCTAAGGGAGGAGCTAGAAATTTTTTTAGGACGTGATCATCATTTTTAGAGTTGTTTGGGAATGAAAACATGAAGCCAAAAGTTTGTCTTAAATCACAAAAAGAGAGAGAGAGAGTTGTCGTGAAACCAGAGAAAAGAAGAAGAGAAGAAGAAAGAAGAATAAGAATAAAAAGAAGAAGAAGAAGAAGAGGAAGAAGTTACCGACGACGCCAGCTCGTCGACTGACCAGAAATGCATGACAGAAGCAAACCCGAAGCTAGTGATCGAGCGATGCAGAATCGCAAGGCAGAACCGACCCGATTGGAGCAGAAATCGCACAGAACAGACGAACCAGACCAGATCGTCGACAATGATGATGACGACAAGGAGCTGTCGTCCCGTCTGAGTTGTGCCGACCTGTAAAACCCAGCCACCTCAACGTCGATCTAGCTCATCCTGCCGCAAATCAGACCTATTGTCTAGCAGAAATGGTAACGCCATGACCGAGCAGCAACGGTGGAGCTAACAGCGAAACCAAAGTCGATCGAGCTAGGGAGAGAGTGAGGGAAGAAGAGAGGAGAAGGAGGAGAACAGATCGACGCGAACCAAAACAACCCCAAATTGAGCTCAGCGCGAAGAGGAAAAAGGGATGAGTTGTTTAAACTTGATGTTGCTGATTTTGTTGGTGATTAAGTTGATTTGAAATAGGTTTTGTTATGATTTGTTGGTTGGTTAGTTTTGAGTAAAAATGAGTTGAAAAATAAGTGGATTTACGTTTATTGGGAGCTTATGAAACTAAGAAAATATCAAAGATTTAGAGAGGAATCAAATCACGCGCTAAACTAGTTTGAAAGGCAATTTCGTAAATTGACCCATAATGCATCCGTTAAGTGTTCAGATGACCCCAACGAGCTTAATTAGGTGTGTTGAGATAATTAAAAGTCGAAGATTTAATTTAGGAACCAAAAATGGAAGGTTGCGCCTAAAAAGGGTCACTTAGGGGCGATTATATAATTTTAGTTATTTCGAGTTTCCAGAAGTTGACGCGAACGTAAATTTTACGTATATATATATATATATGTTGTGTAGGTGATGAGTAAGTTGGTGGAGCAAGGGAAGAGCGATAGGGAACATTTTGGAGCCTTCCTGAAAGCTATTCGGAAGTGATAGTTAAGGTGAGTGTCAAAATGATTTTTAATACGTTTTTGTTGATTTGATTTATGAATGAATGTTTCATGCATGTTTGGATATTTTAATAAAAGTGAAATATGATTTAAATAATAAATTGCACGGTAACGGATAATATAGCTTTTGTATTTTTGTTAAAACGATGATTTTCGTTTGGATTATATAAAATGGATTTCAGTTTTAAAAATGAGAAAGAATAAAACTTGTGGCTTACCCAAAGAGTATCAGTATTTTACCGGTCTAGGTTGAGTACCCAAAGCGTACATTGGTAGAATTAGTAGTGTCAGTATGTCACTAACTATACTAACCGCGGGAGGTACCCGCAAGGAGTCGTGTCAGTCAGATGTCTGAGAGATTAGTCCAATGCATGTAAATGATATATTATTAACTAGCTTACCCGAGCGAGACAGAGTTTCGCTCTGTAGCGATGCAGGATTTCGCTACATGAATCGGACAGAGAGCGATTCAGGATCCCACTCTATACTAGGGTGTCATGTGGCACGGGTCACTATAGATTGGTGGGAGGCGGATTGGTTGGCAGGACACCTTCGAGCGGAGTCGGACCATATTCGATTTTATAATAATGAAAGGGGCTGGTTGGCAAGACACCTACGAGCGGAGTAGGATCGGTTCGTTTCATGAAAAGAAAAGGGTTTTAGAATAAAAACCCCGCAACCATAGTAGATCCGTTTATGAAATGAAAAATTGTGGAACATCTGTTTTATAATACTAATGCATGAAACTAAATTTAAAATAAATGGTTTTGATTTGAATTATTAAATTGTTTTAGGAAGGTTTTTATTAAAATATGGTTTTAAATATATTATATGACACTCGCTGGACTTTCAAAGCTCACCAAACATTTTCTGTATTTTTCAAATAAACCTCTCCAGGCACAGGTACCACACCTGCGGATTACCCCGAGGAGATACCAGACAGCCGCGGCGATAGCGCTGATGTGATTACCTACTTTTACTTTTGTTGACTTTAAAAGAAGTTGTATATATTTTATTATATCCATATGGTTTTGTAAATATTATTTTTATGGATTTAAATTGTGTTTTTGAAGTAAATTGATGCATGACATATGGTTTTGTTGATAATGAGTTTATAAATTGAAATGTGAAACTGTGGTTGTAGTTGTGTTGAAAAATGAGAGCCTGAGGCTCTGTAGTTTGGGGGAATTAACTTGTGATATTCTAGAAGTGTTAAATTTTATAATTTACAGGGTGGCTAAGTTCGAAAAACAGACGGGATACTACCCAAATTTTTACAAAATGTTTTACAAAGGTTTGAAATAAAAATGAAAATTTTCTCTGGTTTCCACTGTTTTCGAAAAGGTTTAAGAAAGAATATGACTTAGCTCTGTGGAGATCCTTTAGTTGAGCGAAAGGGCTAGGTAGAGAGCCACCGTAGGGTGCCGACAGATCACCTAGGGAAAGGGGTCTATCATATTGAGTGTTTACTTGTAAATCTTAGAGAGCTTGTTCTCTAAGTTATTTTTGTGAGATCAAGTGATTGAGTAGAACAAGGTTTGTGCCCAGACACTTGTCAGGATGACAAGTAATTAAGTCTTTAAGAGGAGATAGGTTTGCCGCAATTGAAAAGAGGTCAAAGAGTCGTCAACCATTGAAGGCTAGAGGAGTTTGCTGCAATTCATGAAGTGAATGAGCACTTATCTTACATCAAGTCTAGGAGGGAATCTCAGGTTGGGTAAGACAAGATTAGGTTGTACTTTGAAAAAGTTCATTAATGAGTTGATAACTTTGGGTAAGACCTCGTGGATGTAAGGTAAAACCAAACCATGTTAAAAATGTGCTTGTGTACTTTTCTTTACTGTTTTTATTTTTGTCATGTGCGATAACATGTGGCATTAAATGTGTGACAACATTTTGTCTCGAAACATGTTATAACATACTTATTTTTCTGTGTTACAACACTTTTACAAAAATTTGGTACTGCACAATGAATAGGTCATTTCAACATTGATATAGAAACCTCAATTTGTATTGATGAAGTTGCCCGGTTGCTCGAAAGATATCATGTTTATAATCGTAGTATTATAGTTTCTTTTTTTTTTTTTCATTATTGATTAGAAAATCATTAAATCAATTATAACTACAAAATTTGGCAATTCTCATATAATTATGGCAGTTAAATCAATTGACCAAAAAATACATAGAAATTGCAAATTAAGGAGAAGATAAATAATATAATTCAATTAAAGCATTTTGATACACAGATAAGATGCGCAAAGTTGATGATATCATCTATGTAGTTTCCAAATATCATATACACTCCAGAACTACATGACTTTTTTATTTCATTAAGAGAATCCCAACAATGCTATAGCTTGGCTAATACCATCCAATCTTACAAAACACAAAGAAAAACACAAGAAGTCAAGAGAACTATCTTCATTGAACTTAGCTCACATAAAAGGAGAAACAGTTCTTGCTAGAAGGGGCTTACATATCAACATTATTTTTGTTACATAATGTACTATTTAAATATATGATAATACAATATATCAATTTATTAAAGACTTCTTGGGGAAAAAAGATATACATACTTCGAGCAATTGATATCTAGCATGATAGGGAATGGAAGTGACACCCCACATAATCTAGGAAGAGCCTTATCATTTTTAATATCAACCTTAAAAGATCTTAATGCTTTCCTCAAGCATTCACACAGTACTTGGAGATTTGGCTTGGTCTTGCCTATGGCCTTCTTCTTTGCCACAGCCATACAACACAGTGGGGAGGGCTTGTTGCCCCATAAGCCAAGAATGGCAAGCAAGGTGCCAATGTGATTATGGCCTTTGGGCATGATATCTATGCTTCCACGTAATTTGCAGTACTCACTACCATAACCACAATGGTAGCCAAAACTAGAATAGACCTAGCCATAGTCATTTTCTTCTCCATTTTAGTAATGATCACTAGCCATCGTCATTTTCTTCTCTATTTTAGCAATGACCACTAAATGAACTAAATATTACCTATTATAAAATTTTAAAAAAAAAAAATCAACTTGCTTTAGTGGAGAAGAATGTGGGATTTCAGTTGTATTTATAGCAAAAATTCTTGGGTAAAGCCTTGGCTACGTTTGGCACATAGGAATGAATGAAATGAATTGAAATGGAATGAATTAGATTGGATTGGATTAAATTAAAAAATTATTGTTTCATGTTTGATAGAATTTGGGATTGGATCAAGGGTATGTTTGGTACATGGGATTTGGGGTGAGACTGGGATTCATTTTCTCCCATTCTCCCACATTCCATGTTTGACCCAGGAAAGGAAATAAATTTTTCATTCCCGGACCCACCTCCATGCCCACTCAACGTGGAAAATGGAATTCCACGCTCAAGCTTAGGTTTCCAAGCTTGAGAATGGGAATCCTTATTTTTATTTTTATTTTTATTTTTATTTCTTCCTCTCTCATCAAACAAAATCCCTCTCATCACACAACACCGTCTCTCACTTAACTCCACCACACCCACCCACTACCACCACAAACCACTACTCGTCTCTCTCCTCTCTTCCTTCATCTATGGCAATGAACCACCAGTAGCAACTGAGGACCGCTCTACCTCTTCTACTTTTTTCCTTTCTTTTTTTTTATATGTGTAGTTGCAATCATTTGGGTTCAATTGGAACCTAGATGAACATCATCTGGGTTTTAATCGAACTTAGATGAAAAGTTTTCTTCATCTAGGTTGAAACCCAGATAAAAAGCTTCTTCATCAAGGTTTCGACCCAGCTCTTCATCTGGATTCGATTAGAACCCAGATGATATTCATCTAGGTTCCAATGACGGGACCCGCCCCGCCTTTCCCTTTACGGGGCCTAGATACCTGCCTGGCACCCCATAGAATCTCTTTGGATTTTATTCCATTACATCCAACTGGAAATTCGATGAGCAAAGCCTAAAACTGTAAATCATTAGAATTTAGATAACCTTAAAATTAATTAAAATTTGTTTTCTATAGTTTAAAATTGTTTAAAAAATTTCAACAGAGTTTCCTTTGTTTTTCGAGATTACCAAAGTTTACAAAATCAACCTGCAATTCAAAATTTACACTTCTAAAGTTTCACACATTTTCTCAACTTCCAATTGGACCTCAGATCCATTTCAATGGCAATCCCTAATCGCAATTTCTAAGAAAATAAAATCAAATCAGTTTAGTATCAAATTAGAAAATAAAAATTCGCTTACAATCCAAAACTTTATAATCAAAATAATAATTTATATTCAAAATATATTTACAACCAAAATAAAGTTCATATATTCTTTTATGCATTGCTACTTATACATTCACATAATTTTATTTCTTCAGCCGCTTTCATTCGGATAGAGGGAAACGTGGATCCTATTGGCCAAAACCTGCACTTAGGGAGGTTTTTAAGAAAAATTTATAAAATGTGAGCTACGAAAGCTCATTGAGTGCAAGGTTTACTAACTTAAATTATTTTCTAAAAGGGTAACTTCCCTAAAATATTTATAAGAATTTCCGTTTCTTATAGTTTTTAGAAATATAAATTCAAAACCGATATTAACAGAATTCAAATTCAAAATAATAAAATTCAGAATTAGCAGATAAAATTAAAAGAAAATGGTAATCAATTTCAAAAATTTTCATAAAATTTCATTTATAACAAAATTTTAAAACAGTTTCAGATGTAACTGAATTTCATATAATTTCAAAACCACCAATGGATTTTCAGAAGCAAACATATAATGGTCACACATACTAGACGAGACAAACCACTATCCCCAACACTAGTGACAACCATCAGTGCTTCACGCCCAGTGTCCTTCACACTTTCTGACATATACAGAAGACATCCCACTAACACGATGTGAATTAAATCCATAGTGCAAGCACGAAAGTGAAATAATATCCCTTGCATATATTTGAAGATGCGACTCACTTGACAGACTTAATTTCCCCCAGAGTTAGTGACATCCCATCCCATCGTAGAACTTGCCATACACACAAGGATATTTCGATCGGGTCTAAACAGATATATATATTTTCAGATACCGTCAATTGCACAACAAATAGTGTAATCCATTGGGTTTGAAAATCTAATAACTTCTTTATGTCATTCATAATAAATTCATTTATTTCACTAGCTCATAAAAACCATATATCATTTTTAAATGGCATATAGTTCACAGTTCATTACATATATTTTTCATGCATAAACCATAACACATTCAAATTAAAATGGAACATTTAAATCACTTATTAGTTTCCATAACAAGATGAAATAATTGAATTATTTCACAATCAAAACAACTTTAACATAACATGGTAAAAACATAATTTTGCACTCACTATTTTGAATCACTTGATAGCTAATCAATCCTCCCCTTTTTTAGCTTTCTTTTTGCCCAATTTGAACACCTATAAACCACCATTTTAGGTTCCAAAATTTCATCAATAACAAGCCCATTCATAGTTAAACAAAATCACATTTTTATTAATCAATACTAACAATCCATATTAATCCTTAAACTAATCTTAAACTAACCCAATTAACCATTACTCATTCTCATCATTGTAACCCATTCTCCTTCATTTAATTCATAAGCAAAATTCAACAATTTCAACATTTAAAATCCATTCATTCAACCAACAAAAATCATCAATCCAATTAATAAATTTAGACACACTAAACTCATGGAATAATCCCACCATACATCCAACACTTCCTAATTTCCATTTCTTTCAATTCCATTGGTGTTTATTCAATACCGAACACATTCAAACACTTTAATATCTATAGAATCACATGACTTAATTAAAATTCAACGTGCCCTTCAACCTAACAAAAATTAAATTTCATACCAATTCATCCATTTAATTAAAACTCCTTCCATCAATTGTCTCTATACCAATTAATTCATGAACCAAAACCCTTAAATACATTAAAATCCAACACCCACACTAGGCACCCATTCTTGCCATCTACTAACTCCACACACACACAATCATTCATTTCATTTTTCTTCAATTAAGTCACACAAATTTCTACTAATTCAACTCATCTAACATTCAATAAACTTAAATCAATTAAACCCATCAATTATCATCATCATCCATTCAAACCCTAACCTTCAACACACTAACAAAATCCAACCAAACTCATATCATATTCTACTTCAACTCTAAGCTTAAAATCATGATAAACAACCTTCAAATAACTCACAAACAATATCAACTCATCCATTAATCACCATCTCTAACAAAACCCATAAAAACTCATCAAAAACTCTATCAATTTAACTATAAATTCAACCAACTAACTCATCTTGTTTTCTTGATGATTCTTGGAGCTAACAGGATGAAAAACTTAAGAGAAATCACCCCAAACCAGCAGCTCACCTCTTCCTGCTTCTTCTTCTTCTTCGGTTGCACACACCCCCTTTTTTTTTTCTCTTTTCAGTTCTCCTTTGTGGTCGCTCAAATCCTTCTCTTTTATTTTCAATTTTGGTCGGTCAACACTCCTTTTATAACTCCCTCTCACAATTTCATCTTGAACCTTTAACATTTTAAAAATCACACGTGAGCCCTAATGAGTTGTTTTAATCCAATTGGCCATAAACTTCCATAATTATCCATTCAATTATCTTTAATCAATTCTAATTAATCTCAACCACAAATTTAATCAAAGGATGACTATTAGGTGTTAATCCACCATTGGTCCATCAATAATCACATGGATTGTGCTTTTAGAATGAGTTTAATACCATAAAATTTCATTTATACCCTTAACATTAAAAATTAATACAATTCACTCCGAAATAAATTCCAAATTAATTCTATAATCACCGATTCATCAAATTGACTTGACAATACTCTAATTAGGTCTCTTAGGACTCAATCCATGGCTTCAAAAAAAATTCAAACGGAGTTTAGGTCAACAATATTCACAATCCTGTCCATAAGGGCTTTTTCATCGGGTAACTTTCGGAACCTTCAGAAAACTACCCAAACGGACTCATTTTTTCTCCGTTGTAGTTTTATTGGGTCATACTAACCATTCTAAATATTTCGATATTTCGGGGCCCGTCTCAAAATTTCACTATTCATTAGGTACTATTCATCCGAAAATGTTACTATTCATCCATAAATTTACTGTTAATTATAAAATGAAAGTTTGATGTCCTACATCCAATCTGGGTTCCAATTGAACCCAGATGAAGAACTTCATTTGGGTTCCATTGGAACCCAGATGAACATAATCTGGGCTCTAATCAAACTTCATTTAGGTTCAACAACAGTAACAACAACCCACTTGGGTTCGTTCGAAAGATGAAAGAGCCATCGTTGTAGCAACAACAACAACCCATCACCACCACAGCAACCCATTGATGACATTGAAGATGCTGGGTTCATTCGATTGGGATTGATTTTGTCGGGTTGATTAGATTGATTATGGATGAAGATGATGGTTATTGGATGAAGATGATGATTGGTTTGAATCATAGTTCAGGTGGTTGGAGTGATTTTGTTTGGTTAACTGGTTTGAATGGATTGATGGATGAAGATTATGGTTGGGTATTTTGTTTTTGTTTTGTTTGGTTTTTGTTTTTTTTCTTTTTTTTTTTTTTTTTTTTTTTTGACATACATGATGGCTATTTGTTTCTTTTTAAGATGATGGATGTTTGTTTGTTTTTTCCTTTTTTGACATCGATGATGGTTGGCTTTTTTTTTTTCTTTTTCTTTTTTTACAATAGATAATGGCTGGGTTTATCTTTTAATACAAGATGAAAATGGATTTTTATTTGTTTTTCAAATTTTTAAAAGATTTTTTTAAATTAATTTTAATTTAGGTTGTATAATAAACTATTTAAAGTTACTTTATTCCAATCCAATCTCAACCTACACCAAACATAATATAGTATAATTTTAATCTAATTCCAAGTTTTACCAACCATGGGACAGTAAGTTTTTTATCCAATCCATTCCATTCCATTCCAATCCCGTATGTCAAACGAAGCCTAAAATTATAGCATATTATGTTTGACGTAAGTTGAGATTAGATTGGAATAAAATTAATTTAAATATTTTTTAATACACTAAAAATTTATTTTATAAAAAATCTTTAAAGATTTGAAAAAAAAAAAAAAAAAAAAAAGAGTGGAGATAGAATGTTCATTCTCAAACCCATCAAATCCCACTATTTTGGTTGGAAATAAGCATTCCTATAAGATGAAGATTTGAGAGAGTTTGGGATTGGATTTGGAATCCTACCCATTGCTCTTTAAACATGAGATTTGAGAGTTTGAGATATTTTGAATCTCAAACTCACCTCAAATCCCATGTTCCAAACATAGTTGAGAGTTCAATATGCATTCGACTACCCTTTCATGACATGCTATTAATTAATAGAAAATTAATTAAATTTTTATTATCATTAATTATAGGCTTTTGTTTTACTAAAATTAGGCAATTAATAAAGCTTCGACCCACTTGAGTTTATATATTATTTATTTTATCATTTTTTAACTATATATAAATATTAAAAAAAAAAAACTTTATATAATTATAGTGGGTTCAAACTTCAATATAACTACCCATAGAAAGATGTATATTAAATTACTAATGGGCCTGTTTGCGATAGTTTTTTAAAATCATTTTTCGGCTTCTTGAACCCAAAAGCTATTTTGAAAGCTGTTTAATTGAAAACTGAAAATGAGTTTTTATCATTCAAAATTCCTTTAGAAGAAAGCTAGCCCTTGTGGCTTTTAAAAAAGAGCTTCCAGTTCTCTTCTTCTAATGTCAGAAGCTAAAAACAAAGGTATCCCAAACAGACCTTAAAGTAGATATATATCCCAAATTTTCCTTGATATTGCAAGTATGCACTAGTATATGGCATGGAGTTGTTTAACTAAGTCCGAAAAACTATAAGGGCACTTTTATTCATATAAAGTTTCAAATGCATCCCTTCAAAAGACTTTCATATACTTACACATAAAAAAAGGTTGGTAACAAAAGTGACTAACCACATAACAGAAGATTTATATTTACTAATATAAACTCCAAATTATTCTAACATATACTGTCACAAAAACTTCTTTGCTTGGAGAACTCTAATATTCTAAAATTTATCTCTGCACAAAGAAACATACAGTACAAGAATTCAAATTAAATAAAAATTAAATCATTTAAATATAATTATATAATTACAAGAAAGTCAAAATTAATGCTTATTTAATTAACATATAAATTAGAGAGAAGAGCTAGGAGTGAGTAGAAAACCTTTAAATGGAAACTAATTCAGGAACGTAACATGTTGGACCATACGTTTATTTATGTTAACGTATAGATTAGTGAATGACATGATACATACATTATAACATCGCTAACTATTTAATGTAGAAAGAGATCCAAGAATATATACATACTTGTAGTCTATGGCAGTCATGCCGCATTGTGAAGGAAGTTCATAAGCTTTCTTGTCATCAACCCCCCATTCTGCTCGACCCTTCTTGAAGCACTCACACATTGTTGCGGTATCAACTGGTATGGTGCACCTATCATATGCACTGTTTTCAAGCCAGTACAACATATAGGAATCGGTTTGGGTGCTTTCCCTAACAAGAATGGCTTGCATGTGTCAACAGTGTCAGGGCCTCGTCACATGTGATCGATGCGCGCACAAAATTCTGATGACTCACAGTCACAGTCAGTAAAGCTAAAGCCAAAAAAGGCCAGCCTATCACTTGCTTCTCCATTTGTTTTTGATAGTTGAACTCAAGATTGAAAATATTTGATGATTGAGTGCTGTGAATTAATATCTATTTATAGGGATAGAGATCAGGTATATAAAAATTCAAGATTGAAGAAGAGTTAATGCAAGATTATCTAAGACGAAGAAATGGATAATGCATTCCATTTTTGGAAGCCCTAATTGGTACTTTTTTTTTTTTCTCCTTTTGATGATAAATTAAGAGAGGTGGATTCAATTGAAGATTTCATTGTAATTTAAAGGATTTTAAAAGTTTAGATATATCCAATCCAGATTTGAATGGATTCCATTAAAATTTAGGTGTATTTAATTTAGATTTATATGGAATCCATTAAAATCTAAGTATATTAAATTTATATTTATATAGAATTTAATAAAATCTAAATGTATTTAAAAGTCATTGATTTCATAGATTTCATTTAAGTGATGAATTTCGATGGAGTTTAAAGAGATTTTTATGAAGAAAAAAGTTTATAACAAATCGTACCATTTTTCTCAAGATTTAATTAAATTTCTTAAAAAATTTTAACAAAATCAATACGGAGTCTATAGAATATGTGAATCTATTGATATTTAAAAAATAATAATAATAATAACAACAATAATAATTTATCAAACTCTAATAAACTCTAGATTGAATATACCCCTTAAGTGTATCACATATTTTAAATTTTCGCATTGGGGGTGTTGCATAGTTTGACTTCAGGAATTAGCACACATTTTGAAAATGAGATGCATTTCTTGAATTGGCATACTTTGACTTTGAGGAGTGATTTCACATTACATCGAATCCGAAACTAAATGTATGAAATGGGCGGTTTGGGCCTTAAATTTTGGGCTTGTGCCCTTACTGCTGATTACCTTCAACCCAACACTATCCTCTAATCAAAGTCTCCCAATAAGACTCTGAATACAAACTTAGCCCTCAATTTAAGGGTAAATTCCAGGCCGAGCTTTGGCCATGTGGCCCATTTAACAACTCTAAATAGAGAAAGAGTAATGCTGAACTTTCCAAAAATTTTATCTAAATTCATGCCTAAATAATGTAGCATGTGAGTTGTTAAAATCCTATTAATTATCATATTATCCCACGATTTACAAAATTTTGACAACTCACATACCACATCATTTGGACATAGATTTAGGTTAAATTTTTGGAAAACCTAGCATTACTTATAAAGAAATTAATTGATAATTATAATATTATTTAAATAAAATACAACATCAAATTCCACTAATATACATTTTTTTATTATCATCAATGTTGCAGCCACTCTAACCTAAAACATTATTAAAACGAATAAAAATTATTTACCATCATAGCCTATTAAACAATGACAACATTCCATTAATATTAAGTCAACATACATATCGAACCGATTTTTAACTCTATGATGGCATAAAAGTAGCTAGCTTTTCACAAGCAATGCTACCACAATAATACCATATGATTACAGCATTTTTTTTCACTCAGCTAATGTGGTTATTATATATTGACATGGTCATGTCAATATTACTTCAAGAGTAATGCTACATTGCTCAAAATTGTATCCAAATTTGTTGCACGAATTATGTGGTAAGTCTATGTGTAACCATCATATCATCAATACATCATCCTATAATTAAGATGATTATTACAAATTATCTTACCACATCATTTGATTAAAAAATTTAAAAAAATTTTGGGAAGTGTAGTACTATTCTTAAAGATTTGGCTATCTTAACCAACTAATAACATTACCCATTAATTACATCCCTTGGATTAGTTATAAAGGCGGTTATTGAAACCAATTTAAGAGCTACAATTGATGGATGTTGTTACTTATTGGGTAAGGTAGCTAAACTCTATTATTGATTCAATAGAAATTAATTTACTTGTTGGAGAATTATGTGGAATTAAGTTCTTTTTATAGGGTTGAATTATATATCTAGAAGAATCAATTCAGATTAGCATCTCATTTTACGGATATGGTATTTAATGTCTAGATAACTCTTAAAGAAAAATTAAGTAATGGTATGATTTAACTTGCCAAATTATTTTGCAATTAACACATCATCAAATAATTATTGTAATTGTTATAAATCATCTTAATACACATAAGTGGATCCAATGTAGGTTCAGGTGGGGCACGATAATTAAAAAATATATATTATATTTATTTTTAAAATTAAAAACTTAATATATAGAATTGTTTTTTAAGTTTATAATATTTTTTGTATATATTAAATTTTATTCTCTACTTTGTCCATATAAATGTGTTTTTATAGGACAAATTAATGAATTCTTAATTTTCTATTAAATTATTACACTCCACTATTACATTCTTTTTAATTTTTTGTTTTTATAAATTGTAATATTTTTTTACTAAACCAACTTCTAATTTGTGTACTTTCCTTGTCTAAATTTATAAGATCAAAATTGTCAATAGATTAGAATATTTTAATTATTTTTTATCTTGCATTTCGTTAATTATTGTTTGATTTTATTAGTTTGTTGATTTGTTTCTTAAAAATATTTTAATTACAATATAAATATAATTTTATACAAGTTCATTTATTAGGTGTATTATTTCAATTTGACATAAACTTTCTCATTCAATAATTTTCTTATAAAATCATATCTATACTATGATATTAGCTTTTCAAAATTATAATTATTATTTGTAGTAAATAATAATACTATAGAACTCAATAACAATATAATTGATTCATTCAGTTTAAATTCACATCTACTTATAACTCAAATAATTAGTGTGCTTCTCGTTCACATCTATGATAAAGATTTAAGTTTCATCATGTGTATTCACTTTAAATTTAAATTCATTTATTACTCAAATAATTAGTGCGCTTCTCATTCATATATGTAATAAAGGTTTAAGTCTTATTATTGATTAGAAAATTATTAAACCAATTATAACTACCCTCTAATCAGACTCTCCCAATAAGACTTTGAATACAAACTTAGCCCTCAATTTAAGGGCCAATTCTAGGCCAAGCTTCGGCCATGTGGCCCATTTGACAACTCTAAATATGGAAAGAGTGACGTTAAACTTATCAAAAATTTTGTCCAAATTCATATTTAAATGATGTGACATGTGAGTTGTCAAGATCCTAATAATTATTACATTATCTCATGATTTAAAAGATTTTGATAACTCATATACCACATTAGTTAGGTATAGATTTGAACAAAAATTTTAAAAAAACCTGTCATTACTCATAAAGAAATTAATTGATAATTAATAATATTGTTTAAATAAAATACAGCATCAAATTCCACTAATACACATTTTTATATTATCATCAATGTTGTAGCCACTCTAATCTAAAACATTATTAAATCGAATAAAGATTATTTACCATCATAGCCTATTAAACAGTCACAATATTCCATTAATATAAAGTCAACATACATACCGAGCCGATTTTTAACTCTATGATGGCATAAAAGTAACTAGCTTTCAACAATCAATGCTGCCACAATAATACCATACGATTACAGCATTTTTTCACTCAACTGATGTGGTTATTATATATTGACATTTTCATATCAATATCAATTCAATGGAAGCTAATTTATCATAATCTTCCCCTAGTGAGGGGAACCCACATAACGCGTCCACATCAGCAATATAGGCCCACCTAGCATGTTCTACAACACAGAATCCTACACTCAAAAAGACTCAGGAAGCAGTCCATGAGTTGTATGGAGAGTAGAGTAGTGACAAGGAAGAAGAAGTTGAAGAGACGAATACAAATAAATGGAAGACCAGAATCCGTTGAAAATATTCGGTATCTTCAAGCAAGAGCTAAACAACAACAAGAGAGTCATCAAGGACTTCGCTTCTGGGGCCTCACAATGTCATGCACGTTTTTTCATTAGGTCATGCAAGCTTTGTAACCATCGAATTATTGTCTGCACCCAAAAAAGCCGAGTCCTCGGGATTTCCGGGGGATCAAAACCACCCTCAAAATGGTCCAAAACCGAACTTGGGGTCCTCCTTGTTTTTATTTTTCTTCAATGATTTACTCCCAAAAATCAGTGGAAACAACCAACCATAATTAACTTACCTCAGTAATGGCTGTAAGTGCTGTGTTATCTACTTTTTTCATGTTTTCAAGTAGTGGGGTTGTGTCTTTTTTGATAATTTGCTTGACGTGATGTGCTTTTATTGCTTTAGTGGTTATGTTTGAATGTTAATTAATTTATGGTTTGCATAGTTAATTAAAGTGTCTATATTTGTAATGAATCAAAATTTTTTGATGAGTAAATGCCAATGAAACAACTAACCTCCACCAAATAAAGAGACTTTTTTAGTGGCTGGGGTTTGATTTTGGTGTTTTCATTTACTTTCTAGACTATTGCACTTGTGTCAACTAACCATATCCAGAATCTGTATAGCTGCTTTCTACTTGTACACAGTAGATAGATAATTCATTGTAGGCACCATGGGACTGAAAAGAATCTCCTTCAAATCATATATTATTAGTTCTTCTTGGAGCTGTTTAGAGTTCTCATGGTAATTCAAGGCATTGCTGGTGAATGAACTATATATCACAACAGTTTTTTCTATTCGAATTTAGATGTATCATGTATATGATCTTGTGATGCTTCCATAAATTCTATCAGCATGATGTCTTGTGACATCTAAAATTGAACAAGTGAGTGAAGTAGGCTGGTTGTAGCACTCAATTTACCATTTCTTGATGTCTCTTATCAAATTAAATGTCTTTTGTCTGTCTATGAATGCTCTTTAGGCTGGTTGTGGTACTCAATTCTACTAGGAAACATTTTTTGAATTAATACAAAATGTGCATTATGTTAATAGTGGTGCAACTTTTGGTTCCAAGGATCTCAAATTTATCTTAAATTCCGCTGTCATTTGTGACGCTATGACTCCTGATTGTTAACATAATTGTGCTTATGATTGACTTGCTGCTGCAGAATAGCTCCCACGTCCCAAAATTCGGCGACTGGGATGAGGATAACATACCAAACACGTCCTACTTTAAGAATGCGCGCAAAGAAAAAGCTGGCACAAGGATGAACCCCAATGATCCGGAGGAGAATCCGGAGGCCTTTATGATCGGAGTGGAGGCCTAAATAGTACTGATGGTGATTACCGACCAAACCCAGGCCTCTACCAATGCTGGTTTTGTTGACTCCAATTCTACGGAAAAGCACTCATCGGAGGACACATGGGGCAGAGGAACACTTGCAATCGTCAAAAGAGTGGGTCCAAACTTCAATATAACTGCCTATAAAATGATGTATATTAAATTACTAATGAGCCTATTCGCGATGGTTTTTTAAAACCATTTTTCGGCTTTTTGAGCCTAAAAGCTATTTAAGGACTGTTTGTATGAAAATTGAAAATGAGTTTTTATCATTCAAAAGTCAGTTTGGAAGGAAATCAACTCTTATGGCTTTTCAAAAAGAGCTTCCACTTCTTTCTTCTAACTGTTAGAAGTCAAAAATAAAAGTTTTCTCAAACAAATCTTAGAATAGATGTATATCCCAAAGTTTCTTTGATATTGCAAGTACACGCTAGTATATGATATGGAGCAATTAAAATTATAAAGGGCACTTTTATTCATATAAAACTTTCAAATACATCTTTTCAAAAGACTTTCATATAGTTACCCATAAAAAGAGGCTAGTAACAAAAGTGACTTGCCACATAACAGCGGATTTGTATTTACTAATACAAACTCTAAATTATTCTAATATATACTGCCACAAAGACTTCTTCGCTTAGAGAACTTCAATATTCTAAAGTTGACCTCTGCACAAAGAAACATACAATACAAGAATTAAAAGTAGAAAAATAAAAATAAAAATAAATCACTTAGATATAATTATACAATTACAAGGAAGTTGGAATTAATGCTTATGTGATTAACATATAAATTAGAGAGAAGAGTTAGAAGAGAGTAGAAAAACTTTAAATTGAGACTAACTCAGGAACGTAATATGTTCGACCTATACGCTTGATTTATGTTGATGTATAGATTAGTGAACGATATGATACATACATTACAACATCGCTAATTATTTAATATAGAAAGAGATCCAATAATATATGCATACTTGCAATCTATGGCGGTCATGCCGCATTGCGGAGGAAGTTCATAAGCTTTCTTTTCATCAACGCCCCATTCTGCTCGACCCTTCTTGAAGCACTCACACATTACTGCGTTATCAGCTGGTGTGGTGCACCTATCATGCACTGTTTTCAGGACCAGCTGGTGTGGCGGCACCTATCATGCACTTTTTTGAGGCCAGCACAACATATAGGAACTGGCTTTGGTGCTTTCCCCAACAAGAATGGCTTGCATGGTGTCAACAATGTCAGGACCTCGTCACATGTGATCGATGCACGCACAAAATTCTGATGACTCACAATCACAGTTACTAAAGCTAAAGCCAAAAAAGACCAGCCCATCACTTGCTTCTCCATTTGTTTTTGTTAGTTGAACTCAAGATTGAAAAGATTTGATGATTGAGTGCTGTGAATTAATATCTATTTATAGGGACATAGATCACGTGTATAAAAATTCAAGATTGAAGAAGGGTTCATGCAAGATTATCTAAGATGCAGATATATATGGGCGATGCATTCCATTTTTGGAAGCCCTGATTAGTATATTTTTTTTCTTTTTGATGATACATCAAGAGAGATGCATTCAACTGAAGATTTCATTGAAATTTAAAAGATTTTAAAAGTTTAGATATATCTAATCCAAATTTGAATGAATTCTATTGAAATTTAAGTGTATTTAATTTAGATTTATATGAATATATTAAAATCCTTATGTAATAAATTCAGATTTATATAGAATTTAATAAAATTTAGATGTATTTAAAAGTTATTAACTTCATAAATATTATTTAAGTGGTAAATTTGGATAGAGTTTAAAGTGATTTTTATGAAGAAAAAAGTTTATAACAAATCTTATCATTTTCTTCAAGATTTAATTAAATTTATTAAAGAATTTTAACAAAATCAATATGTAGTCTATAGAATCTATGAATTTCATTAATATTTAAAAAATAAATAATAATAATAATTTATCAAACTCCAATAAACTCTAGATTGAATACGTTCCCTTAAGTGTATCACATATTTTAAATTTTCGCATAGGAGGTGTTGCATAGTATGAGTTCAGGAAATAGCACACATCTTGAAAATGAAATGCACTTCCTGAATTGGCATACTTTGACTTTGAGGAGTGATTTCACACTACATGGAATCCAAAACTAAATGTCTCAAATGGGCGGTTTAGGCCTTAAATTTTTGGACTTGTGTCCTTACTGCATAATAGCGTTAACTCGATACTACCCTCTAATCAGACTCTCCAAACAAAACTTTGAATACAAACTTAGCCTTCAATTTGAGGGTCAATTCCAAGCCAAGCTTGGGCCATGTGGACCCATTCAACAACTCTAAATAAAGAAAGAGTAATGTTAGATTTTCCAAAAATTTTATTCAAATTCATGTTTAAATGATGTGACATATGAGTTATCAAGATCCTATTAATTATTAAATTATTCCTGTGATTTACAAGATTTTAATAACTCACTATCACACTATTTGGGTATAAATTTGAGCAAAATATTTGGGGAGTCTAACATTAGTCATAAAGAAATTAACTGAATATTATTTAAATAAAATACAGCATCAAATTCCACTAATACACATTTTTTTATCATCATCAATGTTGCAGCCACTTTAATCTAAAACAATGACAACATTCCATTAATATTAAGTCAACATACATATCGTACCGATTTTTAACTCTATGATGGCATAAAAGCAACTAGTTTTTAACAAGCCATGCTACCACAATAATACCATACGACAACAGCATTTTTTTCTCTCAACTAATGTGCTTATTATATATTGACATTGTCATATCAATATCTATTCAATGGAAGCTAATTTATCATAATCGTCCCCTAGTGAGGGGACCCACATAACGCGTCCACATCAGCAATATAGGCCCACCTAGCATGTTCTACAACACAGAATCCTACACTCAAAAAGACTCGGGAAGCAGTTCATGAGTTGTATGGAGAGTAGAGTAGTGACAGGGAAGAAAAAGTTGAAGAGACGAATATAAATAAAATGGAAGACCAGAATCCGTTGAAAATATTCGGTATCTTCAAACAAGAGCTAAACAACAACAAGAAAGTCATCAAGGACTTCGCTTCTGGGGCCTAACAATGTCATGCACGTTTTTTCATTGGTCATGCAAGCTTTGTAACCATCGAATTCTTGTCTGCACCCAAAAGAGCCAAGTCCTCGGGATTTCCGAGGGATCAAAACCACCCTCAAAATGGTCCAAAACCGAACTTAGGGTCCTCCTTGTTTTTATTTTTCTTCAATGATTTGCTTCCAAAAATCAGTGGAAACAACCAACCATAATTAACTTACCTCAGTAATGGCTGTAAGTGCTGTGTTATCTACTTTTTTCATGTTTTCAAGTAGTGGGGTTGTGTCTTTTTTGATAATTTGCTTGATGTAATGTTCTTTTATTGCTTTAGTGGATATGTTTGTGTCTTAATTAATTTACGGTTTGCATAGTTAATTAAAGCGTCTATATTTGTTATGAATCAAAATTTTTTGATGAGTAAATGCTAATGAAACAACTAACCTCCACCGAATAAAGAGACTTTTTTAGTGGTTGGGGTTTGGTTGTGGTGTTTTCATTTACTTTCTAGACTATTGCACTTGTGTCAACTAACCATATCCAGAATCTGTATAGCTGCTTTAATTTTCACTTGTACACAGTATATAGATAATTCATTGTAGGCACCATTGGACTGAAAATAATCTCCTTCAAATCATATAGTATTAATCCTTCTTGGAGCTGTTTAGAGCAAGTTAATTCAAGGCTATTCCGGTGAATGAACTTATATTACAACAGTTTCTTCTAATTCGAATTGAGATGTATCATGTGTATCTTGTGATGCTTCCATAAATTCTATCAGCATTTTTGTTTTGTATGCCTTTGTAGCTAGTAGAGTAGCATGATGTCCTTGTGACATCTCAAATTGATCAAGTGAGTGAATTACCATTTCTTGATGTCTCTTATCAAATTAAATGTCTTCTGTCTCTCTATGGATGCTCTTAGGCTGGCTGTGGTACTCAATTCTACTTGGAAACATTTTTTGAATTAATTCAAAGTGTGCATTATCTTACCCGTGGTGCAACTTTTTGGTTCCAAGCATCTCAAATTTATCTTAATTGCCATTGTCATTCGTGATGCTATGGCTGCTGATTGTTAAAGTAGTTGTGCTTATTGACTTGCTACTGCAGAATCGCTCCCATGTCCCAAAATTCGGCAACTGGGATAATGATAACATACCTTACACATCCTACTTTGAGAATGCGCGCAAAGGAAAAGCTGGCACGAGGATGAACCCGAATGATCCAGAGGAGAATCCAGAGGCCTTTATGATCGCGAGTGGAAGCCTAAATAGTACTGATCGTGATTACCGACCAATGCAGGCCTCTACCAATGCTGGTTTTGTTGAGTCCCATTCTACGGAAAAGCACTTCACTGAAGGACACATGGGGCACAGGAACACTTACAATCGTCAAAAGAGTGGGAGAAATAAAAGCATCACATCAGAATTTGGCCGTGATAGAAGCAATTCTGATCAATCACTTCAACAGCCTGGTCACAGAAGTTTAAAATCTGATCGGAGGAAGGGTCTAGGTGAGGGAAGTAATAGCTTCTCTCCATCAGTACAAGGTCACTGTAGGCAGAGAAGTGGAAGCTATCCATCTGAAGAATCCGTAACTTTCTATTCTAACAACTTACGTATTAATGTATCATAAATATCATCAACCTTAATCTTAAATACTATAATCGAGTCATTTCTTATCAATTTAATCTCTTAAATCTAGTAATAATTAACATACTATTAAAGCCCGGAGGTTTTGTGTTTGATGAATCTCTGGTCCCCACGTTATATACAGTAGGCGACGTCTATTTGCATAAGTTTTTGGGTTTTGTAATTACTGATATTAGATTGGAAAACCTGTGTTGGTTCAATGATAGCAACTTTGTTCCTACAATGTTGGATTTTGATGGTTGGCAGCATCACAGAACAGCATCAGTACCCAAATTCGGGGCTTGGGATGAGACGGACCCTACATCAGGAGAAGGTTTTACTGTCATTTTCAACAAAGTGAAGGAGGAGAAACAGATTGCATCCACCAAGTTCCCAACTGTGCCTGCACAAGCATATAGTCATTCAGATTTTCAGAGAACTAATGGTGGTTCCTCCTCCAGATCAAAGGTAATTGTGCGACCATGGCTTGTGCATATATATTGTCAGCTATTACAGTTTTCAATAGGTTCACCTCACATACTTGGTCATTATCAGTAATAAAACTGATAACAAGACAAGATGCAAAAGCATTTCAATAACCAAATCAGTTAATAGGGATTCTGGTTTAAATTGCAGGGTTTTAATGTACATAAAGTATTAAAAAGTTTTCTATCATTGTTCAAGCTCTTACTTGAGAGCCTAAGTTTTGAGCTTAACACTTATTTGATATGGCATTAGGGCTTTGTTTAGTCAAAAAGTTCTATTTAATAATCCGACCACATTCATCTACTTTTGTATTTAAGCTTCATTTATATATAAGTTAGTCAATCTTACATATGAATAGGTATGTTAGAAAATTTTATATGATAGTTTAAACTTTTGTATCTAACAATTATACGACGTTAAAAATAAATTCTTTAAGTTAAAATTTCTCTATTATAATGTTAACCATTTCCTCTAACATCCAACAATTGATCGGTTTCACATCCAAATTAAGAAAAACATCTAGACATCCATACTAAAGTGTGACTCAACAAACCAAAAGTTTTTAAGATAGTTTTATTTTCTAACTATATCTTCAACTAATAATATAGAGTACAAGTTTCGTCTGAAATAACTTTACTTTTGGTTATTGTCAATAGAAGAAGAGATCGAAATTTTTTCATTGTTGTTTGGATAATATATTTCAAACATACTTTTAAACTTTTGAATTTATTACTGACGAAGAAAAGAATAAAGTTATCAATATGAGAAATTCATTAAAATAACAAAACAGTTTCTCTTATTTTGTAAGAAGCTCTTCGAATTGAGTAAACTTGATTTCTGATATAAAAACTTTCAAAAGTCACAGCGATTTCTGGGAGTATGCATAAACACTCCGAAAGCTACTTTTACCTTCCAAAAAGCCGAAAAGCAGGTTTTGGAAGCTACGTTGAACAGGCCCATAGTTAACTACTTAGTATTTGCACTGTTTCTTTCTTGTTTTTATTTGAACTTCCAGCTTTTGTAAAGTTGATTGCTGTACTATTATGCAGATATGTTGCTGTCTATCACCAAGCACAAGTGATTGACCTAACATGACCAAACTTTATAGCAAAAGAGATTCGTACACGGCATTGATGTTTTTATAGCCACGTCTCATCTCCCGTGACTGAGACACTATTTTTTACGATTCTATATGTATCTTTCTCTCGTTTTTCTTTTGTGACTTTCTTTTTTAGGAAAAAATATGGAAATTAAGATCCTGAATAATATTGTTTCTGCATCATCTATTTGTGTACAAGGCATCAAAAAGTTGGTGAGTTTGCTTGTTTGATTTGGCTAGTACGTAAAAGTCGCGAATCCCAGCTATATAAAAAAGTTGTACACATTTATTATGAGATTACGTGTATAAAATGTCTCATTATGTGATATAAAGTAAATTTATTTGAATTATCCATGAGCCAATAATAAATGTTAGTGACAATTTGATAAATTTGAGGTTGGATTCACGGTAACAATAATAAGATGAGATTTTTTTTTCTTCTGTATATCCTCATTAAAATATTGTTTTGTTTTATATAAGTATAACTATAAAATGTAACTTCTCTTGTTATTATTATTATTATTATTATTGTTGTTGTTATTATTATTGCATTCAAGATTTAATGTACATTATTTATAAAACAATCTTACTCTTGTACACTTCAACCTAATGGCATACATATTTACATGTAACTAATTGATATGGAGTGATTTTATCATATGATATAGGAACTATAAATCACATGTTACATCATTTATGAGCTATGAAGATGATTTGCAGTATGCATTTCTCCAAGTCACAATAAACTAACTTCTAAAGGTACAAAAGCGGAGCCAAAAAAAAATTATTTAGGGAGATAGATATATAAATTTAAAAGGAATCAAATGTATTTTACATAAAATTCGAGGGTTCTACATGCAACAATGTATGTATGTTTTTCTTTAAAAAAAGAAAATAAAATAAAATTTGTGGATGCCATATAGCCCCCATCGACACCCTCTCAACTTAGCCCCTTCCTTCTAGGGACTCGTTTGGTATGCGCCTATGCGGGATGAGATTGAACTATTTTTAAAAGATGAGATTGCATTGTATTTGATTTGATCAACTATAATACTATTCCATATTTGGAGAAATATAGAATGACTAAAATTAGTGTTTTCTTACCTTTCAAAAAAAAACTATAGTGTTTTCTTGTGTTTGGTATATTATCATAAATTAGGACAAATAGTGATAGTATTGCTTAATTTGGTGAAATATATTAGGATTCTAGTTAACCTAGATATGATCTAATAATTGGAAATAAGTTCATAATAGGATATTTTTGAAATTGAATAAAGTGATTTCCTTAATTGCATTCCAATTTTGGAAAAAGCCAAATCTTTTTAGTTGCTTTCTTCTTTATAAAGCTAATATTTAATAATATCAACAAGAAGAGAATTCCAATCGGACAGTAATGGCGAGAGCAGCCGAATTAAAACCAAAACTGCAAGAACTATCGAAGGTTATAGTGGAAGATGAGGATTGCACCGTCGAAACAATCGATCAAGCCGAAGAGACCCTTGCTGCTTTGAAAAAAAATCAATCAGTTTGCTTCTGCTCCAGGTAAGTCACAGAAATTTCGGTTTCGATTTCGCTTTTTTTTTTTTCTTTGATAATTATATCTCACTTTAGTAAAAGTTTAGAATATATTCGAAGTATCGTGTATAGGTATATGAGCACTAAGTTCATATAACGATATTAAAAATAAAAATTTTATTAAATGTATTAACGTTTGATGATTAAAACTTAATTCCTTTCATATATTATTGATCCCTTTTTGGATCTCTTCGTAATAGAGATATCAAGAGGAAAGGTCAGGAACCATCTTAGTCTGATCTTATATGGCTGTGTTTGTTTACATATTTTTATATTTTGTTAATATAAACCGCGGTTCATTTATGTTTAGAATATTAAATGACTTGAAATGTAAACATTAAGAAAAAAAAATGAATAAATTTTGTAGCTTATTTATTACCATATAGTTGTATAAAAAAACATGTTTTGAAATTAACTATATCTATAGTTAATCATCATAGTTAAGGATAAAATTATATAGAGAATCATCTGAATGAGAAGTGTTTAAAATAAAATTGAAATTGTGTACTTTTTATGTTATAAAATATGATCAATATAGAAACACAATAGATTAAACAAATTAATCTTCATTAGAATCAGAATTTGTAATTATTTTCTTATTTTATGCTATGCAAATGATCACTGAAAAATGATAATGGTTATTGCAGTGCAAACCGATTTTTGATTCCTTTGCATCTCCATTCAATCAATTATACTTGATTTTGGTGTTTATTTGCTCACCCAATCACTCAAGTAGCTTTCGTATATATTTTGTAAAAAAAAAAAATCTTCCATAAACTATCTTATAGCTGATATGATAGTCAATAAAAAATGTAAGAAAAAAAAAGATCAAATGGAAAAATAAGAGAAAAAGAAAATACATTATTTTATTGATTCATCTTACCCAATCAATTATGAGAAAGTTTAGCGAAGATTTTCTCTATTTTGTGATGTAACGCTTGGCTCGATAATGTAGCATCGCTCCCACATCCCAAAATTTGGCAGCTGGGATAGGGACAACGTTCGTTACACTACGTATTTTGAGAACGCTCGAATAGCCAAGGCTGCTGAGAAGATGAATTCCAATGACCCTGAGACACTTGTGGATGGTAACAATTCACAAGGAAGAGACAGTCACAATCGCCAAAAGAGCATTCAGAATTCTAACAATCTTGACTCGAATAAGAATAAATCCCTAGAAAAACACCGTGGTGAGGGATACGTGGAGCACAATCCATCAAGGAAAAACAGTCACAATTACCAACAGAGTGGGAGCAACAAAAGCATTGTATCAGAATCAAGTAGTGATGAAAGCAACTCCAGTCATTTACTCCAACAGTCAAGTCAGAAACAACGTGTAAAAGCTGATGGAGAGAAGGGTTCAGATGAAGGAAGAAGAAATAGCTTCTCTCAATGGGCACATGGACTCTCTAGGCCGAGAAATGGAAGTGAATATGTAAATTTTCTATTCTAACCTCTTACACATTACGTTACTAGTTTGATAACTTTATCCAACAATTACATTCATTATATATCAAATAGTTGTAATTGTTAGGTAAGATTACTCAATCAGTAAAGTAGTCAGATCCTTTTATATCTTAATTCTTACAATATATATTGAATTGGATGGCAGCATCGAGGAGGAGCAACGGTACCAAAATTCGGGGACTGGGACGAACATGACCCATCATCAGGAGAAGGTTTTACTGCCATTTTCGAAAAACTGAAGGAGGAGAAACGGATTATTGCATCTGGTGAGGTACAAGCAGTCCCTTATTCGGATTTGGACAAACAAACAAACAATAAACCTTCCTGCTGTAAATCAATGGTAAGTGTGCAATTAAAGCTTGGGCATATTGTCACTATCATTAACACATAATAAGAAGAATAATAAACAAACCGAAGTTACTATACAAGACGTGGTTTACTTTTACATTGACAGTTTTTTGGCATGTAAAATATAATTTAAGCTATGTTTTATACACATGATTGGACTGAAGACGATCAAATTATAAAATTATTGAATCTATTAGCCTCTATCAAACAGCGTTATAGTGTGGTACCACTTTTTTTAATTTTTTTTCCTGATGTGGATGCAGATGTTTTGCTGTCTAATTCCAGGCAGAAGTGGCTGATGTTGACATGGTTACAATTTGGCTGATGAACAATCGTTCACGGCATTGATGTTTAGAATATGATCCTGAACAATTTTCTTTCGTATTTTTCTTTTGTGTTCAAAGCATCAAACACTCCGGCAAGCTTGATTTATTTTTTCTTGTATATGGAAAAAGTTGTTCGCCACTTTGTCGATGATAATTTTACAATATATATAAAGAATTACGTATGCAAGCGTAAGTTTTACACTTGTTGATATGTGAATGATTGTGATAAATTTATGAAAGTAATGATCAAACTAAACAATCATGTTAAAATGATAGAATGATTTATGTTTTTCTTAATAATAATGTCATTGGATTAGCAGATTATGAGATGGAGCACTTAATCAAAATTTCAGTTAGTGATTGCAGAAAATGAGAAAATACAAATAGATATTGTTGGATAAAAATATTCTTCTTGCATTTATAAATTCACATAAATTTTAAATTAAGTAGACTCATTTATATTTATTTTGTAAACTCGTGATAATTAACAAGAAAGAATCTTCACCAATCCCTCAAATCAACACACTATCTTCATTAATCTCTTGATTTTCATCAATCTCTCAAGTCAACACTTTTGACTTATCTTCCTAAATGAAGTTTTGTATATTTCTCATTACTGTTGCAGTTAATTATTTGTCATATATAGTTTGTATCTTCATATATAAAGTATATTGTAACAACATGAATGAATTGACCTGGTTTTAATACTTTTCTCTCTTAATTTTTCAAACTTCTATAATAATTTAAATTCAAAGTCTTCTTATTAAGAATGAATTTATATAAATTCTTGAAAATCACTATTTATATTCTTGTCACTTTATCGATCTTCATTTTTAGTAATAGTTTACTATATGCAAATGAAAAACATGGATCACATTCGATTTTTATTAATAAAAATTTTTACAAATGGCTCATGTCAAACCAACATGTACAAATAAACCAACCTTATATTAATTTTTTTTTTTTTTAATAATTCTTTGATGAGTAATGTTAGACTTCCTAATTTTTTTTTTAAATAACATAATATGTGAGATCATATTAATTATTATATCATCTTATAATTTATTAAATGTTAAAAAATTACATATTATATCATTTGTATATGAATTTAAATAAAAAATTTAGAAAACCTAACTGACACTCTTCTTTGATCATAATATAAACAAACTTATCCTCATTATGATAGTTTTTAAATAAAGATATAAATCGAAACTCGTTTGGACCTTTTTAGATTAAGACTATTTAAACCATTATCAAGTAAGATGTGCAATGTGATGAGTACCATATATAACTTTTGCTCTTTATAGTCATTATTTAATCATAATATGAATAATTTTATCAATATCGTGACAATTTTAATTAAAAATATTGAGCCGTTCGCGTTAAATCGAGATGGTTCAAATTCTATTAAATCAGTGTGATTTACACCGCAGTCCAGTGGAATGCACACTGTACACGTGGGTCCATCTTGTCCGTTGATGCACATGTGGGCCTATCTTGATTCTCAAACAAAATGCCGCTTGAATTCAAACTTCAAACAAATCCAACACAGCTAAAATCCAGTACAAAGCCCACCATCTAATTAACCTACACCCAAGCATCCACATCTTTCATCAAACCAATCCCACGTTTTAACAATCAAAACCTACCCAATTAATTAACGGGGTCCCAATCAAATCAAAATCGGACGGCCAAAATCAAACACGAGCATTTCATGACTCGATCCATCAAATCCCAATCAATTCAAAAAAGAGACGTTTGCACTACAAGCACTATTCAAACGTCGTCGTTTTAAGCGCCAAATTCGTTACAAAACAGAATAAAAATGTCACAAAACCATTTATTTTTTTACTCCACTTGAAATTCAAACATTCAAAGGTGAAAAAAACAAAAAAAAAAAGAGTAATCGAGCTCTGTTACTGTTATAGATTTCAAAAATGGAGCATACCACCAGCTCCGATCTCTTCGTGCTCAAAAGAGCACCAGAAGATCTACAAGGATTGGTTCGACATAGCCGATTCAGGTTTGTTTCTCGTTTTTTACAGTGAAACAGTCTAATATTCTTGCTTGTTACAGCTAAACATGATCAGGTTATTGACTCGATGGTTTGTTTTGCAGATGGAGATGGACGTATCACAGGAAATGATGCGACGAAGTTTTTCGCTTTGTCGAAACTTCCTCGGCAGGAGCTCAAGCAGGTTCTTTTTTAGACTGATTGATTTAATCGATTTTAGTTCGTGTACGGTTAGATTGTTTGTGGATAGTGATGATTGATTGTGATTTCAATTCATTTTCGAATCTTTCAATAGCTTGATTGATTGATTGATTGATTGATGTTTGTTCGTATTTAATGAGTGATGTTTATTTTGGATTTGTATTCGCTGTTTGTTTTCGCAAGGTTTGGGCGCTTGCAGATTCGAAACGACAAGGATTTTTGGATTTTGCGGAGTTTATTACTGCAATGCAGGTTTCATATTGAAATATTGTATTTTTCTTTTATGTTATTTAAATGATGAGAATCGAGTTTTTAGTTGAATTATTGTTGATGGACAGCTTGTTTCCCTTGGCACAAGCGGGGCGCGAATTAACCTCTGATATTCTTAAAAAGGAAGGTAAGTATAATCACCTTACCTTGGTGATGTTAGTTATATTATATTTGTAGTTTAGCTGTGTGCATTATGCATGACCATGGCATATATGAAGTATGTATTAGATTCCTATTGTATGTGTGAGGCATGAAATAAGTATAAAAATCAAAGGCATGATGTGGAGCATTAGTGTTTTGATAAATGAGAAAATTAACTAGAATACAAAGCGAAGGAGAAAGTGTTTTAATTGAAGATTGCTTATGTTGAGAGAATGCTGAAACTTTTGTTTTTGAAGTTATATGAGGGAGGGATAAAATGTAAATCATATTCGTTATGGAAGATTACTGTAAAAAAGCCTGAAAATGTCATATACTCTTTGAAAGCCGGATGCTCAGGAATCAAGGATGTAAGCCTTAGGCTTTGTTCTTAAGTTGTTTTCAGTAAACTTACTTCATGACCAGCAATCTTATGGTTCAAGGACTAAAATGTTGCTATATTTTCAATTGTAGCCAACATGGAGAATTTGGAACCCCCATCAATGGAAGGTTTGGATTCGTTTGCAACTGTAAGAAACTCTCCTTATTTTACTCTGCTTAGTTGATGGTCCAGTTGAAGCTCTTAAATGCATAGACTCTTAACTTCTATGGTTTTTATTCTCTAGAAAAATAAAGGTTCAACAACATCTAGTGAGCCTGCTGTGAATGGTTAGTTAATTTTCATATTTCAAATTTCCTAGTGATATTACTGAATAGTCTGAATTAGTTGATGTATTTATGGTCTGGAAATGCTGCAGTGCTGGCCCAGTCACAAACTTTATCATCAGCTTGGTTTACTTCGAAACCCTCAAAGAAGGTAAGGCTTATGTTTCTCTATCTATGCACTACATAAGTTCCAAAGTTTTATTTTTAGAACATTTCTCTGATGAGTGAAAGTTTTTTAAATTTGAAGCTTGGTAGTTCTCTGTATATGATGCTAGTGATTTGTCATCTACCATCTAAAATATTTTCTTGCCTGAAAATTCCTTTTTGGGTTTTTTATTTTTTATCTATCGTAAGTACTTTCTTGCTGGATCAGTTGATTTGCCAAATGCATTAAAGTTACTTGGCTTTGCTTTGTTCTAGTGGGCTATTTTACGATTTGTTTAATGATGAGATTAACCATAAAGAACTTAGTGCTAGCTTCAAAAGATTTGCAAGCTATTTCCTTCTTTCCTTGAATCTATAAGCAAACCTGACATAATGTTGCTAAATTTCATTCAAGGATGCGTAAAGAATTATACAACTGTTTGTAGTTGGTTTACTAGCCATATCCAGAAAGATGCACTGTAGTAAATGGTTTTTTAGGTGCAAAGATTTCTTGCTGGACCAGGGGCATCCCTTTTACAGGCCAATCCACGATGACAGATTTGCATACCCTATTGCCTTTAACCTTCTTTATGTACTTTGCATATTCTCGTTGAGATCAAAATGTAGGCTGCTTATGCTAGCAAGATCCTAAAAGTTTAAGTTTTCTCTACTGTTTTATTTTATTCCCTCATTACTTATCAATTTTGACAATCTTTGTTGACATTGCAGACATGGTATATTAATCTTTGCAACTTGATTTTTTTTTTCAAATAATGGGTTTTCCTTTTATGTTTCTTGTCAGACACCTGCAACTTCAGTCACATCAATAATTGATGGTTTGAAGAGATTGTACATTGAAAAACTAAAGCCATTGGAAGTTACTTATCGGTTTAATGATTTTGTATCTCCTTTACTGGTGAGTGGACTCAACGTGTATTTGATTATTAGCATTACTGATTTGGTTGGGTCCATCTCAATTTTAAAGATTTTTTTGTTCTTCGGACAGAACCTTATATAACTCTACCATTGACTAGTGTTTTTTCCTTCTATAGACAAATAGCGATTTTGATGCCAAACCTATGGTTATGCTTTTGGGTCAGTACTCTACTGGGAAGACAACATTTATAAAACATTTACTGAGATGTGACTATCCAGGTTTGTTAAGATGCTATTATTGTATATTTATTTTTTAATATTATGCTGATATGAGCACTTGACTCTAAAATATTCAAGTATTTGCTATGCTTTTCTCTTGAGCAGGAGCTCATATAGGACCAGAGCCTACAACAGATAGATTTGTTGTCGTAATGGTATAACAAGCAACTTTCACATTGCTTTCAATTTAAATGCTGTTTACATGGACTATTTAAATCATTTGAATCATTTTGTTTACTATATCTTCCTAACAATCCCATATATCTTCAAACTTCTTGGCCAGTTTGTTGATTTCAATGTTATCATAACTCATAAGTAACCAATCTTCTCATAATTATCAAATTAGTTGAGTTATGTCTCCCTACAAAAGAACTATATGAACCGGTTGACTAGTATGACAATTAGCATTGTTTCTTTATTTCCATTGTAGTTTTTAATTTTAGATTCCACTATGATTCTAATAGCTTATTCTACTCCTGTATCCAGTCTGGACCTGATGAAAGGAGTATACCAGGGAACACCATTGCTGTTCATGCTGATATGCCATTCAGTGGCTTGACAACATTTGGAGGAGCATTTTTATCAAAATTTGAGTGTTCTCAGATGCCACATCCAGTAAGTTAAATTGTGTTTGTCTTAATTAAATTGTTTTCTATTCTTCTATCTTTTTCCTTCTTATTGTCATCAATGTCGTCAATATTCTTGTAGTTGCTAGATCAAATCACATTCGTGGACACTCCTGGAGTTCTATCCGGCGAAAAACAGCGAACACAACGAAGCTACGATTTCACTGGTGTTATATCATGGTTTGCAGCAAAATGCGACCTCATTCTTCTTTTGTTTGATCCTCATAAACTTGACATTAGCGATGAATTCAAACGTGTGATTGCTTCTTTACGTGGCAATGATGACAAAATTCGTGTTGTTCTTAATAAAGCTGACCAAGTTGATACTCAGCAAGTAAGTCATATTATCACATTGTTTATACTTGATTTGAAAGAAAAATTTCTGGCAGATGGCTAACTGAAGCTTATGTTATTATTAGTTGATGAGAGTTTATGGTGCGCTCATGTGGTCCCTTGGAAAAGTTCTGAATACTCCTGAGGTTGTCCGTGTTTATATTGGGTATGTCAATCTTGCACCTTTGTTTTTGCTCTGTTTTTCCTCCCTCTACAAAATTATTTTCGTCTTAGTGAGATGAGACTATTGAGTGTTCGTACACTGAATTTTTAAAATCATTTTAAAGTAATAGTTTGGCATTGTACTTTCTTGACACATGAGCATTCAATTTTTCTCTCATGCAACATGATATAGAACAAATTTCTTGATTTTTGTAAAATAGTGGTTGATGATGGTGTATATAAGCGCTAGTGACTTAAAACATGCATTTCTGTTGTGAAATTTTGCATTTCAAGTCAACATAATTAACGAAGTTTCTGTTTCTCTTGGCTTCACAGTTCATTCAATGACAAACCCATAAATGAAGCTGTTCTCGGTCCAATAGGACGTGAACTTTTCGAGAAAGAACAAGATGATCTTCTAATGGATCTGATCAACATTCCAAAGAAAGCTTGTGATCGTCGAGTATGCTCACCTTTGTGCTATATGCCCTCGTCGAGATTTTCCCCTTTTTGTATATATCTCCATGTTTGCTTAGTTCCTTGCATGCTTGTTAATGGTTTGACAATATTTGAACAATGTAGATCAACGAATTTGTGAAGCGTGCCAGAGCTGCTAAGATTCATGCCTACATTATTAGCCATCTCAAGAAGGAGATGCCTTCAATGATGGGCAAAGCTAAGGCTCAACAACGGCCTAATCGACAATCTTGAAGATGAATTTGCTAAGGTCTCTATATGCACCCTCTATCTTGTCTTTCTGTCATACTTTTGGATATGCTTGCGTACTGTTAATACATATTGCTGCAACACAGGTCCAAAGGGAATTCCATCTACCAGCAGGTGACTTCCCAAATGCTGAGCACTTCCGCGAGGTCTTGAATGGATACAGCATTGATAAATTCGAGAAACTGAAGCCAAAGATGATACAAGCTGTGGACGACATGCTTGCTTATGAAATCCCTGAGCTATTGAAGAATTTTAGAAATCCTTATGAATAGAAATCCGGCAAGTCCATGGGATCATGACTTGATTTGTTCCTACAAACGGTATATTTCTATGCATTAGTAGCATCCTTAAAATTTTGTTACATCTAGGTAGATATTTACAGTCATGAAAAATTATCCAGCCAGCAAATGCATATTCGAAATTTTCGAACTTGCTAAGTGTGACTGCTATTTTTGCAGATTGTATAAGCAATTTTTGGTTTTTATTTACCGACTAAATTTGTATCTTCATTGAGTATATCGATAAACTGCGACAAATTTGGTCAAATTTATTGAAGAAATCGTGGATATACAGCATATTCATTTTTCTCTTTGTTGATATTTTTTCTCATAAAAAACAAGAATAACAAATTTTATACACTCAAAAATATGAACAACTCATTCACAAGTTGTTGCATCAAGGTCGTGTTTAAGCTTCTCTCTTGATATTACTGTCAATTGTTTCGATAATGTAGCAATATATCTATTTAATTATATCTAAGTTTATCTAGCATAATTAGAAATGTTAGATTGAGCCCATATAATTAAATAAATAAAATTTTTAATTTCTACCACCAACTCATAATTAAAGTTGATTGAAATTTGTATGTATTTACTTAGATTTAATTTGGAGCAACTGAGTCTCACTTCATATATAAAGATACAAATGTAAAGAGACAGTCTCTTCTATTGTGAGGGTAATTATCGAAACTAAACTGATATGAACCTATTTAAAACATGCTATGACAATACCTTATCAAACCCAATTTTAAGTGTTCACCTTGGAAAAAGAGAATAATAAAAAAAAATTAATAATATCTTATCATCAAAGTAAATGAATAAATATGTATCTATATATATATATATATTTATTTATACAACAAGGGATTAATACATTTCGCTTTTCATATTTATTAATAATATTTAAGTCCTACCATGCCTATTTACGATAATATATGGAGAGCATCCTCTCTTAGTATAGGAATAGATTTTTCTACTAATTAAATAACCCTAATACAGATCTCAATAGATATTCAAAATGGGTAATGTCATATTTCTCAAATTCTATTAAATTTCATACTAAACTGATATGGTAAACTTATTATAGTCACTATATCATTAATACATGATTCTATAATTAATATGATTATTGTAAATCACTTTATTACTATCACTTATAAGCAATTTTGAGAAATATAACATTATTCATAAAAATATTAACACTACTTTCGTTAATTTCACCCTTTATACAATAGCAAGATCCTATTACACGTCTTGTATCATTTTGGATTTACTTCTATTATTGGATAAGAAATCAGTACACCATACCATGTACATTATGCATAAAATCCATCCCTACACTAAGTCCTACCATGCCTATATAGGGGAGCATCCTCACTTAGTGTAGGGATGGATTTTTCTACTAATTAAATAACATTAATATAGATCTCAATAAATATTTAAAAAGAATAATGTTACATTTCTTAAAATTTTACTAAAGTTTATACTTACATGATATAATAAACTGATTTACTGTTATCACATCATTAATACATCATTCTATAATTAAGATGGTTATTAAGAATCATCTTATCACATCACTTACAAGAAATTTGGATAAAATTTTGACAATTGTGTCATTATTAAGAAAAATATTGTCAATACTTTCATTAATTTCTCCTTTTATACAAATTCAGAACTTCCATATTTTTTTTACGAAATGGATATCTACTTCCTTTCATGTCTAAACTTCTATTATTGGACAAGAAATCAGTACACCATACAATGTATATTACGTGTAAGATTTCAACGAGGTCAACGGCTGCAATTCAAAACGACAAATTAAACCCGCGATTACTATAAAACCCAAAGACTATTCTTGCGTTTCACTGTATCGACCATTCACAAAAAAGAGGCACGGAAATGGAGAAAACGAAGATCGGGAGAAGATTTGAAGGAAAGGTAGCGATTGTCACTGCTTCCACTCAAGGCATCGGCTTCGGCATCGCTGAGCGGCTTGGCTTAGAAGGCGCCTCCATCGTTGTCTCCTCTCGAAAGCAGGTTTTTTTTTTAGTAGTTGTTGTTTGTTATATGTGTCTAAATTTTCAGTCTTGGATTCATTTTTATATATTTTCATCGAATTTGAAGTGATGGTTGTATTGGGTTTGGTTTGAATTTATCTCTTGGTCGATCACGATTTTGCTCAAAACTGTGTCATTTAATGTAAAAATTTTATTTTTATTTATTTGATGCAAGTTTAAGAGGAAATGATATTTGTGTTGTGTTTGGTTATTATTATTTTTTTTTTGAAGAAAAATGTTGATGAAGCGATTGAGAAGCTGAAAGCTAAGGGAATTGAAGTGTTTGGAATTGTGTGTCATGTGTCAAATGCTCAACAAAGGAAGAATCTCATAGACAAGACTGTTCAGGTGAGCACAACTAAGGTTTTCTCATACAAGTGACTCAATTAATGGTGCTTCAAGTTTGTGTTTTGGAACTTGGAAGTTTGTGAATTTGAGCACTAGAGCTTGATTGGTTATTTTGTTTTGTTATATCTTTGTTTCGATATTAGTAAGTGATGTGGCGACTGAGTTGTATCAACGATATTGTATTTGATTGGTTTGTTTAGTATGCTATTTGATTGGAAATTTTTCTTTTGTGTTGGATGGGACGGAGGTATGTGGAACTTAGGGTGATATTTTTTGGTTGTGGTTAGATGTTGTTTTTGCTGATTGATTGAAATGTGATGGTTCTGTTCTAGAAATATGGGAAAATAGATGTGGTTGTTTCTAATGCCGCGGCAAATCCATCTGTTGAAGGCATTTTGGAAACTAAAGAATCTGTCCTTGACAAGCTATGGGATATTAATGTCAAAGCCAGTATACTTCTTCTACAGGTAAGTCGTACCTTTGAAGATGCATTTGAGGAAATATTAAACAAAACAATTTCTTGCGATTGTACATGATAGATAAATTTCATCATTTTATTGTTGTTTTCCATGAATAACGTAGTAGTATTCTGAGATAAAGAACGGTCTAAGCAATCTTTATGTGACTTCCATCCTTCAGTTTATTTCGTTATTTACTTGATATCATTTTGGCGCAAAATGTAAGGATTAGTTAAAGTCATCTTTGTCTTCTGCAGGATGCTGCTCCTCAGTTGAAGAAGGGTTCTTCAGTCGTTCTGATTTCCTCTGTAGCTGGCTATCAACCACACAAGTCCATGGCTATGTATGGAGTGACTAAGACAGCCCTACTTGGGCTGACCAAGGTACGCATTTGGTTCCAACGATATGGATTACTTGCTTATTTCAAAATGTTGTTGAACCAGAAGTGTTACTTCTTTTTCATGTGCTTATACTTCTTTTACCATGATTCAGGCCCTTGCATCCGAGATGGGCCCAGATATTCGTGTGAATGGCGTTGCACCAGGTTTTGTGCCAACACACTTTGCTGATTTCATCACAAGCAATGCTGAACTTGTAAGTTTATCTTCACCCTTCCTTCTCCTCCACCTTACTAATTTGCTGATATTTGCTGTAGATTTATAGTCATTGCTCTAATGTTGCAGAGGAAGACGATAGAAGACAACACTTGCCTTAATAGGCTTGGTACTACAGGAGACATGGCCGCTGCTGCTGCTTTCTTGGCATCTGATGATGCTTCTTACATAACCGGAGAAACTCTTGTGGTCGCCGGAGGAATGCCCTCTAGACTTTAGTTTTTTCCTTTCGCTTTTTCATCTTACAAATATATCTCTTGTTTTACCATGTCCAATTGTCTATTCACCTTATATAATGATCCTTAGAAATCGATGAACAAGGTGAATGTACTCTCAAAAAATTCAATAAATTTGCAAGTTCTTATTAACAGCTTCTTGTCACTAGAGGCTGGTCAATATCAAGTTCCAAAGTATCAAACGGGATCAGTTAGAGAAACCAAAAAAATTGCAAATGTGGATTATGACAGATTTTGTATTAGAAACTTCAATAGTAGCTTTGATCAATGTACAAGCCATACACAACTGTAAACATACAAGAGGTTCTCTTTTCACAAGCAACTAACACAATCAACTTAATTCAGCTGGATCACTGGTAACTTCAATTTACATGCTAGAACTGATTGTATATGAAGAAAGCAAGCATTTCTAACCCTTATGGGTATCTCTAAATCTTATGTACATATATCAGCCAAAACCGAAATATGCAGCATCTTCACAATACGATATCTTCTAGCTTCACGTGTCGTAAAATCCTTACTTGCAGGTTCCATTTGGGACCCGGACTACATATTAATTTATGAGTACACTATGACGTGGGATTCCGCCTTCTTCCTCTTCTAGGATATTTCACATACTGCTAAGAACTGGAAAGGAATGAACTATGTGTCTGGCGGGTATGGTATTTCCATAAGCTTCCACTTTTCAAATATTGTGATATCCATTTGCAAACAAAACTAAACTGATTTTGCAACAATATTTACACAGGAACTACATCAGCATTCTCATTATCATCACATGTCAAGATAAGACCTTCAACGTAAGTTGGGAGGAGGCAACGGGTCCATTGACAGCCTGTTGAGACAGGCTCTGTTGATGGAACAATCATAAGCACGTTATCATGGCGTCGGACAACTCCCATCACACTTACAGTGCTCCCTTCTTTGATATAGCTGACATTAAACACAATACCATTAGAAGCATGCAACTGAAATATCAAAGAATGGTAAAAAACTAGAAGGAATAACTTTTCATCACTTCTTTTTATAAAGTGACATACACTACAAGCCCTGCCAACATGTCACTATGGAACAAAAGATATGAATAACAAAACAAGGCAGAGTATCTGTGGCCTACCCTTCTTTTAGATGCATTGTACGGTCATCACTAGAGAGGTTGCGGTCAGCTAGCCAGCGTAGAAAGTTTGGAGATAAGTCTCGATTGCCCTTTGTTACCTTAACAACAGTTGTTGGTTTGACAAAAGGAGCAACCTTAGCTCCATAGCCTGCTTTCACCAATGCTCTTAACCCGGATTGGAAGTCTGATATGTAAAAATCAGACACATATTTCTGTTTACAAAAATCACAAAATTATCCTCAGTCATCGCATAGTATACATGGAAGGGAAGGTGAAGCCGGAGGATAAAATACGTGCAGTTTTTGTCAGTCGTTTCCAACTATTCAATCACCCTCCAGAGCCATTGATTAGTTATATTTCCACAAAGGCATAAGAATACATGAAAATAACACGTCTGATAATAGTATATTGTAATTGAACCTTTTGCAAGAATATGTTCAGTTTTGATTCTTGCATTTAAGTTCACGTACAGGGTCCCACAGGCTGTTATTCTCCAACATCAAAAAACTCTATCAAATTATCACTTTTGATGTGGCTCCTTCCAAGAGCAGGGACCATCCGGCGCATACTCGACAGAAATGAAATCTATTATTCCTATACAAGGTATGCACTGGTTTATTTTTACAAGCAATGGCTTTTCAACATTCATCTCTTGGAAAGTCCTGTTTGACTCTCCCCAAGGACCAATCAACAGCAATGTACAAGACGCATAATGAATACGACTCATAAAAACAGAACGGGAAAGAACTGATATTTCTAAGTACCCTTCAACGACTCCTTTACTGTGTGATTAAATTATCATAGTATTAATACTCAAACTGTGTTATGTACAGATTAAGGGGCATAAACAAACTAACCTCTGAATGTCTAGGTCCCCAGGAGAAGCAACGGTGTTTTGGATTTGCAGATTTTCCACCCCATCCTTTGTATTCATACAATTCAGTGGAAACATACACACACCTAGGTACCCTCTGGTAAGATGATTCCAAAGGAATACTGCCACAGGTGACAACCTACAATGACAGGCCACGGATGTATAAGATACATTGCTTCTGAAGACATTTACAAACACAAAATAACAAAAAAAAAAAACACACACACACACACACACAAGGGAAATCTTAAAAATGTGGCCAACCATCATTTTATGGATTACATAATTTCTCCAGTTTTAAGCAATCGAAAACCAACCAATTAAACAAAAACATTTATACAGTTAGTGAAAGTCAAAGTCCACATATGCATTAGGCTAAACAATAGCATAATTTTTTTTACCAACACAAAATTATACCAAAATAAATACTAGTAGAACAGCTTAAACTTTCCAACGCAGAAAATAAGTTTACTCTTTAACGGAGAACTGAATTGCAGCTTCATACTCTAGTCACAAAACATGAAAGTGTTGAACAGTAAAACTCCATAATTACTCAAACAAAAAGTCTTATACCACCTTATGTCGGCAATTAATTGATGATAAGCTAGCAAGAAATTCCGTTTGCCTGAATTCATTGGACAATAAGCCAACTCTAAAGCACAGTCAACTTTGAGAAACCAGATAGTAAACGCTAGACTCAATAATAAAAGAAGAGTACAAGTCATCAAGCTTACAATTCAACAACTCTACTGAACAAACAAAAAAGTATCTCACACTCATATTCCTATATCAAGGTCAGAAGTCACCTCATAAATCCTATCCTTTTACCCCTTAAAAAGCAAATATCGATTCCCATTAAACTCAAATCAACAAACACAACCAAAAAAATTTATTCTTTTAACACCTTTCCTCCCAAAACACCATTGTTGACACAAACACACTCGAAAAATTTCATTTTTCATCGGTCAAGATATGCGTAAGCATGCTTACATCTAAAAATTGAAATCTTCCCCAATGCCTCATTCGACTTCTGACTCAACCTCACATACCAAAACCTCTCTTTTCTTCTTTCGCTAACGAATCAACCGTTACCATCAAACCCCCCCGTAACCATCAAGGTTGACTGATTTCACATCCATTATAAGCAACAAAACTATCTAAATCCATAAAGTTACATCAATAATTCTAATTCTAGTATTACTAAAATCAATCCACAAATTGCAAAAAAAGTAAGAAACTTTAAACTAACAAACGCATAAAAAAATAAAAAAGCAACGAACTTACTTACCCCAGTAACCTTAACATACTGGCCATCAACAGCACCTCTAAGCTCAGCATCTGGATACCTCCCCACAAACCCCAACAAACCTCTCCTTCCCCAAACACAATTCCAAACCATACCCACCAAAAGTGGGCCCACCACCGCCGCAACCGCCACCAGAACCACCGCCTTCTTCACCGCCACCATCAAAAAAGCCCCCACCATCACCCCCATAGCCACCACCACCATCACCACCCACGCCACCGCCCTTGAAACCTTGAAACCCACCTTCACCTCCTCCCCCAAGCTCGTTACAGCCGACCCATACGCCACCTTCCCCGAGGTCGTCGCTGCCGTGACCGACGACCCGTCAAGCGGACCCGACCTCCGTGCACCCAGTGGACCCGACCCGACTGGACCAGAAGTTATCAACCCAGTTGGCTGCAAAGGTAGAGACCCAGATGACGACCTCTTCATGGACCCGGAGTTCGGTCCGGATCGGACGGATCCGGACCCGGATTGTGAAGAGGTTGATGGACGAGGAGGTGGTTTTGGAAACGAAGAAGACTGAGACTGATCATGTACTGGGATGTCGAACATTTTGCCCAGTTCACCGGATTTCTTGATATCCCCACCGGTGTACGGCACTGCTCTTGACGCCATTGTCGGCTGCCGCTCTTTGGGCTGCTGTTCGGGTCGACCGGACACGTAGAGCCCACTACTGAGCTGGTGAGAGGGTATTCTTGTACTCATAATATTTGTTAAAAAAAGGGAAAAAAAACACAACTGAGTTTGTTTGTTGAGTGACAAAAGTGAGTAAGTGACTGAGAGAGAAAGAGACTGTGAGGGTGTGGTGCTGGTGCTGGTGCTGGTGGTACTGGTAGAAGAAGAAGAGAGTTGGAATTGGAATCGAAGGGGTGTGAAAAGACGAAAAAGGGTATGGAGAGAAGTGATAATGACGTGGCTTGTCCAGACAGAGAAGTGGAAGTGCAAGTGTTGAAAATGGCGGGTGCAGTTGAGTTGTGTTGGGTTTTCTGGTTAAGAGGTTTTGATTTGATTGGGTTTGTGGGAGGGGGTGGATTTTACGGATTCACCCTTTCGGTTCTTATCATGGTTTTGTGTTTGTAAAAAAGTTGGACTCTTTTTGTTATACCTTTCTTCTTTCTTGGTGCTTTCACAGTACACAGCATAGCAGAGAAGAAGAGAATAGAAGTCTAGAACTGATCAAATCATAAAAAGACTGATTGTAAAAGTGATCTTATCTTATTCTTCTTGAAATCTTTTCTCTATGTTCTGTTTTTTTTTTTTATAGTTTGACGACTTGGTCCAAGTCAGTTGAAATCTATCATAAATAAACATTACATCAGATATATTTACTCGAATAATATCAATATGAAATCTACTTAGGAAAATAAATGTTATATATGGAGCTTAGAAATATAGAAGATATCTACTTGGACAATGTTGGAAATAGCTCAAAGAGTGGACTTTAACTCTTACTTTGAATATGATAGAATGGAAGGGTAGATGTGCAACTTTTGTTTTATTTTATTGGGCATGTTTTGTTCGTGTGAAAATTGGACTATAAAGAATGTCTTCTTCTTTGAAAAATGGATAGAGATCTCTACAAAGGATTTTCTTGTATCAATTAAGAAATTTTTGAGCAAGTTGTTGATATATTTCAAAGTGGGTAATGGATAGCTTTTAGAAATTAAAAATATTTATAATGAAATTTAGGATAACATTGCGCATGGAATTCAATCCAACTTAAACTAGGTTAATTAACTTATTTATATTATAGTCAACCATTTAAAGACATCCTACGATTTGAAATATGGTCAATGTGTGGAAATTCCTTTTAACCCATCATGATATAAAATAAAATAAAAAACTCCTCAAAATTTTTATTTGATAATTACTTTTTAAACCAATATTTTGCAAATTTTAATAAACATTCAAAATCTATTTAAATTTTACTCTCCCCATAACGATTGTCACTACAGAATTTTCGAATTTGTCAAAATTATTTTACAGAGTAGAGAGAGTCATGCACCTTCTGACCTGTTACAATCGGACTGGTTAGCACTGGTCCCATAAAGAGGCTGGCGTTGCAGAGGATTGGGCCCCATGGTAATAGATCTGCTTTGCCGGTAGATCTTCTCTACTCTGCTACCCTCTTTATCATTTCATTCTTCGTAGTGATAAGACAAATTGGACCGTAGGATCACAATCCAATCACAATTTTGGGCCCCAATTAAATTCAGAAAGTAAATGTGGGTCCAGGTACCACTCCGTCGGTAGATCTACGGTCCACATCAAGAGTTAGGACCTTCATGTATTACACACTGTCACATAAAATCAAAAATAAATTCCATGCAGTGTAATACACCATATATTCCTACTTGTGGTCGAGGATCTTGTACACCCTTTGATCATTCCATTGTTGGCATAGATAAGTTAGACAGGACGGAAGAACAGCGGAGTGTGGTCAGGTCTGGTTGTGAGCTATCTCTCATCTACCATTCAAGTTGCAAGTTCAAATCTCAACAATCTCACTATTTATATGGGTAGCTCTTTCTCAATATCTAATAATAGTGATCTGAATCGTATTATTGGAGTTTTATCCAGACTGATCTCGATAATAATTTGATAGTAAAGGATATCAAATGATAAAAACAAAAATAAAACAAAAAGATAAGACAAGTTCGAATCATAAGGATATAATTCAGTCACATTTTAGAGTCCAATTAAATTTGGAAGGTAAATGTGGGTCTAGGCCTACCCCTTTGATTGATCTAGAATTCATATAAACAATTAGGACCCTCATGTACCATACCCCACTGTACAAAAATGTTAAATGTAAATTTATATGCAACGTGATGCATATACATTGTTAATTATTTTTCACACTCTTTAAGGATTCTATTATTGGAACAGACACGACAAATTAGATGGTCAAGTAATAATCCAATCATATTTCAAGGATTCAATTAAATTTGGATGGCGAATGTGGGTCAAGTGCCCACTCTTTGATTGATCTACAATCCACATCAAGAATTAAAACCTCCACGTAATCCAAAAAATTCAAAATAGCCTATATGCAGCGTGATGCACTATATATTTTCAATTTTAATTTTTTATAATGTATAAAATTTTCGTAACGTGGATAACTCAAATTCAAAATATTGTATAGATGTAGAACCAAGTGTTTTTTTTCACTAGATTTTGGCAAATCGGACGGCGGTGGATGAATCATGTGGTTATTTAGCGTCGAAACATGACTTTTAGGTGGATAGAGTTTGGTTATAATGGTGCCTATTTCTTTGGATACTTCAAATGGAATTTTGGAATAGTGTGGGAGGGCAATTGTGGAAACTCAATCTTTCGGGAAGTCGGTGGTGACGCCTTTGCGGATCCAAGGAAAAGTTTTGTAATAATGACAGACAATGACCAAACTGTCCCTGCAAAGAAAACAATGATAGAGATATGCATTTATTAACTTATCCCTATGAAATATAATTTTTATTTTTATTTTTTTTAAAAAGTGAATCAATTTAATAAATATAAAATAGAAAATTAAAGAAGTAATTTTCAAGTTGATTCAATCTCATTTAACTCTTTTTTTTTTTTTTTTTTGCTTATCTTTTGCAAATACATTTTACAATAACTGAGATATCTATAATCAGAATTTTAAATAACGGTTTCGAACGCGACATAATTTTAACTTTACCCGCACAAAGGTGAGAGAGAGGGACCCCTAAAAAAAGTGGAAAAACTGTCCTCTCACTAAAAGGATTTAAGCGTAAATTATTCACACACATAGGTAAACTAAACGGAAATAGTCCACATTATGGACCTCTGGTAGTCGAAACCATGACTTGCTTTTTTTTTTTAAAGCGTCGGGCATGCTTACTAGTAGAACCAAGCAACTTAGAAGTCATTTAACTCCATTCTTTTAAAATATTAACTGTATGATAGTGTTCTTTTATAATAAAAATTTGTCTTTAAAATATTATAGAAAATCAAAAGATTTCAACGAAACAAATATATTACAATAACTTTCGCTTGGTAAAATTCATTTGTAATAGTGTAAAACATCACACTTTTTATACCTCATTTACATTTTTAACCAATGATATGATAATTGATAATTGATTACATCGTTAGTTGAGACGTAAATGGAATACAGGAAGTGTAACATCTTGCATTATTAATTTGTTTACGTACGTCAATCTTCAACTTCCATGGTAATTGATGAGATAGATTAAAATTAATAAATATACAGCATATATTTAGAAGTGGCAATGTTATAATTGGATGTGATAATCATTCTAATAGAACACTATAATGGAAAGAAATCTTACGTACTTCCCAGGGATATAATTGCCATTTTACATCAGTAGGGTAAATGGGCTTTCCAATACTTTGTAATGCTTCTATGGTGCTTTCCTTTACAAAAGATTCTGATTTTCTTTCAACCTTTTGAAAATTACATTAGCATCTTTATTTTATTATTCTTTAAGGACTAAAGAATTTTTTTTTTTTCCCCTTCTTTTTTAATTTGTTTGTCTAAAGTTGTCACATATACAATAATACATGTTCATAGATAAATGGGGCTCTTGCATTAATTAGTCACTAAACCATCCACTCTAAGTTTTTTATTATTTAATTTAATGACATAGATTGCTTATAAGTTAATTTATTGTTGAAACTTTAGTTTGAGAATGGAATCTTCATGGATTAGACACTACCATGTGATAGCACTTAAAATCATACTTGCCACATATATATATATATATATATATAAATGATGTGTGTCGATTATTTTATGATTTTTGTTTTGTTCTTTGAGAGTATTTTATATATAGAAAATGATTCAGAAAGAAAAATATTTTGTTTTCAAAGAATGATATAAAGTCAATTTAGTGAATCTGGAAACATTCTTATGGAATGGTAAGAGTTATGATAATACCAATTAATGAGTAAATGGGCCATTACTAGTTAGGTTAGAAATTATAGTTAAGGACCACAGATAATTTTTTTTTTCTTTTTGAATTTTCGTTGAAAAGTTGCATTCTGTCATGCAATGATTGGCAGAGAAGAACAAAAGAAATCGCAAGAAAAATCTCTCCAAGTTTCTAATGAGGAAACACTTGTTTAGTCTGATTAATATATAGTTATATTGGTCAATCAAAGTTAAGTTTAATTGACCCCATTTGAATTGCTTTTAATAGTATAGTGTTGATAGTTGCCATCACTTTCAATTCTTCTTTTGAACAAGTTGGTGGCATTTTATTTTCATTTGCTAATCACATAAAACAAAAAGTTCATTTCTTGGCAAATCTTCTATAATTAGTACTTGAACAGTTCTTACACAATATTGGCAAATCTTCTATTATCATATCTCTAACATTATAAAATTAAAATTTACATGAAAATATATACGGATCATGCACTTGCAAGATACTAATCTTTATATTGTTGTACGATTTTAAATTACATTTTCTTTCATTTTCTTTCATCAAATCATATGATTTTTTCGTATAATCAATAATGAATATAATTTGATACATAGATCACGTCTTTTAATATAGGTCTACTTTTCAAATTAAACGTTTTAAAATTAATTCAAAAAACTAATTTGTTAGGTGGTGTTGACGCTCTTTCTTATAGATTAATCGACTAACTGATATCTATTTTATCAGAGATTGTGACACTAAGTATGTTTAGCACAAAAGACTATTAATTCTAAGTAAAAAGTGGAAACTTGACCAAACCATAGAAAAGAAGATAATTGACAAACATATTTGTACTGTTCAGACAGAGATGTGAACCCAAATATATTAATATCAGAAGCAGTTTTCTACTTACAAGTGTTAAATTAGCAGACACAATGGGAGCCCTCTCTGTAGTCATAATCCATGGGACCATTTTTTCACTGCCAATTTCCCTTTCTAATACCCCACTATCTGGCATGAAAACAGAAATGATAATCAAAATGGATTTTTCCTGTACAATCAATATCACACTAGTATATTTTGTTATAATTTTGTTGTTAGAAAGCAATAAGTGGTGTATTAATCAGTGTTTTCAACAACTGTTTTCATGATTAATACCACCAATCTAACTTCATTACTCAACTATACTACATAGCTTGATCATCAGCCTATTTGTCTCCATTTTTGTTTTCTCATCCAAAAAGATGTGAAATTCACAAATTTATAAATGATCATCAATGTGCAAATGGCAAGGTGAGTACTATTTGTTCTTCATTGCGCAAATTTATAAATGATCATCAGCCATTCGTACTTTGATTCCTTGGCGTTGTTTTGTAATTTGGGCCCTACTAGGCTTTTTCTCAAAACGGTCCAAAAGTTGGCCCATATAAATAAAAACCCATTTGACATCTCAACATGGACATCCAAAAGCAGCCCATTCCCCTTTTCTTTTCAATGGATTTGATACACTTGAATTGAACAAGTTCTGGTGATATTCATATATCACCAATTAACTGCATTGTTTAAAATTCATATGAATAATTGTGTCTAACATCTTTAAATCTCAACTTGTATGGGAGGTCTTGGACTTGGCTACATAACTCTTTCACACCATCCAATGTTGAACAGATGACAAGGACCCGCAGAGCAGCCAACTTGCAAGCATTGCATTTTTCATGGATATGGCATTGGGGCCCCAAGTGATTTTGGCCTAGTGAGACTGGAAGTAATCACGTAAGGAGACGTGCTTGATACAAAGTCTCAAAAGTTTATATATATATATATATATTCAAGTCCTCTTAAGGGCCAATGAGCTTGCATTATGGATTACTTCTTGAAGATACCACGAATTCAAAATCCTTTGCACTACTCTACTTCATTAGACATCAGAATTACAAGATAATTCATTCTTCTAAGCACATTATATTTACTCGTGAAAAGATGTTAGCTAGTGGGTATAAGAGTATAATTAAAGGGTGGAGATTAATTAGAATACGTAAGTCAGCAATTCAATAAAGAAAAATGTATCAAAACGAATTGTAATTCAAATATCGAAGATTTGAAATCTAACAAAACATAACTCTATCTTAAATTAAATGGGGTTTGGATTCCTCATCAACCCATGAATTCAAAGAATAAAAGAGAAAGAGAAAGTGGAGATGGACCTACCTTGAAGGCATTTTATCTTCATTAATATTTGGAAGATGTTCTTCTTCAACATGATTCCGTGCTTAGAGTGCCTGTCTTGCACTGGAGAAAAAGAAGAAAAAAACAAAAATAGACCTATCTAGCAAGGCAATTATATGAAAATCATGCTTTTTTATTCTTTTGGTTCTTTTATATTGAAATGACACATGTATAGAACAATTTCCTATGATTTCCAGCAATGTCAAGGCTCCTTTAATTTTGTTTTTAGAATAAAGTGAGTTAGTGCTCTTGAATAGATGTCCAAAGTACGAATAGTACTTGACCATTCCATTTTCCAAATGATCATTTACAAATTTGTGCTATAAAGTATCCAAAAGCTGTGAACAGATCCCTATATAGAAATATACAAAATTTATCATATAGGATAAACTTCAGCTTTTGCTAATAGATTATAGGACAAAAAAAAAAAAAAAATCAAATGTTTTCTTCCAAATTCATAAATACTTTAGATGATGATGTTCTGTACTTACAAGACATTTTTTTCTCAAAATTCACTGCGAACTTAGTTTATGAACATATAAACTAACAAAATTTATATCGGTTCAAATTTGGTTTAAAAAATTGTTTTCGAGCTTGAATCATTGATAACAAAAGTCATGTTAAGAAATCATGATATATATATTTTTTGATTTATGTTTTCTAGTCAGATTACTATCGGGACTTAGATCATTAAATCTTTTAACATGCAGCTCGAAAATCCTCTTCGACTCAGGACTAGAAGAATTCTATTCACAATATAAATTGAAAAATTGCCATTTTTTGAGGCCATGAGATTTGAACCTTGCTCGTGAACATGAGCAAGTGGGGTTGATACAATGATTTTATGTAATACTATACCCACCTAATGTTCAGCTCCGTAAAATTTATTAAGTTTAGATATAATATGAAATTACATGCTAATTACTGTAATCAACATGACATTTTATGGAGCTGAACGCAAAACTAAAATAGGATATTGATTTTTAACAATTCTGTAAAGTAAGTCCATGATAATAATATATAAATCTTATTTCAAATAAATATATAATATGTAAATCAATATAGTCTCTATGTATATATATATATATATCTCAATCAATCAATCAATCAAATTTCAGGAAAAAAAGTTCTTGATTTTGCACTGGAGAAACATGTAACATCTTAGCTGTTGTTTCCAAATCACATTCACATGTAGTTGCAAACCGGCCATTTCCACTTGCGTTGCCAATTGTGCAAAGAAAAAATATCTTGTCAAAATGAGAACAACATCAACCCTTATAGTTCTTGATCAATCATCAATATTTAATCTTCATCTGTTGATAACATAATAGCAATAATAAGCATATCCTTTTGATGATCAGACAAGGACATCCATGGATGGACAGATAAAGACACCCATTGATTAAAAAAAATAAAATTAAAAGCTTAAAGTTTTATGATAACCCTTTTTTTTCAAACTATGTAACATCAAAAAGTTTTTGAATTAGTTTCTTGCAATTTCAAGAATCTGATTAAATTTTGATAATAAAAACGAGAAACAAAAATCTTGGTTATAGACAATTTATTGTAAAATTTTTCACTGCATAATATCAAATTTGTGGAGGATTAAATAATATTATTACTATGTCAGAAGTGAAATTTATTTGTTTAGACTTTAAAGTGTGCTCAACAAGCTGCCACTTTTCGTAGTGGGAGTTTGACACGTGTAAGTGCCACTTGTATAGCTTTAGTTTGTACAGTCGTGCTTTTTTCGTTTTTTCAGTCTATGATCGTTGGAAAGAAATTGTATAACGATTAGCCAATTTCAAGTCCCATTGTAAATAATGACGAAAACACTTCATATATACAAATTTAGTGAAAATAAAATAAAACACTTTATATATAAAAATTTACTGAAAATAAAACCCTATAATTTTGAGAAAATAATTCGGTCTAATAGAGAGACTATTTTCACCTACCACATATCTTCAAGTAATAGGTTGATTCACATATCTCATTATTGTTTGGACAATTTTTCTATATTTATATGGGTAAATCTCTTCGACTTTTTGGGAGCAAAAATTTTAACTACACTTTATATTCATATATCAATCGATTCCGACGATAGTCTAACTTAGTATCAAAAAGTCCAAAAAAAAAAAAAAAATCCCATAGTTTCGAGATATATAAACTAGTCAAATATTTAAAAATCACGATTTTTTCCTAAAATTATCTAAATAATAATTTTTTAACTGAGTAATATTATACTACTTTTTATTGTTCAAATGATATGACAAATTTATATGTTTAAATTCATATTCAAATAACATAGTACGAATTTTTATTCTTTTCTTGCCATTTGATGTAACCATTGAGTGATAAAAAGCAAATAAAGTAGTCTCATTCATTAGAGCTTTCCATCATTGAAAAACTAATATTGGAATCATAACAAAACATGAGATGTCCACAACTAAAGAACTGAGTAAAATACAAATCCAAACACCTATTTATATAATATAAATCCATAATTCAAATCTTAGTAAAACATAGAATATCCACAACTAACAATTTTACCAGTTTTATTTACATATCCTTCTATAGATCCAAATTTCAAAATTCTTATATAAATAAATCGCCTATTACATCAACAACTGATAATTTTTTTACATATATAACCCCTAAATGCTAAATGTATACATGTACAATCTCATATAAAACTCGTCTTTATAACATTATACAACCATGTGATATCACATAATTGAATTTAAATATATATATATATATATATATACATATATGCAGAATCTCGAACCTGATCTGTTACTATGTAACCCACCATGGATGAAATTTTGTATCCATAGAGAGTGTAAGATGAGATGAGAAACAAAATGTGTTACTGTGGCCACTAAGATCAGCATTAATGATGCGAAAAAAACAAAAAAAAAATGAAGAGAGAAGATCAGAGTTGGATACGGTGGAGACAGTAGAGAGAAAAAGAAAGCAAAAGCAGCTCTTCTCACTCACTCACTCACTCACTCCCTTGTTTCTCTCTCAAAAAGGAGAAGTGTTTGGTTTTTTAGACCGAGAAATCACGAGACACCCCTGAAATCTCTGCCGTTGAATTCATCTTTTTCTTCTGCCAAACGAACCTAATCTCTTCCTTTCCATCCCCATTGCAACAACAAAACAAAAAAGGCCGTGAAATTTACAACTCTTTCTCTCTCCCTCTCTCTCTTTTTTTGCTCTCTTTTCACATTTTCATGTATTTGCTCTTTGTTTATCAATCCATGAAACTACTCCATGATGATTTCATCATCTGTCCTGTTCTCCTTTTGGTTCTTGTAGTGCATAAACCATAACAAGCAGCACAAAAAGAAAGCATGTCACGCTAGAAAACTATATTTTCATTTTTGTCACTGTTTATATATATATATATATATAGTATAAGATTCATGAAAACCCTTGTATGTTTTTCATTTCTCTATAGAACCAATGTTTTTGAATCAGTTCATGCACTTCCTCAAATCAATTCACACTTTCAGGAGGAAAACTCCTTTTGATCGTTTATCTTGATAGTTATATATACATATATATATATGTGTACTAGACTCTTGTGTTACTATTAACATACTTAAAAGGAACTATAAAGAGGCAGTCTAGAATGGCAAGTTCCTGTTTTCATGGATTTCGGCTTCGAAGATCGAAGAGCAAGCGAGTATCAGTGCCTTCATCATCAAGAACCCAGAAGAATTCTGACACGGAAAACCTGGAGAAGAAGAGATTCGATAGCTTGGAGTCATGGTCGATGATTTTGGACTCGGAGAATGTGGAGACATGGGAGGTGTCAAAGGAGGATCAAGAGGAGTGGACAGCTGATCTCTCGCAGCTTTTTATAGGCAACAAGTTCGCTTCGGGTGCTCATAGTAGGATTTATCGAGGGATTTATAAGCAGAGAGCTGTTGCTGTGAAAATGGTAAGGATTCCAAACCAGAAGGAGGAGACCAGAGCCAAACTTGAACAGCAGTTCAAGTCTGAAGTTGCCTTGCTTTCTCGTCTCTTTCATCCAAATATAGTACAGGTTTGTTTTTGTTTTTGTTTTCGGTAACAACATAAATGAAAGAGATCATTGAACAGATAACAGAAAACAGAAAACTCAAAGTGTTTTTATAGTTTTCTGGTTACAGAGATATAAATTATTATTATTATTTTGTTTTCATTTTTTCAATAGTGACTACCTGCTGTGCTTGTTTATTAGGCAGAGTTGTCTCTTTAGTGATTGTTTTGTAATTCACTTTTAGAATCATATTCGGTTTGATTTTCCTGTAGAATTGTTTGGTTTTCCTGTTCGTGACACGTTTAGCATTAGTGGTTATGCAAGGGCTTAGTAAATTTTAATATTATAGAGATTATCTGGCACAGATGTGTTGAGACATTTCATCTATAACTAGTATCGAGATTCTGATAATTGTTTAAAGACAGATGTGTGTATCAGAAAATGACTCTGGTATTATAGATTATTGAATTTATAAGCTATACAAATACATAGACAAAAATAACCCATTTTTCATTTTGACAGTTTATTGCAGCTTGTAGAAAGCCTCCTGTGTATTGTATCATCACTGAGTACATGTCACAAGGGACTCTGAGGATGTACCTAAACAAGAAGGAACCCTACTCACTTTCTACAGAGACAATACTGAGGCTGGCACTTGATATTTCCAGAGGAATGGAGTATCTTCACTCACAAGGGGTGATTCACAGAGACCTCAAGTCAAATAATCTGCTTCTGAATGATGAAATGCGGGTCAAGGTGGCTGATTTTGGGACATCCTGCCTCGAAACACAGTGCTGGGAAACGAAAGGGAACATGGGAACTTACCGTTGGATGGCACCGGAGATGATTAAGAGAAACCTTATACTCGAAAAGTTGATGTGTATAGTTTTGGAATTGTGCTTTGGGAGCTCACAACAGCTTTGCTTCCTTTCCAAGGAATGACCCCTGTTCAGGCTGCATTTGCTGTGGCTGACAAGGTAATTAGATAGCTGAATTTATAATAATAGCATTTCTTTATATTATGATTCTGTGATATAATTATTTCCTGCTATTGGGGGACTCATGTTGGGTTAATATAAGTTAAACTAAAATTATACTCTTATGTCACAGAGTTTAAAACAAGTCTGTGAAGACTGTAATCAATATAGATTACATTAAATATAAATTTCTCATATCAGGGGATTTATTTTTCAATGCATTACTCACTTCAATTTATATCATATTCGTCTTCAAAGCAATGATCTTTTGGGAAGGAATCGATAGTTTAGATTGCACAAATTTGATCTAATACTTGGTATCACTGTGCTACATGTTCTCTTCATTGCTCTTTTAGACATGTAAAGTTCAAAATTTTAGCTCCAAATCTTGGGGCGCAAGGCAACTTTGTGTCACAATATTTCTCTTATGTGACAGAATGAGCGGCCACCACTGCCGGCTAGTTGTCAGCCAGCGCTTGCACACCTCATAAAGCGGTGCTGGGCAGCAAATCCATCAAAGCGTCCGGATTTTTCGGACATTGTTTCTGCCCTGGAGAAGTATGATGAGTGTGCCAAGGAAGGCCTCCCACTTACTTCTCATTCAGGACTTCTCAGCCGCAATGTCATACTTGAACGCTTGAAAGGCTGTATGTCTATCAGCTCTTCCTCTATACCTGTACATGCCTGACTTTGTTACAAGGTACCGTTGCACATTAATTGTCATTGTATGTGTATATACATATAAATTTGATTTTATGTATTCTAATTAATCATCTGATTAATGTAACTCTACTGAATATTTCCAAGGTTGATGGTCTGCTGAGGGACTGATTTGGATTTGAATTCTGGGATTTGGACCGATCATTCGATGTGATTAATCCTACTTTTTATAAGTAACCATTTTAATTGCTTGATTTTTTTTTTTTTTTTTTTGAAGTATGCTTGATTTTTAGTAACAAAACTTTAAAGTATTTAAACACTAAGAAGCAAAACAGTGAAACAGAAATGGTGTGCAATATTGTTACATGTTTTAGTCTTTGACACTCTCTTAGATGATAATCTATGTAGAAGCTATTTAATCGGTCCGTGCCGGTCCGATTTCTTGCTGGTATGCTGCAGACCATCCTTAGTATTCACAAGAATTGTATCTCAAATTCCTTGTTTTAAGGTATCTTCTCATGTGTAAATGATAATTAATGATGTTTATTAACACATTTTTATCAATCTGTGCATGACTTCTTTTTTCTTTTTACTTTATTTTTTTATATACTACAAAGAATGTGAATTGTGATTAGGTTTATCATATTTTTTTTCTTAAAATATTATAAATTTGAGAGTTGAGAGATGGAGACATAACTCAAATTCAGTATTTCGTAGTGGTTTACCTTGGACCTTCTCAATTTCTCTGACTGTAATATGAAGTTTTGTGGTCAAGATTTTGCTTCCACTCTTGTCATGACACAGGGGTAGGTGAAAAACTATGGTGGGCTTGAGGCTAAATTGGAAGTTGGAATATTAAGTCTAAGAGTCATTAAATTCTCCAAATCAAAAAAATAATAATCTAAATAACACAAATAAATATATAATAGGACCTACCAGCTTAGTTAATCCTAAATTATGTTACTATATAATCATGAATATCTTTAAAGCACACCATATGTGATGATAGTTTAAACAGTATGATAAATTATAGTTTAAAAATAAACATAGGTACTCATCTTAACTAATTCGTATTCCGATTATTTTTTAAAAAGAACAAACAAATATAATGAATTAATGATAGTTTAAACAATATAAAAAATTATATTTTGAAAGTAAACGTAGGTCCTCTAAATTTATTATACAGATTTTTTTGATATCTACTTTATAGTTTAAATAGTTTGTCTTTTGTACAATGTTCTTTTAAATTCATAATAAGAGTTCATATTAACTGTAAATTCAATCAAAAGTTTAAAACGCCCTTTTCTAGTGATGAGAATTATTATTCGGACTACACTTGTAAGGTATTTTCAAACTTATATAATTATAAAATGTTATATTTCCATTATATAATATGTTTATTCACGGGAGGCACTTCAATTTTGAATTTTGAAACAGAAGAGCCCATAGTCAACCACTGGACCTTGGCTAGAGAATTGGTCAGGTCTTCGAAGGACACAGTTGAACTAGACATCTCATGCATGTCCAATACTGTTGTAAAAGGAGGGGGAATCTTCACCTAATACCACCATTTGTCAACTTAATCATTGTAACATTATAATTACTTGGTGAGACCATGAAACTGATTTTGAGCCGGATCATGATGCTACCACGAAAGATCCCATCAAATCTTCTGGGCAATCTATTGGATCTAGCGGTTCTTATTTGGCTAGAATATTTGCTTCCTTTTTAAAGATATGTCCTGTCCTCTATCGTTAATAGTAAGAGGTCCCTCCACAATTTCCTAGCCTTTTTATGGAATATATTACTTAGAAAGACAGTAGTGGGATCCATTTGCAAATTGCTTACTGTTTCCCCCTATTTTGTCTTCATCGAGATGTGATTCATGGCGTCCTAACTTTTTTTCCCCGAATATGATTTAATGGCAGAACGTACTTATCAAACATGTCAACTGTTCATATTAAATAAAGTTGTTTAGTTTATTCCTTGAATTTTCGGATTGATATAAATATGTTGATCCGGTGTAAACTTTGTGGTAGCTAGCCATTATCTCCAAAGTGAAGGGCTTTACATCCAAAAATCTCACACTATTGTAGACATCCCCCTCTCCCCTCTCATTTACTCTTTGTGGGTTGGTTCTTTCGGTTTTTAAGAGCTAATCTTCGGATTACGTCATAACGTTTATCGTTACTAATTCCGATTGTACTTTAAATTGGTTCTAATCATTAATAAATAAATAAGATTTTGTGTATATATATTAACTTAGCTTTAGGGTTAACCTCCCGTTAATGGTATGTACCAAGACTAGAATTAATCTAGTCAAGATGCATAAAGTTGATTTAAGAAAACTCTCTCCGTAAGCAAAATCAAAACTTATAAATTCAACAACCTTAATAAAATATCTAATGTTTCAAATCTTATTTAAACGATTTTTTTTCAAAAGTAATATTATTTTTATCTAATTTAAAACCTTAAATTTCTCTTATTAACGTGTGTTATCAACAACCTAATTCTTAATATTTCTGCAAAAGGGTTTGTAGCAGCATCAGAAAGACCCAGTCAGCATGTAAAAAATGGTGGACTAGCTTTGTCGTTTTGGTTGATCAACCAGAGAGTGTTGACTCATTCCTACCACACACAAACTTACAAGTAGCTAGTCAAGTCCTACATGCTTTGGCTTCTTTGGATTAGGTTTTTCCAAGTCAAATATCAAACATTTTGATTCCTCACTCTCACAGCCTAAATTCCATGGCCCACCTTCACATTGCGTGTTGAAGAATTGAATTCAGTTTAATAAGCTTTTGACAAAAAGTAGTTCAAATATAGTAGTGTTTAAAAAAAAAAAATCTCACTTTGCATGACAAATCTCAATTATTCTCAAAGTGTGATCATCAAATTTACTTTCCTACTGTTACTTTTATGACTTATTACCCTCCAATAAGATGCAAATGAATTCAACTTACAATCATGATATCTAATGATTTTTTATCACGCAAAAATGTATACGCATTTCACTGCATATACATATTATTTTTTAATCAATAAAAAATCATACTAACTTAGTTATCTTACAAACTATTAAGATGTATGATACAATTTTAAAATATAATTATGAACTTAACAAATGATGCATACACATCTTATACATACATCTTATTTTCTTGTCTGTAAAGGACTATATTAGTTTAACTAGCTGAGAAGCAATTTATGCATTGGATTAGACCGATGACTTTCAAGACAAAAATATGGATATTAATAAAGAATGCTTAAGATAAACTAATGCTAATCTTATAGTTATATGTGTGTTTTATATGATCTAATGCTGATCTTACATTAGATGCCTTTGAAATTGTCCTGTCCATATAAAAAAGGGATATATATATATATATATATAGATATATAGAGACGTAAAAGGATTTGGCAAGATCAAAGAGACCAACCCCAGTTTTTGTTGTTATCATAAAATTTGTGTCTATATTCTCACTTCAATATTCTAAAAGATGTTGGACGGTTTTGGAAATTTTATCAAGATAAATTATTTTTTTCCTCTCTTTTGCATTTTTGTCTATGTCTCATTTTACCTCCATTGACATATCCTTCTCTTTTTTTCTTTTTATAAACCTTTTATTGATGAAAACTTTTGTTTTGAATTTATGATTAGAAAGCTTATAAAAAAGCATCTTTCATTCTCTTATTAACTCATAAAAAAAAAAGGGTAGACTGTAATATCAATGCTGGAAAATATTATAGTTATATTGAAATCTTAGGGATGTGCATATAGGCCTTCCAAAATGACATATTCTACGTTAAATTTTATAGGTTTAATTTTCGATTTTATATAGATATAGAGTTCAATTCTAATATTATTAATTATATGATGAAGTTTTAATAACTTAAATTTATGACTTAAAATTCTGATACGAAATTAGAGAATGAATGTTAACGACCTTTTAATCAAATATTGAAGTAAAAAATTATAATTTGTCTATTAACTATGTAATACATAATTTTAAGTATAATATTGCAAATTAATTGTTCAACCACGTAGATCAAATATGAGAATAATAAACAATGATGTTGTATATTTAAACTTATTAAATATTAACTTATAAGTGTCATTTTAATTAATTATTATATAAGATGATACCATGATTAATAATAACTAAAAATAAAATGGCACTTTTATAAACTTATACACTAAATATAATCTAAATTTCAATTCGCATTAGACGTATATAACTCAATCTATTCAAATCATTTCATGTGATATAATTAATCAATTAAATAAAAAAAACTGACATCACATAATAAATTTAGACATAATTGAAGTTTTTCTCACTCTAGAAATATTTTAAATTTTTGGTGTAGCAAATGGACTCACTATGTATCTATCAAAACTAATGTTTACTTACTCGAATTACTAATTAAAAATGATAAATATCTAATTTAAATCAGCCGAATTATCAATTTATTTTAAAATCAAGGGTGTTTAGGTGATTTGAAAGGTAGATATGAGAATATCTCTGTCTTTTTCTCATATGAAATTTTTGCACCCTCCATGTCTCTGTCTTACATCTTTACATGTAAAATAATTGAAGAAAAATATAAACAAAGAATTAATAATTGAACAAGGGTTATCTTTGGAGTGCGAATCTACCTACTTTGTTCGACAAATTAATACACAAAAGAGGAGACAATTTGCTCATGTCTCGGTGACAACTAGCACATTTTGCAATTATGCCTTACCATTGCCATACACAAAACCACCGATTACACATTAATCATACACTAATGGAAATATTAAGAGTTATAAAATATTTCATCATAATTTTGATGTTTTAATAAAATAATAATGCAATTGACTAGCATTCGAATGTATCTTACTTATAAATGTAAAATCATGTTTTTATTTTGTGAATGACGAGATGATATAAAGAAATAAATATTGATTTTGATGAATGTATGTGTTTTTATAATTACGAGTGATGTTTTAATATAATCTGATTGATTAAAGAAAGAAAGTTTATGATAAATGAGTGTCTTTTTCTTAAATTTAAAGGAAAAATATCTTAATTATCACCGATTTTAAATTGACTGTTGTTGTCTCCCCTTTCTAGAGCGACTGAAACCAACCCCACTATATCATTATAGAAATGCAACGAACCCTAGACTAAAGAAAGATAAAATAATACATCAAATTCAAAAAAGTTATGAGTTCGTATGCAATAAATTAGAGGAGGCTAGCACTCCATAAATAAATGCGAAATCATAAAGTTGAGAACAAGCTTGCATTGAGACACATCATGTTACAAGTTTTCATAAGATATTTTATGTTCAGACACCAACTACTCAATAGATAATAGTAATAAAAAACAAAAAATGTAAAAACTAGACTAAGCAAACAACCATTAAAATGACAAGTGTTTTAACTGATTTATTAAAATCGTGATACCATACATGATGTAAATGTTTGCACTCCTAAATTATTGTTAAAAAGACCATGTTTTCTTTCAATAATTTAATAAAAATCGAAGAATATTACTAGAATTATACGATAGCATGATATAATCCATAAAAAATAGTTAAAATATATTCACATATAAAGAGTCCTCTTGACCTATGAACTATTTATATAAATCAAGATATTAATACGAAATCAAATAAAGATAAAGTACATATTTTCTAGTTTCATAGAGATGACAATTTTATTTGTAGGTAGAGATATGTGTCATACTCGTCCGTGACGAACAGTAATAGATATTGCTATTTAAAAATACAGGTGAATATAAAAAAATAATAATAAATAATAAATAATAACTGTGAACATTAATATAGGATTTAGTTACCAAATGAATAACGTATAGGCATATATTAAAACTTTTGAAATAAGATAAACATAGGAAATGCTTTTGAAAATTGATCAATTACATATGTTTTATAAAATGAAAAATAAAAGTGAGAAATGAATGAGGGGTAATATGGTCAAAAGAGAATATTAATTGTGTGTTTACTTGCATGTAATCGGAATGACTTGAAATCGAAATAATCCGAAATTGGATTAGTCTGGAATCGAATTGATTCATTAGAATTATAATAAGTTATTTACTTCAATTACAGGAATTGTAATTGAAATCAATAATATTCTTTTGGAGAAGTTTACTTTAACTTACAATCGGAATGAAATTACTTATAAGTTACACAAATGCCATTAATAAAAAATATGCATTTCTTTAACTTCTTTAAAACTAAATTATGCATTTTTTGTCATCCAGAAATATGTAATTTGATCACAATAATAATAATAACTTTTTAATAATAATTTAATGCTATCTATTATATCATTGATATATATAAAATAGAAATTTTTTATATTTATTTCTTATTTTTAATTTTGTCTTTTTTTTTAAAAAAAAGAAAATTTAGATAGGGTATAAAAGATTATTTTAATATTTACAAGAATAAGATTGAGAATCCTAAAAGGAGCGAAAAAAACGACAATTTTATTTCACAATCTCGAATTTAAGTGAAACTTATAATTTTATTTTCATAATAAATTAATTTAGAAAAATTAAACAACGTTAATCATACACATCCTTCGTTTCCATTTTATAATTCTATCCCTCGAGTAAATACACCAGAATCAAAGAAAATTATGGAAAGAATAAATGCCCATGGAGAACAACGAAAAGGGTGTTTGGAATGGAGTCATTAGTGGGGACTTTTATGGTTCCTTTCCTTTGCTTTGATCGAAGCTTTGCTTTTGCCGACCTCGTTTATTGTGTCGCACTCTCTCACGTTCCCTTGATTTTTCCCAACTCCCCATTTTGCCCTTCTTTTTCCAACTACCCAAACTACCCTCCCCTCTTATAAAATCCTACCGTCTGATAATCCTATGCTCGAGTATCCTCAAATAAGTATCTAATCTGAAATCATGTTTTCAATTCAACTATTAAATTTGTAAAGGGAAAAAAAATATATAAAATGTTTTTCTATCAAAGAAACTAATTTTTGCCAAATAACAAACAACAACTTTATTAAACTTCCAGCTTTGCAGTTGTAGACAGCAGAAAAAATTTATTTCACTAGCCAACATATGGATTTCACAAAAGATAAGACTTCTTAAAATGGAAATTGTTGACTGTAAAAACAATTTCAAGTGTATCACTTTTTGGGCTTCATTTGGGGTTTCCAAAATTATACCATGACTAGAAAAGGCTTCAGTATTAAGTTATTATTATTTTTTTTTTTTATTTTATGAGAAAAACCATTTTGAGATTTGACCAAAATTCAGGGCTCATCACTAAGATTTCATAATTTCCAACAAAAAAACACAAAAAATAAAAAGTATGTAATTTTCCATTCCCTATATATATATATACAATATATATAATTTCAGAAAAATCTAGTTAAAAAAAGTTTCTACCTAATTATTAATATTTTACTAAACAAAGAGAATCTCCAAGTAACTAGACCAAACATGTACTGCTGAAATTTACAAGAACTTTTTATTCATCAACAAACATTATCGTACATTTGTACTAAGAAATCTGAAAGTACAAACATTGATAAGCAAAACACAATCACATAAAAAGAAGAAAAAATTAATAAATGTATTGATCATACAAAGGCCAAAAAGAAAAAGGCATTTACTTTGATCATCCAAATTAACCTAAAATTATATATATCTACACACTAAAATTATAACCCCAAATGAAAAACAACATTTTAACAATATTAAATCATGATGTGCGCAAAATTAAAACTACCCATTTTTTTACATCGTAAATTGAAAGAGAGAGTAGTTATAATATACAAAAACAAAAATAAAAATTCTCTTATATATTAAAGAGAAAAAAAAAAAAAAAAACTAGAACTAATACCAACCTTGTTCAATTTTGCTGAAGAAAAAAAAAAATTGATTTATTTTTTTCTTCAACCCCAAACACCACCCATTTTTTTACATTGTAAATTGAAAGAGAGAGTAGTTATAATATACAAAAACAAAAATAAAAATTCTCTTATATATTAAAGAGAAAAAAAAAAAAAAAAAGTAGAACTAATACCAACCTTGTTCAATTTTGCTGAAGAAAAAAAAAATTGATTTATTTTTTTCTTCAACCCCAAACACCCCAAATTTTCTCTCCAATGAAACTAACAAAGCTTCTAACTGGACCCTTCTCTGTGTTGTCTTCTTCAACCCCACCAGCAGTAGAGTTGTTTTCTTGTGACAATTCTGACCCATGAGTTAACTCGTGACTCATCTGACGATCTGCGTTAGTCCGTTTTAAGTCACCCGAGTTATGACTTCCATTTCCACCACCTTTTGCAGGACCACCAAGAGCTCTTTTTTTCTTATCTTTCTTGTTGTTGTTTTTGACTTTCTTGTTCTTGTTAAGACTAGAGCGAGCCAGCTGCTCGTCTTCGAAGGCGTCGATGATCTCGTGAATGAGTTGTCTATTAGGGGAGGTGTCCCATCTGACCCAGTAGCTCATGTAGCATCTGAAGCAGTCGCAGTTGAAGAGAGGAGGGTGGTCGTTGTTGTTGCTGGAGGAGGAGGAGGTTTTGGATAAGGGAGGGGGGCTCTTGTGGTGGGGGTGGGGGTGGGGGTGGAAGTCGTTGACGGAGGAGAAAGAGAGAAGATAGGCGAGAACTTCTCGGTCTTCAGGGGAGAGGGCGGCCGTGAGGGTGAGAAGGGTGGCGGGGAGGAAGGAGAGGTGGTCGGAGATTATTGGCGGTGATGGATGGACCGTGCCTTTCCTGTAAAGCTTCTTCATGGCTCCTTGAAGACGATGATGGCGATGAGAGAAACAAAGAGTGAGAGAGCTTGTGTGTGAAGCTTATCTAATACAAATAGAGAGAGAGAGAGAGAGAGACTAGGAGGTTTGGACTTTGAATGGTTGATGTGGTTTTAATTGATTATTTTAGAGAGGGAGAGAGTTTCCGTGCGAGAGAGATGCTTTATTTTTCTATTTTTACGAGCGATTACCTGATAAAACCTTATGCTTCATCTTAATTTCATGAATTTTGTTTTCCTTTTTTCTTTGTTACTTTTGACTTAAATGATGTATCTATCCAAATTTTTTGCCCAAATTCATATATAAATTTTATTATTTTTGACTTAAATTATGTATCTATCCAATTTTTTTTTATCTATATCCATATATTTCATCTTATAAATAATGAGATTATATAATAATATTTATATGTCACGTTATTTGAATATAAATTTGAATAAAAAATTTAATAAACCTAACATTAATTCACATAATTACTTATATATATGAGTGTGCGTGTATGAGAGAGAGAAAAAAAAAGAGAAAAATATTAGAATAATTTGAGATTGTATCGTTTATGTATTCTACATGTGATGTGTGTTATTCTTATTTTATTTTAATATGGACAAGAATTCCTAACAATAGAAATAGCGTAATAGAGGAAGGGGATTTGAACTTTGGCCAATAAAAATTGAAGCTCTAATCGTTTGTCTTCTCTCTTAAGTAATAACATCACTGTGGACGTGAGTTTTACTCCGTACAACTAAATAATGTTAAAAATTTATTTGTCTCGTTTTTTTACTGTTTTTGCATCTCTATTATACCATCATTACGCCTTTTATTGCTCTTTATCATTCACTAATCTCATTCAATACACATTAATTGAGTGTTAGCTTATTTTTGAGGTCAATAGTCACTATATTTGTAATTTTATTCAAATTTATTAGATTCAAATAAACTAGTATTAAATTTAAAAACTATAAGCAAAAGTTGAAGATAAATAATGATACCATTGTAATTACCTATTATTCTCACAATTTCCATAGGCTAATGAATCCTATGCAACTAAGCCAAATCATTTTATACTCATCATATTTAAACTCAATTAAAATAGACAATGAGTCAGTTTAAAGTTCTACTATATTAGCTATTCCTATGTATGGTTATAACCTATTAGTGACTAGTTTGATTAAAAGTGAAAATTCCACAAAACACTTGAAATAGAGTTAAAAGGGAAGGGCTTAACGAGTAATTAGCCAATTTTCTTGGAGTTGGTGACCGAGATTCAGGGAAAAATGGTGGGCAGAGATAAGGTGTGTCGAGGTTGTAATGTATGGAGGTAGATGGAACAGTTTGTGAGGGTGATTGAATCCTGTTCGTTTGTTTGTTTGTGCGTGTCGTTAGTTTGCATTTGCAGGTTGAGGTTGGTGTTGATGGTGGCAGTGATGTGCGATTGGACCCACGACTTGCATGATTCGTCACTGTCCCTCTCTTTAAAATATGAGTAGTACCTCGTTATGCATCAATGTCCCTGTGTTTAAAATATGAGTAGTACCTCGTTATACGTCAATGTTTCCATTAGGGTTGGTAGAACTGGTCATTGGTCACTCCTCAGGCTCACCCAAGCCTCCACTCTACCCGATTTGGGTTTCTTCTTCACTTTTACGTACATGAAAGTGCAATAGCCCACCAAAACTTTCCTATAGTTGAGCCCATGCTTGTCTATATTAACTTTTTTATGCAGTGTTGAAAAAATCGTAGAAGTTTTACTAATTTACTGCTTAGGTAAAGTTATTCATTAATAACAATTTTTGAACTGATTATAAGAGTGGTTATTAAAAAATATCTAAAAGTTGTTATTAATTAATAATTTTACATAACTAATAAGATAGTCAAATCCGTACGTAAGTAACAATTTTAAGGGTTATACTGTTATACAGTGCAGATACAGGGTAAATAATATTCATTGAACTAAAATGTAATGGTTTTATTAGTCATATCGCTTTCGTAACTACCCTAAAATTATATAGACTAAGTGTAGCAACAAGACATGGAAAATCTCAGGAGGCCGAATGGGACACATGGTGCATAAGCCCAAATGAGAGAAAGATCGAGTTATCGTGTTCTCGTTTATAAGCACCCTCTAATTATATAGACGAGGTTATATAAACTAAGTGTAGCAACTTGACAAGGCGAGGACCACAAAATGAGGCCACATGGTGTATAAGCTCAAATGAGAGAAAAGACCAAGAAGTTAGTTTTGGACAATTTATGATACGAGGTATGTGGTATTGACTTACGGCGTTGATCGATGTCATTTTCTTTGAATTTGTCGTCCGTTCAAGCGTCAAGTAGTGGACAAGATGATCTGTTGGCATCTAAAGGCTTTGTTCATTGACTTCATCGTTTAAATAAAGACTTGGAAGAACCTAATAATTAAGCTAAAAAACACCACCTAGTTGAGTGCATTGAGGTGATCTTGATTTCATTGATATTGAAAGTCTTGTTTTTGGTGGGAAGTGGAGATGGCATGAGGCTCTCGTTGTTTACTTCCTGAACAAGTTGAGTGATCAGCTTACACAAGAAGGAGACTTACTCTCTGGTATTGAAGAAGAAATAGAGTGGATCAAGAATGAACTCCGAGCCATGGTAGCTTTCCTCAAAGATGTAGACCACCGGCAGGGTAGGGATGAAAACGTTAGAGCTTGGGTTGGGGACGTAAGGAGCTTGGTTTATGCTGCTGAAGACATCATCGATAAGTTTGTAACTCGAAGGAGTATGTTGGGTTGGAATCCGGTAAAACACCTTCGAATTCGCCATCAAGTCAATTCTCAGATTAGGAGGATAAGGAACAAGGTTGTGGAGGTCAAGGAAAGGAGGGACCGATATGGTATTCAAGCCATTCAAGAGGAAGCTCCCGGGACCATGAGCGTTCATTTTTTGTCCAGAGGCCACAGTGCAGGTGCAGCCACACCTTTCGTCCAAGAGAAAGACGTTATGGGGATTGATGATGATGTTGATCAGCTGATGGAGTTGGCACTGGAGGGAAGAATGCATCAATGGAAAGTTATTTCCGTGTTTGGTATGGGTGGTTTGGGGAAGACGACTCTCGTTAAAGAAGTTTACAAAAGGGTTAAAACAAGATTTGATTGCCACTCTTGGGTGTCTGTTTTGCCATCAAACGATCTGATGGATATCCTACGAAATGTTCTATTCGGGTTCAAAGCAAGCAAAGGCGAACCCGCTATGGATGCAATGGATGCTATCTATGAGGGACAATTGCAAGAGAGAACTTACCGCTACCTACAGGACAAGAATTACTTACTTGTGCTTGATGATGTATGGGAAGCTGAGATTTGGGAAGCCTTGAAGCATGCGTTGCCACAAAATCAAGGTTCAGTCATAATCACAACAAGGATAAAGGATATCGCGTCATCCATAGAAGACAATTGCATTGTTTATGAACTGCAACCACTGTCCCATGAGCTAGCTTGGACTATTTTCTGCAGAAAGGCATTTCGGATCCAGGGTACTTGTCCTGGACATTTGAAAGAGTATGCTGAGGCTGTTGTAAGAAGGTGTGAAGGGTTGCCACTTGCAATTGTGGCCCTTGCCGGCCTTTTTTCAAGGAGGGATGCAGAACCACAAGCATTGCAGTCTGTACTACACGAGCTTGATTGGATATATGATGACAACCGCGATGTTGAGCGGCTGCACAAAGCCTTGTTATGTAGTTATAATCACCTACCATATTACCTGAAGTATTGCTTCTTGCACATCAATCTGTTCCCAGAAGATTACGAAATTGGAAGAAAGAGATTAATCAGAATGTGGATCGCAGAAGGATTTGTTCGAAAAGGTCCTGGTAAAACCGAGGAGGAAGTTGGAAACCGTTGTTTCAAGCAGCTCATGTACAGGAGTATGATCCAAGCCATTACATTGCATGCTCGTGATGTAGTTAAAGCATGTAAAGTCCATAATCTAATGCGTGAAGTTGCAACCCAGATGTTGAAGGAAGAGAAGTTCGGAGCCATTTTAGTTGACAGAGAGGAGGAAATTGAAGACAGACACCGGAGATTGTCAGTCTATAAAAATACTGAAAATATCCCAACAAATATAGGTAAGCTGAATATCCGCTCCTTTCACCTCTTTAATGCAACCAATGTGACGTTCTCTGCTTTAAGAAAATTATTAGCAGAACTAAGGCTCACAAGGACGTTGAATCTACAAGGCGTTTGCATAGAAAGCTTACCTAAGGAGGTCGGTAACTTGATTCACTTGCGATATCTAGATTTGAGAGGCACAAGGATTAAAGATCTACCCAAGTCGTTGACAAACTTGAGAAATCTGCAGACTTTGGATATCAGAAACACAATTGTAAAAGTTTTACCTTGTGGAATCAACAAGCTTCAACAGCTAAGACATCTGCTTATGGCAAGCTTTCTTGACCGTGATAACACTGATTTCGTTCAGATGCCTAAGGGAAGGCTATGCTTCAAGGAGCTCCAGACACTGTCCGGTGTACAATGTGATGAATATTTTGTGAAAGAACTAAGAAGCTTAACCAACTTGAGGAAGTTATACATGGGAAAAGCAACGAGTGCTTGTAGCAAAGAACTTCGGACTTCCTTGGCAGAATTGAAGAAATTACGTTCCCTAACCATAATAAGCAAACATCCATCTGAAGACCTTCAACTAAACTCTCTTTTGAAGCCTCCACCATACTTGGAGAAATTAAAGTTGCAAGTGTCTGTCAGTAAATTCCCGAATTGGTTTCAATATCTGAACCGCCTCCATACATTGTATTTGTTCAAGAACTTTCTAGGAGAAGATCCTTTTCCAGTCCTTCAACGATTACCCAATCTTGTTGTTCTCACTCTGGCATCTTCTGCATTTATATGCAGTGATGTATGTTGCAGGCCTCATGGGTTTACGAAGCTCACATCTCTCCGTATCCTCGATATACATAACTGGATAAGATGGATGCCAATCGAAGAAGGCACAATGCCAAGCCTCCGCTATATATTAATTGCAAATTGTCCCAACTTGCTGCAATTACCAGAAGGCTTTCATCACCTCACAGCCCTACAAAGTTTGACTCTATCAGAACACTTCTCACATGCCAACGGCCATTGGACCTATTAGCATATCCATTCCCCTCCCCCTAGTAGGTATTTGCAAGTGTGCAAGTGTGCATATGAGATATTTCAATGTACAAGTGCTTGTGTGCAAGAGTGTGTATTAGTGTGAGTGGGCATGTGGGTGAAGTGCAGGCCCATATGAATATGCATGTAAGAAATTCAAGGAAATGCAATATAAGTAGTTTATTTTCTCCACAACCCTTTTTTCTTTTCTTTTCATTTCTTTTTTTATTTTTTTGAGACACTCCACAACCCATTTTTAAAGATGTCCAAACAAACTCCTCCAAGAAGAAAAAAATTGAAGATAACACTATATTTCTCTAAGGAAACAAACAGAAATAGCCAAATATCAAAGTTTTCATAGCTGCAACGTGCCATAATATCTTAGAAGTTTTTAATTCCACCATGAATTATGACAAATGCACAATCAAAAGATAAGCAGTTTATAGTTATAAGCAGAAGCACTTTTTTAATAATACTCTAGACCTCTAGACCTCTAGCCTCTAGGAGGAACTCTTCAGACGAGTTTTGACCCATGATTCAAGATACCAAAGCTCCTCGTTGCTTATGGAGTGGCCAAGACCAGGATAAGCCTGCAAAATTATTGATAGCTCAATGTGCGACGGTCACATTCATTTGAAAAATATTTTGAGACAATATTACTTTTATTTACCTTAAACTCACAGCTTACGCCAGCCTTTTCAAGGAACGGTGGGCCTGCTTGTCCAGCTTCAAACAATACTGTTCTGTCAGCCATTCCATGAGACCACAAAATAGGTGTCTGCATAGATTTAAGATGTCAAACCATTAACCATCAACAGTCCCATAATGTTTCAAAGTATATTTCAGGCAAGCAAACTATCCAGGTGGAAAAATTCATGATTGCTAATTCTGTAAGGGGTTAATCTTAAAATTATTTACGATAATTGACCATAGAAGTGAAGGCAATTAGCTAAGACATTAGCAACTAGAGTGAGTTATGAACCACAGTGTCATCAGTGTGTCACTAGTTCATGATTCTTCTAAAGATTACTGAGCTTCTCATTGGAATCATAAGGAAACAAAAAGTTTAAAAACTATGATTAGGCATGGTCAATGTCTTAGAAAAACACCCTCTTTGCATCTGGAGTAAATTTTTCTATCATAGAAGAATTAAAAGGCACCCATCCGCTGAAAATTGCACCTCCTCCAAGAGTTCTGGGGTATAACAGAACACTGGACAAAGTCAAGGCACCTGCAAAACATTATTAGAATCAGTGACACCAAACAAATAATCATAAATAAACAGTGATGTCTTGTTTCTGTTTTGCATGTGTTTGAGTGAGAGAGAGACACACACCTCCTTGACTAAATCCACAAACAAATACATTATTAGGATCTGTTCCACCAGCTACTTCCTTGTCTATCATTGCATGCACATTTTGAACTGCTTTAAGCAGACCACTTTCATCTTTTGGCGAATCCTGATGCACATATGATACGAAAGGTAAATCCAATTGAATATTGCAACATAATGTCAATGTCATTATTTGGCACAGCATCAAATAAAATTCACATTGAAACATTCCATCTAGGAAAATACTAGGAATACGTTCATTCATAAAGAGTACTAGAGTAGACAGACAACTATTTCATGACCACTGATCTTCATCATATTAGCATTAATCTAATCGAGGAAATATGATCATCCAAAAAGAAAATAAACTCATATAAGACTACAAGAAAATTTAAAACGATCTGAGATAAAGAAAGAAGAGTAGAGAGAATTATCCATGAAGCAGCAACAGATGGACTGTAGCAAAGGATAATTAAGCAATCAAACAGTAGCTGTTTTGATTTTCCAAGCATCTCAGGTTAGTACACTTGTGTTTCCATGATCTATTACTTGTTCCTACTCAAAAGATGAAGGTGTCTCTTAAGCAATTTGTTGGCTGAACCGCAATATGTACTGCTGAGTTCATTTTAGCTTTCACGCATAAAAGTGAGGCCCAATAAACTATCGAGATGATCAAATGAAAATCCCTAAACATCATGTGTTGCCATAACAATTAACAGGGGATTCTCATCAAGCTATTGTATAGCAGAAATAACAGCCATTACCATAGGTAGAATAATAAAATAGATTTAATTTTGTCCAGGTTTCGAAAATAAACTTCCTGGCTAGAATCAATAAAAATCTATGAGAATGACAATTCAGTTGGATATTTCAACACCATATGATACACTATTATCTAATAAAATAAGGCTTTAACTATAAAGTCTAAAAAAGAAAGATTTATAACTTACAGCTGTCACAGGTATCTCATGGATGTCAAACCATGAAGGCATCACCGTACCATCTACAAACAGAAGCAAATTAGTATAGCATGACATTACATGAAGGAAAGATGGAAATAGCCTTATCAGGACAAGTAAACGGTACCTATATTATGCTTGATATCCATAGTAGTAGATTAGTAGTAAAACAATCATGTATCAATATCAAGTGGGACTGGCGCAATTAACAAGATGATGATATATAATGAACGGCACTGAAATAAGTATCACAGAAATCAAAAGTGATAAACAAGGAAATTGTAAAAAATTGGTACTAACAAATTTAAAATTATTATAAGATAAACATACAACATTATTGAAATTCTATCATTACTTCAAGATCAACAAGTATGCAACCGAAATCTCTATCTAAGCTCATTGTTCTAGTCCATATTTCCGACAGAAAATGGCACAAAGTAGAGAATCTACATAAATAAGCACCTAAGATGAACAAAATTAAAAACTTTTAACAATTGGGCCATCAAAAATTTCTGTTACGTTTGGCTATGCCAAACTAAATGTAACAAGTAATCTTTCTATTCTACTAGCAATGAACTTGACATTTTAAGTTTCAATTATACTCATTGTAGTGCATCCAGTAACAAAGAGAGCACCTTTACTGTCTCTCTCTCTCTACTAGACCACTATGAAACATCAAATAATTCACTCACAAAATCAATTCTCTTTTCCAAAAAACAAAATTATCAAAAAAGACATATACTTCATTTGCAAGCTTGTAACTTTCAAGCAAACTAATTTCTTTAACATAACAAAACAAAAAGCTTAAAACACCCCACAATACATTCTACAACAAACAACCTCTCAATCACACCAAAACACAAAAACTTGCATCCCCGCAACAGAATTTGACTAAAATCACCAAAAAAAAAAACAAACACAAAAAAAAAAAAAAAAAAAACCCAACCCCATTATATATATATAAGGAGGCACTTACAATTGCAAGTGACAGGGCTGTTGGGGGCAGAAGGGAAGGACCATTTGGTGAGCTTGAACTCGGGAGAAGTGAAGAAGGTCTTGATGGGTTCATTAGCTGGGCCAGAGTCACCCAAACCGTGGAGCCACAAGACAAGGCTTCGAGCAGCCATGGAGTTGTTGTGTGAAAATGAGCTTGGTTGGTTTGGCTGGAGGATGAGAACGAATATGAGTGTGGTACTGAAACTCACCAAGAAAAGACAAGTTGGTTTTGCTATTAACATCAACTTTTGCATTTTCGGTCTTCCATTCCATGTGTAGTTTTTTTTCAGCTTTGTTTAGTGAATGAATGTGAAAAGACATGGAATACCCCTGTTTTTCTTTTTATTTTTCTCTTAAAAAATACCAACACTGAATCACAATGTTATTAATTTATTAAAAAAAAAATCAGTACAATAATTTTATCATCTGCTGTAATCGATATTGAATAAGTCTTTGAACATTTTTGAAACTTACATAAGTTTAAACTTAAGACAAAGAAGTAAATATTAATATGTGATTTGACTAGCATACAACATCAGCAACTACTAATACAAGTAAGGTGCAAAAGTTTATTTATTTAGGATAATTTTAATTTTATTTTAATAACTCCTCATCTATTTAAATCATTCCACTAAAATTTATTTAGCAGCACAGTCCACGAACACAATACTCAATATTTTCCATAATTTGATGTGATCAATATTAAAAAAAAAAAAAAAATCTTTAATATTTCAATATTTCTAGTTCCAGTATTTCTATATTTTCATAAATTTAGACCATGCTATTTTCACTAAAACTGTTTTTTACATTGTTTTCATAAAACGGTGCGTACAGTCTCCACTTGATTCTCACGTGTCAAGACGTGATTGAAGAAGTACATTTCTCTAGCGTGGCTCGCGTGGATACGAGACCAGACCTGACCAAACCAAACCAAACCAAACCAAACTCAACTTCAACAACCCAAAAAACCAGACAAGACCCCGAGACAGAGTTGAGTTCATGGCATCTTCAAAGCTTCAAGCTCTCTGGAACCACCCAGCTGGTCCCAAAACCAGTGAGTCCACTCACCTTTTCTCGCGACCCATCTCCACTTTATATATATATATATATATAGAGATTCCCGTGATGAGATCCATTGTTTTCTTTCAAAGCTCAAATTTTTATAGCTGAATTCGATTAAAGTTTGCAACTTTAGTATAATTACTGTGTGAATGAGTTTTATTTTGATCTATACATTGTATTTAGAGTTGATATTGTTGTGATTTTGTTTCTTGAATGTTAAATCATATGGGAAATTTGTGTGATTTATCATCTGATGTAAACAATGGTTTGTCGATATGGCTCCTGTTGAATTTAAAACGATTTGGGTGAGTTTGGCGGTTTAAAGTGGCTCAATATAGTGAAAATGAGGTGGGAAATTTTTGTTTTCGATATTGGTTAATTCGTGTGTGACATAGATAGAGGGAGTGTTTTCGTGTAAATTGAGTCGATTGGATAAATGTGTGATGTTCAAGGTTGATTAATGTGTTCTGTTTTGTTGACTCTTGGTGTATGTATAAGTTGTTGACATTGACTGTGTCATTGCAGTTCACTTTTGGGCACCGACATTTAAATGGGGTATTAGTATAGCAAATGTTGCTGACTTCACTAAACCACCGGAAAAGCTTTCTTATCCGCAGCAAATAGGTATGTGTTTGTGTGTTTTTCTTTGTTTTTAGGAACGGTTCATTGTTTAGATTACTTCTGTAGTCTGTTTTATATGTACATTGAGTTTTGGTATTCTAAAGATTTTGCTTGCTTTTGGTATGTGGTAACCAGCGGTTACATGCACTGGAGTAATCTGGTCACGGTACAGTACTGTAATCACCCCGGTAAGTTTGATTTGTCAACAAGATGACTGACTCCTGAGGATGAAATAGTGACTGTAAATTTGTATTATCGTTCTTTTGCTTCTTAAGATAAAAGGTTTAAACATTCGAATCATGTGCTTGACCAAACTGATATACCCTGAACTCATTCTCGTAGTTAGCACGGTTTGTTTGCTTGCTTTTACACCTTTTATAGATAATGTAATTATTTGTATGAAAAGTTCAATCTATTATAAATCGTTACATTATATCTTAGTTTTGAGTTAGTTTAGAGTTAGCAGTGGAAAAGGAAGAAGGAACAAAGAAGAGATAATGTTTTCGATAGAATATAAGTTTTTTTCAACTTATGATTTCTTGAATTTGTTGTATCAGGAGAGAGGACGTAGTGATCATAGATGGCTCGAACATTTGAAATCTGGATGTGTGCTGTGATACCATCTTAGCTTTTAATATACCAATCTTGCTTACTGACAGAGAACTAAAACAGATGATGTTGCTATTTGAGTTGTCAACACTATGTAAATCACAAAATAATATTGATAATTAATGGAGTAATGCTGCGTAACCCAAAAATTTAGCTCACAATTCAACTCAAATGATATGATAAGTGATTTGACATTATCATATAAATCATGAGATGATGTGATAAAGATATGGACAAATCATCTGTCATATCATTTGGGTTGATCTTTGGGTTATTTTGTAGGTTGAATAGCATTATTGTAATTAATCTGGGCAAAATTTTTTAGCAACCTAGCATTATTTAGCATTATTCCTTTTATTACAATTTATAGTCTCCTTTTTCTTTTTAGCTATACCCCCTTTCTAGTCTAAAGTTTCTCTGCTTCCCGTGATTCTGCTCCTTGGATGAGTTGGGGATATAAGTTTGGGTTCGTTACTGATTCTTATTATCTTCATTCTTCAACACAGAAAAACTGGAATCTATTTAGTGTAAACGTTGTAATGGCTGCAACAGGAATGTACCAACTATCTCGCAAATTAAAGTAAGTAGTACAACAAAATTCCTTTTAGCATTTTTCTTTTTGTCATATGTAAGGCTATATAATATGCATCTAACATATAGAAAATACATTCCTTTTACCATTTTTCCTTTTAGTGATCTAACGGGTTGATTGTAGATTTTCTTGTGGTAATCTTTTCGTGGTGTTGTTTACATGACATAATTTCCATCTATTATGAGTTTTGCAGTACTCATGGTAATATGTGTTTTGCATCTTCAGGCACGATTACTCTTCTGAGGTGGAGCCAGCTATTGCTAAAGAATGATGGTATATTTCCTAATTTCTTGCATCCGAGGGTTTCAACACCTAGTGACTTTACCATTCCCTCCGTTGCTGCCTCTTCACGTGCAGTTGATTCAAGTTCAACATATCATTGATGCCTGCCTTCTTCTTAAGGCTTTCAGTTATTAAATTTATGTCAAGTTGTGGAAAAATTGTGTCTAACTGTTTATCATCTTTGTGCTTGTAAAGCCCTTTAAAAGAATATGCATTAGCTTGATAACTATTAACTACCTATTGGCTAATAAAAGATGTCTCTTCATGTCGTTATTCTCTTTGTGATGCCGCTATGTACTCTATCCAGAAATGATTTCTTTTTTCATTGAACATGATGCTTTTTTGATCACTTCTCGGTTACAGGGAAAGTCATTAGATTTGAAAAAGTATAAAGCCAGATCAATGAAGTTGGTATGACATCTTTGTTGCCTTCAAAATATGTAAAAACTGAGACAAGAATCCTGTATTGTGAGCTACTTGCACGGAATCAGGAAATGACATCAGACATTTCACAATTGGAAAGGATTCTATTCCCATCATATAACCAAAATTTCTAAGAAAAGTCACCATCAAAATTAGAAATATAAACTTGGTTTTCACTTGCTATTCTAGTGGCAACATTGACGATATACTTGTCATAACGTCATTATATAAAGTAAAAGTAGCAATTCATGAATAAAATTAAGGAACTACAATGATCTGTATGTCAATCAAGTTTCAATACAAATAAGGTCCCATGAAAGAAATCAATTGTTCAATAAACAATAGACTGTAATTCCAAATAATCAGTAGAAATTGCAGTCGGCTCAGCAAAGGGAGCATCAAATTGAAATACTAAAAATACAAACAAACGCCACTCAACTAAGTTGTCTGACGCTGATCAGCCACTAGATCAGAGGCCAGGGAAAAATTGGATCTCTAATCAGGCACAAACAAAGAGAGAGAGGCCATGTGCTTCGAATCTTCTTTGCGTTAACAATACAACCAGAAAAAGTCCTTTACCTACTCGAGTTCAATCTTTCCAGCTTCCTGTCTCTGGTCTGACCTGTTTTTGAGTCAGTGTCACCATCATGTGCCTTCAAACCTAAACTCAAATCCAAAGTGCTTTCGTTTAAATCTTGCCGTACTATCTGACCATCATCCTGTGACAGAAATTATAGCTCAATCCAACATTTTAGATGAAACCTTATGGCAAGACACGGAGACCTGAAAGCCTACAACTAATGTGGGACTAGCGAAGGCAATAATAGCAAAACAGAATTGCATAATAGGAAGTTAGATAATCTGTACTTAGAAGGCTGCAAAGAGAAAAATGAATGCTCCCTTTTCACTAATTGCATTCTAATGAGCACATACTGTTTCTTAATCAGTATAAAACATGTATGTAAGTGGAAAATCAGTATAAGGAAGTTTGTCTGCTGACACGGCACAACTCACTTTCAGTTTCAAAGCAAATGAGAGCATTACCCTTAAGCATGAGTCCACATAAGCTTTCAGTACAAATCGGTCTGTATGAATGGCATTTGTTATAACAAAAACACTTGAACCACCCAAAACAGGAACAATTGAAAGGAAAAGAAAGCACCATTAGTTCACCTGGTTTTCTTCCATAGGTATATCGTTAATGTCAGGCTTTTCATCAAATCCATCAGTCTTCGGAGTTGGCTCCACTGTATTTGGGTCAGTATCTGCAGGTTTAGCTTCATTGTCAGGATTTTCCGCAGCTTCATTTTCTGAGGCTTTCTTCTCTTCCTCTAAGAGAGCAATCTGCTTTGTCAAACAGCCAAGATCATCATTTTCCCACAGAACAAGCTCATGACTCCAGAAAAGAAAATCAAAACCAACAAATGTTTCATTCAACGAATATCTTCACTCAACCTAGTTCAAAGTATCCACGCAAACAGTACCGACAATTGTGTTGCTTCATGACTTGTACAACATATTTTTCACCAAAAAAGTTAACTCAAAACACATTAAAACAACAAATTTCACTGAAGGCAGACATGCTCTTGCGATCACATAGACGAGATCACACAATCCTAAAGAAGAATTGAAATAATAACACCAGGCAAAAACACTATTTCTTACAAAGAGTGATCTCATGATCCTCGACACGAACATCATATTCTCACATTATCATGGCCTATGGTTTGCCATCACAGTCCATATTGCATCAGCAGAAACACAACGAAGTGGGAGTAAATTATCATGGATACACCAAGTCATATACCATCTCTAAAGTGTATCAACTACGTAGAGAATCTAATTTGACTTCACTGCCCCATATATCAGGCAACATCTTTTGCAACGCCAGTCTTGCAAGGTTCAAACATGCCCGCCAAATAGAAGCGTATGAGGAATGTAAGCATCTTTAAACTTATATTAAAAGTCAGTTAAATTAACACATAACACGACAAAATATAGTTCGAAAGTGTCTCATTAAACTCAACCGAGCACGGCCAAAGAAACAATGTCCCTTTAGCAAATCAAATCTATCTGCATTAAATACACAACTGCTATAAATCACAAACTGCCCTAACGAATCTTGTCTTTTCGCCTCCCTAATCATCACACGCCTTTATCAAGTCTCAAACAGATCCTCTATCCATCTCAACACCCTAGTCTTTCATACCATATTCTTCCAATCTACAACACCAACCCCGAATTCGCAAATTCAAAACATGTTTCTCCATCAACCAGCCACATTCCTCTCAACTAATCCCACAAACACATCCCCTTTCTTTTCCTCAACAGCCAATCAACCAAACAGACCTCACTCTCACATCTCTTGATCTAAAACCACCACACAGTGAAACCCTAAACCACTATACACCCAAATCAAACAACACACACACACAGACACCCACAAAACCAAATCAAAACCAATCAACAAAAGAACACAAACCCACATACAAAAGCGAAAAATTAAACACACCCCAGATGCCAAAAATCCAAACGTTATCATCAAAATCCGAACTTTACCGGAATGTATTTGAATTTACGCCGAGGCGGCTCCTCCGGCGTCTCCTTCTCGGAACTCTTCTCTCCATTACCGTTGCCGATCCCGTCTCTCTGAGTTAATGGGGTCCACTTGTAGAGCACCAGATGCGAGCCGTTGTTTCCATTAGCAGTCGAACCATTGACGCCGCTGTGGTGGTGATTGTGGTGGTGGTTCTGATGATTGTTGTTGTTTGATGGTGCAACATGGACCCATCTCTTCTTCCACTTCCTGACGGGACCACTGAACACGGTGGCCGGACCGTACCGCGTCGAGGACCGCCCCAGTCGGGCCCCGACTCCCTCCATTATTATCGACGACAAAAAAAGGGGGAAAAAAAAAAAAACTATTCGACTCGGTCGCTGACTCACTGACTCGGTCGTGGATCGGACTGAGTCAACTGCTGTTGTTGTTATCGCTGTGACTCGGTTCACGAGAAAAGGAAAGACGTGTGTCTTTATATATAGTTGTGGTTTGGGAGGAATTGAATGGAGGAAGTACTATTCGTAGTACTTTTGTGTGGACCAATCGGGGCCGTTGATCGACGTCGACTAGCATTTTGAGATTTCTTAACGGTGTTGTTTTCGTGTGGAATGATTTGTGATTCCCTGGGATTTCACACACTACAGTGATTCTTACTGATTTGATTGATATTGTTTTCAAGAATGAAAAAATAAAGGATTTTGTAATTGAAAACGTGTTAGAATCAGGCAAGTTCATGTATTTAATTTTTGGAGAATTAAATATTCAATCATAATTGATGTTCAATTTGGTCTTAATCAAAGATTGATCTTATGTACTATTTTGGTTGCATTGGCCCTTTTGCTGTCTAGGGTCGGTCGCGCCCTGTACTATTATATCTTATTTGTATCCAATAAAGGAGATCAACACTTGACCCATATCAAATTGGACATTAATATAACCTAAACAAAATAGTAGAGTAGAGCTACCTCTGACCTAGATTAAATCGGACACTAAAAGTGTTTACTTAAAATCAAAAAAACGCGTAATTATAGTCAATTAAAATAACGACTAAGATAAATTTTGATTATATAATTTTATTTTTATTATCAAATTAAAATCAAATATTTGGTGTCTTTTTTTCTTTTTACCTAAAAATGAATAAATTATTTGAAATAAAATAAATTAAATATTAACCAAATAAAAATTACAGTTTACCAAAATAAAATAATAAAATCTTCTAAAAACAAAACAAAACGATGAACACGAGAGTCTTGAAGTGTTCGCTTATGTTCGAACGTGTCTTCGATTCTCACAATTTGTGTACTTGCAAGTGTAAGACAAACACCCGCCGGCCTCCGGGAAGTCAAAATCCCCGGTGACCACCCTGTAGCAGCCGTCATCACCCTGGTACTCGAAGCTTTTTTCTTTTTCTTTTTTACATGATTTTGACTTATATTGAGTAGCTTGAGAAGAATTATAATAGACAAAAAAGAAAATAAAAAAAAAAGTTCGTTTCTTTGACTACTTGAAACTTGTAGTAATGCTTGATTTCTATGTATTAATTGTTTCAGATACCAAGTTCTGGTTTCTATCAATGGAAGCTAATAGCTTGATTTCTGGTTCATGTTCAAACACAAAAGTTCCATCAATCTATGACCCCAGAAAAGTTTTATCTCTGTCTGCTTATCAATCTGGCAAGTTGGGTCCCTTCAAAAGCAGGAATTGTTTTGCTTCACAGAGTGTAGGGCGTTCCTTTAGGAGATTAGAGTGTGTAAATAGTGTAGAAAAAGTGAAAGGTGATGACTTTGTTGTGGCTGATAAGGAGACTGACAACAAAGCTGGGATTAGAAGGAAGAAGCTGGTGGTTTTTGTGTCCGGTGGAGGGTCGAATTTCAGGTCTATTCATGAGGGGTGTGTTGGTGGTTCGGTTCATGGGGAGGTCGCGGTTTTGGTCACAAATAAGCATGGTAAATATTGTTGAACTTGTAGGCATTGCAACTGTTTTTTTCTTTTTTTTTTTATTCGGTTAGTTGGCTTTAACTCTAATAATTCTGTATTATGTTCTTATATATTTTCTTGTTCCTTGATCAGGGAGAGGCTTGTGTTTAATGTTATTCATAGCTGGCGAAGGTGCTATGCTCAATATGAGTAACTATGTATGTTTCTTATACATTGTTTTGGTGTGATATGTGACAGGTTGTGGAGGTGCAGAGTATGCGAGAGATAAGGGCATCCCGGTTATTTTGTTCCCCAAAAGTAAGGATGAACCCAATGGTCTATCTCCAGTTGAGCTCGTAGCTGCCCTAAGGTTAGGCATTAGTCATGATTGTTTGCTTTACTATAACTTAAGGAGAAGAGCAAATAGTATCATTAGTGAATGGTGTATGATTGTTGAAACATTGTATGCCTGTGATAGTCTTATGCTCTCTACCTGTTACAAATGTTGCCACGAAACATCTTGCTTTACCTGGCAGTCATAATTATGTAGCAAATATACTAGAAAAGTCCTTGAACAGTTGAGATGCCACTTGATCCATTTTTTGTTGAGAACTTTTTTGGGTTATTTTTGTCATAATGTTACCTAAAGGCCACTTTGATTCTTCTTCCTTACTGGTAAAACTCTTTGCATCATAAATATTATTCTGTTTAATTGTATGTTTGCATAATAATTTAATATATGCTTCATTTTCTAAGGTTTTGGATACCTGGAAAAATAAAAGAATAGCTCCAAAATCATAAGAAGCTTAGCTATCTATTAGATAAGTAAATCGTACCTTTATTCAGGTGCTGTTTGCTTCTATATGTTCTCACATACCATTCACTAGCCTAGGAAGTATACGCAGTCTATATGCTGCATTGGTTTGTATTTTCTAGCACAGGAGATACTCCAGCTGAAGAGTTTTATGTGCGAGAAAGTTCATACTAGTTTCAGGTACTGCATAGGATTTGTACTTACTTCACATTTTTTGTTCTATATTGATCAGGAGATTCGAGGTAGACTTCATTCTTCTGGCTGGCTATCTGAAACTTATACCTGTGGAGTTGGTCCGGGCCTTTCCAAAATCCATACTAAATATCCATCCGGCACTTCTTCCTGCATTTGGAGGCAAAGGCTATTATGGTATGAAGGTGCATAAAGCAGTTATTGCTTCTGGAGCTAGGTATTTGGGAGCTTTTGATGTCATACATGTTGTTTCTTCTTTGTTTTCTACAATTTTATGCTATCCTCCTCTTTGTCTTCATATTTTTTATATGAAGATACATATGTAGAAGGTACCTCATATCATTTTTGTTGTTTTGTTGTGGTTGTTAGATACTCTGGTCCAACAATTCACTATGTTGATGAGCATTATGACACGGGACGTATCCTTGCTCAAAGAGCTGTCCCCGTGCTCTGGAATGACACAGCAGAGAATTTGGCTGCAAGAGTTCTTCAAGAGGTAATGGATGGTAGTATCCTTGTCATGAAATACGACCTTTTACTGGACCAGTAAATGTTCCCATTAGTAAATTTCCATGCATCTTGAAATTTGATCAAAGCTTTGGCTCATGTTCTTACCGTCTTTTCTAATTTAGGAGCACCGGTTGTATGTGGAGGTTGTGGCAGCTTTATGTGAAGAGAGGATAATTTATAGGGAAGATGGTGTTCCTTTCATTAGAAGCAAAGAAAACCCTGATGAGTATCACTAGCAGAACTAAACACCATCATTCGCCCCCCTCTTCTATTGAGGTCAATGATAAACCTTCATACTGCACAGTAGTAGTCTCCATAATTTAACAGTCAATTCCCTGATACCTGATTTTCTGATTCATTGCAGGTTGTATTTTATAGAAGAATCTAACATGGATACAGACAGATTAAAGCATTATACTTCATATTCAAGGTTATATTTATTTCTTGTTGCTGCTCATAAGATGATAGATTTGCCTGCATATGCCAGTTCAGATTTTGGAAAGTACACATTTTTTCTTGCTGGCTTCAAAATGGCCATGCTGTATTGAAATCGGATGATGTGTAAAATTTATGTACACTGTTTTCTTGTACCAATTCTCTTGGCTAACATTTGCAGTTCAATAGACTTCCCAGATATTTAGTTTCTACAAGTCTGCTTGGCATTGAAGATTAGCATCCACAACCTCTTCATTCATTTCATTATACTGTTTCATCAGTGAAATACCTTTGGCCTACTTCGGTTTCGGAATCTCAACTTCATCCACTATTGTAGCAATGGCATTAACACCCTTTTGCTCATCTGTTGCCAAAATTGCCTTTGTGTTCTTCAAATTCTCACAAGACTTTTTGGCAGATACAAAGTTTAACTTCACATTTGGTTTTGAACTTGTTTGGACCGACTGGCTTATAACAAGACTTTTTGGCAGATACACTAATCTTTTGTGGTGGTATCCTCATAGCTCACAGGTGAGTTGTCACTGGTACATTGGAGAATAATCAGCAACCAAGGAAAGTAAACAAGGAACAACCTCTAGATATTCAACAAGTACTTGACTGATACATGAGCAGTTTCTAAGAAAAAAAATATCAACTTTTCACATTGTTGACAATTGACCATATTATGCACGCACATATACACACACAATGTGAACATTATGGCAACATTAAACAAGATTTTTATTGAAACTAAGAAGAAAAACTAATGGAAAAACTTGTAATGAAGTTGAAGTTCAAGCTTAAATAGATGAATCTCTAATAGTTGTAAAAATATTTTTATCTATCTTGTGTAAGAAAAGGATTACAATATTTTATACTAAACAAACAATAAATAAATAAATAAAATTTTATCGGATTCTATCTCTTTCGCAAATGAATTTCATTTTGAATCATTTAACATACATTAATACATAGTAACGCCAATTTTGCTTAGTAACACTAAAAGGAATTGGAAAATCAATTAAAGAAACTTGCAAATTCAATGTGAATAATGTGATTATAAACAATTTTTTTTAAAACAGTGATTATAAACAATTATTTGAAATCATTCCTACACTAATTGGAATGGGGGTGCAAATTTAGTTACAAACTTGCACCACACCCTATCAAATCAACCATGTCCAAGATATGCGGTTGAGATCTTGCCACCTCACTCAAAACCTCTATATAAGTACCAATCTCCAATTAGGGTTCCCCAACTCCCTCAAACTGCTCGCATCTTTTTCTCTCTTCGATTTTTTGAGATTTGTTTTAAGAGGCTACATTGTACCAAGATAAGGGCTTGATCAAAAAAACACACCCTTGATCTTGAATTGCCAAAGCGGCTGTAGCAAAATCAAACGGCTTAGAAGTTATCTGGCCGGTTGTCCTGAGAGATTTTGATGAATCTCCGTCGACAAATCTGCTTACCGAACTTCTAACATTTATTATCAACATAGGACTCAACCTATAATCTCATTCATTTTTGTTTTGTTTATGTTTAGTTTATGTCTAGGATTGGACTGATGTCCGAAGGTTTATGTGTTTGTAAATAGTAGAGAAGGGAGAGAAGAGTGAAATGGCATAAATTTAGCCTTTTCAAGAGACCCTTCTCTTATATCAACAAATTTTTGTCACCTTCCAGGCAATCTGCTCTCATTTTCCAGCAATTTGCGTCTATGGGTGCCTACAAATTTTTTAATTTAAAAAAAAAATTGATTTTATTATTATTATTATTTTTTTTTCACTTATAATTCATTGAATCTTTGTCAAGTGTCATATTTTTGGACAATAAACGTGGTTTATGTGGTGATGGTTTGATGTCATGTGATATATATAAATCTGCTAACTTTTGCGTGCCAGATGTTTGAATAAATGCCACAACGAAGTAAGTATACCCCAAAGGTTGAGGTTGATCGGGAGGAGGAGCATGGCTAAATATTTGAAGTTGGAATTAATCATCTTGTGAAGAAATGGAACATTGAAATGTGTTTAATGAAAATGTCTAGGCTGCAAACTTGAAACCCTGTTTCAATCCAACTCTGTAAAAAAGAGCTAAATCTCACCATGTAATATATACATTCAGTGGAGTCATTTTATTCCAAGACTCCACATCCAATAAACCGAAGCCCCCAAAACAACTAATTATCACTTCTAAACCAATCAAGAGAAAATACTTTAATTTACATGGCTACTTTCCTTAAACCGTACCATTTTTTGGTCCGGATAGATCATGTGACAAGACTTGGTCCGGAATGCAATTTAGGAGGGTATTGTTTGGACACCCACTTCCTCGGCTCCACTAAATGCAGCAGTGAGCTGCCCAATTTTCAAGCCACTTCTGTTGGTGAAACCATCTCTGCAATTGGATGGTCTCACTTGAGAGGCAACAAACCCAATTGATCGCTTCTTTGTGGAATTACCCTCATCCAATTTTGACTTTGTGGCAGCAACTGGATTGGTTGTTCTCTTGTAAGTACCGAACCACTTAGCTTGCATGTACCCGTTTCTCCTCCATGGTGGCATGTGCATGTCCACACTTTTCATTGACTCTTTCACGGCTGCACACATTTGCCTCACAATGTTCTTCAAGTCATCCGGTTTGCCCACAAATATTGGAGGGAAAACACCCAGCAATGACATGTAACCCCTTGTGGGACGAGCAATTTCAAACTCTCCGGCTAGATTTACCTCGACTATGTATCTAGTTGCACCAACATTCACGTCCACGTACTCAAAGGTCCCTGAAGGGAACCGTTTTGTTTTCTCCCATCGGGATTTGCAAAGACCTATTGAGAATAGTTCATGAAGATTAGCATACAAAATTTCATTAATGTATGATTTATTTCTACTCCAAATCGTCATTCACATTCTTTCCACTTTTCCCTTATTTAATGATGATCAAATTGACCAATTTAGGATACTATCTAGTTCATTTGAATCTAAAGTTCTTTTGTAATAAACATTCAACGACGGAAAACATTTAAAATTAATGTTCAATTAGTCGAAATTCTACCTCTGGAAATTATATATACAAAATTATCATCTAACTACTGAAGTGTATCATAAAACATTTGAAATAATCGGCTGGCTACTGGATTTCGATGTCCAACATCTGAAAAAGACTTCACGTACTAAGTTTTCACATCTAAAAATTATTTGAAATCATCATCCAAATACTCAGAATTTGACATCTATAAATTATTTGAAATTATTATCTAACTATTGAGATATAATATTCAATAAACTTTTAAAATTTGTCCTTCAACTATCTATTCAACTCTTGAAAATTTGACGCCTAAAGAACAACATTTGAATCCAACTACTAATATTAATTAACCATCTAAAAAGCATCATAAAAGATATGAATATAAAGAAAGAACAACAATAACTCACCAGCATCAAATCCCTGATCACGTAAATGAGCCATCAACCTCCTTTTGAAGCCATGCGAGGACTTGTCCCCTACAAGCCCACAAGCAACCTCAGTCTCTCCATGAATCCTCAACCTCACACCCCCATCTTCACATTCGAACAAACCCTTCAACATCTCTCTCCTCTCGGAATCACACCAATAACCACCCTCACAACCCCTCTCATCCCCTTCTATTTCCTCTTCCATCACACCACCACCACCATCATGATGATCTTTCTCCATGAAAGACTTCACCAAATCAGACAAGTTCGGCGAGTGCTCGCTGCCACTACTCTCGCACAACCGCACCCTCGCCACCTCATCGAACGCCGCCGCCACCTTCTTGAATCTCACAGGTATTCTAGCCATCTATATATATATATAACCTTACACCCAAAAAGGAAAAAAAAAAATCCAAAAACTTAAATATATTCTCTCTTTTTGGTCACTTTTGGTCTCTTTTATGGAGCTCTTTTCGAAAGAGAGTGATTGGAGGAGCTGGTGAGGGATAAGATAGAGATGGGTTCGCGGTTTTATAGAGAGAGAGGAAGTGGTTCTCTTTGTTTGATGTCGTGATTATGGTGCTACCGTGGAGACTGGAAGAGTGCGATAATAGCAGATGACAACATTTGGTGACATTATGGAGAGATATGGCGGTGTATATAAATATCACACAGTTAAATGTATGTGGGTGAGTTGTGCAGTGTTGAATAGCCATTGGTTTGTTATAGCATGGAGATGCACAATGAATCTAGCCAATTTGGTGGATGAATTTGGCCTCTTTTAGGGCTAGATTCGGTTGCTTGGTTTCAATTTTGTGGTTCAACTGATTATTCTTAACCTTAAACACGGGCTAATCACATTAAACTCAATTTTGAGTTAATTATGTTAGATAGAATTTGGGTAGGACCGAGTAGTCTCAAATACGACTAAATATGCTACTGAAAGGTCATAGACAAGGTTGATTTGCTTTCGTTGATTTTGAAATTTGATTATTGTTGATGACAAAAATGAATTAGAATAAATATTTATGGATATTATGATTGAGTAATGCTTAGGCTTCTCAATTTTTTTTACTCAAATTTATGTCAAAATAATATGACATATGAGTTATCAACATCCTATTAATTATCACATCATCTCATGATTTATAAGTTATTAACAACTCATATATCACATAATTTGAACAAAATATTTAAAAACCTAACATTACTCATTATGATTTGGTTATAGAATAATGCTAAGTTTCCTAAATATTTTGCCCATATGAGTTGTTTTCAAATATTTTGTTAAAATTCATGCCCATATGAGTTGTCAAGATACTATTAATTATCATATCATCTCATGATTTACAATATCTTGATAACTTAAATATCAGATCATTTGGATGAATTTGGATAAAATATTTGGAAAGTCTAACATTATTCCTTTGATTACTATTTAAAAAATATTAATATTAGTTTTGAGGTGATTGCTATAATGAATTCGTTACATTATTGGTTGAGTAACTTTACACATCAATTATACAACCATTGAATTGGTTTCGATTATCACCTTACAATCAATCCAATCGATGTAATTGATAGATTAGGTTACCCAAAGCCAAACCCAATGAAATATCCCTTTAAATTTATCATTTTTGGAAAAGAGTAAAAAACCCTTACTACTTGATTATTTTTAGAAAACAACCCTTTAGTTTATAATTTGGATTAATACCCCTTCATTGTATATGAAAACTACCTTATACTTTTCTTTTTTTTAAAAAAAAAAAAAAAAGAAAAAAAAAACCCTCAAACCTTCAAAATTTAGTTGAAAAATCTCCTAATTGTGTGCATCCATCTAGATTACGATCAAGATGCTTGCTTTTGGAAAAGAGTCAAAGTAATTGTTATGAATCTTGGATTTTAGAAATAACTCAATAATTCCTAATTTGAACAAGATTCTCTTTATTTAATGCCAAAATGACTATATATTTTCAAAATCTAGTTGAAAAATTATCTAATTGTAAACTAAAAACTCCCAATAGGAAAATTATTATCTAAATTTAGAAAGAAAGGGTAGTGATTAAAATCGGGACAAACTTTAGAATGATTCTGTAAATCTCCCCTATTTTAATTTAACAGACGTCGACGATGTGATCATGAAACACTGGAGGGCATCTGTAAAGGTCACAGGTTATGAACCCTGTGCCATCACACAGAGAAACCTATCCAATTCAAAAAGATTTGAACTGGCTCTTGTAAATTTCTATTATCAACATGTTAAATTGTGGACTCCACGCAACGAATGTTTTAGACCACACGATTGATCATGTGTACACGTGCGGGCCACAGTGAGAAGCAGTCCGAGGAGCCACAGTCCACGTGGTTGTCCTAGGTGTTTAAAGCGTATGCCACGTCATCTTATCTGATTTGGACGTGGAAAACAGCCACTGTCTGTGTAGTGAAGTGTGTGCCATTATTGGCAGCGTTGGAGGATGATGACCAGGTTCACTGACCCTGGGAATGCGTCTCGGTGCATTTAATCATTTAACTCTTCTTTCTTTTGCTGGATCATTTTCTGTAAATAAAATCTATGAAATAATTATTATAATTTTAATCATGGTAATATGTTCTTATATTTTGATTAGAAGAAGGTGTATTTGACTGCTTTTTTGTGTTTGATTCATTCTAAATTGTGAACTAATTTTTTTAAAATAATATTATACTTCTCAGAAATTTATCTAAAAATTTTATTTAGATGATACCATATTAAATTGAGAGAATATATTGATAATATAATAATTACATATAAACTTACCATATCATTTGAATAATAAATTTAAATAATGTAGCATTACTTTTTTTTTTTTTTAATAATAAAAGCTAAAATAAAGATAAGAATAACTTAGCATATAAGTAATGTTAAGTTGTTCCAAATCTGTACCTAGATAATATAACATATTAGTTGTTAGTAATATATAAATCATGAGATAATATAATAATTAATGTTGCATCAATAACTCATATACTATACCAGTTGGATATAATTTATAGGTAATATAGGATTACTTGAAGTAATTATATTATAAAGCAAAAAACTGGAAGTGTATTTATAATGATTGGGTGTATTTAGTCACACTCATTTGAGGGTAGTGAGGGGATATTGGCACTCATCACAATTGGTTTGTATGCCCTACATTAAAGGCTTTTTGTTGTGAATATCGTTAGACAACTCAATAAAAAATTACATTAGATGAAATGATAAGTGCTTTATTTTTATTATATATATCGACTAGGTGAATGACATTGTAAAAATATATCACTTGTTACCTTATGCAAGTGAACTTTTGAGCTATTTTTAGGACTATTTATCATGACTTATTTGTTATTTATAAGTTTACCCTTAGAAATTTTGTTAGATAAATTTATTGGAACTTCATAATGATATAAGACTCAAAATTATTATGTTTCAAAAATAACAAATATAAGATTCGCAAAATAATAATAATACTAATAACAAATATAAAATCTAAAATAATTGTGCATCAGTTGATTTGATAATCGATTATAGTTTCTTTGTGGTTTGATACTCGGGAGTCAAGAGGTTCATACAGTTTCTAATGCGAAGTATAATGGTAGTTGTATTATGGGTTGTTTTTAGTATATTAGCCAAAACACGTACTTGTAAATAACCAAAATTTCTAACATGAGATGCAAATATTTGATTTGTATAACCTTTATCAATAAGTCGAGGCACAACAATCAAGATCTTAAAATGGGCCCATTTTAACATATTGCTGGTTGTCACCTCAAATGAAGACATCCTTAAATCGATAATATATATATTATATATATACATAATTCTATCATTAATTTTTTTTAATTTTTTAAAATTAAAATAAATAAATTAAATTTATTTATTATATTTAAATTAAATAAAAAAATAAATTTATTTTTTTAAAAAAATATAATAGATGAATTTAATTAATTCGTTTAAATTTTAAAAAATTAAAAAATATTAATCATAAAAATTAAGTATACGTTATCAAAATAAACAGCTGTTATGACTCGAAAAATAGGTCAAAATCAGGCTGCTGAAAATTGCACAAAAAGAATTTATTATTGTTTTTTTACTTATAATGCACAAAAGCCAAACAAATTTAAAAAACCAACTTGTATTAGTATTTGTCTCTCTCTTTGCCTCTTCATTGCCAAAAATGCAGACTCGTTTCGTTTTACCATTCGAGACATAGAGAGAGAGGGAGAGAGAGACATTCAAGCCAAGCCAAAGCAAACAAAGCAAAAAAGGTGGAATCTTTTATATTCTACAAGGTTGTTTTTTTTTTTCTTCTTGTTGGTTTTTTTCCTTTTTCTTTTTCCTGTATTTTTTGGCAGTTTTTATGGTTGCATGTTATATGCGTTCATTTATTCCAGGACTTTATTTTTGTTTTTGGTTGGTTTTGGCTTTTTAAGGATTAGAATGTGAATTTGTTTGCAAATTGATTGTGGGCTGTGTGAATCATGAAAACAGGTGTTGAATTTGAGATTGGATCTCTTGGTTATCTGCCTGAGTGTTATTGTTGTCTCTATATGGGTTGTTTTTATTGTGCATGAGTTGGTTTATCAAGCTTTGGTTTTTTTTGATGAGGTTATAGAATTTAAATCTAGGTGTGTGATGGGGTGTCTTCATTTCAGTTTGATGAACATTTTTTGGCTTCAAGCTCAAGACTTTTCAGGATTTGATTGATTGTTTTACTGTAAATTGTCGTTGTAATGCCTTTGTTCTTGCATGGTTTGGCTTTTGATGATGTATTGTGTAAAGACTAAAGGTTAAAATGTCTGCGTAATGCTTTCTTTCTGTAATTCTATTTGGTAATGGAAAGATCATCATGCATGTGTTTTCTCTGGTGTCCCCTTACTTGCCAAGTATAATCCAAAGATATTTCGAGGGTTGATGTTGCTTATTTGTTGGATATAGAGCCAGTTCAAAATTTTGTGTATAACGTTGCGGTTCATGAAATTAAAGATTGGTTTTTGGTGTATGAAGCGGAATATTATTTTTTCGTTTAAGCATTTAAACTAGTTGGTTGAGGATCTTCTTCATGTTGAGAGCTTTAGTGATTTATGTAAATGGATTGCTGTGCATTGCTTGCAATAAAAGTGTTGGATTGGAAACTTTTTGCTTGGAGAGATTTGTGAAAGATCTTTTTGGCTGACCCTTCTGCTTACTTATTCAGGCACTTGGTTTAAATATTTTATGATCTTCGCAACATCTTAGTTCAAGAGATTCAGTAGATTATAGACAATGGCCGATGGGATATCAAGTTTCTGGGGTCCTGTCACATCAACAACTGAATGCTGTGAGAAGAATTATGCCCACTCCTCTTATGTTGCAGAGTTTTATAACACCATATCAAATGTCCCTGGCATCTTCTTGGCACTCATTGGTCTTGTAAATGCCTTGAGACAACGATTCGAAAAGAGATTCAGTGTTCTTCATATATCTAATATGATACTCGCGATTGGAAGCATGTTGTATCATGCCACACTGCAACATGTGTATGTATCTCTAAGCTTTGCCTTATCCCATTTAAAATATTCTTTGGTGGCTTTCCTTCAGTGTTGTTATCTTTGTGAGAACTGGACGATTATCGCATTTAGGACTTGAATTAGTGTATGATTAAAGAAATTTTTCAATGGCACACAAACATGCATTAAACATTGAAACGGTATATTGAACTCTGCTATTGTTGAGATTGACTCTGAGAGTTCTTGGATTTTGTTTTCAGGCAACAACAGAGTGATGAAACTCCTATGATATGGGAGATGCTCTTATACGTTTATATCTTATATTCACCAGATTGGCACTATCGAACTACGATGCCTACCTTCCTCTTTCTCTATGGTGTTACTTTTGCGGTTTTCCATTCCGTGCTCCGGTTTGACATTGGCTTCAAGGTGCATTATGTGATCCTATGCATCCTCTGCATTCCTCGAATGTACAAGTACTACATCTACACGGATGATATAGCTGCTAAGAGGATTGCAAAGCTGTATGTGGCTACCCTTGTACTCGGTAGTCTGTGCTGGCTCATTGATCGCTTTCTCTGTAAAGAGATATCTCACTGGTCTATCAACCCTCAGGGTCATGCCTTATGGCATGCCTTCATGGGGTTCAATTCTTATATCGCAAACACTTTCTTGATGTTTTGCCGTGCCCAACAACGTGGATGGGCTCCAAAGGTTGTTCATTTTATGGGGGTTTTGCCCTTTGTGATGATACGAAAACCAAAGTCTCGGTGATATAAAACGAACATGAAATGGCGAATTTTTATTTTTTTTTTAAATTTTATTTTATTTTTATTATTTTTTTATCTTTATCAGACGCTGAGATTTTTTGATAGACATCGAGAGTTAATGAACAAACGTGGATATTTTTTACTCATCTAGATGGATTTAATTGATGATCGTCTTATTGAAGTTAAGTGAAAAAGCTCGGCACTATTTCATTTGTGATATTAAATTGTGTACCATATTTATTTACTTTTGTCGCAAACCATCGTTTTTTATTGCCCATTATCTTTTCAGATAGTCAGGCTTATCTCTTGGCTTTAGAAAGTGACAATGTCGTGTTGAATATGTTGTTCGAAGAGTAAAGAGCGAATCATGAGTTTTGATTTTGGTAATTGTCTGTCATAATTGCAAGCTAATAATCTTCATGTCCATGTCATATTTTCATGCTAAGTTTTGATTGAATACATACGTAGTGCTTTGACGTAGTACAAATTTGCACAGTTGATGATTCAACAATGAATTCATTGTATGTATTTTGATGTGGAGACAATCAATGACAGAATCACATAATGTCACCAGTATACAATCCAAATTCCAGCATCTGTAGATTTACAAGAGATCCAATTATGGTCACATATCAAAAGCTGAAAACCCGAGAGGAAAACAAATTTTTTACTTTGAGGTGAGAAATCAATGATAATTACCGAAAGCATATATTCAATCATTGTATTTCGCCCATTGAATGCATGAAGGAAGGGCTATAGAGAGAGAGAGAGAGAGAGAGAGAGAAGCCGAGAAACAATACAACACTTGGTAGGGAGATTTATGTTATATTCATTGGCTAACATACATTATACAAAGTGTGCAAACTAACAACAAAAAAAATGCTTCCACCTAAGTATTTGAATCCGAAAAGAGGAAAAAGGAAAGATTAAAAAAACACGAAACATGTACAGAGTAGTCTTTTCCTTTGATCTACGATTGTCCAAACAGCCTCTCCTGTATGATTTGACCAAGCTTCAAGTACACAGCTTGCTGCTCCTCGAGAGTTAAATTCGTCAATATCTACAAAGGAGAAACCATACACATAATTTTCATTTTGAACTGATGGAATATATGATAGGTAAGTGTCTAAGCTGAGATTTACCTGCTCCAAGATCACTTCAACCGAGAGGCTTTGAGGGACAACGAATGACTGATGATAAATGTAAGCAAACACGGCCATCACCATCTACATCAAAAGATCCGTGTTAAAAATGTCCATTAAAGCTTGAGGTAGGTGCCTAACTCAAGCAAAAGGGTATTGGAATAAAAAAAGTAGTCAAAAGGAAAAAATTGCAATTTGCATAGCCGAAAAACAACTCAGATTCCTTGATAAAAACTAATCAAAGAGCATTGCTTCAGCAGCAGGAATCCACAATGAGTGCCACAATAAAAAGGCCACATGAGTGCACATGACGGTATATTTCCATTTAAGACTTCCAGTGATCACAACAGTGTGCTTACTTAACTATGTGAGTGCACATAAGAAAACTTCCCTTTTCAGTGACCACAGGAGCGCTAGTCTAAAATGGATTATTTGGCAAAGAACACTTAAATCGGTAACTCCATGCAATATGCAGAACTAAAACTACAAGATGAAGAATTGCTTCTTCATATATTTTTCATTGGTTGGGGAAGGATGGGAAAAAAAGTAGAAAGGCAGAACTTCTCTACATTTATAACCTATTCAACATTATTAAAGAACACCACTATGTCAGGTGTGCTTTACATCACAATTCCTATCAGCTATCAAATATCAACTATATTATTGACATAAAAGTCGTATAAAAATGCCCCACAATATGCTAAAATATAACGATGAGGGTTTATTACTAATATATCAGCACACAATCAGATAAGTAGTTAATTGAAAAGAATCTGAAACCTATATTCACTTCAAAATCTGTGGTTTTTTTTTCCCATGTGTCTTAGGACAAAAAGTGAGAAATCTATATCTCTATCCTAGATTCACAGGCTTAAAAAGTAAGCAGTAAGCAGAAAATTATATAAAAACTCTCAAAACAACAAATGAACTACCCTTTAAAGCAATTAAATGAATCACAGCTCACCTGGCAATCCATTCTATCTGTAATTCCACCATGTCCAGGAATACTATCACCAAAATCCTGAGAGAATAAAATAAAAAAAGAAAAGATGGCATATGACATCAGCGCCCATAAAGTATGCTATACATATCATAATGTAAGAAGAAAAGCATTCTGAGCAAACCTTGATTTTAAAAGCTCTTTTAAAACCACTTGCGAAGAAGCCTCCAAAAGGTGCTATTATTGATGCAAACAAACCAAGGCATAGCGCATGCCATTGAACTGGCAAGACAATGATTTCCTTCCAAGGAAACTGCATAGAAAATAATAAGTAATATGGCATTTTTAATTGGACACATTTAAGTTAATGCAGATTCCAGGATATAAAACTCATACAGTTGATTACTAGGTGAGGATTTTAATTCATTGGTTGTTTGTGAATATAAACTTGTGCCCTAAGGGCACATGTTAACACTACCCTTTACTTAAATGATAATCAAGCATTAAATTTGTTCCTCAACAGTACAATAAAGCATTCAGAGTAACGGACTACAGGCAGTTAATCACAACCAGAAAATTTGCACAAATAAAGTTATAGTGCCAGAAAATGAACTTTAACAAAAAAACAGTCAAATGGATAAGTTTACAGTATTCTCAGGGAAATAATAGATGTTTGGTTGGGCTCCTACTTAAGGCCTGAGTTCAAGACACTAATATCAAGAGTAATAGATCATCTTGTAAGTGATAAAAACATCAATTGTAACATCCAGGAACATCAAATCATGTGCATCACTAGCTGTATGCTAAACATTGAAACTAGGAGTACAATGAACCATTGACATATTGGTGTAACAAACATGGATTTTAACTTCATATAAATTGAGGGCGAAGAATTATCTTCTGATATCCAAAAGCAAAAGCTATCTGATATAACAGTAACAGAAAGGTCTCAACTATGTAAAAAAATCATTATTGAAGAAGCTAAAAGTTAAAACTATTAAGTTGACAAAGCATTCTGTAACATGAAGGGCACGCATAGAAACATAAAAGCTGACACTACTAAGTCGACAAATCATTAAGGAACTCAAAGAGCACAAATAAAAACATACTTTGCCCTAGAAAAAGGATATGATCAGACACTTGACAACCTAAATTGGGTTAAAGATGCATAAAATGCTTCCTAGTAGTTTGTCACACAATCAACTTCAACAGACTACTAGATTTACCATCACATTGAGGGAATATAATCAATCTCTTACCTCAAGCACAAAATATCTAGTTAAAATAAAGCATGAAATTCATAAATAAATTCCCACACACAACCCCCAAAAAAAGAGGATAATCACCACACAATGAATTCGGTTGGATATTAATCTAGATCGAATTAAAGACAGCTACTCACCCATGAAGGAACCCATCCAGGTAACGTAAAAGATTCTGGCTTAAACAATGGACCTGGATCACAATGAAGCCAGCCAGTTGATAAATCCTGCATGTGAAAATCCCCATCAAAAAATTGCCATAAATTCCCTCACAACTGAATTTATATGCCACTTTAAACATCAATTACACGTATTCAATCAATTAAATTACCTTCCGTGGACATGTTAGCCATTGAAAACGACCAAGGAAATTTGCAAGCTGCAACAGAAAGAGCACAATGTAAAAATTTTATCGAAGGTTGAAAGCATTTACATGTTAGCAAAACTTATCATTAAACTTCTTCAAAGCCAATGGTTTCATTCAGGTCCTTTATGGAAGACAGAAAAAAATGACAGATTAAAGCTGGAACAAAATGAAAATAATAATAATAATAATAATAATAATCAACCCATAACATCTATATCGGCTTTTTGTCTAAATGAATTCAAAACAGTTTGCTTTCTAGATGATCCTCTAGAAGAGTGCCATTATAACAATCCCAATCATTCCAAATACTTCATTCTCTATTCTATTTGCAAGAATCCTTGGGTAAAGTAATTTGGTTCTCTTGAGCTAAGAAAATAACATGTGATTACATTTGTCCTGAAAACACAAGACAAACGTACAAAACTGATATATGACTGGCAAATGTGAATCAGTTCCAATACACAAAGTTATGTGGTAACACCTCTAGTAATGAACCATTGAGAATTCACCTCCAGATGCATCCTTTAAGAATAAGCTTTTCAATGCATGCCCAGTGGATAAGATGGGTAAAGAGATCCTCTTGGACATTACTTAGGGACAATAAGTAAGACGCAACCTTTCAAGTTAACTGACATTTTGAAGTGGTCACTACATGGGAGAAATATGACAACATGACACATGAAGGTACTGGGTTACTGTACAATGTGACAAACACTTGAGAAGTGTATGTTGGGAAGTTTCAGACACAAACCAAATGCACAGAAGATGAAGGCACATAAACACTCAAATAGACCATCATGGTTCCAGCCAATTCCCAGCACTGAGAATTAAATTAAAGCACAAGATTAATTGGTGGCCAAACAGGTAAAATGGCACTTGCAGCCATAATTGTCACATCCAAAAATGCTTCCAAAATGTACCAAGAATCATTATATGCATAGAAAAACTGAAGTATGTTTGTTGCCACAAGAAAAGGGGAAAAAACAATGCACACCACAAACGCAGATATAATAGTAGCAATTGATGCTCCAATAAAGCCCTCCCACGTTTTCTTTGGAGACAACTTGATCAATGGGGTTCTTCCAAAAAAGAAGCCGAATATGTAAGCAGCAATATCGTTGATAACAATTAGTGAAGCTGGAAGAAGAAACCTGCATCAATGTCCACTTGTCAAGTGAAGAAACAAGATAAAATTCCAAAAGCTTGAAAATCAAGTCAAAAGTAAAAACCTATCTGCAATTTAAAGGAGTCTTGATGCAATAACGATGGATTTGATCATACAATGAAGAATTCAACACATAAGGTCAAACAGAGGCCATATGTATCTGTAAGCAACAAATTGTACTGTAGCTACAAATTCTTGAATGCATCTTATACAATGACCATTGACCAAAGTATTTTATGTCAGTCACTTTCAATATCGAAATTAAATCTATGCTTCCCACATATAAGTGGAAAAGTAAACATGAGGGAAAGACATTTCCTCCAAAAAAGCAAGACATAATACAGAGGGAAAAAAAATGAAAAAGAAACAAGCCACCAAATATCATCCTCCCTACTTTCCACCACTTGAGCATATATTACCATCAATTGGAAGGAAGTGACTCAACTAAATTTAATATCAAATGTTCGGTTGCACAATTCACACATCAGGTAAGTTTAAATATTCCAGAAGAAGCATTCCAGGAAAAAAAAGGGTCAGAGAATACGTAAATGGGGAAGGGCTGAAAAGTTAAACCAAGGATCAAATTGAGTTACCAGTAAATTCCTTCAAAAATGTTGGCCACAGTGAAGGATGATTGTGTGAACACCACGATTAGAATCATGTGTGTCCAAGCGTACTGACCAAATTGATACTTGTACATCTTCTTCTTTAATGTCAGAATGAACCACACAAAACCTAAGCCCAATTAGACCAAAAAAGTATATCAGAAATCATCCATTATAGACACTTTAGCAAATAGAAACCCTCAAACAACAAGACATACAGACAAAACAACCATGCATGCTAGATGTAACAATTATTGTCGATCGCATTATAAGTAAAGGAAAAATAATCCACGTATAACCAACCTGCGATATACAAGAAATAGCAAATGACCATATGATACTTGATAAGGCTGCTCACAAGCTTAAACAAAAATTTGTCTGGGGTTACAGTGTTGACAAGTCGTTGACTGAGAATGCGGCCATATACAAATAGCATTACGGTGAAGAAAAAGTGCCTGATCAAAATATTTAAAATGAGGAACTCTACAAGTGACAATTAACAAGCATATAATAACCAAAAGTCACTTACAACAATAATATTTCGTTTCAAATAACCATTACTTGCGATGGACAAACAAATTCCAATTGGTATATAGGCATGACACCAACACACTTACCAATTTAAAAGCCTGAATCCCGGGAGATCACGTTCCTCATGGGCTTTCCTCAACAAATTGAACAACTCTCTTGCCATAAAGATTTGAATTACAACCACCATGGCTGTAATATAAAGATGACCCATGTAGACAATCAATGCAAAGCCCCCAATCATCCAAACCGTTGAGTAAGCACGAACCAAAAAAGACTTATACTTGTTACGGTCATCGACAAGTAAGTGTCCTCCATTTGCTCTGCCAGCATCCGTATTAACCTAAAAAACCCCCCCATACGAAACACACAAGAGTTAAAACAACACAAACCCTCTTCTCCTCTAAACATCCCATATACACTATCCGAAACATCCAAAACGAATACATATTAATACACAGAACCAAAATGGAACATCAGAACAAACCTCATTTGAACGCTTTCGATGCCTAAGTCGAGCAGTAGGTGTTACAGGAGCGCTAGCACTGCTAGAATTCTCACTTTGCATGTCTATCTTCAATCAAATTTTACACTAACAAGCGAAAAGGAACACATACATATATTGCCCCCGAAAACACTTCAGCCTGAGACATAATCAACAACAACAATCACTTCCTAAATCAAACACCCCTTTCAAAAACTACCACGAATTCGAATTGAAAAACCTCAAACAAATACACTTCCAAACCAAACCAAACCAAAACTTCCATTACCCAGATTCAAAGCTCCGATTTTGAACTCAAAAACTAAAGCTTTAACTTAAAGTGAACACTACACAATAAAACACAACTACAAACAACCGATAATAATAATAATAAACAAATTGCACATTAACATTAAAACAAATAAATGAATCTCAGAAACTACCAAAAAAAATTTTAAAAAGATAAAAAAACGTGACCTGTGTATGAATTCAGTGGAAGCTTAGACTGGAATCACATATAAAGATCGACATCAAAAACCAGACATGAATGTGAACAAAACGAACAGTTATATATAGATAAAAAAACTAACTTGAACAAGCAAAATAAATAAATAAATAAAATAAAAAACAAAACAGATAGAGAGAGCGAGAGAGATTGACACCTCTGCTTTTTAGTTTCTGGTGACAGTGAGAGAGAGAGAGAGAGAGAGAGAGAATAATAGAGGGTGAGGAACCCAAGCAAAGCAAAAGAGTTTAATTTTCGTTACTAATTTTGTGGACTACAAATTGTTTTTATGTCAAAAAACCTTTTTTTAAAAAAATTTAAAAAAGAAAATTAGAATATAATATTTATGATGCGTCGAGATTAAATGTTATTAACAATATTTATTAAGATTAAATACTACATAAAATTTGATTAACTTATTAATTGGATAATCTTACTTAACAATTATAATTATTGGAATGATTTTAATAATTATATTCACGACAATTCAATAGATATAATATTGCGAAGAGGAATGTTATATACACTTGATTGGTAGGTGGCAGTTTTGTAGTTAAATAAAAATTAGGAGGGTGAAAAGGACATGTGTCATATATTGATTGAGTAAATGATATATTCCTAATGATATATTCCTAAACAATTTTAGTATTTATTATGGGAGAAGAGAAATATACATTAACATGATAAAAAAAAAAAAAAAAACTTCTTATACATATTAATAAATATAGAGTAATAATAAATTTTTAAAATTTTTTTATTTAAATTTATATTTAAATGATGTGATATATAAATTATAAATATCTTATAAATCATCAGATGATATAATAATGAATGTAATACTGATAATTTATATATCATGTTGTTTTGATATAAGTTTGGGAGAAAAAAAATTGGAGAATCTAGTGTTACTAGCAAACCCATTTTTTGTATATAAATTGTAGTGAAAGCTTACACATATGTAATTTATTATAAAGGTAAGGAGGAGACGCATTTAAAAATATGAAAAGAGAAAAATAATATATATATATATATATATATTTGAAATAGAGAGAAAAATAAGTTATTCGAATTTATTGGGTTGAGGGAAGAGAGATGCTAAAGAGGCAAGGCCGTCAGATTTACGCTAATTTTTTAAAAGAAAAAGAAAAACGAGAATTTTTATTGGAATTAACACGTGCGACAAACTGAAAGTCTTGGGAATTCTTATTTGGATCCTTTGATTCTTTATATTTTACCATTTGAATCTAAGATGTTTTTGTGTTTTACATATATATATTTTCTGATTTTGAAATTAATTTAGTTGATTTGTTAGTTGAATCGATTAATCGAAGGACTGTGTATGATTTGATATGAATATACGTAGTGTGGGGTTGTATCAACTTAAAACATTAATTTGTTTGATCTGAAAGACAAAAAATAATTTCAAACTATATCATATGATTTTTATTTATTGTGTTTAATTATATTGTATTAATATTTAGTTAAATATAAGATTATATCAAAGTTTCTCTTATAGAGGAGATAAAAATACTTTGTTTTTTGAGAAAGCTAGTATTCTTTACAAAAAATGATTGAATCACATATGAAAACTTTAATATAGAATAACTAAAATTCTAACTTAAATCGTTAAATGATTAATCATTTCTAATTTTAACATTAAGGAAGTAAATGATTACTATGAGAGCTCCAAAGTGAGTTGGTGGAGTGACCACTAAAAATGTGGGTCGATCTCTCCACCTTATGGGAGTAACTTTTTAGATCACACGATAAAGTATTATCCCAATCAAGTTTGGATAATTGTCTGACATGATGTTAGGGAATAAAAAAAAATTATTATTATGTAGAGGTGAGGTTATTTTTGTTAAAAACACAAATGAGGTCTAGAGAATCAAACAACTACACATTATTTCTTAATTCAAGTGTGTGCATTGTCCAATGCGATTTGATATTAAAACATATCCATTCAGCTTAGTAATATTTCATCTTTTACTTTTACAATAAGGAATTCAAATCTGAATGAACTCATCTTATAAATATATATAGGAAAATTTCAATCTATTATTATAGAATTAGGTGTTCAACTTACGTTGTATTTGAAGGTGTTTGATTTTCGTAGCTTTCAGCAAACCTCTATCATATTCTTTGTGTAGTAACATATCGAGATTGCATGTAGTTGTTTGATCTTAATAAATTCCAATGAACCATTGATTTATTCAATGTATATTTCTTGTAAACATCAAACATTACCCTTCAAGCTTTAAATATTTACAAATTCCTCAAAAAAAAAAAATCGACTAATTATGGTTGTAGATCAACTAAAAAAGGCAAACACGTGTCAAATAATCACAAACTATATCAGTGGCTCCAAGATTGATCGAATCATAAAGATTCCAATCTACAAAATATCAAAAATCTTGCGAGAAAGTGACACGCACTGGAAATGCTGTAGAATATTTTACCTTTGTGTCACTTCATAATTGGTGCTTTTAATTGCTTTTTCATATTTTAATATTTTTTTCTATGCTTTGCCAGCACTTGAAGTGTTATCCAAAACAGTTGGTGATTTCGATAAAATTTTGAGAAGACAGATTGAATGGTGTGTTGCGTGACAATTATGCGACTGAGCTAGATTTTGCAAACACAGCATATTTTGGAAAAATTAGCAATCTAAATCTAATCACTATTTCTAGCTCATAAAAGTTGGATATTTTGATACGTTTTCGACGCCTATGTTTTCACTTCAATTCCAATTGTTCGGATACCAAAATTAGTTGTTTGAGTAGTTTTCAATTTTAGTTGTCTAAATTTTAAAATTAGATGTCTAGATAGTAGGATTGTAGAAAAAAAATAATGCTAATGGCTCATATAAAGTTTTTTTTTTTTTCTATTTATGTATAATTTTAAAATTGGAGGACTTGATTACAATCTCATTAATAATAAAGTTATAAAAGATTTAACATCCAACTATCTCAATATATATTGTTTGAGTTTGATTAATAATATTGTTTAAATAATTTCTTTATATCGTCAAAGAAAGTTTATGTTATTTATATCTTTTTTATAATTTTAATTAAAATTAAATAAAAGTAATAATAATTTGAGCTGAAAAAAACACTTCGAGTACTTTATTAATAACTGGCTAATAATGTTTTATAACTAGATTGAACATATATATATATATTTATTTATTTATATATAAAGAAATTCTGGATGGCAGAGTCCCCCAGCCTTACAGGACCCTGTCCCTGGATGTTGTAAATTAAAATTTCGTGTTCAATGAAGAGTTTTTTTTTTTGGAAAAAAAAAATAGTCTTCCAACAAAATTTCTTCTAATTTCTTTATAAATAGTTATTGTTTATTTAGAAATTCACTGTGCAAAAACATCAGTTACCAAAAGCACAATAAAATTATTTTTTTTTTAACAAAACAAAATACAATAAAATTGACAATATAGAAACATTAATAAAAGCTAATTAACAGATTTGCAAATCTTTGAAATGAATTGAAATAATACCAAAAGATTCTTGATTAAATTATTGACAATCCATTTCTGGATTGTGGCTTACCTGCATTTAGAATTAAAAACTAAAAACCAAGTTTTTGGGAGCAGTCATGGGAGCAGATATAGCAAAAGTTAATATTTAATGAAATTAATTAATGTCAGAAACTTGAGAGAAGGATTTTATAAAACTGGAGAGCACATGGAAGAACCTTATTCTATAAAGTTAATGAAAGTCTACTTGTATTTGAAAAAGTAAGATCATCAGTTTCATGCCAGTCAATTTAATTATCAAAAATACATAAGAGACTGTGATTAAACAATTCTTTCTTTCTTTAAATATCTTTTTTTTTAAAATATTTTTTAAGTATTAATTTAAAAATACAAGAAAAAAAATTAAATGAATAATTTGAATAATAATAGGTGTGATGGAATTATTATTGGACCGCTCCAACTTCCATTATTATTTTCTTTCCATTGATAGGTCTTTTTCTCGTTGTGATTTTTTAATAAATTAGATTGGTCTTTAACCAATGTATTGTTTCAATTTTTCTTCTTTGAATTATTATAAACTTAAAAGTTAAGTGAAGAATATGTGATTCGAAATAATAATTTCATGGTTGATATGAAAAATTTTATATTGGACCATTATAATTTTCATTATTATGATTATTTTATTGGGTTATTATGAAAAACCCCCCTGGAATGAAACTTAATCGAAATTTACCCCCCATTTTTAAATTATTAGGTAAATTACCCCCTGCCGTTAACTTTCCGTACAGAATGTTAACATTTTCCATCCGAAATAGTAAATGACCAAAATACCCTTACCATATCCTATAAAATTCCTCTTATACCCTTCAAACTTATGAAAGGACTAAAATGTCCTTTAAATTCTTAATTAATTAAAATATTAAATAAAAAAATAAAAGATTTAAAAAAAAAAAATTTCTTCACACCTCTCTTCTTCTCTGCTTCTGCACTTCTTCTTCCGCTTCTGCTCTTCTTCTTCTTTTTCTTCTTCTTCTTTTTCTTCTTCTTCTTTTTCTTTTTCTTCTACTTCTCTGGGTTCGAATCGAACCCAGATCTGGGTTCCATTGGAACCCAGAACTGGGTTCGTTGGAACCCAGATCTGGGTTCCTTCGAACCCAGAAACTGGGTTCGATTCGAACCCAGTTTCTGGGTTCGAAGGAACCCAGAAACTGGGTTCCAACGAACCCAGAACTGGGTTCGAAGGAACCCAGATCTGGGTTCCAATACGAACCCAGTTTCTGGGTTCCAACGAACCCAGTTTCTGGGTTCGATTCGAACCCAGAAACTGGGTTCGTTGGAACCCAGAAACTGGGTTCGTTGGAACCCAGTTCTGGGTTCCTTCGAACCCAGTTTCTGGGTTCGAAGGAACCCAGATCTGGGTTCCAATAGGAACCCAATTTCTGGGTTCGAAGGAGCCCAGATCTGGGTTCCAATGGAACCCAGAACTGGGTTCAATTCGAACCCAGAAACTGGGTTCGTTGGAACCCAGTTTCTGGGTTCGTTGGAACCCAGTTTCTGGGTTTCTTCGAACCCAGAACTGGGTTCCAATGGAACCCAGAAACTGGGTTCCAACGAACCCAGTTTTGGGTTCGATTCGAACCCAGAAACTGGGTTCGAATCGAACCCAGTTCTGGGTTCCAATGGAACCCAGATCTGGGTTCGATTCGAACCCAGAGAAGTAGAAGAAAAAGAAAAAGAAGAAGAAGAAAAAGAAGAAGAAGAAAAAGAAGAAGAAGAGCAGAAGCGGAAGAAGAAGTGCAGAAGCAGAGAAGAAGAGAGGTGTGAAGAAATTTTTTTTTTTTAAATCTTTTATTTTTTTATTTAATATTTTAATTAATTAAGAATTTAAAGGACATTTTAGTCCTTTCATAAGTTTGAAGGGTATAAGAGGAATTTTATAGGATATGGTAAGGGTATTTTGGTCATTTTACTATTTCGGATGGAAAATGTTAACATTCTGTACGGAAAGTTAACGGCAGGGGGTAATTTACCTAATAATTTAAAAATGGGGGGTAAATTTCGATTAAGTTTCATTCCAGGGGGGTTTTTCATAATAACCCTTATTTTATTGATGGGTCTTTTTCTCACTGTTGTTATTTATTTATTTTTTTCCCTTTCTGATTGTATTCTACTTTAATTTGGTCCCTACTTAATTTCTGGCAGCGCACAACGCAAGGATAGCTAGTTACGATAAGGAAGGTCCCCAACAGAGGATCGATTAAAATATTTCGGGAATACAAAAAAAAAAATCCAACAATAATGTGTATTGATTATTATATCACAACAAAAAACATTAAATTCTAGGGGGGCTCAAAATTATGCAGGTCAAAGTTACAAAGATAGGACAGAATTCAATAATTTGATATCCAATTTTGTTAAAACTAAGACATTCTGATGCACCTCTTTCAAAGATATCTTCAGGGGAATTATATAATTGCTTAGATGCTCTTTAGATACAAACAATTCCAGCTAGCATGCAAAATTGAAGTTAGGAGAACATACGATGTCACCTACTCAATTGGGCTTAGCATCGGTGGCTATATATGATGTATCAGAAGAGCTTGAAACAGAAGTGCTTTATTCATCAAACCTGAACCACTTTTCTTGCGAATCTTTGTCTTACAATTACTATAAATGTGTTAATGGATGGGTTCGCTTGTTCGATTTTCACATTATTTCAATGACTAATCGTGCAAAAAATTAGACTTATGATGAACAGCCCCCCAACCTCAAATGATGATGAAGAAGAATAAATCTCACTAATCACAATAGCATAGAATAATCTCTAGTCTTGAGTGTACGTATGGAGGCATGCAGGTTTGAAGAGGTAGAGGAGACCATCAAAAATAAGCTTTTGTTTTGCCATTTTGTTCTTGTGATGATGTTATATAAATGTATAAGGCATTTGCGTAGACTTTTCTTTATAGATTTGAAAGTCGGGGAGAAAAATATGGATCAAATCTTGTCTTTGTGAACATTTATCATTAGACCATCTTAACCTCTGTCGGTTTTAATTAGATTTCTAGGATTATGTGTTAATAATTTAATATAAGGAGTGGTATGTTTTATGTTTCTTCTATGATGTGTTACCTCCGATTTTGATTAATTGGCTTGATTCCAACTAGGACATCCTGATTTGTATCAAAGATGCAAGATTATAACAATTAAAAATCAGATATCCATTCATAGTCAAATTGTGTTGTTGCACTTTCCCGTTATATCGATATGACAATAGTTTAAATCTCATCATGCATATTTATTAATATGTGTGATAAGTTTTCTTGGTTTATTATAAAGTAGAAGTCTCTCAATGTTATGAAAGTTGATTTTCATAACAAAGATTGCAGTACTAAGTAACCATTAGTATCCAATTAGTAATTATATATTCATACATATAAAATTATCTTTCTAATTATAATTTTATACTTAATCGTTTCACAGCTAGCTAGATACCTGCTATATGAAGATAGGTTTTACGAATAAGCAGAAAAATAATAGCTGTACTTAGAGCATGACAATCTCCGAACAAGAAAATGTAAATCTAATAAACTCTTCCTATGCAGCTCGAAATGTATATTCACAAGTCATTGGCAATAACGAAGATACAGTCAAATTCAAAATACATTCAATCATATATTACTCTCTTAAATCCCAATGTTGAAAGCGTCTTCACCAAACACATAATTCCAATTATATTGCAATTGGAGGCAATTAAGATTCTCATCAGCAAATAAAGTGGAGGTTCTGCACTCACCTTGTCTTTATTTTTTACCTCCGATAGTGACAAAAAGATTCTAAACCAAACCACTTCTGGTTATATGTTTCTTGGACAAGCCACCTTGTTTTTAACACCACTGTTTTGTCTGAGAAGCCAAGATTCTTACAACTGGGCAAAGTTTTCAGCTTTGTTAGAACAAGCCAAGAAGAAGCATCCGATTGGAAAATAAAGAATTTTTGGAGATTCAATTCGTTATAGCAGAGAAAAAACTTCTATGGGACGGTATTACTAAAACCATTCAATTATAAACATTTTTTTAAATTTTACATTTCTTTCATCCAATCATATCTAGACTTTTCATGAAATGAGACGTTTAATAAGATAATCTTATACATGATTTTTTCTTCATAGTAATAATAACGATAACATTGTGGATAGAACCTGTAATTTATTCTCTAGGCCTCTCCGTCTCGAAGTCCCTTTAAAATCCCATCAACAAATTCTAATTCAAACCATTTCTCGTCTCTCTTATTCAACAATGCATACCATGCTTTTGCACTAGTAGTGATTGATATATTCATTTTCATTCCAGGAGGAGGTCCAAAATATGGGAGCAAAACTAAGCAAGCATTTGCTTAGAAACCAACATGGTACAGGAGCAACAGTAACCTCATCCGATGATCGAAGACCATCATTGATAATCATGAGGATGATCAAGCCAGAGTGCTTGAGAGCCAAGAGGATGATGAAGATGAAGAAGAAGAGAGTCCAAGAGGACCCAGACGAGAAAAATATCACAAAAGTGAGAAAACTAACTCTAGAGGAGTGGCTTTTGGCCTCTCCTACATATAGGTCTGCTGATCAATGTTTTGGTAATGGTAGTCGAGGAGAGCTCTATGTTTTCAAACAACACTTATCCAAAAGAGTGCATCCGTCTAGTACTTCTTCGACGACAACTACTACTACAACTACTACTACTACTGCTACTGCTACAAAAGTAGTCAATGAAGAAGTTGTGGCCACAACATCATCTACAACACAATATTCATCAAGAGATGCTTGTAGTAGTTTCTCCATTGATGCTGTCAGTGCAAGTGCAAGTTTCTCCATGGATGTCTCCTCTTCAATCTTGAGCCGCAGGAGCCATCGAAGTGGCAAGTCGACGAAGAGGGTGAGCTTCAAGTTGCCTGAAGAGGCTGACATTATTTTGTTTCACTCACCAGAGGATAAATTTGAGTGTGACTATGAATCCTCCTGATGTAGTATTTAAAACCAGTAGCATTTATTATACATACTACATCAGGAGAATTAATTTATATATACATATATATCTGTTGCATGCAGTTGGCCGTTTCAGATGAGATTGTGGTGTGTGATCCTTAGTTTTTACTTTGAATTTGAAAACTTTATCGAAAAATGTCTTTTATGGGAAGTTGACAAGCCTTGGAAAGTTTGTATCTAAGTTCTAAAATCTTTGTCGAGCATTATTTGTATTCAGTTCAATAGTTTGTATGCAATGTAATAAATATTTTTAAAGTATAATTTTTAATGTATTGAAGGGGTATATAACCTAAACCACGATGTTAGAAACTCATTGACAGAGGAAGGAAAACACATAACTTCAAGATTTTTGAGGTTAATGGTTTTTTTTTTTTAATCATTATTTTTTTTAATGATTTTCCAAGTTCTTGTTGATGATAACTTCAATGTCTCAACTCTCACAAGGGTATTATTATAAGGTACATTTAAGAATTAATTTACAGAAACTGTCTTCAAGAAAGGTGAGGTTAAAATATCTATATTATTATTATTGGTTTAAAGAATGTTATCTCCATAAAAAAAAAAAATTGAACAATTTGATGCATTAGTTATGACTAATTACCCTTAAAATTTGAGTCACTTATGACTCAGAAGCAAGAAAACTTACCAGTCTTCTTCAACTGCCATTCTATAAAACTTGAATCACCTTTTGATCTAAGAGATTGTTTTTAATTTTTTTTTTTTTTTTTAATTTTCAAAACATTGTTTGACACCTTATAACTACAACTTGGAAACAAACAAAACTCTTTCAATAAAAAAATTTGCTAAAATCCATTATGAAATAGTTCAAATATAATACAGTTTGTTGTCTTTTTCTAGTGATTGATATTTGACATTCAACGAATTTAAATTACAAATTTCAAATTTAAAAAGATAAATATTTGTTCAAAAATCTTTAAATACAATCATCTCGTTTATACATTTATCTTTCAATTAACTATAAAATAAATAAATTCATTTAAGATTTGATTACCTTACTAATTGGTCATCAATAACAATCTTTAAGTATTCTTTAATAACTATTTTTTCAACCAATCAAAAGATCGTTATCGATAGATAATTTTATCCAGTTAACTAAACTCATTCATTTGAAGACAAAACAATTCGATTCATCATCAAACCTTTGAACTTTATATCGAACGTGTTCGGTTGAGATTTAAGGTGCAGACAATGACATCCCCACCATTGCTGTTACCAAAATTTTTAACCACCCACGTTTGGCATACACTTGGAGGAGCGTGTCTGGTGTGATCTCTCGACCACGAATAAACTAAACTAAATTACACAAAGACTCACTTGAAAACGTTATCAATGCAACGTGCACCAACTAGAGAAAAAACTTGCACATGGACCAGCCCATTGCTGCCCTCCAATTCAACGCAACCACGTTAGAAAAATTTTGTATTCTCTTTCAACCACATTTAATATTTTTAAAGTATGTATAAAATATTTCTTTTAAACCGACTCATAAATAATCTAATAAGATCGTTCGATATAAGATAATTTTTTTTTTCTTTTTTACGACAATGATGTGTATTTTTAAGAACCAACTAAGTTCAACTTTTTTTAAAATCAGATTTCAATGAAATTCACAGATTTTATAGATTCTACATTGATTTTATTAGAATTATTTAAATAATAAATTGTAAGATTTATTATATATTTTTTTATAAAAATTATTTTAAACTCTATTTAAATTCATCAAATCTCATCACTTAAATAAAATATATAAAGTTAATACACTTAGATTTTATTGAATTTAATACAAATATAAATTAAATATACTTAAATTTTTAAAACCTTTTAAATTTTAATGAAATTTTAAACTGCATACACCATCTTATTTCTCAACACATCTAATCTTTCAACTACATAATATATTTCGTTGAACGGTTGTTTAGATAACATGGTGAAAACCATCTCATAAAACTTTTTTTTTTTTTATACGAAATGAAAATGATGTATAAAGTTTAGGGCCCACTAATCCATAAAAGCCTGTCTTGTTAACATATCTATCATTCTTATTTGCACAACAAATTTTCATTGAACGGTTGCATGAATAATCCGTGGGACCGTATCATGTAAGTTTTTTCGACGTACGAAAACGATATATGTACACAAATCCATAAAAATCCTCTTTTCAAAAAAAAAAAAAAAAAAAATCCATAAAATCCTATCAATCTCTTCGCAGAGTCACAGCGTCTCACACCCTACCAACCAGTCTGCTTCCTTTCATGTATGTTTGAAAAAAAGGAAGTTGCCTCGAAAACCCTTGCTTACCTCCAAAGCAAACCATCCCTCTCTACTTACCCTTTTAAAAACAACTCCAAATACTTACTCACTCACTCACTCTATCTGGTTTCGTCTTGAAAAAAACAGGTCCACTGTTGTTTCCAAAGAACACGCATATATACTTTTAACGATGGAGAAGATGGGGTTGGTTCTAGCTATGGTCATGGCTGCACTGAGCTGCCTAGGTGGCAAGTGGGTTCATGCCCAGGTGCACCACGTCGTCGGTGGAGACCGCGGCTGGGAACCCTCTACAGATGTGGCTGCCTGGTCCTCCGGCAGAGTCTTCAGGGTTGGAGACAAAATCTGTACGTTTGCTTTTATATATATATGTATATTAGAAAAAAAAATGAAGACTATAGTTTAATTGTTTGGATTAATTGTTCATTAGTGTCCATAACATGATAATTTCAAAGAAATTAAGTTTTTTGTTATTGTTATTATTGTGTTGATTTAGTGATCGATATATATAGTTAATGTTAGATTTAGTTTTACATTTTGGAGTAAGTCAATTTTAATCTTCTCTAACACTAAAAAGAAGTTGTCATAAAATTTTGACAAAAGAAATTGAACACTCATGTTGAAAAATGTTAAAAACATAGGTCGGTTAGTGTGTATTTTTCAAACTAGAGGAATTGGATATTAATAAAACAATTATGAGACAATGAATTAGGGGGTTTCATTTAATTATTATTATCTTATGTTTCTTCTTCTACTTATTTTCATTTTCTTGGATGTCCCATTGGTAAAACTTAGATATTCACGTAATCACGTCAGCTTCATGTGTCATATTAATTAAATCGATGCGTTAAATCTTTCATTTTAATTACTTAAAATTTATTTAATCAAAGATTCATGATGTGGTATGTTTTCCGTGAATAACCTATAGTATGGCTTGTGAGTTGTGATGTCTATTGTGTGTGAATGGAGTAGGGTTCGCCTACTCCGCAGCCGAGGAGAGCATAGCGGAGCTCAAGAGCAAAGAAGAATACGAGTCGTGCGATGCGACAAATCCCATCAGGATGTTCACCGACGGTCTAAATAGCATCCCACTTGACGGAGAAGGAATCCGCTACTTCATTAGCAGCAGGAACGACAGCTGCAAGAACGGCCTGAAGCTACATGTGGAGGTGTTGCCGGAGGGGACTACCGTGACCCAAAACGTGACCACAACTATAGCTGCCGCGCCCACAACCCCATCTAATTCCATCCGTGATAGTTTTAGTTTCGCTTTGATTTTAGTAGGGCTTTGGCTCTGCTATATGGGACTTTAATGGGCATTTATGTTATGTTTAGCTTAGCCTAAATATGAATTCTAGCTTTGTTTTGCTGTCTATTTGCTTTTACTTTAGCAAGCGATTACAAGAAAGAAAAAGAATGTATTTTCACAACTATTACATGTGTTGGTTGTCTAATGAATATGGTTTATTATTGTGTTTATGGTGAGTTTCAACAAGTTAATAAACTCCATTCATTTTGAAATTCAATCGGAAATTTCTTTCAAGAAAAATTAGGATGCGTTTGGATATATTTTTAAAATGATATTCTTTATATTTTCAAAAATGAAAAACATGTTATGAAGATAACGTTTTCTAAAACGATAATACGTTTGGTAGTATTTTTTTAAAATACATTTCGAAAACGAAAAATAATAAAAAATAATTTGATTTCATTTTTAAAAATAATGAAAATTGAAAATGTGTTTAAGTGAAAATTATTTTTAAAAATAACAATATGATTGTTAGAAGTGAATATTTTTACTTTTTTAAGTTTTATTGTATAAAAGAAAATAATTTTTGAAAATGATAAAAACGAAAAAAATCATTTTTTACTTTTATCCTTAAATTTTACTATATATTTTTGAAAACATATTTTATTCGAAAACATATTTTTTTAAAATGATTTACAAACACATTTTTGAATGTTTTTCATTTTGAAATTCAATCGAAAATTTCTTTGGAGAAAAATTATAGACCCTCTTTATCATAGTCCCGTACCTATCTACTTTTCAAACTAGACACGGTCCAATATCTATTCAGAATATAGAACCAAACTCGCATACAACATATCTATCCGGAATATAGAACCAAACTCACATACAACATGGGGCAACATCATTTTCCTTTTAAAGAGGTTAAGTAAGGTTAAATTTGTGCTGTGAGCACAGTTCCAGAAGACTTTGCAAGACAACTGTATGCAAATACATGAAACATAAGCCCACAGACAGGCTGATAAAAGGATCCTTTACTAACTCATTTCCCTGCTTTTTTTTTGTTTAAAGAGAAATATCAGATGACAAGATGAATTGTCTGGTCGAAAAGAGGTTTGCACCTTGGAAGAGGTTCTAAAGTTGGTATCGGATCATCATTTATCTCTCAACACAACGTAGTTGGATCCGTTATTAGTCTTCTGAATCTTTGAGATTCTTCTCAAAATCTCGGCAAATGCCTTCTTATCCTGCATTGATGAACCTATTAGAAATACGTCTTTACATCTGGGAAAAAACCTATTACTACAGAAGTATAATGAATTTCCAAACTTCACAAATATATCTTGTACTTGATGTTTCCGTTCATTATTATTTATTTCCAAACACCGACAAAATAAATCTTCAACGTGTGCATATTGCTACTAACAACAATGAACATGAAGTGCATATCATACAACTGTACAGCAATTTTTAAACCTAACCACAGATAATTAATCTTAACTCCACATAAATAAACTAGAACGCACATTGAAATGCCATGTCACAGGCAAAATGAAGGTGTTCCTAGAGAAAATTTATAAAGCACAACAAAGCATACCTCAGGGGATTTTAGTCTTGCTTTAAAATTAGCAACCAGATCCTGTGTGGTCACAGGTGCCTTCTGCAACAGAACAGCCCTGATTTCTTCTTCAGTGACAGGTCCGGTATTAGATGTTGGTGTGGTTTTTGATGATGTTGGTGTAGCTTTTGAAGACACACTACTTTTCGCAGCAGACGCATTTTCCTCCTTGATCGAAGATTTTGGTTCCTGATTCCCATAAACCACAATAAAAGTAGCACCTTAAGTGAAATCCAATGCTAAACTACAATATTATCAAATCAAGCAGGGCCATCAAAGGCCAATGACATACAGTTTCTGTCTTCACTTTCTTTAAAGGTGCACCACTGGATGTTTTGGCATCATCTCCATTTGTTTTTCTCTTCCCCTTTGATGATTTGGAAGTAGTTGGAGTTCCCCGGGCAGATCCAGATGGCACTGGTTTTGCAGGACTGTTGTCAACAGGTTCCTCCTTCTTGATCGTATCTTTCTTCGGGGCCAGAACAGGGGACGAGCCAACATCATCATCTATCTAAACATGCCGAACAAAAAGCCCCATCAATTAGATAAGTTTAGGCAAACAACGGTAAAAAGCATGCATTTCCAAGTCAAGCATTGAGCTTTATGGCTTCTGAGGTAACAAAGGAGTCGATGCCCATTAAAACTCCGAAATGCAATTCATACTGCACAGTAACGATACGTGAAGTATTTATGCGATTCATATAACATCCATCTATGTGTGTTTAATGATATTTGGCGGTTTTTAACGAAGCAACATCACAAAAGCTTACATCTTCATCATCATCATCGTCATCCTCCGCATCTGATTCATTCAGCCCAGCAGCTTTCCCAAGCAGCTTCTTCAACTCTTTTCCAGATTTGCTGAGTCCTCCCTCCTCCTCTTCATCCTCATCTTCTTCATCCTGCATATACAAGTAACTATGATGCCTTAGGTGATGTATACACATGGAACAAGGTCATATGCGATGATGGTCTTGAAATATAACAATTCTATATACATGAGAAGGAAAGCAGATTTAATTGTCCAAACACAGTTGCTATATTCCTAATATCCTCTAATATCCTCTTGGACCAAAAATCGCAACTTAAAAAATATATGTAAATAGACTGACCTGCTTAATTTCTGGAGGAGCAGGAACTTCAGGGGCTAAATCTTCGCGTTCCTCAGGATCATTACCAACGGCCTCATCATCATCAGTGAAAATTTCTTCATGCTCCCAATCATCACCTGGACCAACAAACACATCATGCTTAATCAAGAGATATTACCAATTCTACAAAAATGGAAAGCTAATTCACAATTCCGATAAGATGCAAGCATATACAAAATATTTAGCACAGAATTAAGCAGGACCATAAATATATGATTGCATACAGATTCAACAGTACCTCTCAAGTAAATTACAAGAATTTTCTGTCAAAAATAGAGGTTAAACAAATTAAATTAAAACTCCATACAGTCGATGCTTCAGCTCGATGCAATGTTAAGATTAACTAACGAATGGTAGTCATATGATTTTAATTGTCTCATATAAACTGATGCCATCAATAATGCTGTTAAGTGTTAAGTAAAGATAAATTAGTTTATTCCACATACAGGACATCAACTAACCCAAAACTTCTTATGCTTCATGTTGTGAAACTCTTGTAGCACAATGAAAACCATCTACAAATATGGTGACAACAAGATAAAGGAACCAAAAACAATAACAGGTAAATTAATAACACTTAACACCAGCCAAATATCAAAATGATTTTTCTAAGCAAAGTGTTTAATTGCCCAGCAAACAGCCCAGCCATTTCCTAATAACAGAATTAATAAATTTCCTCAAACAGTAAGACTAACTTAACTGACATTCATGCCTTCTTGTGATTTGTGGCATAAAATTAAGGAAATTAGGCATTATTATATGTCACTAATAATGACTGAGAAATAATTTTCGGCAATATCTTTTTAAAATGGAAAACAAGGTTCAATAAAGGAAAGTGCTCACCCTTTTCAACATCATCATCATCCCAGTCAAGATCACCACCCCTTGGACCTTCTTCATCATCATCACCACCTCTTTTGGTGAGTCCAAGTCTATTCTTCCTAGCTGCCTCCTCTTCTTCATCCTCCTCTCCCTTATCGGAGACATGGCCTTCATCATCATCACCACTCTTTTTACGTGCCCTTCCACCATTCGAAGCACTTTCCTTCTCATCAAACTTCTCCGCTTCACCACCAAATGCGGCAGCTCCGTTGTTTGCAGCTTTCATCATCCATCTTTCATATCCATCTGCAGTCTTCCTCCTGTTCTTCATCTTCTCTTCTGCTTCCTCCAAGGTAAGTTGCTTATATTGTGCAACTTTGTTGAAGTTATACCTATCACATGTCAAATAATCATTACAACTACAATCGAGATTAACAAGAGGACAGTTACTCTCCATAGTAAAGAATTGACATATTGCAAACAAGTAAATACTGACATGGTGCAGTGGAATTGTGTTTCGAAATCAAAACGAGTAAACTCAAAAGATAGCCATAGAACACAAACCTTTAGTTTGTTATTACAGAAAGAAAAATTAATAACATACCAAACACAAATAAACCAAGCCTTTAAATAATGTATCTAATCTTAAAACAATTAGAAACAGGAATCCTAATTCCTAACTTACTTTCCTAATTTGAATGAATTGAACCTTGAAAACCTAACATAAAAAAATTTATATCCTATATTTCCTAATCTTGACCTACATCATGACACAGCAACAAAATTATAAATTGTAATCAGCATTCTTTACTGACTCATTAAAAAATCATATAAGAGTGAAGATATCTACAACCCCACTCAACTGCCCACAAATACATAGTAGTATGTGCACGCATGTATACAAATACATAGACATAAAGACAGAAATAGGCCTTGCATACCAAGAACCAGCAGGAATTGCAACAAATTCTCTAGCATGCATCACTAACAAGTAGTAAGTTGCTGACTGAGATCCTTCAAGATGACCATGGTACTGAGCCTGGCCTGTTTCATCCTCTAAAAGCCATGGCTTATTCTTGTATTTCTCCTACATAATCCAAATGCCCACCAATAAGAAGAACCACATCACGAGCCAAAGAAATCCATATCCCACACAAACTAGCATTAATTAAATTTAACCAGAAAGCAGAACACAAGAACCCATTCCAAATGTAAACAACATCCATTATAATATAAACAGCTCGTGGCAGACGAACTTAAAGCATTATACATATTTATAAAGTTCACGCACACGAATTCATGGTAAAATATCAGTAAAAGATTTCCACACCCAATACTCTCTGATCACACAAATTGATTAAATAACATCTTGAGCTCCAACCAACACAAAATTATCAACCGTGTCTGCTTTTCAAAACAAAGATACATAAAACAAACAAACCCAATTGTTTCTCTTTCTTACCATGCATTTCCCACATTAAACAACTCAACTTAAATAAAGGCAACAAAATTATTTCTCGAACATGTTAGTTTCTCCAATTCTAGAACAATAACCACAAGGAAAAGAGCAGTACCCGCAACGCGTCACTGACTTGCCGTCCTTGTAGCCCTTCCTTGTGAAGACTCCACTTGTTCTCTGCGCTCTTCTTCTTGGAAAAATTCGGCAATCCAGTCACGAACCTACCGATAAAGTAGTTCTTATCGCTGCCAGAACTCGGCCTAACATTATACTCCTAAAATTCAAAAACATCCACAAACCTCAAAATTTCAGCTTCTCCAATAACAAATCAATAAAACAACAAACGGATTCTTTCGTTTTCTTCACTAAATCAACACAATCAAACAACAACGACTTCAACAGAGAGAAAATATTAGTACTCGATCAAAGTTCAGCTTCCAATAACACAACAAACAACAATAAAACAACAAACGAATTCTATCGTTTTCTTCACTAATAATAAATGGAAGAAGAAGGAAATCAAGGTACTCGAATCAAGCGATTGACGACGGCGCCACATTCGAAGCACTTGGCGCGGTTCTCCGCCATGGTTTTGCCGCAAGTCAAGCAGAGAGTCATGTGCTTGCAGTTGCTGCCGTACAAGTCCGCAGAGGAGCCGCATCCGCTACACGACGGCTTCAACAGCAGATCAAACGACATCGTTTTCTTCAAAATCCACCGGAGATGTTATTTTTAGGGTTTTCAAACCGAATTTTCAATACATGAATAACCGAAACCGCACAACTAGCTCGATTTCGATTGATCGAATGTTAAATTCCTAATTTTTGTCGATTAAATAGTTTATTCTAATATATATATACATATATATATTTATTTATTTGTTTAAATACTTTGATTGGATCTTTCAGGCCCAGTGACTTCAATTGGATCCTTCATCGGCCCATTTATGGTTCAAACTGCATCCATCAAGCCCTTGTGGTTGGGATTGAAATTGTGATGAGAGTTGTTTTTTGGTTTTTTTTTTTTGAAATTAGTGACAAGGGGTTGTCACCATCAAGGAATTAAATATATTATATAGGTCAGGTGAAAATACGGATAAGGGTTTTACATTTATGAAAATATTATGGAGAATATTTTTGAAATACCTTATGCATGTGAGAATATTTTTTATAACGGTCATTTAGAATCAGAAAAAGATCGAAGATATATAAGATATTGTTTTGATATTTAATTCCTTAGTTATGGAATCGATTGTTACAAGCATGATTTGATTGACTAATCAACTACAAGTATGGTTTTTGTTTCAATTGATTAATTAACTACAAAGCATGGTTATATGACTACGTAAGCCAATTACTACAAACATGGTTGGAATAATTAGACAAATCAATTAATACAAGCATATATCAATACAATCATATCAATAATTATAAGTATAATTTACATGGATCAGATATTGTAAATATGATTGGAATGGTTACTCCTACAAAGGGTAACCTTATATTTACCATTTTCTTTCCTTTTTTTTTTGGAGGGCGAGGGTGGGGGGTGTGGTGGGAGGGGGGAGGAGGGGTGCAGGTTGTAAGGTAAAGTTCTAATGCCCAATAAGTTCAAACAATTACTCCTACAACTAATGGCTATACATTTATGGTGTATTTACTTGTATATAATTAAAATAGTTTGAAATCGGAATGACTTGAAATTGGATTGATGTATCAGAATTAGAATAAGCTATCTACTTCAATTGTAAGAATCGAAATTAGAATCAATAATATTTTTATTGAGATATTTACTATAATTGAAGTCTGAAGTGAATTAATTATAAGTTACAAAAAGACTCTTGATTAAAATTATACTGATCAAAATAGTTTTTTTTTTTTTCCTTAATAAGGGATTATAAAAGACTTTTTAACTTATAAAAGGGAATGAAAATGATATTCTTAAGTGAGATAGGGGGGAATGAGAATTTCATTTCATAATCCCAAATTCGTGTGAGGACTCATAATTTTATTCTCATTACGAATTGATTTTAGAGCAAGTAAACACCAACGATTATTCCCATTTTCTATTCTTATTTCCTAATCCATGAAGTAAACACACCATTATATTTTATTGAGGATTTGACTATCTTACTAGTTGGATAAAGTTACTAATTAATAACAATAATTGAATATAATTCAATAATCATATTTACAACTAATCTAATGGTTGTTATTGATAAATAATTAAACCAAATCAGTAAATTATTAAAACCCTTTTATCGGTAAGTTCAAACTTGAACTTCATAGAAGATAGACAAAAGGTATATAGACTACTGCATCGTGCATGCATAATTTTAAGTTACATTCGATAAAGGGGGAATACTCAATCATTGGTTTGAAGGACAAGTAGAAGTAGCCATCTACCATCCGTGAATCGCAGTTGAGGTTGTGAAACCCAGCTACCTACCAACTTCACATTTTTCTAATAAATTACTCGAACCAAACTCATATATTTCTCTTAAAAATAGAAATTATAACTAAACACTACCACTGCCAGCCCAACTTTATCCACTACAAGTACCTCAACGTTGCTCTTTCAAAAAACAATCAACCTCACTCAATCCACTCACTCTTCATCAAAACTCTTAACGCCGGAGCTGAATACGACACCGTTTTTGTCTATCGATGGCCGTTTTGCAGTCCTTCGTCGCAGTCAAACCGGACTCTCACTTCCCTATCCAAAACCTGCCTTACGGAGTCTTCAAACCCGACTCGACTTCCTCGCCCCGACCCGGCGTCGCAATCGGAGACCACGTCTTGGACCTCTCGGAGATCGCCAAAGCTGGCCTCTTTAAGGGCCCCACTCTCTTCGGCTCCGATTGCTTTCTTCAGGTCTGGTTGAGTGAAATTCGCAATTCAAAATTCTGTTTGGTTACCGAGAAAATCGCAGGAAAATGAATGGAATTGGAGACTTTAACTTTACTGTTTGAATAATTGTGTCGAAATTTAGCTTAATTTGTATTAAAGTTGGATTCTTTAGTACAATTAGATTGTTAGTAGCGTAAATTCGATGATCATGTTGTGTACACATTTCGTCAAAACGTGTTTTTTCGAGTTTATAATTGCGTTTTTGTGTTGTTTGTATTAATGGCAGCCTAATTTGAACAAGTTTTTAGCTTTGGGGCGGCCTGCGTGGAAGGAAGCTCGCGCTACGCTTCAAAAGCTGTTGTCTTGTATGTTTTATTTTAGTTGAAATTGCGTGGAAAATAGTTTGTTTTTGAGGTGAATATGAGTAGAAGTAACGCAAATTTGGTTTATGTTTTGATGCAGCTAGTGAAGCAGCTTTGCGTGACAATGCTAGTTTAAGGCAGAAGTCACTTGTTTCGATGGTAATACTTTGTTTTGTATGTTGGGAAATGTTTTTTCGTATGAGCTCGGTTGCTCTCTTGTGATGTTGAGTTTATGTTTGAATTTGTAGGATAAGGTAGAAATGGTTGTTCCTATTGCGATTGGGGACTACACGGACTTTTTTTCATCAATGCATCATGCTAAGAATTGTGGGACCATTTTTCGGGGGCCCCAGAATCCAATTCCTGCAAACTGGTGTGTGTTTATAAGAAATCAATGCAGATAAGGCTTTGGTTCAATGAGTGCTGAAATTTTATGGCCGCACTTTCACTCACTAGTTTGGAAAGTCTTACACGATCTGTTTCTTTAGGTTTCATCTGCCCATTGCGTATCATGGACGAGCATCATCTATCGTTATATCTGGAACAGATATTGTTCGACCAAGGCTAGTCAAATAAACTCCTTAACTTTGAAGCTAATTGTTACGATGTTGCATCTTACTTTTATTGTACAGTGGATCAATATATATATAGTGTCTTCCCTACATCTTACTGATAAGCACTGGTTTATTTACTCCTCTGTTACCATTTAGTGCTCAAATAAATAGTTGAAAATAGCACATCCCCGTGAAGTAATTTACTGATTGGTGCATGTATGTGTATAATCTTTAATTATAGCTTCTGTCGCTTGGTATGAGTGTCTCTGCTACCTCAAGGCGGTTGACATACAACTTTGGTTTTACCTTGAGTTTGTGTCTCAAAGCCCATCTTACACTTAATTTGCTGCCTTTAGTCTTAAGTATAATATATTAGTTTATGGATCTCCTATTTCTGGCTGAATATACCGCTGAGCCTGCTCCAAAGCTAAATACAATAGCCAATTTTTCTAGTTGTAAACATCTTGTCACCTAATTTTGCTTTCTTTTTGTTTTCACAGAGGTCAAGGCGCTCCATCTGGCAACTCTCCACCACCTTTTGGGCCTTCACAGAAACTAGACTTTGAGTTAGAAATGGTTAGTCTTTGCATCATAAATACTCATGATGATTTTCTCTCTTATTTAAATGCTAGTGAAATTATTATATGAGATCTTGAACTCATGACTAAAATTGGTTTTCATTTCATTTCCTTGATTATGGTTTTGCTAGTGACTTCTGTCTGGTTGAGCATATTGCTCATGTTTATTGTTGTTTTATACGGTTGTTCATGGTGATGGCAGGCAGCTGTTGTCGGTCCTGGAAATGAATTAGGAAAGCCTGTGGACGTCAATGAAGCAGCTGATCATATCTTTGGTGTTGTGTTGATGAATGACTGGAGTGGTATGCATACATTTGTCACTCCATCTTTCATGTTATTGTCTTTCACTTTTGTGCCCTGTTTTATAAGAACTTGAATTTTTTGCAGCTAGAGATATTCAAGCATGGGAATATGTGCCTCTTGGTCCTTTTCTTGGGAAGAGTTTTGGTAAGACATTAAATTCTTGTTGGCTTATTTCTTAAATTCCATTTGCAAAAGTTGAAGTTTAGGTTATGCGTTTCCAATATTAATGACTGCATATGTACTCTGCTTTATTAGTGATTGTTAGCCTAAACACTGATAGCAGGATTTATTTTTTCTCTTTCCTGATCATTTAGGTACTACAATATCCCCTTGGATTGTGACACTTGATGCTCTCGAACCTTTTGCTTGCGATGCTCCTAAACAGGTGGCTAAAACTTAAATGCCTTTCGAGATAAAATTTTGTGGCTCATTTTCTTGCCTCACATGTTTGGTGATGGTCGTTTCAAATTGCAGGATCCCCATCCATTGCCATACCTTGCTGAAAAGATATCCAAAAACTATGACATTCCATTAGAGGTAGAATTGCTTTTTATTGTTAGCGTCTCCTTTTGATTGTTTATCTAATTATCTCCTCCTTGTAGCATTCTGTATTTTGGCAAATTCATTTTAGGCCTTGTAGGATAGGATTTTAATTTTTTTGGACTGTGGTACCACCAAAGCTTATGTTATATTTGAGATGCTGATGAAAATTCCTGTTTGCTGCAAGGTTCAAATCAAACCTGTTGGACAACAAGATTCTTGTGTGGTCACAAGGAGCAATTTCAAGAACTTGTAAGAAGCTTCAATTTAACATATTCCATACATTTTGATTTATCAGATTAGTAAACCCAAAACTTTCAGTCTTGACTAAGGTCAATGTCGCTTAAGTCAGAATCCATGTTGCCCACTCTTAGGTGACATTAACACATTAGGAGTTCAATTGCAGTAAATAAAAGAATTATGTTATATGCTACTTTAAGCATCTCTTCAGTCATAAATCTCCACAGATATTTGTTTGTCATACTTACATGGGGTTGACCAACTACAAGGAAACTTTAAAGTTTGACCATGCTTAGTATTATAATTTGCTGCTTGTTTCTGTGGTATATATTACATTTCTTTTTTAACTCCTGTGACAGATACTGGACATTGACTCAGCAGCTTGCACACCACACAATCAACGGTTGCAATTTAAGGCCAGGTGATCTGCTTGGAACTGGGACCATCAGTGGACCGGTATGATTTCATTCTATTCAAACGGCACGCTGTTGGAGTTATGCTTTTATATGTTTTCGTACTTGACACTAGAAGTCGAAACAATCCATATGGTTTGCTTTATTTTCCCCACAGGAGCCTGAGTCTCTTGGATGCTTGCTGGAGTTGACATGGAACGGACAGAAGCCACTATCACTAAATGGGACAACTCGAAAATTCCTGGAAGATGGAGATGAAGTCATATTTACTGGTTGTTGCAAGGTACTATTTTTTAATCATACAAGTCTGCCTATTCTGTTCAATAGAGCTCATCTTCGATGTTGTCTTTCTAAAATCATAACCAACACTATCTTGTGCACATTCAATTCACCTAAAATTCAACTTCATGGTAGGGCAACGGTTACAATGTTGGGTTTGGAACGTGCTCCGGAAAAATCCGTCCATCACCTCCGTCATGAAGTTGTCATCACCATCTCTGAAGCCAAGTGTGTACCTGTTCAACTTAGACGTGTGATAATTGAGTTGATTATAGTGGTAAGCTGCACCAACATTGCTTTTGTTTCTATCAAACACCCATTTACTCAGCTCCATGCGTGAAATAAAAAAACTGTTTTCTCTATCTATAGTGTTTGTGTGCATGTGGTGTCATACGGTACGTCTACATGAGCATGTCACATCTAACTAGTGTGATTACATTGGCGCTTCAAAGTAGTGGTTTCATTTTCCTTCTCTATAGACATAAGAGAGAACGTTGATTCAAAAAAATTCGAAATAAATGTACAACTTTATGTAATGGGAAATGGTGTAGATTATTACGCTTTGCAATTTTTTTTTTTGGAAGTATTACACTTTATGGTTTAAAATCAGGTTGATCATGTGAACCATTAAAAGCAAAGTCAAAAAAATACAAGAAAGTGGGTCCCCACCCGTAGTGAATCGGACGGTGTTGGTTAATCATGCCAGCACGAACCCAGGTTACGCGCCATAGATCATTTTAGAAAACATCAACAAGGGGAATTATAAATTACCCCTTTATATTTTATAAAATATCCAAAAAAAAAAAAAAACAAAAACTTAGTGTTTACTTTCGAAATCAAAGAACTTGATGTGGCATTTTATCAAAGCAAATATGGCATCTACTATTGTGCTCTATTCCTTTATAAGAATACCCATTTAAATCATTTTATTAATGGTCTATCTCAATAGTTATTAATAATTATTTAATTCATAAGATATCAGCTTTCAAAAAACAAATTGATTTATCAAAAGTAAGATGGTAAGAGTAATTGTGGGAATGACGTTATCAATAATCCATCTGGGTTAACAAGAATTCGGTCTGATATTTTATCGAACGTAGATACGACGCCGTATCAAACATTTATAAGCCGACCACCATCATCACTCTTCTACACTATTTTTAATGCTTTGAAGTGATGAAATCCTCTCGTAGATCGACCACCGCCACTACAGTCACCTACACATTCCATAATGACCATACTACCCCTACAACGACCACCCAAATACCCATCAACTCCAACTCCTCCTCCGCCACCCCGGTCCATCAAGTACGTCTCCCTCCGCAGCTCCACTCAGTTGCCGCCACCACCATCCAGTCCCGCTACAAGGCCCACCTGATCCGCAAACTCTACAAGACAATCTCGTCCGTCAAATCCGAAGCCGACGCCTTGCAGAAGCTGATCCAGCGGCAGGAGACGGTGGACGCCGTCAGGAGCGACGAGAAGGAGAAGCTAAGGATGAACGAGGCGCTGATGGGTCTGCTACTGAGGCTGGACTCGGTCCCCGGAGTCGATCCGACGGTGAGGGAGGCGAGGAGGAAGCTCAGCCGTCGGATCGTGGAGCTACAGGAGATCCTGGACGGGATATGTGATGCCAAAGTGGGGTCTGATTGTTATTATCATGTTGATCATCTACTTGGGTGGGGTCCATGTAGTGATTTTGATCAAATGATGGAGCAAATGGAGGCCCAAGTTTGTGAAGAGAGCGGTGGTGGTGAAGAAATGGAGAGATTTTGTGCTCACTATTTGGGCTTTCGATGTTTGCAAAGATTTCTTCGACAATAAGAATGTGGACGGTGAGACTCGAATCCGTATTTTGATATTCCAAGGCATGTTATTGATATTTAAGGAAAAATATACTGACTACTTAAATTATAAGAACGAGAGTATCAATTTGACTTTTGTGTAATTTATAATTGTAAATGTAATTTGAGTCATATACATATATTTCAAACTTGTTTAAAAATGTTGAAGTGGGCAAGTTTGTGTGAATTGTTGTGACCACTTTCTTCCTTTTTTATAATTGGTAATGGTAAATCAATAATCATTGTAAGGCATCAAAGAATGATAGGAAATCGAGATAAAAATAACTATGACTTGCTTGCTCAAACAAATGCAGAATTAAAAAGGGAGAATTCATTTCAATAACATGAAATCCACATTACTAGTAATTAAGAGCACAAAAGGAGTTATTATTATTATTGTCTAAGCAACGCAGCTGCATTTGCACCTGGACATACACTTTTTGCAATCGGAGAGCTTTGGTTTGCCACCGTTGCAGTCACATTTTTGGATGCATTTGGTCCTTGAAGTCCCACCCCACAAGCACTTTGCCATGCACTGCAGCAATGGCACACATGATGGGCACCCATACTCCATCTGATCAGCCACACAGTCCTTGCATCCTCTTCGGTCCTTCGACGGCGAGCAGGCCAGCCCCGGTGAAACCATTGAAGACAAGATCATCACTAGCATCATTGACACAATAGCCAGTGCTTGTTTTTGCACCACCCTCCTCTTCTCCTCCATTTTTTCAAAAACCAAACCTATCTTTCCAAAATTGCGCCTGCTGTTGTGACTTGTGATTGTATATATTAGGAGGTTGAAGGGTTGTCAAAGGTTGAGGCCTTGCATTCTCATTAAATGTGAGTCATTTTTCCGATATCTGCCGTAATAATAATGTCTTGGTTTGCGCAATTTTTTCTTCATTTTAATCGATTATTTGTCTGTTTTTGTAACTTCAGTCAGTGTGAATGTGAATGTGTCTGCATGTAGTGCACATTAGTTATACTACCAACTGTGAGCAGCTAGCAACTGCCACCTTATTAAAGTATCAAGGGTAATAACTATCTCCTCGTTTAAGATATCCATAGTCAAACCGTACACATTACCAATAAGATGAGATTGGACTAATACTATGTTTCTTTAGGATACAGTATTAAGATTATTGGTTTCAATCGTCCTATTCTGCCCAAACTCCGTGTACCTTTTAAGGGCCCGGAGACACCCTGTCTCCAGAAAATTTAAATTAAATTTTCTTTTGTGTATATGAAGTTGTATTATATAAAGAAGAAAGTTATTTATCTTTAAAAATTTATTTGGCCCCCAACTTCAACCATCTCCACCTATCCAAATTTTAAATTAATTATAGTAATTTTTTTTTATAAAAGTGTATAAATCATGTACTGCATAAAATTTTCTGATGATGCATCTCCTATATTATTTCCATTATAATCTTACACACCACAAAATTTGTGGTCTGAGTCGTCTGACAAGTCGAGAGCCGAGACAACGGAAAATGCAGGTGTATGCGATTACACCCAAGAGTCTCTCAACAACTTGATTTATCACAAGGCAGGCTTGCAAGAGTCAAAAGTGAAATAAAAAGTTGTATTTAAGAGTCATCCGTGAGCGTGAATGTAAAGACATTGTTTGACCATGGAGTTCTAGCCTCTTGTTTACGTTCTCACCGATAATAATTGCTTCTGTTAAATTCATGTGTACAATAATATCATATAAGTGCATACAAATCAGAGGGTTGAAAATTCCAGTAGTGAATAATATATGTTATCTAATTAAATTTGAATGTAAAAATTGAAGTTTCCTTGTCCCGTCCTTATCTATTATTATATATATTACACATGCATTATTAAATTTAAATTTACATGAAGGTATTAATAATTTGTTAGAAGAGTACCTTAAGACATTTGAAAGCCAAAAAAACTAGTTATAGTGGTCCTAGTTATAGTAGGTGGTAATAACACTTTTTTATAAAGTGGAGGTTTCAAGTTTAAATCACCTTAAACTATATTAAAAAGAAAAAAAAAAAAAGACTAGCTATAAAAGCCACTCTGACCACATGGAAATAAATTTATTCGACCAAATGGATCAACTTCTAATAATTCAAACTTTTTTAATTTCAACCGTAATTGAGGTAATTAAGTGTTAATCCTTTTATATACACATAATACATAGAAGATATTGCAGTTGATTCCCCTCCAACTCCTAAAATTATAATAGTTAAAACAAAATGTTTCCTTTTTTTTTCGATTTATCTATATATAATATGTACATAAAATCTCAAGGATGAAATTTTATTCATTTTAAATATGAATCCAAACGTGATTTCATAAATCATTATAATATTATTTTAACACTGTATAATACTCGACATAATCATATGGAATTTGCTTTCATTCGATGAGAATAGTGGCCACTCAATTAAAATAGTCATATGATAATATATATTTAATTTCTTTGGACTAATACAATTTGTTATCAAATCCACAGCTGCATTAATTATATCATACACTACCGAGCAAACATATTGAATAATATATTTAATATCACTAGTAGTATAGTATCCAAATCAAGCAATGTATGGTCCCCTATCTTAAATAAATCAACCGACTTATTTCATTTTCGATTGATCCGTCTAATCAAAACCAGATTCTAAACCACAAGAACCCAACAGTGATGCCTTGTAATTGTAATAGACAATTTGTTTCATTTTATCATCAATGCACCATTCTTGAGCCGCAGAGAAAATTAACACACACACAGAGACAGAAAGGAGAGAAAATGGAAGTCTTGATGACTACTTCTATTGTCTGCTCTTAGTTTAATTACTCTATTCTTATATTTTAGTCACAAGTTAAGATCCCAAGCGGCACACTTAGAATCCTCTCTCTATCACCTGTTTTCTACATGTTCTCAATTTTTCCTTGGTATGCTTCTCTTCAAGCTTGTTTAGAGGAATCACTACTTCTTTCTTCATAGCATTTATTTATTCTTTCAAGCTCCTTCTCTCGTGCCTCAGCGAAGGTCCTGTGGCTTTTTCACAAAAAAACTATGCCGACTTTGTTTTACTCACTCTTTTCCCACTCAAAATCAGAGAAAAAGTTCCGATCCTTTCAACCCCACATCAAGTTCCCAAGACCCAACTAAAATTGTTTGTACCTCCACTAATACATTTTACATCAACAAAGAGAAAAACTGTCCACAAGTCATATTATTTTTTGCATGGTTTATTGATATTTTATGGACTCTATATGGTCTTGACCTATAAAGCCATTTGGGTTCTAGCCATGTCTAGGTATGAGCTAGTGCAACTATTCAACAAGCCATATTTGTCTACTTCGTTGAAGTACTTTTGCGGTAGGAGGGGTGGAACCGTTATTTTTCGGATATTTTGAAGCAAGCTATCTATGATCCGACCAGGAAAGCGCTGGAGGATATAGTAGGATATGGCCAGGCAAAGGAGGTGGCTCTTGTTGTCAGTCTGGTAGTGTCTGTGGTGGTGCATGAGCTTATGTTTCACTACATCACGTGTGGGAAGAAACCCACGCGTGGGAGATATCACTTGGTTCTTTGTGTTGCAAGGAGTTTGTATGGTCATTGAGGGTGGCTTGAACAATCTGGTTCGGGTCAAGGGTTGGAATCCTGTGCACCTGGCTGGCCGGCCATCAGGATTACGTGTACGGCAGGGATTTTGTTGGTGATGTTTTATTGGTTACTTGTACTACCGCTTTGGAGGAGTGGACAGAATGAATGTAGCTTCGTACGATCCTTTCTTATTTAAGGTCTCTTAAACTATGATGATCTTGTAATTGTATTAATAACTTTATTAAATTTGGAGTCTCTTTCATTTATTAAGTTTTAATCAAAAGTATGTTTGTATCTATTGAAATCAAATGATATTTACATGGTTTAAATATTTATTATCATAATGGAGAGATAACTATTTCAATAAAGAAAGAAAATTATCTATACAAACTATTATATACGATTTGTGAGAATTGACTCAACCTCTTATTAAACTCTCTTAAACTATGATGATATTTGTTATTGTGTTATGAACATTATTGTATTTGGATCCTCTCTTATTTAAGTTCTCTTAAACTTAAGGATATCGTAATTATGTTAAATTCAGATCCTCTCCATTTAAGCTCTCTTGAATTATGATGATTTTGTACCTGTACTAACTTTATTAAAATTGGTGCCTACTTAAGAAGTGGTTACTTGTACACACTAGGAATTTTTTTGGCGACGATTTATTTGTTATTTGTGTTAACAATTTGGAGTCAGGAGTACGGGCAAAACAAATATGTAGCTTCATAGGGATCTTCTCTTATTTAAGCTCTCCTAAACTTGGATGATCTTGCAAGTGCATTGAGTTTATTAAATTTGAAACTCATTGAAGAAGTGGTTACTTGTATGGCACGACTTTGGTTACATCCATGAAAATTCTGTGTTGTCTAAAGTGCTATAACAAATGTTTTATATATATATATATATATGCACACACATACAAGTCCTGCTCAATCATGTAATCTTCTATGCATAAGATTGAATAAATGAAGAATTCTTATTCATAATTAATTTACAATATGTCACAATTAAACCATGACAAATTTACAGTGTTGAATCTAATTATTGTTATCAATCAATCTTATTAACCAATTAACTACAGCACAATGATTGACACAAATTTAAGCAAAGTGATACCACTTGTAACTAGAAACAAAGCATTAAGTGCCTTGCAATATCCTTCAACAAATTCTTTGAAAGCAATACACTCATTTCTTACCTTAACATCAACACCATTACGTAACAGTCCTGGTACAAACAACCACGAGGCGGTAACCACCGAGAAAGCCACCACCAGCGGCGCTGCCACCGATCTGGGCAACCCTGGCAGCCATTTGGCATTGAAATTGCTTTTCAAAGCAATTTCAATATCCACACACAATCCATGCAAGAGAAAGAAGCACAGGACGTCCCACCTAGGCTTCTCTCTTCCATAGTAATACAATTGCAACTCATGCATCAAACCAGACACGAAAAATGTTGAGAGAATGGCTGGATACTTGGCCCACTTGTCACCAATCAGACGGCTGGAAATGGACCTCACAGGGTTGTATGCTGCCCACCGTAGGATGTCTGAAACCATGACATTCCATCTACGGCCCCAGAAATCTTGCAATGAAGTGGAATGGTGTGGTTTATTGAACTGCGGCTCGAGCTCAACGCCTATGAAGAATTGCACCACGTCTCGAACCATGTCTAAGTACATGTCCAAGATAATATACACAAAGAAGCAGTAGAGACACAACATGACATTTTGGTGGACATTCTCTTTGTTGATGTAGATAGGTAGAAGTGCAACTAGAAGAAGAAATTGTGAGGCATGATTGAGGATATAATCAAGAGGTGATTTATGGCAATTTTTTGTCGTGTTTTGTTGAATTTTGATGGGAAAACACGCTATGGCAATGAAATGTGGGAAACTGAGAGGAGGGTGGGACGATAAGGGGCCTTTGTCAAAGGCAAGTGAGAGGAGTTTAAGATTGGTGAGACAAACAAGGAAGAAGATGGTGAAGCCTGAGATAATGATGGAGTGGAGATTGAGAGGGAGGATGAGGAGGAGACAGATTGTTGGGAGGATTGCAAGGAGCCTAATTGAAACTGATTTTGGGATGATTTTATTGATGGTGTAGCAGTAGCTAAGAGATGCAAAAGCTGAAAACCATACTATGATGAAGTTTCTTATCTCACCTTCCATTGATGCTTTTGTCTTCGTGAGAGAGAGAGAGAGGAAGAATTTAGATGTAAGTATGTAAACCATGATATATATATATATATGTGTGTAATATATATATATATATATATATATATTTGTGTTGAAAGTATTTATTGATCTTTTGTGATTAGACAAGAGCTTGGTGATGACTGATGAGCATCTAATTACCTGAAAGGAAAGTATTTATTGCTGATGACCCAATAAACACTTTCAACACAAATATATATATATATATATATATATGTTATACTCAGTGTTTCCTAACCTTAAAAAATTAAGAAGAAACTAATCAAATTCATCATTATATTTTTTTTTCTAAAACAAATTATCTTTCATATTCAATTCAAATATAATGAAAGAATTTGATTGATTTATCCTAACTTTAAAAAGTTAGGAAATAGTACTGACTATAGAAGTTCTGTATATGTGTGTATAAATTATAATTAGATGGAAGAATTTTTTATTAGGATATCTCCAATATAATTATCTATTTAAATTAAATTTTTTGACATATAGGATAGATAAATAATGAGATTAAGAAAACCTCTTTAGTACAATTATCTAATCAACATATAAGGTTGATGTAGCCAAAAAAAAAAAAAAAAAACAGAGAATGTGTAGATGGATTTCTTAATTAAAAAACTCTCATAGAAATACCAATTATAGTATCTTAAAATTTTAATCCAATTAAAAATATAAAAATTTGTTTCATTCTTTTTTTTTTTTTTTGTTAAATTGTAAAATATAAAAGGTAACTCGGTTTGTTTTGCCTTTGAATACAAAATAGATATCCACACGCATGATAGAGGTCCCCTTTTTGAAAAAGGAAGGACAATTTAGTTCCTAGCTCTACGCTCTACGTCGAAAGAGATCCTATTCATTTTTAGTTCTATCCAATATAAAATCTTATACTGTTTTAGTCCCATCGATTTAACGTCCTTAAATATACACATCAAAATATAATATAATTGATTTTCAGTTCTTTCCTAAATTGATAAATCTTTTTGTTTCGGGATTATTCAACTTCGATTTTCCAATAAGAGATCACTCAAATTAAAAATAAAAGGTTTCAAAATCATTCTGCTTCCTTTAAAATCACTTAACAACGAGATTAATTATATCACCATCATTGCTTTCTCTTGCTTGCTGATCATCTCTTATGTCTACAGATCACAGCATTAATACAAATGTACAAAGTGACAGATAAACACCAACTTTTATATTATTATTTTTAGGGGAGTACAAAGCCAATTACAAGGCAAATATCTCCATTCAGCCATTATAATTACAACCTAAAAAGATTTATATAAACGTAGAAAATTAATTAATTGCGAGATTTTCAATCATTTTTTTTTTTCATTTGTGAATCGATTCTATAACGTTACAAAATCAATCAAATCATTATATAGTATTACAAAGTTGAGATAAAAAAGAAAAAAAAGGAATTATATATTGAGTAATTATTACATAAAAATGAGGAAAAACTTCATTTTAGTCATCTAAATTTAGAAAATATTAAGTTTTTAAAACTCTTTTGGAAACAGCTATTTTAATATCTAACTTTTTCAAAACTCTTCAAAAAAATCCAAACCGTCAGTCAATTGGCAGTCAGCGGTGATTTTAGATCATTTTTAACAACTTAAATTTAGAGACATTTTAGATAATTTAATTTATAAATTATTATTTTGTTAAGATAGTCTAATAATTTACGTGAAACTAATAACCATCAAAGGTAAAAATATTTTTTTAAGTATTTTGTTAATATTAACCGTCAGTTGATTGACGGTTTGAACATTTTTGAAAAGTTAGAGATGAAAAAAATTATTTTTAAAAGAGTTTTAAAAATATGACATTTTTTAAAACCTTATGAACTAAAATACAATTTTCTCTAAAAATAATTAGTAGGTAAATCCCTGTGTTGTAATTCGGGCCTACGCCCAAACCGGAGCCCTTCATGATCAATGAGCCCGATCCAAAATCCGTGAGCAGTTGTAACCAATCTCATGGAAAAGAAGGCCTGCACTCCATTCCAATTTCATATTGCGACTTGTTGTAAGGAGACAATTTTGTTGCTTTAATTTATTTTATTTATTTTTCTATTGCATATGCTCAAGATTTTGCTCGAAAACTGGCCTTTTATGGTCATCCAAACTCTTCACTGTCCTTGTCCTTTTTTATTTATTTATGCTATGAAGACTTTGAAGTGTACTAAAGTCAACCTCAGAAGTACAGCCTCATCATATCATCACTTCCAAAACTCCATTGAAGCATTCTGATTCTGAGGTGAGCTTTGTTGCCTTCATATTATACAATGTTCTTGATATCTTGGCATATACTTTATATGATAATTATTGTACATTTTTTTTTCCTTGTTAGTTATGTTACTGGTAGCCGCTTCTGCTATTATTACTTGTATTTTTTAGCAGTTTTTGGTTTTTAAGTGCTTTTTAAACTTGGTTTGATGCAAAGTACTTGTTGCAAAAGTTCTTAATGAGACAACTTTGAGGAGTTTCAGGTCTCAAATGGGAACATTTTTTTTTCTACTTCATTCACGCTACTACTGTTAGAGTGTCACTAACCTTCAAATTCTTACAAAGTACGAACTACCATATATGCATAATAAGATGGGATCATGGCATTGCCATGGAATCTGAGTTCATGATAAGTGAAAGTTCAAGATTTGAGATAGACGCTGATGAATGTGTCATATCAGCAGAATGAATGTGTGAACCTGTGAGACAATACTTGACAAAAGTTGATGTGCTCTTTATAACGAAATCAGAGAGCAATGAGAGCATCCCAATTAGGACACAGATGCCCCATTGTTCACCATTCAATCTTGTGTCACCGACTAGGCTATGTGCAATCTCTATGAATGTGAGTTGTAGCACTAGAATCACAGCCATAGCTACCTGAAACCATAGGTTTCGGTAGATGCCCTCGAACATTTTCTTCAGGTTTAGGTTTCTCGAGTTGAGTAAGTTGATATCCTGAAAAAGCACAAAGCTATTGAAGATTATGGTTTCGCAAACCTTCTTGTTGATTTTTAGGATAGCTGGGCTTGTGAATTGAAAAGTCACCAATATGTGTTATTATGTTTCTCCACATGGATTTGGTGATAAACGGATCAGTTTGTCTCACTGGTGGCTTCTCCATCAGTCTCTTACTAGGTGGCTCTATCAATAAAGCAAGGCCACCAGGAATCGACACAATCAGGTTTGTCCAAAACCATTGCAATGTTGTAATTGGGGCATCTCCAAAGGCAGATGTTGTGATGGTGGACACCAATAACCATGCCACAAACATGGTGACCTCAAATTGGATACACTTCTGGATGTTGTTATGAGCAAATTCAGACCAGGTGACCCTGCTGGGCTTAGTATGTTGATTTTCCTCTGTATTTTCATCCACTTTTCCATCAAGTTTCCTATTGCAGCTATCCTCAACTTCCTCGACATACTGGTTGCTGGCAGGTTTTTGAGCAACACAGGGCAGTGACTCTTTGACATGGCCAGCTTTGGCACAAATTACCTTCTTTTTCCAATAAAATACCGCGAGACTATAACAATGAAAAGCACTCCATCCGCGAATCCTACCACCAACATGATAAGTGAAGTCATCAAGACATTGAGGCTTCCTCTTCGTTTCAAACTAATTCTGTTTATATGATCCAGCAAGACCTCCATAGAGAATGGTTTGTCTTTCAATTCTGGGGCTCCAGAATCCCGGCGAAGTCCTTTTTCAAGCTTATATCGTAGGAAACTATTACCAGGATGAGGATTGAGATTGACAATCCAATAACTTGTGTTGCAAGGCTCATCTCGTCAAGTTGAGCAGGTAATGTGATCTTCGCAGATCCCTTGGCAACCTTGCTCATTATATCACCCCATCATGTGTCCATCCCCACAGACGTTACGACCATGAGACCATACCCTTTAATCAACTTTGAACCATAGTAGAGAAAAGGGTTGTGTCTATCAATTCTTGCTGATCCATCATCCAACTTCAGTAATCCATCAGAAATGAACAAACCATCACCAGGGACCTCACATCCTCTTCTCAAGCTCACAATGTCCCCCAATACCACATCAGAAGTGGACATTTTCAGCCAATTTCCACCTCTAACAACTTCAATCACCACCTTTCTCTTTTCCTGAGGCTTCTGATTTTCCAACATCTTCCTAATTGCCTCCTCATTCCAGGAGTCGCGCAACGAAGAGAGGACTACCAGCACGATGATTCCAAGAACTGTCACAGCTCCTTCACACCAACCAGTCCTCAGGCCCTCTTCATCAACTCCAAACCCAATAGACAACACTGCAGACACAAAAAGGGAAAAAATGATGGAGTTGTTACAGGGTCTTAATTTGCTCAAGCAACCATCTAATTTCCCTCGCTTCTGTTGTAACTCAGTGGGGGAAGCGCTAGCAAGATATGTTGCATACCGAAAACTAGTTGGATACAATTTTCGCTTTTTTTTTTTTTTCCTTTATGAGTATGGACTAAGTGTTGGAAACAAAATTTCTACAGAAAGATATGGGACGGAAACAAAATTTTCTAAAGGTATTTCACTGTTTTGAAAGAATATTTCTATTGGTAGGTTCATGAGTGGATTGTAATTTTATTATTACATGGCTGAAATGAGTTAATAAATATTTACCCAAAAATTGGACAAATAATTCAAAGAAGAAATTCAAAGCTGTATTACTTTTCTCTATTAGAAAAAAATTGTGATTGATATAAATTGATAGTTTTAAAAAATCATCTTACTAACTTTAAGTCTTCAATGGTAATAATCACGTATTATGACATCACGTAAAACTCTTATAATATCATCAAATCGACAAAAAATAAAATCCTTTTGTCAATCTCAATAATTTCATATTATTATTATAACATATGTCAAGAGTCGTTGAGTTGGACCTATCAAATCCAATCTAAAATTGAAATTAATTTAAATAATCGAGGATTTTCAATGCATACATTTTTCAAACTATAATTGATCTACCTTTCAATTTTTTTTTTTTTTTGGAAATAGATCTACCTTTCAATTATGATGAACTTAACTAACTCAATTATGGACTCCAATCATAGCAAAATCAACACCAATTTCTTAGACTTAAAAATTCAGTGCTTCCTTCAAAAATTCATAGAAAGCAATAAATTCATTTCGTGTCTTAACATCAACACCATTACGTAACAACGCCGGTATAAACAGCAACGAAGCAGTAGCCACAGCGAAAGCCGCCACCAGCGGCGCTGCCACCCATCTAGGCAAGCCCCTCGGGCATTTGCCTCTCAACTTGCTTTTCAAAGCAATTTCAACATCCACACACAAGCCATGCAAGAGAAAGAAGCAAGTGACATCCCACCTAGGCTTCTGTCTTCCATAGTAATATAGTTGCACCTCATGCAACAAACCGGACACCAAAAATGTTGCTAAAATTGCTGGATATTTGGCCCACTTGCCACCAATCAAACGGCTGGAAACTGACCGGACGGGAACGTAAACAGCCGGGTGGAGAATGTCTGAGACCAGGACGTTCCATCTACGACCCCAAAAGTCTTGTAACGAAGTAGCTAAAAAGGGTTCATTGAATTGTGGTTCGAGCTCAACGCCTATGAAGAATCTGACTAGGCTTCGAACCACGTTCAAGGTAAAACTCTAGCATAACATACATAGTTATGCAATAGAGACACAACATGATGGTTGGGTGGACATGTTGTTTGTTGGTGTAGATAGGTACAAAGGCGGCTAGAAGAAGACACAGTGAGGCAAACTTGAGAATACTAAGACGTGGTGGTTTAGGCTTTTGTTGATTTTGTTGTTGATGAATTTTGATGGGAAAACAAGCGATGGCGATGAAGTGTGGGAGACTGAGAGATGGGTGGGGTGATAAAGGGCCTTTGTGGAAGGCAAATAAGAGGAGTTTGAGGTTGGTGAGACAAACAAGGAAGAAAATTGTGAAGCCTGAGAGGACCATGGAGTGGAGATTGAGAGGGAGGATGAGAAGGAGACAGATTGTTGGGAAGATTGCAAGGAGCCTTGAAAGTGATTTTGGGGTGATCTTGGTGATGAGATAACAACAGGTGAGAGAAGCAAAAGCTGAAATCCATACAATGATCAAGTTTTTGATCTCACCCTCCATTATTGTTTCTTCTTGTTTGGTGCTTGGTGTTTGGATCATCTCTCCTTTGTGTTTGTGTTAGTCTGTAAGAGAGAAGAAATGTGTGATGTTATAATGGATTTGTGTATATATATAGACGTTTGTGATTATATTAATAGTGGATCTTATGGTGTTACAAAATATTATATATATATATATATGTATATATATATATATAGTTTGGGAGATTAACATCTAACTTAGTTGATAAGAAATTTTTACTTAGTTGATAAGAAATGATAAAATTTCATGAAATGGTGTAAAAATATTAAAACTTAATTATATTCATATTATCATATAACAATGTGATGGTATGTGATTTAATTCGTGTAATGTAAAATAATAAAAAGAAAAGTAATTGAAATTATGAAAAGGATATTAGAACTTAATTATATTCACATGATCATTTTATAGGGATTTAACTTAATTAATATAATAGATAAATGTAATGAAAAGAATAGTATATTGCATAACAAGGTAAGTTAGTGAGACCACATTATGTATAGTTTAACAAAAATGAAAAATTTTAACATGTTAATTACGAAAGTATAACTTCTTAAAAATTATTTAAATTTTGTTTCAAATTACTTCTTGTACAATTATATATAATTACAAATATTAATCCAAAACCTTTGACATTTTGTGCAGGAAAAGAAAACCAAATTTGATCAAATTAATTAGGTAAAAATTATGTTAATTTTTGTAAGTTGAAGCAACCGATATTAATTAAGAATAATAAAATTATATTACATAGAAAATGACACAACAAAAGTAATAATAAATAAAAACAAAAAAATCTGAAAAGTCTCTTAAAATGAAAAATAATATCATTAAATCTCATTTAAAAAAAATAATTTTATAATAATTTTATTTTTATTTTTAAGATAAAAAATGAATTGTTTCACGTTAATTTAATTTTTAGAGAGTATTTTTACATTAGTTTGGTGCTCACCCATCAATCAAGTGTGTTGAATGGCGTGAAACGCTGCCGTTATGATCCATCTTTAACGGGTGTACTGGATCGCTTAGGTTGGTTGCCCCGTAACCGAGAATGTAACTGGGTTTACGACCAGAGATAAGTTATCGTGTCAGATGTTTTAGAGCTTGCAAGGCTTGCGTGTCAATAATTTATTGGCTGGTCAGAATAAAATCTCACAAGAGTAAACTATGCTAGCACGTGGATCAGTTGTCTGGTCAGACATTTGGACCGCGCGAACCACGCCAAAGAGCAATTCTCCAATCATATATTGACACGTCAGCGTTCTGTAGTGTTTCCATGCAGCATGTTTTGAACTTGGTTATATTTTATTGGAATTATTTCTTGTAGAAAAATAAAACATTCACGCAACCCTTGCATTCAAATGCAATGATTTTGACAAATTAAAAATTTTAAAAAATATATAAAAAAATAAAAATTTAAAACATAACTCTTTTCTTATGTTTTTCACAATTTCCAAAATATGTTTTCAAAACAAATTATTATCAGACAACTATTTTATTTATTTTCAAAAATAATATAAAATACATTTATATAATTTTTTATTTTTGATAATAACTTTAGAAAATTATAACAAATATATTATATTTTCAAAAACATTATTTTAAAAATAATTCTAAATGTACTCTAATTGTTTTTATAATTGCCTTCTAATATTGCAGTTTTCAAAATGTAGTTGGTTTCCATGAAATTGGCCTGAAATCAAGTGGATCAAGCTTTTTGGTTAAAGTTGAAATTGGGAATTAAAGTGGATCGGTCAAAGGTTGTTCTTTTGGTCACTGAAGTTTTATATATACAAACATATATATATATATATATATATATATATTTGTTGTCGGTAACTAGAAGAGTGTAGTTAGGTGCTTTTGTTAATATGTTAATGTGTGTGTGTGTGAATATATTTGTTGTCGATGACTAGAAGAGTGTAGTTAGGTTGTTTTGTTAACATGTTAATGTGTATGAATATATAGAGTTTGAATCTATAAGATCCGTCTTTTGATATCAAACTCAAATAGTCTTCGCCTCCAGTTTTATAGTCATAATGCGGCTTTAGGAAGCCAAGTATTTTTTAATATATGTTTTTTTACCTGTTTAGACGGCTGATTAGGCGGCACTCAACGGTTGATTAATTTTTAATTTTTTATTTTTTTTTAAGGTTGCCTATTGACTAATTAGGCGCTAGGTGCTAGGCGGTCGTCCATCGGGTGTCCAGTGCTTTCTGCAACACTAGTTAGAACTTTGCAAGGCATCAAATTGGCCTCCATGAATGGATAGCGATTATGTTAGTTATGGAGTTATGGTTAGTGTGTGAAACTTGTATTCAAATGGGGAAGCTTCTCTTTATTGAACTAGATTGATATCAAAATGATCTTCCTCTTAATTTTTACACAATCATATATGATAGTTTGTGTTTCAGCTTCAAATAACGATCATATACATATGGTTAAGTATAAATTAATCAACAGTCAAATTTTTATGAATTTCGATTGAACAAATATGATTATGATTGATATATAGTTAAATATATAACTATTAATAAGTACCATATATGTGAAAAAAATATCAAATCATTGTCTAATTTAATTATGACATATTCATGAATAAATTGTGTACATAAGAGTTGACTGATCCATAAACCGATCACATCTTGCATATGCTAATAAAACGTAGAAAAACAATTCGTCATTTCAAATGATGTCAATTACTAAATCAGCTATTAATAGGAGCATATATTGGCTCACATGAATATTCTTGATCAATCCCGTGAAAGCAACGGACTGACAATGACACTCCTTCACATCGACACGATGTAACAGCGCCGATAGAAGCGGCCACGATGCCACCACAAAAGCCACCACCAGTGGTGCGGCCAAGAATCTCGGCAGTCCTTGTGGCCACTTGTCTCTGAAAGTCCTTTTCACAACAATTTCAATATCAACACATACACCATGCAAGAGAAGGAAGCATGTGACATACCACCTAGAATTCTCTCTCCCATAGTAATAAAAAAGCAGCTCATGCATCGAACCAGACAGCAAAAATGTCACTAGAATTGCTAGAAAAGGAGCACACCTTCTTCCAATCAAACGACTGGAGATTGATCGGACCGGAACATATACATTCGGATGTAGAATGTTTGAAACCATAATGTTCCATCTACGACCCCAGAAATCTTGCAATGAAGTAGGTAGGTAGGATCCGTTGAACCGTGGTTCGAGCTCGATCGACACATAATGAGACCAACTAGGAATAGGACACCAACAACAGCTATGTTGAAGTCTAGGATAAAATGCATAAAAACACAATAGAGAAACAACATGATTTTTGGGTGTAATTGTTAAATTTAATTTGTTGATGTAAATAGGTACAAATGCAGCTAGAAGAAGAGACAGTGAAGCATATTTGAGAATATCAAAGGGAGGTTTAAGGCCGCGCCGCGATCAAGTTTCTGATCCCATTATCGTCATATTCTGCTAATCTGCTTCCACATTGAATACTCTGCTTGCTTGTCAACAAGCTTAAGACGATGATGATCCTTTCTGTGTGTATTTATGTCATAGAAAAGAAAGTCAAACACCCCATCAGGCATCAGATGCATATGTACAAGGTTGTTGAACAGAGTTAATTAACTTGTCTTCGATTTTCTTCCTTTACTTTTCTAAACTGTTGATTTTAGATCCCATATATTATAATTATTTTTAAGATATAAATTTAAATAATATTTAAAATCAATAAATACTAATTTATCAAGATTTATTGAGATAAAATAATATGTATAGTTCAAGATTTTATATAAGTTGCTTATATGATATTATCCAATTATTCAACTATGGAATTGCTTATAAGTTGCAACTACCTATTAAATAATAATGTATTAAAAAAAGAAACTATTAAATTATATTGGAATAAACGAATCTCAACTTTCATTTTTTACCTAAGATTATTTAATCAAATCATTTTAAAGATTTTTTTTTTAAAAATCTTTGACTTGATTTTAAAGCTTTAATTATTTCTGAATACAGTTAAATAAAGTCTTTTACTTTTTCAAGACACAATTTCTTATCGTATGTGTTATTATTAAGAATCAAGATTTGAGATTAGTTAATTTGATTATCTCCTTTTCTAATACGAAAAGATATGGTTAAAACATGGGCACACACATCGTGCTAGAATCTAGATTTAACTTGGTTTAATAATATTTAGAGAATGTAAATTTAGTTGTGGTCAGGTTGAATTTGCTATTAGTCAGATTAATATTTAACAAATATATATTTCAGTCATTATTTTTTACAAGGTATTTAATTAAATTTGAGTAATGTGTATATATATATATATATATTCTCCATACTTAAATTTCATTTTAAATAATAAAACACATGAACTGTAGCTATTACACATGCATTTGTCTCAAACCAAAAATAAATAAACAATTATTGAACATAATGCAACATATCGTGATCTACAAAACAATGAATTAAAGTGTATAGTGGTATAATAAAGGGCTTTTTTTCAAAAGCAAAGGCAGAAACTCTCAAGTTAAATATCCAAACAAAATAAAGCTTTGTGGGGAACCAGGTGAATAAAGTAGACATTGAGATAGAGGATCCATATTAGGTAGACTTTGACAGAAATGAATGTGTCGGATATATGATCTAGAAGAGATTGAGACGGGGATTCCTAATAAGTAGATTTTGAAAGGAACATGTGTGTCCGGATGTAATCTGGAAGATGGAGATACACGATGCATTGGATGAACCAATTTTACAAATTATTTTCTTTTTAATGAAATGGCAAAGAGCCCTATAGATGATGATGAAGTTTCTGATATGATTCTATTTTGTGTTTGTATAGTAATATATGACGTTGCAAATAACGAATTAATTATAGAGTTTTGGGTAATATTTTTGTAGTTATCATTCACTTTGATAGGGGATATGTACATATATTGGATGAAATTAAGTGTGATCGTACAAATCAATAAAGTAAAACGCTATCGAAAGGGGCTTTAAAATGCTAATTCTTAACTTTTTGAGGGTTTGGAATCATTAAAGAGATCTTTGAAGTATCTTAAATTATATTTGTTTTTCCTTTTTTCATGAGATTGCATAGACATGGGTGATTCCCATATTTTCTATTATATCTTAAAAAGAATCTCCTATATTTTAAAGCAATTAAAGACAAATTTAAACTTTAATTTAATTTAATTTCTTAATTTTTATGTGATGACCTGGATGTTAGATAATTGTTAATTAAATTCAAACTTCTTCTAACTTGTAAGTTTTCCTTTCTTTTTTTTTTTTTTACATTGATTTTTTTTTTTAATACTAATACCTTATAGATCAGAAAATTACCATGACTTGTTAAGATGGATCATTGATAGTGCGGTATGAATAACTTCTTTCATAATCTGACTATTTAGATCTATCAAGATGAATCATTGATAGCGTAATCTGGATGACTACTTTCATAATCAGAAGATTATAACTCTATCAAAAGAAAATTTACATCTATGTCTTGTGTTTTAATAAAATAATAGATAGATATTATCAAATGAGATACTCAATCACAGCTAGTGTAATGTGAGTTTTTATTTTCAGTCATTAGTATACTTTTGGTAATTTAAAAAGGTGGGTTGGAGTAGGAACCTTGGTCCCCAAGTCTATTTTTCATGAAAGTGGTTGCTCGTTTTGTCTCCTTCATGAATATCAACAGAGCCCCTTTTTCTTTTACTGTACCTTTAAATGTTAAAAAGAGTTCTTTTCTGTACCTTTAAATGTAAAAGAAGTACCAAGGTTTTGAAAACTAATTAAAAAATTGTCATATATCATTCATTTCAATAATGCATATTGCATGTTGGCCTCATCCATCCAATTTATATTAATAATAAGGTTTTTGTTTGGAGTATGCGAGAAACTTAATTCTTAAGATAAAAGTTCAAAAAATCGTGTTGACTTTAATAACGTTAAATGTAACTCTTTATTTATACAACTTAAATAAAACATATCGTACCAATTATAAAATTATACATCAATTAAGTTCGTTTTCGTGTTTGAAATTAAGAACATACGTTAACAAGATATTAAATTAAAAAAAAAAATCATTGTGTAGACGTTTGAAAAAATAAAATCGTGCGGACTGTAATAACATTTTAAAAGTAATTATTTATATAAAAAATTCAATCAGGTATTATATCAATTATAAAATTACACAAGATAATTCTTTTTTTTGTCCGAGCGAATTAACAACGTACATTAATATAATATTAAATAAAAAACTAGTTGATTTCTCTAGAAATTTGAATGCAATGTAGACCCCAAAACTTTTTACACTATCTTGGGAGATTTGTTCTTATAATGACCACCGAGGGCCGCACAACTAGAATTCGAGAGAATCAATCATGACAAATAGATCCTCTAGTCTACAAGATCGATCAAACTAAATTGCATTTTCAAAAGAAAAACTGTAACATTTTTGTTGAAAATGATTAATTCTCCATTCCACATGGAAAATCAACTTAATTTGATGTAACATCTTTGAACATTGAGCCCAAATAAAATTCAAGTCTTGCCGATGATGTTCCGATCACATTTTCCTTCAAAAATTCCATGAACTCAACCAACTCTCGATGTGCCCTAACGTCAAATTGGCACCGCAAGAGCTCCGGTATAAACAACCACGACCCGGTGACCGCCAGGAAAGCGACCGCCAGCAGCGTACACACCAACCTAGGCAGCAACCCTCTTGGCCACTTGTGTCTCAAAACGCTTTTCACGACAATCTCAACCACCATACACACCCCATGCAAGACAAAGAAGCACATGAGGTCCCACTCAGGCAACTCTCTTCCATAGTAGTAAAAAAGCAGCTCATGCATCAAACCAGACACGACAAAAGTGACAAGAATTGCCGGAACTGGGGCCCACTTGGTCCCGATCAGAGGGCTGGAAACTGATCGGACAGGATCGTAGACTGTCTGCCGTAGAATGTCCGAGACCATCAGATTCCATCTCCTGCCCCAGAAGTCTTGTAATGAAGTTGACAAAAATGGTTTGTTGAATTGTGGTTCGAGCTCTAAACCAATCAAAGACCGAACCAAATCTCTAACAATACAAAAGAGAACCTCCAAGAAGATATAAAGATAGAAGCAATATAGATAGAGCATGATAGTTGGGTGGATATTTTCTTTGTTGAGGTAGATATATACAAATGCAACTACAAGAAGAAATTGCAATAAATAGTTGACAACAACATGAGATGATTTGTTGATATTTTTGGTGGTATTTTGTCGGATTTTGATGGGAAAACAAGCTAAGGCAAAAAAACTTGAAAGAGAGGGAGGTGGGTTGTTGTTGGCTGATAAAGGGCCTCTACCAAAAGCGAAAAGGAGAAGCTTGAAGTTGGCAAGCCAAACAAGGAAGAAAGTGGAGGGAGTTCCAAGAATTATGGAGTGGAGATTGAGAGGGAGGATGAGAAAGAGACAGATTACTGGGAGGATTGCAAGAAGCCTTGACAGTCCTTTCGGGATGATCTTGCCGATTAGAAAACAGTAGGTGAGTGATGCAAAAGCTGAAATCCATACTGTGATGAAGTTTCTGATCTCACCTTCCATTGATGGGTTGATTGATTCTCTCTTGCTGGCGGCTGCTGCTGCTGCTGAAGATGATGATGATGATGATCACCACTTGTGTTGGTGATGTTGATTCTGATGTCTTCTGTCTTTATTCATTCGTAGAAGAGAACAAGAATCCAATTCCAACACTATAATAAATAGAAGTTAAATTGAAAATAATTTTAAATTAATTATCCGCGAAGTTTTTGTACTTTGTTCGCTTTGAAGGGCATGGGGTCATGATGGGAGTAACGAATAAAATCTACTAGGGTTAATTGCCAATCATGTCATCTGCAGTTAAAAACTCATAAGATGATTTGGTGTCTTACTTAAGTAGTTATGCAATTCATGTTATATAGTTTAAAAGTTTTTTTTTTTTTTTTTTTTCAGTATTGATATCTTATCTAGAATACTATTGAGATTGGTTATGATATAATTTAGAGGTATAATCCGAGTATATACTTTCATAAAATTAAAGAGAGAAACCTATATCAAATAGTATCTTTATGTATAAAGTGAGATTTTAAGGAAATTAAACTCATGATCTTAAAGTCAAGGTTATGGATGGACCATGATTTTTAACTAAACTTCTTTCCACAAGTGAAAAAAAAAATACCAAAGAGAGAATCCACTATTCTATATTCCACAAGCTAGGTCACCGTTGAAAATATAGAATATATAGATTTTTATGACTATAAAAAGTGGTTAAGATTTGATTGTAGTACTAATTTTTAAATATATTTATATTTTTTAAAATTGACTAAGGGTGGCAAATTTCAAGTAAAATTTGACAAATCTTACCTTCTTGTGAATTTTATATTCGTGATCGGTGCCTCGGACAAAGACAGCAAGCGATCGATCCCATATTACACCTCTTGTTGTCTTAAATGAGTCTTTAATAGTAATCATCAATATTATCCAATAATTCCATCTCTCACTTTTCTTTTCTCTTCTTTATTTTTGGTTGTAAATATTCAACAAAAATTTTACATGCTTTAATTTAATTTAGAATCTTTTTTTTTATTACATAAATATTATATATACCGTATAGTTTATTGGACATTCTGGATTAGAGTTTCTAAGATATAGTCCGGAACTAAACTCCAAAAATCGGGAGAAAATGCTCACATTGTATGGAAAAAATACGTTCGTTTTCAGGATCTTGAGTGCAGATCGAATTATAAACGTTTGATTAGTAGACCAAACTCCAAAGACAAGGGTGCCATTGTAGCCACCGGCCATCTACATTTAGAATCTTTTTTCTATATTAAAATTTTGGGCCAATTGCACAAACCTCCCCTGAGGTTTGACGAAATTGCACAAAAATGACGATATTTGGGTAACCTATACTAACCTCCCTTGAGGTTCCAAAAACTCAACACAAACCTCCCCTACTGTTAGTCAACCATTAGTCAATTTATGTCAAATCAAAATTATCGAGGGTAAAATGGTCAATACACACGTTATAAATATTTTAAATTAATATATATTAATTTAATTAATAAATAAACAAAAAAAATAAAAAATATATTTTTAATTAATAAAATAATAATATAATATTTATACCCTAAAAAAAATCTTCATCTTCTACCTCTCCATCATCATCTTCCTCTTCCTCTTCTCCATTTCATCATTTTTATCATCCATCTCTTATTTTTCATCAAAATCATCATCTCCATCATTTTCTTCAAACTAACATCATCAAAATCATTCATCATCATCAAACCAAATATCACTCAAATAAAAAAACTTAAAGTTCACGAAATTTAAAAAAAAAAAATACCCTTTGGAGACCAGATCTGGTCTCCCGCGAGGGAGACCTGGAGACCAGTGGTCTCCGTCGGCCTCCATCGCCATGGAGGCCAGGAGACCAGTGGTCTCCATCGCCGGAGACCACTGGTCTCCAGGCGCGTCTCCAGCAATGGAGACACGCATGGAGACCACTGTTCTCCTCTCCCATGGAGACCAGTTGTCTGGTCTCCGCCGGAGACCAGTTTGGTCTCTGGCTGGAGACCAGAAAATATTCTGGTCTCCAGCACTCTGGAGACCATTTCATCAGGTCTCCAGCGTGCTAGAGACCAGATAAAATGGTCTCCAGCGCAGGAGACCACCGTCTCCAGCTGGAGACCAGACCGGTCTCTGGCGATGGAGACCAAATGGTCTCCATCGCCGGAGACAAGGATTTGGTCTCCATGGGAGACCAGCTCCTTTAAAAAATATATATAATTTTAACTTTCTTTTTTTTATAATCAAATTAAAAAGATTTTTTTTATTAATTTTAAATTTAAAAAAAAAATAAAATATTGACTTTAATTTTGACCTAAAGGGTATTTTCATCTTTTCATACTTTTGACCGTTGACCGTCAGGATTTAACCGTAGTTGACTGACGGTAAGGGAGGTTTGTGTAGAGTTTTTAAAACCTCAGGTAGTGTCCGTGTGAGTTACCCAAACTTCGTCATTTTTGTGCAATTTCGTCAAATCTCAGGGGAGGTTTGTGCAATTTGTCCTAAAATTTTTAATATTCATGATGATTTTTAAAAAATAAACATTATTGTTTATTAAAAAATTTATAGAATTAAATTTGATAATGAATTTGATATGCTTACTTTATAGATGTCCTAGAATTAGACTTGATGTGTGATACGCTTAGGTTTTTTGTGACATTGATATACTTACTCGTTTTAGAAACCAACATTTAATTTAATTTTCAACCAACTACCAATCTAAAAGTTTTGTGCATGCCAGAATTTGATCACTTATAAATAAGTGTAATCACGATTCATAAATATTTAATTTTTTTTATAATTAATATCGAATAAATCAAGATATAGAGAAATTAATCACTACTTATATTACTTTAAACTGAAATTAGTCACTATATATATTACTTTAAACTGAAATTAGTCACTATTTACATTATTTTAAACATCTATCCATAATAACTTCGGTGTTATAGGAGCATCGCCATAACCATCTCGAATGCAAAACAACAAAGGTTAAGAGCCACCGTATTTCCACTACAAAGTAACAATTGTAATACAAAAAGATTTCATTTCCTTACTCATGTAAATATCCGCATGTTGGAATGCTTTACATAGCCATGTAAAATATCCTCCTATCATTGCCCCCAAAAAAGGGTTGTTCTAAGTTCAATCTAATGGTAGAAATTGGTTACCTGGAAGATCTCCAAAGCATAAAAGCTCAAAAGAGTTAAATTTCTAAAATTTTCTGACATTTTTGTAGAACCAATGGAGGGTAGCGCTTCCACGACGGCATATTTCCTGCCTCCGACGAGAAAATACTTTCTTCTTTCTTCTTTCTGTTCGCATTTCCTCAAAACTATTCAAATTTGAACTCTTCGTACAAGGAATTAGAGGAGTCCGTGAACATTCAATGATGGTGCTTGGTCTCTTCTATGCTACTGTTGCTGCTCGTATATCTGCATATAAGCCTCTGAGAGTGCAACCATTTGAGGAAGTGTTTCTGAAACATGCAGATCCTGCATCTCATACCTGAAAACGTAGAATTTAGATGCCTCAGTTGAAAAAGTTACCCTTTCGTTTACAGCTATGTCAAGATGTTCAAAAAGAGTATTACCATAGTTCTTCTGACTTGCGCTGCACAAAAACCCTGTATAAACCCTCCTCAGGTTTGCCATCGTGAACGATATTGGCAATCAGATCATACTTCGATCGCAATCTCTCATTCTCTTTAGGTGTAGGCAAAGGTATGTAATCCTTCAATTCCAAATTCTTCACAGGAAAGTTGACTGGAGAAAATAACATCAATTAGCACAAAGCACTATAAAACCAGGTCAAGTTTCAAACCAAGATTCATCCATATAGAATCAGAACATTTCCAAGAACATAGAACTTACCCAATGTTGGATTCTTCTCCACAAAGAAGTTGTTCTTCGTAAAGCGTCGCATGTGAAGAATAAGATACTGTGGTAATCTGGTGAACACGGTATCTCATCCTTGCCACATGAGGACGAACAACTTCAGTCACTGTTTCCCCATCAAACTTCTTCAATATATTAAATAATGGAACCTAAAACAAAACCACAAATGAGCCAGCGAAACTCTACTGAAGAATGCATGTTAAAACTTAAAGAAATGACTCACTTCTCAGGTTCCTTCTCTCATTCAAAGGCTTCCCCATTTTATACTCTGAAATTTATTTACTATGACAGCAACAAATTTATTTTACTAGAAGCAAAAAGTACAAATTGCCCAAACAATTTATCATTCCAAACTACCCGATCTGGACCAAAGGACAAGCACAAGAAGGTATGGACATCAACTAGAATTTTCCTTGATATATTGTATCACATAAGGCTTACGCATAAGAACTAAGAGATATTGAAACCAAACCTAGCTTTTGAAAACAAACAATAAAACACCATCATGATGGCAGTAGAAGCAATGGCAGGTTTTGGGTTTCTTCATAGCCAAAGTAAGCACAATCAACCAGATTTCTTCACACCCATCACAGCAGTAATTATTCTGGAACTCAATCCAAGTGATGTTATTTAATCTTAGTTTTCTTTTCGTCTATGTAGTACAATGTAAAACTGAATTCCATTATTACATGACTTTTGAGACAGCACTCTACATCTAAGTTTTTGATATAATGATGAAAATACATGTTATGAAAAAAATGTACACATTAATATCTAATATTTTTCATGCTCAACCACTGCATTAAGGTTATACAGTTCACTTGTTCAGACTGAAGAAAGAAAGATCTATTCATTAAATTGCACCATAATTTCAATTAAAATACCTATCAAGATATTGAAATTAAACATAAAGCAATAAGGGGCAATCCACTCCGACAAGATAATTCATAACGATGTGTTGAGTTTAAGAACTTAAACTAAATACAACCTCATACCTGGGGTATAATATTTTTCTCCATCACATCTTTGAAAAGTGGTGGTGGCGGCAAATCCAAACCAAGCATCAAGAACAGCATTTTAGAAGTTTCTCGGATAGTATTGTCATGTTCACTTCCACCATCATCACCATTTTCTTTCTTCTCTGTGATAGCATTTCTAGGAATCTCCTTCACAACCTCCAATTCCCCCTATCAGACACAATAAGTTTAAGGCACAAGTTAGCACTTAGCAACATTATGTGAACAAGAACAATTATAAAAACAAAGAACAATGACAGTAAAAGTAAAAACCTGAAAGCACTCATAGATGATGCTAGTATTTTTCTTGGAAGGTTTAAGATCTGTATGCAGTGTGTTCAGAAGCCATGACATGAATTCTACTGGGTTGGACTGTGCACCTATTCTAAATCGTTTTTTACTGGCTTTCATAACTGCTTGCAGAAACTCATGTGGGCTCACCTGTAGACACAAAAGAAGTCAGAAAACAGGACTTTAACATTCATGACAATACTTTCAAGAACCATAGCCTCAGTGTAACTACAACTAGGATCAGTTATCATAAAAAAAAAAATTACAACTACGATCATACCTGTCCTTTAAAGTTACGCGCGTGCCAAATCTTCCGAGTGAGTTCTCCAAATCGTTGAACAAGTTGAGATTTGCAATGCTGATAATTCTCAGGAATAAGGAAGAAATTTCTTAATGGAGTTACTCTCATTAAAGATTGAATTGTGACATTCACAAAATCAGTCTCCTTGATGTTATTCAGACCCACCTAAAGATTTACAAAAGAATCAAACTTGCAGTTAAAACTAGGAACAATCAACTTCACATTGCATATCTAAATGTGATTTCAACGATAGTTTAGCAAGATTACTAATGTGCAAGTGCAAAAGCCCCTACCATTCCTGGAAGGTAATCTGAACCATCCAGAGCCCTAGACCACATCTTGTTTTTGTCAATCTGTTCTACTTGTTCCTTGGTAAACCTGCATATACGTCAATCAAATTTTAACACGTACTCAAAATGTACATACTTCAACATAACTATATATGTTTAACATGGAAAATAAAGGAATAAAAAGTGGCATCATATAAAATAGATCTGGATCACAATATGAAGCAGCAAGCATGCATAATAATGTTGACACATGGATAATCCTGTTCAAATACCCCTACGCAAACACACTACACACATATGCACACACATATGCATGAATAAGAACAATCACACATGCAGAGAAAGGATTCGTAAACAAAGGGCGAATATGATGAGAACAGGAAATGAAAATCAAGACTGTACCTTGGGTTTAAAACATGCCTAATATCATCCAGTGATGTGTCATTAATTTCATATCCATCAGGAAGGCAATAAACCTTCTCTGTTCGAAGATTGATATAGACATGATGTCCTGCTTCCAAACTATGAGTATATGCATGCGACCTTCTGTCCTCTTCCTTGATAATACTTCCCACAAACCAAACACGCATACACATTCAAGTTTGACAGAGAAACGGAGCAAAACTTCTCAAAATCAAAATCCAACACCTACATACAAAAACAACTGCTGAAAAACCTTTTCTAAGAATTGCAAGTCAAAAACAGCATATGCTAATAAATAATAAGGTATATAAATAACAAACACATACCATCTACATATACACCGGACAAACCAGCCATTTCTTAGATAACACAACGCATACATATAAAACAAGACCACAAGGAATTCAGAACCACATACTATTTACAATCCTTGACTTTGAGATAAGATAATTACCTGGCGATTAACAGTATCAAGATATGGGCAGTCCCTCCGCACTTCCACAAGTCTGCTTCGTCTTCCTTGACCACCCTCTTGCTCATTTTCCTCATCATCATCATCATCCTCTTCTTCTTCAACACTGCGACCATTCTGTTCCACCTTGGATCCATTATTCCCTCCACGAACGCCACGTTGCTCCCTCCTCCCATTGTACTCATCATCCTCCTCATCATCACTATACGTATTTGCCAGCGGTAGAAGCGGGTTCTCGAAACCAAGGCGAGGAGGAGACGGAGAAGGAGACAACCCCTCCCCCACCACCACCCTCTGCCTCTTCGTGTACCCGTCCTCATTCACACTACCATCACTCTCTCTCTTTCCTGTCATCTCCTTTAACTCCCTCTTTTCCAAACTTCACCTATTCACAACACAACACCACACCATTGAGTTCCAACTAGCTAGCATTTACGAAATGTTCAACAGCAAAATAACAACAACCCCGTCCATTAATTTATCTAAACAAACGAAAAATATATTCAAAATCAAAACTTTATCTAAATTCATGTAACCAAAAACCCATATCAACTTCATTTTCCAAATGCATCGACACCATTTCAACCAATTTACAGCAAAATCACAACAACCCCAGTTCATTAATTCATCTACATAAACCAAAAACATCTTCAAAACCAAAACTTGATACAAATTCACGTAACAAAGAATCCATATCAGCTGTTATACTATAAACATCTAGGGTTTAAAATTAATTGAAAAACAGTTGATTGCAGTAACTGAAAAAACGAACCTGATGTCGAACCGAGAAGACAGAAGCTATGAGTGAGCTCGCGTCGTGTGACTCGGGACTTGTTGTGAATCGGAGAAGGTGCCAAAAACTTTTCACAAGTGTGCAGTCTTCGAAACCGGTTTCTTTTTCATTTTAGACGGATTTATCAGTCTAGTGAAATTTTGGGGTGTGATTGTCGAACTGTTGGGCCCATTTTACATGGGCTTTGATTTGGACTGGCTCTTGATTAAAATGTTTTTAGTGGATCGAGACTTACTTGTTTTCTAAAAGGCTTTCTCTTTAGCCCGTATATTTGGATGAACTGTCTCATAGTAATTCTCTACGCATATTAGTAAATAAGAATGGTTCCCTACACATATTAGTAAATAAATATGATGTGACTCGAATACAAATTATGGGAGTATGACAATAAGGAAAAACTCTCACATGTATTGGTAAGACTTTCAACTCCAATTATGGATACGAAATATGTATACTAGAACTCAAATGTAAATCAAGGATGTTTGATAATAAAAGAAAAAAACTTATCATATATACGAAGATTCAAACCCCAATCATGGATGCGAAATGAAAGTACATTAAGCACTTAACTTATGAGGCTATTCCATATATATATATAGTACAACTTTTGTTGATGAGTTTCCACATACTATTTTGTAAGAAATTTCAAAATCTTAAAGTAAAAGGAATATATCTACATTTATTTTATAAAACTGTGTAAAAAGAATTATAAACAATGATTTTTTTAAATAATACAAAATAAGTTAGATAAAATAAATTTTTGTTTAATAGCACAACCTAGATCATAATGAGACTAGTTGTATGATAACTATGTTACTTATTTTTTAATCATTACAAATTTAGAAATTAGAAAAGTAAACATTACTAAAATTCTCAATCTGATTGATGAGAGTGCAAAAAGCTTGCTATTTAATCAAACCTTATCGTGTAAAACCTATTTAAACTCGAACATATGACCAAATAGTTCCAATGCCATTATAATTAAATAGTTTCAAAACATATATGGCTTTTGTACATCAAGGATATCATCCAGCACTATCATCATTGTTTGAAGAATTTAGATTGTCATTTGAGCCAAAGTTTAGATATGGTGGCTGGATTTTATGGGATCAAATGGAATTCCTTCTAAGCAATACAATGGTTCTCGTTGTCTTTCTTGCCAAAAACTACTTATAAAGCTTCATGAGATCATTCCTTGAAAGCTTGTAATTGCTTGAAAGCTTGTGATAGTTTGTTCATGTAATGAATTATAAAGGAAGGCGATTCTTTGATATAGATAAAACATTACATTAGCATGCTTCAGTATATTCGTTTCATAAGATATCATCACATATGAACTATCGTACATTCTAATTATTAATGAAATAAACAAAAAATAAAAGTTAGACTATAAAACAATTGACAATCTTGATGTGCATATGAACAAGCTAATTTACTTATTAATTAAAAGCGTTATCGACTTTATAACAACAAAAAGTGAAATAAAATTACTCAATCACTCCAAAAAGAAAAGAAGAAAAGAAAAAGCATAATCATTCAAGACAAAGCAAAGAAGGACATAAAAGAAAGTTAAAGTGAAAGGCCTTGACTAACTTTAAAAGTAGAAAACTAGAAATTGCTGAGAACATAAGCAAAAAAGAAAAAAAGAATGCAAATTTGGAACAAACCCTTCTCTCCAGTGCTTTCAAGTTTCAAACATTCCTCGGTTCCTCTCAGAATCAGTTAACAACCTCAAACTACGAAAAAATTTAAAGCTTAACATAACACAAACACAAATTCAATGGCTCAAAAACGGGGATCGAACCATAAAGCGTGACTGTGCATGCGCTCAAATAGCCGAGCTCAAACTTTATTGAGACCCACCAAATGAATACCTCACTGCAATGATCCTCTCTTCTTCATTGTGTAGATGCTGATCAGTCTTGGGACATGAATAAACTAAATACGACACTAGAAAAGGAATATGTTTGACTTGAAATCCGATAGACTAGAGACCAAGAAAATGAAACTTAATGGGGTAATCCACAGCTTCAAGTTGACTGCCATTCTTTACGGATGTCAAATGTATAGTTGATCTCCAAGTAGCACTTGTTGTCATCATCATGAAACTGGAAAACAGCGAAAGCAGGGCACAAAAGAGGAAATCATTAAGAGAAGTATTAGCGAAGAGACAAGCTTTACAGCAATGACACATCTATAATGTTACATATCTAAACATGGGGTGGTGGTCCAAAAAATTTGAATAAACATGTATGGTATATGACACACATGACATGCCACTTGACAAGGAATTGAGAGGATCGTTCGTGGTAAAGTAATTCATGCAGGTAAAAAGGACATTGAACACCGACAGACAATGTTCGGCAGCAATCATTCTAGGACCAGTGGACCACAACTTGAAATGGTAACAAAATATGGACAGATGAAAAGAGTAGTTTGAATAATGTATTTCCTTTTTTCATACCAGTGATACCAAACTCAAAACTAAACGAATAATTCGGATTGAAGAACAATGGTTCAATGTGCAGATATCTATGTCTATGAATTATACACCTAAGTTCCAAAATGTTTATTTTTTACCATAAGTATTGGCAGAAATATGATGTTAATGAAGGCTACAAATTCATGAAACACTACTTGAACTTACCTTGCTTCTAGCTGAGTAGGATCCTCTAGCAAACATGCCAGATGGAGTTGTTTCTTCTGGCATCTGATATGTATACGGTTCAGCCTGAGGACTGAAGGTTCCAAGCATCTTCTTTGTGCTATCCACTGTTACAAGTATTCATACAAGGGTGAAAATCATACTCAACCATCGAAAGACCAAGTCCATTGTCATAACTTGAGAGCGCGCATATGCACAGAGAGAGACAGAGAGAGGTTTACCCTTGACACCAGTTTTCCAAACTGTATGAGTGTATCTGAGGCCTGAAACAATGTTGTTGCTAACCTGGAAAGTGAACTCCAGACTGTAACGGCTACCTTCCTTTAGAGTAAACCATGAACCTTTCGGGTTTCCGCTCTGGGGAACCGGAAGAACAATATCAGGTCTGCCAGCAGATTTGATTGCGAGGCTCATGATCTTAACCTCAGGGTCCAGAGTTTCTACATTATAACATATATGAACATAGAGAAGAATATGAGAGACGTTCGCAGACAGGATCTATCCCATTAACAAGCACACATATTCATTGCTTATTGGATCAAAGAAACTAGAACAAACTACAGAAAAAACAAAAAAAATTGCACAAATATACCCATCTATAGTTGCCGAATATACTAAACACAATATGACCACATAAATTAAAAGTCCAAAGACTATGCCATGAATGTATCTAAGAACCAACAGTGAAAAAAAAGGTACAAAAGAACTATAATGTTTCACAACTAGCTTTAATTTATCAATTGCAAACAGCATAATCTAACATAAATTTCCAATCTTTCTCAATTTCAATGCAATTCTCAAAGAGAGAGAGAATTTAAAACCTTGAAAGATTCAAAATTTCTTCTACTGTTCCTGACTTTTGAGAAAATGAAAAAACTTTTTACCTCCAACAGAATTCAAATCCACATTTCCAAGAAGCTGCTCCTTCCATTTCCTCAAGCTCTCATCATCCTAAAATCATCCAAAAAAATAACAAAAACAAAGCTTGAAGATAACAAATTCAAATTCAAAGAAAAAGAACACACACACACACACATACAAACGCAAACAACCATTAAAGCAAAAACAAAACCTTGTCCTTCTCAAATTGTTCTTTGAGAGTGTACTGGGGTCCCAACTCAATCTTTCTCTCTTCATCATCTTCTTCATCTTCAGTTGCACAGATAGAATTCTCACTGGCTTGTCTGGAGATCCTCCCTCCTCCGCCATTACTTGAGTCCTCCACATTCTCTTCATTGGGGGGTGTTTTCAACATTGCCTCTCCAGAAGCACCACCACTCTCATTGTTCTTCTTCTCATCAAACCCCATTTTTTTGGAACTTGAATCCACACCAACCACCAAAGACATCAAAAGCAGCCCATCAAAACCAAACACAACCCCAAAAAAAGAAGACTTGTTTACACTCACTGACTCAAGAGAATTATCAGAACAGAATCAAGTACACACCAAAAAAGCCAAAAGCAAACCACACCCACTCCAAAGAATCCCCCCAAGATAACAACAAAAGTGAGAGAACCCCAATGAAGAACAACCAAAAAGATAAAACAGAACCGAATAACCAAGAAACAAAAAGACACCCCAGATGAGAAAAGACAACAAACAAAAACAAAAGTCAGAGACTTTTCTTGTTTTACAACAAAACAGAGAAGCAGGAAGAAGAAGCAGTCATGTGGTGATCCGCAATAGTGAAACAAAAAAAGAGAAAAAAGAGGTGGTAAGATCGTGAAGGTCACTTCTTCACTAGCTTACACGAATACCAAGATTCAAGGAAAGAGAGATGGGGTGTGTTTTTTCTTTTCTTTTTTTTTTTTTAACTTTCTTGGTTGATTTTCTATGCACACAAACACACGCAGAGAGAGAGAGAGAGAGTCAAGCCTAGGATTGAGTGGATGGAAGATGCTGTTTTGACTGCTTCTTCTCATGAATCACGATGATTGATTGGATTTGTTTTATTTTATTACATGGTTTTTATATTTTTAGATTTTGCGTGTACAACCAATAATCACATAGGATTTTACTTCAAAAAAAAAAAAAAGTAATCACATAGGATTTTATCTATCTATGCATGTGTGTTAGTTAACTTGTATGTCAAACTGTTAACAAAACAAACAATCACACCACTTCCACTGCTAACAAAGGGTTGTCTTTTTCGGTTTTGATTTTTGTTTACTAGTGGGTTTGGTGACTTCATTTTCAGTTCTTTTCATAGCTGTAATGCATCATTAGTAATGCTGGATATTGGAATTTATTATTATTATTTTTTATATGTTCGGATTTGAACATTCCCTGTGTTAAAAAAATATGATAAATAATAATTGTATGTGATAAAATTGGAAATTTAATGCTAATACGAGTTTATCAAGATTTTGAAGTTAATAGGGTATTAATGCACCTTGACTTGAAGATCTTTATCTGTGCATATTTGGTATGATTTGTTTTATATAATTGAGATTAGAATATAAGTGTTTTATTTGGTATAAATATGTTTTTATGTAATTTTAATTTTTATTTGGTTATATAAAAGATTCATTAAAAATTCCACCTCAGATCATAATCACTTTGCAAATTGACTCTTTACCTCATCAACGTTGCTACCAAATTTACCTAAACTACAATATAATTAGTTTTGGAAATGTTTCTTTGATACCAAAATTATTTGATGGTTATTTTATGTATTTCCCAAAATTTATACCAATATGAGACCTATAGATATCAAGTACTATAGAGTAGTTAGTGTTTGAACAGCTGCCCTTAATAGTCTCTTACCATAGAAGAATTAAGTATTCCCACATTTGATTTGAATTTATGAAAAGGGTAAACTTACACTTATCGCTCGGGTTAATGGGTTAATCAAGAATTGCCAATGTTGAAGTACTACTAGAGTAGTTTGTTATCTTGATAGCTACTCTTACGATATAAAGATGAAGTATTATCACATTTAATTTTGGTGATAGACAAATTCTTGTCACGAAAATTGATAAAAAAATATGTATAACCCGCCTCAAGAGTTGATTTGCATTATAGTTTAGAAATTTAAATGGAAAAAACTATTATACAAATAGTATGACATTATCATGTGAGAACTTTTGTAAAAGCACTAGTGTTATTAAAATAATTCATAGCTATTATATATTTAAATGACAAAAAAAAAAAAACTATTATACAAATAAATAGTATGACATTATCATATGAGAATTATTGTAAAAGCACTAATGTTATTAACATAATTAATAGAATTATTGTAGCAGTATTGATGTAATTATGTAGTATAACGACTCTTTTAAGATATCATTTACAGTTAAAACAGCTCGAATCTGGGAGTTATTAGATTGAATGAACGTTTTATCATTAAGTCATATTGAGTGATATCCATCGACTTTAATAGCTTTTCATTTTAAGTAAATTTTAAGTGGTATGAACCATTAAGTCAATCGATTTATGTAGCAATGCCTAGAAAAAGAAGTGTCCAAATCCTTGATGTTTTGACAAGTAACTACTAAAGAAGTTGTGGACCCTTTTAAACAAATTGTAATTGAAGAAATTCGGTCCTGTATCGGGGATTATGATGGAGTATTGTGTATGGTGTTGAAGTCGATTTTGATATATGTACATAGTTTTATATTTGCATGATTGTGATTGTAGTCGAACATTGAATTTGAAAGATAAGAGTTTGGTTGTAATAATTGATTGAGGCAGATTCATGCATTAGGGGACCCAAGGAATGATTAAATTTTATCATTTTGGTGGTGCAAAGCATAATTTAGGTTAATTAATTATTGTTAATGGACAAATCATGTTTCTAGACTCTTTTATTCCATTACAATGCCTTAAAAAATAATCAACAACAACAATTATGATAAAATTAGGCTGAGAATCTCTGTGCAAGTTTCTTCATTTGGATTGGATTTAATAATAAGAGAAAAGAATGTCAAATCAAACTAGAACAAAGAATACTTTGATACTTAAAAAATCTCAAATAATTTTCAAAATTTAATAAAAAAATTCCAAAATTTAGAATAAATCTTGATATGTTATCTCGTTGACAATGAAAATTCTATTGTTTGCACTTCAAATTAATTTTTATAATTGTACATTTGAAAAAAATTAAAAAAAAAAAATTGGTTAAGGAATTACTTGTGACAAATTAATTTCTCACCCCAAAATATGGAAATGAATGAATATTTGCTCATATTGTTGCAACAACCCCAAGTAAGGTGCCTCTTCACATGGTCAAAATAATCATTGTCCAATTTCCAGACTGGGAAAGCAAATCATGTCTACTCAACCAATCTAACTAAATTTTAATCACCTCAAAATTGATAATTTGACATAAAGTGTGTATATATATATCACACAACTTGTGCATAATGCAATAATGTATGAATTCATCATAAAATGAAAGTACAAAAATGGGGTATTGCTAGATTCATAATTAGCTAACAAATCTGAACGTACCACATTATCATACTTAATTATTCTAATAAAATATCGTTCAACATAAATATTGTAGACAGATGTTCAGATGATGTGGTACCTTTTATCATTAAAGATCTTTTCGATTGTTGAGAGAGGCAGGGAAGTAAACATCATCAACAGCAAGCTTGGGCATCAAAAAGAAAGATTCAATAGTGACAGCTAAGTTGATGGTGAAATAAGCAAAGAAACAAGCATGGTCCTCCATTTTCTGTAGTGTCAAGCAACTAAAAATGGAGGGCTTCACAATTACTGCTAAAATGACATGCAGATAAGTATGGCCATGGTGAGACTGCTAAAATTTAAACTGCAGACTCATATATAGAAAACAATTATAGGATGCTTGCACAACAAAGGTAAAGAATAAATACTGCACTCGAATCATTTACCAACTTTCATGCCATTCTAGCAACAACAGAAGTCAATAGACTGCAGTTATCGAGAAAACATGATGATGAAAATGAACACATAAATATAACACCATATGTTACATATCTATTGTATTTTTCTAGTAGGAGATGATGTAATTTATATTTAACATGTGTTTCATAGAAGAAACGAAACTAAACAGTGCTATGAAATGAAACTAGTCAGTGTAGTCTTTGACACGATGGAAAATTACATAATCAGCAATATAAATGCACATCAAATTATTTTGATAACATGAACTAATTTGAATTCCATGATGATGTTCATAAACCCCTGCATATTGATGCACTGGAAGAAAATTAACATCAAACCAGACTCAGGTGTAATGATGGATTGGAGAAAAAAACATTTTACATTCATGTTATTTCCACAAGTGAATGAGCAGTTAGGAATTCAAAACTCAAATAAGACTGAGCACTTTCTATAAGGTACTTTCGTAAACCACAATCGCGCCTGCTATCAAGCCTTTTTTCTTTTTTCTTTTTCTTTTTCTTTTTTTTTCACTAACTGTGCTCATTAAGTTTCGCAAAACTTAAATATCAATAGTATTTCCCAACACAAATGGATTTAATTAACCTTTGAACTTGAACCTGAAACAAATTTATCAATCGCTTCCATATTTTCTCAAAACTCTCTCTTTAGCTGAGAGACGACCATAGACTTCCTTCTTTGAAATAATATTAATATCAGCCTGGCCATCTGGAGATGCCTTTTGCAGGAATCTTGATGTAATGAAAGTGAACCCATTTCTTGTTCCCCGCAAAGCATATAATAATGGATTGAAGATGACAGCTAGAAGCACTTCACCTTTCGCAACTATTAGATACTGTAAAGAGAAACGAAAGTTACAAATGAGAGAGACAAAGGGAAGAGACTCCAAACGTACACATCAGTCTTTACAACCATTAAATGACAGAAGAAAACTGCTTACCATGACAAAAATACCCAGCAGAGCAAGACTTGTTTGTTGTGCTTCTTGCCAGAAATGGTCGTCATTGGACCAACCAAACCGTCCTCCCCATCCAAACCAACCTCCTCCACCAGCATCACCTCCACCTCCTGCCTCCTCCCTTCTCTTAATCTCTCTGTTCCACTTCTCAAATTCATTCTTTTTTTCACCAAGTGCACTTTCTAATGCTTTCCTGGCTTGTTCCTACACCCACAGATACAATTACACTAATTTAAAATTTAAAGAGGAAAGATTTGCTAGACATCAGAAGATATTACTTTCTGAATTTTGACATCCGAAGACCCAAGTAACCAAACCACCCTTGTGAACATATACCACAACAAGTTACATGAAACGGATACGACTGGTCAACTCTAGTTGTTCAAGTAAAGAAACAGAAGAAAAGAACTAGGATAATTTACCTTAATTTTATAGTTTTCCAATTAAATAAGTAGACATAATGATAGATATTCTGTTTGCACCAAATAACAATCCATTGATACGTCGCATTTAAAACATATGAACAAATAACATTAACACAAAGCAGACTATATAGCCATGTATCCAACGCTTCACATGATCCTAGAACATAACATATCAAGCACGCTATTAGGTGCTTTAGTCTGATATCTATTCTAGATGCTCATAGAAAGCAGCAACAGGATGGTGAATATGATCCTGTTAAACAGTAAAACACAATATCTGAAGGTACCTGATAACCATTACAAATTCATATTTTCCATATTTTTCATTACACACTAATAGCCAAGGCACAGAGGAGTTACAAATTGCATCCAATTTGACCACATTAAATATCCTATTTCTCTGCTTAAAACATAAAAAAATCCAATAAAAAACACACTGCTCAAAGCCAACCAAATCAGCTCACAATCACTATTTTCCTCTCAATAACAAAACTTTCACATATCCTAGCTAAAAAACTACACCCCACATAAATTTTCTCACTAACCAAACACACAACCTGTACAAAGCAAGCAAAACAAGATAAAAAAACGAAAAACAAATCATGGGTATTTTGTTTTCAACCACAACAACCTCAAAGACACTACCTTTCAATGTATCTCATCAAAATTTTCACAGAAACAACAGAGACAGACAAGAAAGATGGCGTTAATGGTACCTCTCTGCTATTGTCGGAGAAAAGGCAGGAAAACTTCCCTTTGCAGTTGAGTTTTCCAAGCAGAGAGCTCCATTCTTGGTTTAGGCCGGGTGGTCGTGGTGGAGGAATGGAGGAGACGGTGGGATTCAGGTCGGGTCGGGTAGGAGTAGTTGAGAGGGTTTAGGCTGACGACCTGCGACATTTGTTTCTTTTTTTTTTTTTTTTTTTTTTTTCTTTGTGGGGGGGATTTGTTGTCTCCTTCACTGTGACTATTTTTTTATGTTGCATTGAGTTTTCCAGCCAATGACAATAATTTTTATTTTATTTTTTTTCCAACTAAGGGAATGTAAATTTTTTAGAAATCATTAATGTTAAAAAAAACTATTAATAATTTGTAAAATAAAAGATATAAAATATTATATTTACGAGCACGATTTGAATATCGAATTTTATAAATGATGAGATGTTATTTTTATAATATAAGAATTATGTACTAACAAAGAATAGTATTAAAAAAAACATAATGAATGGATTTAGTTCGATTTGGTTCCGTATCATATAATGAAACTCAACTGGTTTTTAGCCAAATATCACCCTTTATAAAGTTAGTTTGTGAATTGCAAAGCAGCTCTTAGCTAGTTTGGTTATGCACAATGTACCACCACCACCACCTCTATCTTTGTAAGGGAGTTTTGAGTTTTTCTCACTTGTAAATATATAAGTGTGGAGAGACTTGCCCTCTTCCAGTAAACTAGTTACTGGAAACCATGCTTGTAGAGTTTTTTTTTTTTTTTTTTTTGAGAGACATGCTTGTAGTGTTTGGTTTAGCTAGATATCAATTAACATGAATTTAATGTTGTTTTTCAGTTTCCCGTCACATTATTATCACTAATTAAATCATAACTTTCTTTAATCTATTCATTTAAGTATCGGGCCAACCAATGGACCTAACAATTTGAAGTGGTAGGGCCTACATGAGCAAATCCAACTCAAAAACGAACTCAAACTACAAGTGGGCCACAAAGTGATGATGCCACAAAAATGGGCCGACCTTGTTGGCCCAGCTCTGATGATAAAATGAATCTCAGCCGTTGGATGAGGGGCCCCATTTCGGGCAGTCCCCACCAGCAACATTAGACGGTTGTTGACCCAACCCACTGGACTTTATCCAACGGTTCAAAGTCAAAAACAAGTAACCTTCTCGTACTGACCATTATACCCCGGAACTTTCACCCTAACGTAAGCAAACCTAGTGCAGAAAATGAAGACCATGGATAGGCAATATAGCCATTTCAACAATCACTTTGCACTCTGTTACTAAAGACAAGACAGTTTCATCTTTCAGTTCGCATCTCTTTTATCTTTATCCTTCTCCATCCCTATCTCTTCGACCTTTCCAATTTACAAATTTACCCCACTCACCTCTAAATTCCCTTATGTATCTATTTATTTGAAAAATAACACTACACTTCTCAAAAAAATTTATCCAAAATTTTCATATAGCAATCACATCAATTATTTGATGATGGTATTGTAGTTACTATAAATTAACTTACTACATTATTATTTGAATTACTTTTATTTAAAACTTATGTCAAAATTAGATTAAAAATCTACTATAACTTATTGAAACTAAATATTATTAGTTTAGAATTCGGATAATTAATCTTATAATAATAAAATAATATGTTTAAAATTCTATTTATAATAGATTGAGAGTTTGTTATAATAAGCAGATAGAACATTATTGAAATACAAAACATAATAAGGTGGTAACCTTTTGCCATATACCACTAATAAACTGAAATTATTATTACTATTTTCATGTATCACACCTTAAATGATAGGTTTAACTAATAACTTCCATCACTTGTATGGGTAAAATTCTCATTATTTGTATGAATAATAATTTTCTATTTTTTAAGAATATAGATCTCAGTCATATTTGATAGCCTTATCTCAATTGATTTTGATAGTATTTACCTCAATATCAAATAGCAAAAAAAAATCTTCCTACATAATGTTTAAGGACTCGGAGACGCAAAGGCAAACTTGAACCTCTCAAATTAGGAGTTAGGACTGATTTGCTACGCCCATAGTATGGAAAGGTGTTTTAGTAATTTTATCGATTTTAAAGTCGGAGAGAGACAATGGCCTTCGACAATCCCATTTATACCCTCACAGTCTGCATCCCAAACGTAGCTTTAACAAGGGCAACATTGTCCTTGCAAGAAAATTTGAATCCCAAATATCGCCGGGGCGTTTCAGTCATTTTGAAAGAACATAAAGAGAGAGAAATACATAGAGAGAGACAAAGAAATAGCAGGGAGAGTTTTAGAGAGAGAAAGAGAAGAGAGAAAAACACTTGGTTTGTGTTGTGAGACAGAGAGAGTCCGTTTTTTCAGTTAAATTTCAAAAATAATTTTTTTCTTTTTTTTTTTAAATTTAATATTTATATGTAGAAGAGAGACGGAACAACAGAGACAGAGAGAGGGAGAGAGAGAGAGAGATATATATAAAAACTAAAAAGAAGACAAGAATGGTATCGGACCAGGAGATAGCAAAGGGCGTGGAGACCCTGCTCCGACAGTCCGACCCGAACTCCTTCACTTCCCTAAACGGTGTCGTCCAGCAGCTCGAAGCCAAGCTCGGCCTCGACTTGTCTCACAAAGCCGCTTTCATTAGGGACCAGATCACCCTCCTCCTTCGCTCTCACCCGACTCCGAATCCGAATCCCAGCTCGACTCACCACCACCACCAACTCACCGTCCAACAAACTCTCCCAAAAGACCATTTTGCCCTCCACCACCCGCAATTCGCTTTGCAGCAGCAACCACCACCGCAGCCGCAACATTTCTCTCCCCATTTTACCCTCCAGCATCAGCATCACCACGTGTCGCTTCCTCAGGACCTCAACTTCCGTCACCCGGCTCCGCCTCCGCCTCCGCCGCAGCAGCAGCAGCCGCAGCCGCAGTTGCAGAATGTCGCGAAACCCGAGGCGTATCAGCAGGTTTCGGCCGAAGCGGCGCCCAAAGAAAGGTAAAGGTTTGGTTTTTAATGGGTTTTTTTGTCATTTCATAGCTTTGTTCGTTTTTAATGTTGTCTTGGTTTTGTCAATATTAGGGTTTCATGTTTAATTGCTTGTTAATTTGGGGAAAGATAAATTAGGGTTATGTTTATGCAAAAGTGGAAAAAAGAAGAATTAGGTTTTTTTTTTATTTAATTATTTTTTAAAGAAGAGTTTTTTTTTTTTTTTTTTTTTTATCCCTGGGTAGCTTTACTTTTTCTTTTTCTTTTATGTTGCGGGGTAAAAAATAAATTTTGTTGTTTTTGATGGTCAAATGCTGGAGGGTGGGTTGCTTTGAAGTTTGTAATTTATGTGAATGGTGCTCATTTCAATATTTTGAACATTTGCAGTCGTTGTCCATGTTGAAGAAATTAGCATAAATTATTTGATAATTCTCGTGTAAGGCTAGAAAGGGTTTCTAATTCTGTATTCGTTTAGGAAAGATATCGCAAACTGTTTAAGAAGATTGGATATTAGAGTTTTGGATTCTCTTCAGTGTGTGTCACTTCAATATAGATACCTACCTTTTCACTAAGGAAATGTTAACCTGGTTATGTTTAGTAGCATTAAAGAGGTTTTATATTTCTTCTATAATGTTGTTATTAGAACAACCATTGGTGGGAAACCTGCATTGGATGGCATGCTATGCATTGGACGGTATAAGCTTGATGAATGATTTGATGCATTTGTGTGTGTTGTAATTTTGTTGCAGTGCTCCGGTGGGAGCCAAAAGAAGAGGTGGCCCTGGGGGTTTGAACAAAGTTTGTGGTGTCTCGCCTGAACTTCAGGCCATTGTGGGTGAGCCAGCCTTGCCAAGGACTGAGGTTGTTATCTGCTGCCAGCCAAGATCATTACAATATTTTGTCAGTTGGCTAGTGTACTCAAGTATAAGTTTGACTTTAGATTTTTAACACCTCTGCTTTGTTTGTTTCAGATTGTGAAGCAGTTATGGGCATACATAAGGAAAAACAACCTCCAAGACCCAAGTAACAAGAGGAAGATAATTTGTGATGATGCTTTGCGCGTGGTATTCGAGACAGACTGCACGGACATGTTCAAGATGAATAAGTTGCTGGCTAAACATATAATCCCACTCGATCCTACCAGTATGTAATGTGGTGTCATGTGAAACTATTTTTCTTTTTAATTTTTTTTTTTTTAAGTTTTTTTATGGTGACTTTGAATAACCTTTCTCTCCCTTTTCCTTGAAATTTGACTGCAGAGGAGTCTAGTCAAGCTAAACGGTTAAAGACAGATGCTGAATCCACAACTGAAAGTACTGAATCTGGTACATCTCCTGTAATAATATCTGAAGCATTGGCTGAGTTTTTGGGCACTGGAGGCAGGGAGATGCTTCAAACAGAGGCAATAAAACTTGTTTGGGAGTACATAAAGGTTAACCATTTGGAGGTGGGTCACGAGGGCATTGTTTTTTTAATTTCTTATTTTTGAAAGGAATCTACCTAGGGACTTGATTTGTTTGTCTGAAATTTTGGTGTCTGTCTGAGAAATATAACCTTCTAAAATTGATATTTTGTTCGTTCTCTTGGTTTCAGCTTGTTATGATTCAGTTTGCATAGTAAAGCTTTCAGTTTTCCCACTATCCTGTTCACAAAATTTGTTTTTAACATATTTACTATGGAAATTTGATTTCATTTAAGTTGACTGTAGATATAGAATATTTCATATTTATTGGAAGGAATTCGTTGGTAATAACTTCCAGTGGTTTAATTTGTGCGCTTTCAGGATCCTATAAATTCGATGGTGATACTATGTGATGAAAAGCTTCGTGAGCTTCTCAAATGTGAAAGCATTTCTGCATTGGGGATTCACGAGATGTTAGCACGCAATCACTTTTTCAGGAAGTCATGATGTCTGATAGTGTTGACTGGTTAGTATAAGACTTTGTATGTGCTCACCTGTTTAATTGTAAACTGTTTGGCCTATTTAGAGTCACGTCAGGAAGTTACTGCTTCTATGAGTTCTTTCTTTCCCTGTGCTTTTATGGTTTGTATGTTTGTATGATTTTGAATTTCTGGTGTGTATTTATTTTATCTGCTTTGGTTTGGTCTTTACTTAAAAATGATGGAATGTGTTTGTTGGTCTTGCAGGTGTAGGGACCTTGTCACCTGGTCGCTTCTGATGGTAGTAGAACAGATAGTGAAGACCTTTTTCTTTTGTTTTGGCTTTTTGCTTTTTTGTGGATCGACGTGGTTAGATAAGTTATGTTTTACACTACTTGTTTATTTGTGATTAGAATGACAATGTACCACGAGCCAATGGCGAGGATATGTTGTAGTTACGCCATTGCCATGGGTTTAGGTTTAAATGCTTATCTAGTTGTTTTCACTTTTCCAAGCTAACCTTGAATAGTAGACTGAATTAAACCAGAACAGAATGACAAATTCATGTTTCTTGGAAGCAATTCGTGGATCTTGTTTTTTGATTGTGACCTTTTGTTTTAAATTCTTGGTGCAATGTTCATGTAAACAAATTCTCTGCAGGTTGCTTGTGAACTACGAAGATGGTCCCTTCCATCATCCTCATTGAAATTCTAGGGCAATTCATAATTCTACTTTTTAATAACTGTCTAATCTTTATTTGCCGACCAGACAGGTTCATTTTATAATATGGATTCAAGTGGCCACCATGGAGGGTACAAAGGGGAACTTATGAGAGGTTTGTTGCCAGATATTAATTATCTATAACAGCCTAAGATGTTTGGTGAGTAGGTACACTGTCCTTTTTTATATTTCAATTGCTTATATTGACTTTTGTGAAGGTATTTTCTGTTGCAAGTAATCTGGTAACTGAAGTAGGAGACCTGTCTTGCTGATAGTATTTGATTGTGTCAAGCACTGTTCTTGCCATTATATATCTGCTTTTTATGTTTCTGTTTGTGATGATGTGGATACATTTACGGATAAGATTTGATTATCTCATTGTAAGCCAGCCATGAACTTAAGCAGTCCATGCGTTTTCCCGGGCTATATTATTATATGCTACATGTTTCATGACTTTTGAAGTGGGGTCAGATAGTAGTCTGTAGTTTTTAGAGATTCCCATTATCAAATAAATAAACGAAACAATCCCCGCAATCTTGGTAAAGTTGAGTATTAAGAAGTGTAAATGCCTGATTCATTGTATGAGATGATACATTATGATTCTGTGATCGAGAAAAATGGTTTAATACAATCCAGGTTTTGAGAAGAAGACAAGTACACAAATGAAAAATAGAATAAGCAAGCTCCTTTTGATCATGTTCTTGGAGACTGAATGATATGAGCTCAATTGATCCATTATTGTCATGATGTATCCAAATATTTTCTGCCAAAATCCAGAAGACAGGACACACAAACTGATGTTATTACAAAACATTTATGTTTCTACAAACTGAAACTACATGGAAAGCTTCAAACTATTTACCAGTCTATATGGTTCAATATGGAGAAGTGGCTCCATGAACATCTCCACGTTCCTGATTCATTTGTCGAGAAATAGTCACACTTCCAAGTCACCTTTGATTTTTTTTTTTTTTTAGCTTTTGAAAAACAGAATTTGTAGAATGTTTTCTAATTTATATTGTAGTTCTACTTTACAAGTATATTATTTGAAAAATACCTTTTTATAAGAAAACCATGAAGGATGCATTTAGCATACCTTATAAAGACCTTTCCCTGGTAGACTTGGCAAATGTAGAAACTGAAACCTTTCCCTAATGGCACATGATTCTTCTTCCATTCTGCACATGGTACATTGTAGACCAAACTGTAAGAAAAAGTTCTCTTCGAAAATGAAAGATGTTGTCAATAAACATCAGTACGTCCTTATTATTAACATCTCGGAGATATTTATTCGAAAATGAAGTAATCAGCAAGGCAAACCTAATCTCCATGACACTACCAACATTCATTCCATCATGCAAAGTTGGTTTCACCACAAACTCTATGTTATTTCCCAAACATCTGATAAGGTAACTGAAAAAATCCACAACTTGCTGCAAAATTAACCCGAAATAAATTTTAGCCACTAACATTGATTTACTTATTAAAAACAACGCACATTATTTTTAATCAATCTTTGCATACCTTTTTCCCTTGAAAGGGTTGGAAAGAGAAGAAATTACATACACATCGACATTCATCTCCGATTATATCTGATACTTCATGTATATTTTTGTTTTTGATTGCTGAATAAAGCTTGAGAACCGTGTCAAGAGCTTGATGATCTTCTTCACTCGACCCCGAGTTATTACCATCAAAGGCCACCAATGAAGGCCGTCTATGCCTTGAAGAAGAGCTAATTTGATGAATCAATGGTTGGGGAGAAAATGGTGGCGTTACAAGAGAATAACAAAGACCATAACAAGTTTTGTGTGGATTCCTGTGATTAGAAAACCTATTGAAAGTCGTAGAATGTGAAGTGATGTGGAGGGAATTTGAGATTAGTTTATTGCAGTTTATGGATTGAGGTTGGAAGAGAGATTGAACTGATCATATTGAGTTGAAAAATGTATTTCAAAATGAGAGCTTTGAATATCTCACCAAATACTTACAAGGAAAAGAGTGTTTTGTAGGAGAATACTATAAACAACATAGAAAACATGTAAGAAAAGAATGGAAGCCAAGCAACTACTGGAACATGCACGACATTGCAAGCTAAGGATCTACCTTTTTGAGTTACAAAACTATAGCTTATGTCCACGTGAATCACTTGGTATTGGAGAATATATTCGAAGTGTGGATATTTATACATACTTCATGGATTACTTCAATATTACCAACAACTTTATAACTGTTTACATGAAAATAAAATGAGTAAATTACACAAATTTTGCACATCACCTTTTAGGCACATGCAGTTATACACTTCTCTATTCATTAAAGTGATCACCAATCACATTCTCCTAACTTGTGCGGACGATTTTCTCTCTTATTATGGGAAGTTGTTTACTCTCAATTATAAAAGAAGGTTTTGCAGGCTGTGCAAGTGCAAGTAATGGTTAATCAAGGCCGTACAAGTAGTCCATTAACGTGCACCTTGTATAATTGAATCAAGTGCCCCAATCCGCACAGCTTTATAACGGTGCAAGAGTCATCCTCAACGTACAAATCGAGCATATAAGCCCATAACAAGGTCAAGATTCTGCACTTAAAAGAGCAAACGGATCGAGCATGGAGGCCCATTATGGAGTAAAAATCCGCGGACGAAAAAAATATGGGCCGATATGGAGGCCCATAACAAAAACGGTGCGTTTCTGCTGTGGTTTATCAAAAAGACAAAAACCTCCCTCGACTCTCTCATCGTCTTCTTCTCCAAATCAAAAATAGAGAGAGAGACGCTGAAAGAGCATCGAAATCAATCAAAAAATGGCGGAAGAGCTGGTGCTGGACACGGCAATAAGAGACTGGGTGCTGATACCACTCTCAGTTGTGATGGTTCTGATTGGAATCCTCCGCTACTTCGTCTCCAAGCTCATGCGCTCCTCCTCCCAACCTCCCGATCTCAAACTCCTCAAAGAAGGGCAAGTCCTCACTTTTTCAAATTGCGAATAATCGTTATCGTATATCAATTTTCATTCTTTTTTTTTTTTTAATTTATGTTTTGAAATTGAAAACAGGCAAGTGATAGTTAGGGCGCGCAATCTGCGATCGGCGGCTAATTACATTCCTCCCAAGTCGTTTCGAGCTCGTAGAGTCTATTTCAGTAATGAGGTTTGTTTGCTTTTCATTTGTCTTCGTTTTGTTTTTGATTGTCGATAAAGTTTTGATTGTTTTGAATTTGTTTGTGTTGAGATTTTGGTTGGTTTTGAAATTTGTTATGGTTTTGGTTGGATAGAGTTTGATTGAAAGTGGGTGTGTTAGTTGAAGTTGTGGTGAAGTTGGATATAATGGTGTGTTGAAATTTTGGATGGTTTTTATGTTCTGCTAGTTAGATGGGTAGTTGTGGCCAAAATTTTGAAATTTATGGTTTTAGTTGGACTGAGTTTGTTCAAATGTGGTCCTGATAGGTTGAAATATCCTGTTGTTTTTAATTTAAGTTGTTGTTTGAGGTTTGTCTTTGAGGCTTTCTGTGTTATGCTTTTGGTTGGACTGAGATTGGTTGAAAATGGCTGTGTTAGTTAAAATCGTTGTTGGATTCTATTTGGGATTGAAATTTGGATGGTTAGATGGTTAGTTATGGACAAAGGTTTGAAAATTATGATTTGGTATGGTTTGTGTGAGGATTTTAATAGTGGTTGTTATAGTTTAAATCATATTTGAATACAAGTTTTGGCATGGTTATGTATATCTATGTCTTTTGTTGATGATATGAGAATGTGAATGTTTTGGTAGGAAAATGGACTGTTGCATGTTCCTAAAGGGCAGGCGCAGAATCCACAAGCGCAGATGTTTTCTGATCCTAACATGGCTATGGATATGATGAAGAAAAATCTTTCTATGATCATTCCACAGGTACTGCAAATTGAAATTGTCGAATAGGTTGTCATTGTTCCTATTTCTAGTTTTTTTTTGTGTGTGTCTGTGTGTGTGTGTGTATAGTTGCTTGAATTAACTGATGTTTTTCTGCTGGACAGACTCTTACTTTTGCATGGGTCAACTTTTTCTTCTCTGGATTTGTTGCAGGTTTGATTCTTTTCTAATAATCTTAGTTTCTGGATTGCTGAATATTACATTTCTTAACAAGTTAGTGGCATGTAATAGTGTTGGCCTCTTCTGTGTAGTTTCTGCTTTTTGTGTGATTATTTCTCGTTCTTCTGAATGTTTTGCAGTTTCTGATCATGTGCATCATGCATATCTCTGTGTTTCAGATGAGAGTGATTTTGTTATTCTGTAATGTATAGTAATCATCTCCTTGACTGCTTATTTCTTTTTTCACAGCCAAGATACCATTCCCACTTACTCAAAGGTTCAGGTCAATGTTGCAAAACGGGATTGATTTGAGCACTGTGGATGTTAGCTACGTCAGTAGTCGATCATGGTGCTTTTTCAATTTTATTGATTAGAACTTGAACTACTTTTGATGTCTTGCGCACCTCTATGTCTGTTTGTCTCTAATTATTGGCAATCACTTTATTTTTTTAGGTATTTCCTCAATCTGTTTGGACTAAGGGGTTTATTTAGCCTTATTCTGGGAGAAGAAAATGGTTAGTACTATTAAACTAATGTTGTGCATTTGGCTTTAACTTTAATATGCATGTCGATTTTCTTGTTGCAAATAGGAAGGATGCATGAGAAAATAGTTTAGTTTCTTCTTCTCGCTGATGCACTCAGATTTGGCTTAAATATTAGAAAAATTATAATCCAATGATGTCAATGCAGCTATGGATGATACACAGCGTATGATGCAAATGGGTGGGTTTGGCTTTGATCCAACAAAGGTAGAACTTTAAGTGGTTGCACATAGTCTTGATATCTTTTCCTTTTCAGTTTTCTAATGTTACATCTCTTTGCTTTGTACTCCTGTTCATCTGCATTCCTTTATTTTGATTTGCATATGGCCTGCTTTATTTATTTTTGGAGATAATCACAATTTCCTCCTGTCGTTTGACGTAATCACTAATTACCCTGCAGTTGTTTCCCGTAAATCTAAAATACCCTTTTCCGTTAGTTTTTGCCAAAAAATGTTAGCAGATGGCAAAAAAACTCATTTACCCTCAAGATATTTAATATAATAATATTAAAAATGATTAAAATATGATAAAATAAAAAATCAAAAGGAAATAATTTATTAGAAACATTTTTAATCTCTGACGTCCATCAGACGGTGGAGATTAATTTTAATTTTAATTTTTTAAATAAAAAACTTAATATGAAAAAAAAATAAATTGAAACACACATTTCTGAGTTTCCAATGATTGGAAACTCATTTTATGGGTTTTCAACCGCTGGAAATTCAGAATATGGGTTTCCTAGAAACCATTCCAGTTGGAAGAGAACTTAGTAATTCATCTTCTTCAACCATCATTAATGTCTAAACCAAACTTAGTTCATATTCTTCACTCGGTTCGTCAATCTTCAACCATCATCAATGCATAAAGCATCGTCTCACACAAAACCAAATCCTCAAATGCCAATAACCTCTCCTTTTTCTGCCATCATGAACCACCGCCAATAGACCAAGCCTCGAACGAACCTAGGTCGTCTGGGTTTATTCGATGATCTAGGTTTCAAAACCCATATCTAGTTATTTGGGTTTTGAAACTAGATCGTGCCATCTGTTTTTTTTTTTTTTTCTTTCTTAGTGATGAACGGTGTTGGATGGTGGAGTATAGATGGAGAAGAAGAAGAGAGATGGTGGATTGTAGATGGAGAAGATGACTAGAGATTTGTTTTTTCAATATATATTTTTGACTTTTTTTTTGCTTTTCTTTTATATATTTTTTTCCCTAACATGATCTCTACCATCCATCTTTTTTAGATGGACTGTACATATCATTTCTAGCAAAATAGATATTTTTTAATTATTTTTAGTTTTTTTAAAAAACGGAGGGGTGCTTTTATGGTTTTACCATTTCAGACTAACGGTCAAAGTTTGATTTTTAAGGCAAAAGGTTTCTTGGACAGTTCCTTAAAAGACTAGGGATTTTTCTCTATTCAATCAAACAATAGGCGGGTTATTAGCTATTTCCTAAACTGTTGGGGTTTTTTTGGCTATTATGTCAAACAACAAGCGGGATAATGGGATTATCCCTTCATTTTTGTTGTAAATAATATGTCAATATATAATTTATCCTAAGAATCCACATAGACTGTAGCTGTCACCTGTCAGTCTTAACATTCATGGATGTTTTTTTTAGCACATGTCTACCTAAGGTTGGTATATGTAAAAGCAAGTAGTGTACAACACTGCACACCAAAGATAACTATGTAACAATGATTTGTGATAGAGAATGTATCTTAATTGTCGATTATCAAGAGTTGCAGCTTCCTTGTGATGCATTCAGTTTGATGCTGAATGGTGGTTTACTTGATGGAATTTATTTTTGAGATTCTTTGTAGTGGGTCATGTCCCTTTAGATGATGTCCCTAGGCATAGATCGTTAGTATAATTTGAAGGTTCTGGTAGCAAGTCATATGGGCATTGCTGTGGAGTCGTTATTAAAGTAAACCTTCTACCATGACTGTGATCTTCAAAGTGAGCAAGAACTTCAAGTCATTTCATGAGTAGCCGGTCATGTTGCTGAGACTGATTTACAAGCAGTTGTCTCACTTATTCTCAACATTGGAATTGGTGAAGGGTATCGGAAAACGTCTTTTTCATTTAATTGGTTGTGGCCCTTCTTTGTTTAAGGTTCTCAATAATGAATAACCTATGATACTTTATCTTCTATTGATGTGGGTCAGCTGTCTGAAGTGAGAGTCAACATTGCAGTGATTGATTTGTCCATAACTCTGGGCCCCCATAGAAGCTTTGTGGTTCCCTGTTGTCCAATTAGCATTACCTTGAGGTCTTCTTTGGTGAAGTTTCATCTCTTATTGCAAAGCAAGTAATGGTTTTAAAGTAAGGTCTTCTTGCCTTCTTCAATTGAAATGGTTCGAAGATCAGCATTAGAATGGTAGCGGCTATGGAGCAGATGAGACCTGTTTTACGTTTAGCAGGCCATCAACAGCCCGCTAAGCGTATGACTCTTTTTTAAATAGAAATCAACAAGCTGCCCGGTAAGCATATGTTTCAAACATCACTTTGTGGGGTGCATATTGTTCGGCCCTAGGTGTGCAATGTCATTTGGTTGAGCGAAGACTAATTTTGTTGTGCTGGTTTAGATCTGTTTTTGGCCAGTCTAAATGCAGTCCTGTCTATGTACTTACTGGTACTAAAGTAAAGGTTCTTAACAAACTTCTATATTCAGTAGGAACTTCACACCATAACAAACTTCTAGATTCAGTAGGAACTTCACACCATCTTGCTTTCTCTTCCTCACACAGACACCACTCAGTGCAAACACGTGCACATGCAAGCATACATGCTTGTCAACACGTGCAACCGCATGCTTCATCTTTGGCTTGTATAGTTTGTTTGCAAGCTATTGGCATAGCTTATATCAAATTCTCATTGGAATTAGGAGGTGTACTCAGCAATTTCAGAAATTCATCATGCTTTGGAGCTTTCTTACACACTTGTATATTAATGGTGTTTTGCCTGATACATTTCCTCACATGTGCTTGGTGCTGTTCCTCTTGTTTTTATTCAGTTGGATCATATTCATCAAATTAGGCATTGGGACAGTTTTGCGTAATATTTCTCTGAGCAGGCAAAATCAATCATGTTTTGTCTAGTCATGGATTTGCTTGTTAATAGAATCAGATTCAACTTAATTATCACAACAGGAATGTTTGTGAGTATTATCTTGTTTACTGTTTGATATAATGTTGAAACTAAGACCTTGTTTATCATCTTTAAAATTGTTACATAGGATGATTTGAAAGATGTGATTCCTCACCACTAATGTCTCCTGATCTATGGATTGCGTTTCTTTTCTCTTATCAGAATTTGGGTGCGGAGAAAGACAGTCTCGACATAATTCAGCATGACTGGGCCCTACCGAAGTTTGAGCAGCGAGCTGAAACAGTCTTGAGAAATCTGGTCTGATGAACAAGAAATGGCGATGCGTAAACGCCTGCTGATTGGGATTGCACGTCTTTATGGATCTCTACTCAGTTTTCATCTATTCTTAGTGGAACTCTAGCATCAGCCGTGAAGTTGTCGAAGATTTATTATTATAGTGACTGTTAGACACCAACATTGTAGTTTACAGCTCTTTCCAAGTTAATCGTGATCGTTGAAGAAAATTTTTCCATCTCGTGTTAATATAACACGGAAAATTTCTGAGCTTTTCATGGATTAAGAGACCTACCCTTTACGTGCAATTGCAGCTTAATGCTTGAAACTATAAACCAGTGGAAAGTTTCTTCATGTGATATTGAAATGGAATATTATTTCATATTATTGTCTTGCATCTTTACAACAAGTAGACATTGATGTTAAACGATGTCGATGGAAATATGATCTAATATATAAAGAAACGAAGACAACCAAAATTAATTTTACCTTACTATAAGAATAGATGTCTTTCATTTTAAGATTGTAAATATGTAATATATAAAGAAGTGAAGAAAATCAAAATTAATTTTACCTTACTATAAGAATAGGTGTCTTTCATTTTAAGATTGTAAATATCTAGATTGTATACGTATTTTTTATCTCAGTAGATCTTGAAAGACTTTAAATAAGTGGGTGTCAATTTTTATTAGAAAAAACACAAAAATCTTTTGACTCACCTTCAATTATTGTTAAATCCTAATAAGGATTCGAAAGCTTTAAAGATTCAAGGCCACCTTTAACGGTGGCAAAAGCTTGGACGACAACACCTATTAGAAGACCCCACTTGACAATACTAATGGCAGCCAACACCTTTCAAGAATGGACCAGGGTGGATTGCTTAAATAAATTTTAGAAAAGGAAAAAAGGTACCGCCTACCAAAAGAAGGTAAAAATCAAAACAATGAGGAATGGCATTTGCCGACTGGTCTCTATACAACACTAATAATAATACAACAAAAGCAAGTTGCCTTATAATAATAAGAAAATCTTGTGTTTTGATGTGTGAATTGTGAAACTTGGAAATTCTTTTTTCATATTAATATGTTTTCAATGTTCATAGCAGACATTGATGAAAACTTTGGATGCAATCTAGCAAGCCTTTTGATTCTTTTATTATGATTATTCCAATGGTTTTGATTGTCTTAAAGCATCTACTCATTGGGCTTTTTTTTTTTTTTGATAAATACTCATTGGTTTTTTGAGTAGCCAAAATTTTGAGAATTCAGATTGGCGTGCTAGAGTTGAAGATTATAGCTTTTAAAATATGATAATAATTTCTATTTTAAAATTGTAAAGATTTTCTTCTTTTTATGAGAATTTTTATTTTACAGGAGCCATATAGTTGTTGATAGAGCTTACACTAGAGTTAGAGACTGCTTAGAATCTATCCAAAGCAGGATATAGGGGGTACCTTAGAATTTACCCAAAAAGTATTGTAACAATGAGCATCGACACCACATCATACTCACATAATATTAAAAAGAAATATTTTCACACATGCTTGTAAATATAGATAGTAAAACTTGAACTTTTAAGTTCCTAGATTAAGTACATGGAAATATATTCACATCACATGATATTGGAAAAAAAAAAAAATTCTCACACATACGGATAAACACACATAGTAGAATTTGAGTCATTTATCATGAATGTGAGAGAAAAATGGATATTAATCAACCCATATTGAATATATAATTTTTTTCTTTTTTAAATACACATCATGTCAAATGTCTATCAGGATCTTATAGATATGATCCGCTTAATATATAGTCTGAAAATCTATTATCAAAATAGCACAAAATTATCCATAATTAATAGAAAATGGTCGCACTAAAGATGACCAGTGATATTAGAACCATGCATTTGCTTAAAAGCAAGGAAAGGGGGGCGCAATGCGTCAACCTACAAATCTAATAGTTTATATATATATATATTATATTAAATGAAGGGTTTTATTTATTATGTTATCAATATATGACATCATGAGAGCCAAATGTCTTTTTTTTTTTTTTTAAATATACATTTAATTGCATGAGCATGATCTAGTGGCTGCCGAGGAGTCCCTTTCTCATTGATAAGTGAATTCAAGTGTAATCAAATCACATACTAATACACAAGACTGTTAATAGGAATAATCACCAACCATCATCTGTTTGACTGATGGGGACCCAAGAACGCGACAATCTGACGGTCCACCTCAGCTCATCAAAGCCTCCTCGTATGTGATTCAGTCCCCGGTGGGCCAATCTCAGCAGCTTTAGTAACATCATTCGCAATCAATTTCATGTTCACCTAGGCCCAAAATAGCCGCCATCTCAGCAAACGTGGTCCCACCAAACAAGGTTGTCCTGATTCCACTATCACACGTGTCATGCATCCAATGGGTAAGTGAATAGATCAGACCAATCAGAATCACCTAAAAACTTCTGGGGTGGGACCAGATCACCGCCCCCTGCTTTCCATCGGCCTTTTTCAACTTTACAGCGTATGGACCAAAGATGTATGTGCATGGCATGGCGAAGCCTAAAGTTGATGGATCCATTTTCCACTTCAGCCTTAAATCCATATAGATTAGAAATACATGGAAATCTATTGAAATTTAATATTACTAATATCTCTTATAATAATGACATTATATATTTTATATGATAGTTGCGTGATTCAGTAATAAATCTCTTGTATTAAAGCAATTGACAATAACACTACATATTTTAGATGAGAATTAAGGTGTTTAGTTATAATTAACCTCTTATATTCACGTCATAGTATCGTGGATTGAAAATGAATTCTTCCTTATCTCTTAAATTTATAACATTAAAAAATTATAAATTCGTGAGCTTAAATTAGATAACAGATTTGCCAAAACCTGTGGAATCTCAATGTGACTTTTAATAACATTGATTATATATATTAGATAAAAATTGGAATGGTTCAATACAGAATCTATTACACTACTACTATGACCAATAACATTATTATATATTTTAAATAAAAGTTGAAGCCATCTAGTAATAAGTCTCGTTTGTATTTTTATCAACAAAATTGTCAATTTAAATCATATTATTACCTTTGATTCCTAATTTGCAATATTTTATCAACAAACATAAGAAGAGCAATAATTTTCTTTTAGGATTTTGATAATTATACCCAAATTGAGATCAAGAATCTAGTTTGAGACAATCATGAACATAAGAACACAAATCTCTAGACATCATCATTTGTGTCCAAAAACTGGAGTTAATCTTCTGTACTATAATATGGAGAAAGACGGTAACTATGCTAAGTTAATGGCCTACATCAATCCTTGGAATCTCTAATTACTTTACAAAATGGACAAATTTACCCTTACACTTTTCCCATCGCTCCAAAAATAAAAAAACAATCTTCTACAATACAGTTTATTATAATTATCAAATTAAATTTTCTTTTATTCTTATAAGTGTGATCTTTTAATCATATGACGTGTTTTGATTAATAAATTTATAGATAATATAATGAGACATACCATTGAGAATCTGTAATTATTCGACTAATAGGACGTAGCTTACTTTAACACTTGTCACGACATGCGAAATGAAAAATGAAAAAAAAAAACAAAAAAACTTCTACACAATGATCTTATTGCAACGTTCAAATTAATTTTCATTTTCATCCAATTACATCTGAACTTCTTATCATTTGATGGATCCTGATTGAATAAACGTATAAGTACTGTAATAAGACCGTTCCATTTAAGATATTGTTATGCAAAACTAATGAAAGGGTATTTTGGGTACAATGGTGGGTAGTTTCTTAAAAATTCTGATTGTGGGGTGGTGGCTCGTAGCGAGGACATGATCAGAGTAATGACTGTGATTAAGCGTGGTAAATCAGACGGCTGGAAGTGGGTCCAGAGTCACGAGAGTCCTCCTGGAAAGCGTCTGTAGGTGGACCCCAGAAAAGGCTTCATCTTTGAAAAGGCCGGTTTCCAAAGGGACTAAATCAGAGATCAGACGGTGGGGATTTGATTTGAGAGTGGCGATTTGGATGGTAATGATCGAAGTTGGTGATGGGTGGGCCCCAATGATGCCACCGGCCTAAGAGCCGTTGTTGGCTTTTGTTTGGTTGGCTAAACCTTTATTACCAGCCAATGTCTAATTAATTAATTAATGTTTGAACCAAAAAAGGTAAAAAGTGAAAATTATCAGAACGAAAAGAAAAAAAAAATTGATTCAAAAGAAAAAATAAAAGAAAAGAAAACCTTAAAACTAGCAAACAATTTGACCATAATAGTAAATTAAAGTGGTCTTTTTTAAAACAATACAAAAATTTAAGTTGTGTATTCATGGAATGTATTTAAGAATACTTCTATAATTAATTATTTACAAAAAGAAAACATATTTTTATATATGTGTAATTGTATTTTTAAAATTAACACTAACTGAAATGAAGATTTATTGGAACTTGATAAGATAAATCGCTATGCATATCATTCATAATACAACTCCCATTACAAGAGTGATCTCCCTAAACTTTGTAATTTGATGGGCAAAAATAAAACTCAAACCTTAATGATGAAAGGAAAAGTACTCAATCACTTTACTAAGAGTGAATGTTATGTTAAGCTTTTAAGGAGGTGAATCCTAATATTGTTGTTAATATGATGGACGTTGAGATGATTATGTGACAATTTCATTGTATTTTCTAAATCTTAAATTTGAAATAGTTATATAAATAAATTATTATTAATAATAGAATATTTGTAATTATAGGGTTTACATTGATTTTTTATTATCATATGATTATCATAGTTAACAATACTAGATATTTGTAATTATAGGGTTTATGTTGATTTTTATTATTATATGATTCATGCCATTTTTGTTATATATATATGAACAATTTTGAAGAGTGCTTAGTTTGTACATTATAGCTCATAAAATTTTAAAACAAATATTGCAAGAATTTGTGGGGATCATACTCTCGATGTGCTCAAATGACAAACTATAAAAAAAATCTAAAATTTTTGTTTATTTTCTCGACCCATGGAACTTAAAAGGGTTGGGATAATTAAAGAATTTATTAAGAAAAACACGTTTTCTATTTTTCTCTCTTAAAACTCTCCAGAAGGTTTAAAAAAATAAATTTACAAAAAAATGCACCACTTGTGTTACCATACCAATCTCTTTCATATATGTCACAGTATTATTGTGATATTTCTATTTTTCATATATACAATATATTAATCTAATTATCTTGTATAGAATATATCAGTGTAGTTGCCTTATATAGAATATTTATCTCCCTATTTTATTTTTTTCTTTCACCTATAAATAAGTTTCACTTTGTATATGATAAAATTACAGTGAAATATACATTCTATTTTTATTTATCAACATATAAATGTATGAATATTAAATATTAAGAATCTATACTATCCTTTAATTGAGATATAACATATTAAAATGGATTACAAAATGTATTAAACCTTCTTATAAATTATTCATTAAAATCCCTTCAAACTTATTCAGATTATGAAGAAACTTCTCATAATCCTCCAAAACCTACCCTTTTTTATACACTTCCACACAATTTATACAGTGAAACCAAATAATTTTGCTACACCTCATGATATTTTAATATATAAAGAAATCCAAGAACATGAATGCATGATACGATCACTTACAAATGTACCCTACTCCACAAAACAGAGGGAGACCACTCACAAGAAAGATATGATTGTGATATGAGAAAATGGCCCTCCACCATATGCCATTGCATGCCATTCCATTGTTTATTTTTACATTACTATTAATATATACCAATAATTTGATTACATGTATAAACAATAATAATAATAATGTTATCTTATAAATGATAATTTCTTCAATACATTTACAACTAGACATTGGATACATGACCTATGTGTTACTGACATTGCCAAAGATTCTTCAAACTCATTTTTTTCTCTCTCTCTTCTATTTTTTTTAATATTATTAAAATAATTTTATAACCTTACTTCTCTATATAAACCTCTCACATCCATCATATCTCCTCACTACTAGACTTTCAAGCTCTCTCTTGCTAGCTTTTTTCACAATTCATTTCATTCTTTCAATCTTATTCAAACTTCTTTGTCACTCTCTTTTCTTTCCAAAACAATGGCCAGTGTTGAGGTAACAACAACTACAACTTTGATCATACAACATCTATGGTTTTTTCTATAGATTTAATATATACCATTTGTGTCAACTTTTCATTGATTCAATGGTGATCATCATGGCAGTTTCTGAGGACAGAAGTTGTGCTGAAAAACAGTTTTTCATAGATGGTTTTGCTTTTCTGACATGATTTGTTCCTTAGGATCACATGATCTGGATCCAGCTGATCAAGTGATAGATAGATCAATATATAATATGTAATGATAACTCATCAATCCTTTCACTTGATCACATGCATGCATATATGATATGACCATTTTATTTGACTCCTGCTTTTCATATAGATTGTTTTCTATCTTTTGAAAGAAAAAAAAAATACACTTGTTTGTGTTATATAGTGATCGATCTATGATTCATCATTCAAGCTTGATCTGAGTGATGTTTCAAGCTTGGATTCAAAACCCTTTTGTATCTTATGATAGATCAAACCAAATCATCAAATTCTTGACAACTACTTGATAATGATCATGATCAACTTGCATGTTATATGATCATCTTCTTCAAGTTTTTGTTTCTTTTATAAGCTTTGGTTCCCTATTCAATCCATGCATTGATTGATTTGATCAATAACTAACTTTTTAAACAACGTTTATTGATTTGATCAATAACTAACTCTTTAAACAACGTTTAAGTTTGGCTCTTTGTTATATTAAAATTTGTTGTATTGAATCGTGAACAATATTGTGTTCTTGCAGGTTCAAGCAGCAGCAACAACATTGCCAGAGAATGAGACACCTGAGGTAACCAAGACCACCACCGAGACAACCCCAGAAGAGCCAGTGGCAGCGCCACCAGCCTCTGAACCAGTCGTAGAAGAACAAAAGGAAGCAACCCCTGAGGCTCCTGTTGCCGAGGAGCCAGCCACCACCGAACCAGAAGCAACCCCAGTTGAAGTTGAAACCAAAGAAGTAGTAGAAGAAGCCAAGGTTGAGGCAGAGCCTGAGAAAGTAGAAGAGACTACTACTACTACTGAGGCAGTGAAGCCTGAAGAGCCTGTTGTGGAGGAGACCAAAGAAGAGGAAACCAAAACCCCCGAGGAAGCTCCGGCAGCCCCTGTGGAGGAGGAGAAGCCGGTGGCTAGGGAGGAGGAGAAGCCGGCAGAGGTGGCAGCAGAAGAAGTTGCCAACACTGAAGTTCCAGTTGAGAAGACTGAGGTGTAGGCATGTTCTATTCCGACCAAGTTGGTGTAATTTGTGGGGTTTTTTAGTCTTATTTTTAATTAATTAGTTTATTATTATTATTATTATTAAGTTTTTAAGGTAATTAAGTGATGGTTTGGATTATGGAGGGCATACAGAGAGATGAGATGATGTTGAGTCAGCACATTGGGTCCACATCAGCATGCATGCCACGTGGCTGACGTTGGATCCAATAGAGAGAGAGAGAGAGTCGATGTTTGATACTGTGAAAATGGTGTGGTAAGAGATGCGTGAGATTTCTCTAGGTTTGAATAATAAAAATATTGTTGTCGTTTTCTTTTTCTTGATTATATATATAAATTTCAAAGTTTTTATTTGATTATTTGCTTTGGATACCATTGAAGCTTTTTCTCTCCTTCTACTGTGTAATATTCTATCATCTTTGGAATCTAGTATTGCAAAAACATAACGACATTAGAATGGTGCAAACAAATTGACAAAAGACATTGAGATACACGCAAACTTGAATAGAAGCCCATTGCCTACATCATGATAATTGAGAGGTTCAGGATTAAATGAATGATAATTCTCTAGTCAATTTTACAAGACCGGTCCATTCCCTCCTATAGTGAAAATCAACCGGTTCTGAAAAGACTGCAGCGAGAATGATTCTTAGATAAATCCTTAACATTAAAGGCCATTTGGTCCTACAAATATAAACATCTCAAGCGATCAAAAATATGATCCGCCAGATGATTGATGGCACATTTGCTTTATACTTCAACATTGTCAACACCCCAGAGAACCAAAAAAACGTAAAAACAAAAACTTTAAGGGAAGACGCTTTACAAATATATAATTATTTTTCTTTTTAAAAACATTTCTGAACACACCATACAATTCAGAGACCAAAGAACAGAGAACGTGAGAGAGAGAGAGAGAGAGAACAAGAATTCGAGCAACAGTTTTTCCAGTGTTTCCGATGCCATTGCATACTGTGTACATGAGACGAAAACGAAAGAGCTCTAACCGGTAAAGGAAGTTCATATAAGCAAAGTAGCTTGCTTCCACTTGCTTTATTTACCCTGTATCTATCTATGATATAAACATTTGAAGAATTCAAAAAAAAAAAAAAAGCCAATGACATCATAACATCACAGGAGAAGCACAACTCGTAGGTACATAAGTTTAATTTGATAAAACAGTTGCTCGCAACCTATAACGCTGTACAAACTGAGTACAAATATGCCTATGTGCAGTCAGGACCCCTTCTTTCTTTAGTACCCCCAATGCAGACAGAGAGAGACGAGTACCTCACCAAGTACCGAAGCTGCAGCCGACATGCTCTTGCGTGATGATGCGAAAGCGATCTTGCATGATTCTCATAGAGGGATAAATAGGGATACACAGCCGGTAAAAGCAGGTGTGAGATGATGGTAGGTGATCGATGGGTTCTGTGGTCTTGTAGATGTAAAGGCGAGAGGCCAAACCGCGGAAACCCTCAACTGGCAGATGCTTAATAGAGGTCCAGAAGAAAAGAAGAACCCTTCTCTGCTCAGCTGACATTCTTTCAACAACCTGCGAAATTTTAAACACAAAACATCAAATTACCATCATACATGTTTATGGTAGTCTTTGGATGTCATTGATTCAAAACAGAGACCACCAAAGCTATAACTACTCAACAACGATTGTTGCTTGGTTGATGAAAGATAATTCTCCAAGCAGGCCAACTAAAAGAAAATTTCAACTTCTGCTTCTGATGTCTCCTTGGCTCATCTCATAGAGATCAAATTGTGTGAAAATCATCTTATTGTTAAATTCCCCATCAGGATGTCAAACAATTGCCTAAACAAACACCTTAAATCAGACATTCTGCTTATAATCGTGCTTTTATCTGAGAACATGTTATCTACTAAATCCAATGACCACCTCGTCTTCTCCTCACTCCGAGCCCTTGGGCTGTAAGGATGAAAAATTTCTTCAAAGATGCAGCATGATCCCGCTCCACAACAAATCAGCAAAGCATAAATATTGAACTCGAGGAAAAAGATTATAGATCCAAGGGAATGAACAGATCCCAGGTTAAAGCATGACATAACACATTAATCCTATAGAGTCTGTACTATTGATGAGATAATTAACCATAAAGAGTCACACCACCGTGAACAAACCAAATCAGATGAAATGGTTTTAAAGGAAACTTTCTTTTAAGAACTGAAGGCCAGTGGCACTTACTCAAAGCTTCCCATTCCACAGAGGCTAACAAATGCTAGACCTGAAATAACATAACTCCATAAGTAAAAACAAAACCAATAGCCTTCCAACTCTGGACCTAATTCCCAATGATTTAAGTATTATCAAACACCCCCAGATCAGACAGAAGATTGTAGATGAGAAAATCCCAGAAATATAAGAATGGAACTGGAAAATGGTCCTCAGATTTGGTACAGTCACAATAGCTAGCTACCTGACAACTCTCTCCTTTGTCAGTTTGTAAACACTTAATGCTATACAAGTAGACAACCTCTTTGTAGCATCTACAGATTCCCAATGAATATTAATCACTCTCAGTTCTACATACTGTAGATGTTCACCAGTATTTATTTATGCCATCAATTTAACTAAGCGTTTTTTTTTTTTTTTTTTTTTTTTTTTTCTGAAACACAATGTAACTTTGTTATTTTTCACTTTTAAACATATTTGTTGCTTCTTCCTATGATCCGGCTGAACATATTGGTCAGTTTAGAAAAGCCAAAATCACAGGTACCCTACAACACTCCATGGATTTACCCTTGGCTCCTTGAAAAATATAGTTTCAGCACTTTCTATCTGGATATTCTTGATTTCTCTACTCTTGACAAAGCCATTCTCAAAAATTAGTTCACAAACTAAGCAGAAAAGTGTGACACCTATGCAGACTAATTTGCATTTGTGTTTCCCAAATGATACACACAAACCATAAAATTGGACAGAGAAAAATTATAATTCTTCTCAAAGTACCAAGAACAGAATATTTATCATGCATCATACTTTGACAACATAAAAGGTATAACAGGCAATCAAAGATATCCACCATTCAGAAGATTCTGTTCGTTATAACATCAGAACCTGTTAAAGCTTTGATTAAATAACAAACATTTCACGGGCTTAATATTCAAAAGGGCAAAAATGCTGTAGTGGCTTTTATTTTTAACCGAAAAAACAAAGCCAGAAAGTATATTACAATGCTGAAAACTAGTTGTTTCTAGTATACTAACAAATTGAGAAAGATGTCAAAAGAAATATATCAAGAAAATTCAATTAAAGATCAACTGGTATAATAAAATGCATAATCAAAGCCTCAAAATGCTTTTGCAGAAATATGATGGAAAGAGTTTAAAAAATCCAACACGCATGTTACCTTCCAGAACCAAAGTATCTGCGGATCATTTTCTTTGTAGCCATTGTAATCAGTATGTGCCTTCCACTCTGAAACGCTTATGGGACATTCACTTCCAAACAGCATCAAATCAAGATCTTCAAGCTCTAAACTTTGGAAAAATGACTTCTGGAGATTTGTGTTATCAAGGATGTCAGAAAAACCTTGTGCAAAATGAGATATTTGTTCTGAGACAGATGTGACAAATCGATGCCGAATGAGCAGATTAACATATTCCTCCCTATTCTTGCTATTCACAACTATATTTTTCCCATTAGGGCAAAGCTCTGCATCTTTCCTGGATCCTAGTTCATCCACTTCTCTAACAAACGTCAATCCTAAGGCATCAGAATCAATAAACTCAGCTTCCATCCGCAGAATCTGATTGCAGCTAGTATACAAGAAAGGATCTGCATCCCGTATATCTTCCAAAGATATATCCTTTCCAGACAATTGCAAGAAAAACGAACGATCAAGGACAACACCCACTTGCACTCGGTGCATCAAAGCTAATGCAATTACCCGACCAGCGAAGGTGAAATATTTAAGGTGCAAAGGATCCACCTTAGATGCTACACATAGAAGAAAACAAATAAGCTATGCATTTGAAACGAAGCAAATTCTGGAATCATCAGGTTGATGCCATATATGTACTATGCACACAGAGTGGAAGAGATGAAATTTACTATCTTTTAACATTGCAATGGCATTGGTTGTGCATGAATACAGAAGAAAGTGCACAGCAAATTCAAAATGGTAGCGCCGGAAAATTAATGAGTTTCAGTATTCTACCTTTTAAATCATTCTCTCTATATGATCATGTTCTGAGGTCTAGAGTTCACTACATAACATGTACGCCAAAATATGATTTGACAAAAAGGCATCAACAGGTGAGTCACAAATTAACATGGGTTTGAAAACACATTGACATATTCCTAAACAAAGAGAATTTGTTTGAACTGTCTATGCCTAGGGAAGCACAAGATCTGATCCAAAAACTTCTAAGGAACTAGAATATTCTTCAAGAAAGGCATAACTGAGAGCGAGAGAAGGTAAACAGGTGTTCTACTAACTATTTTCTCACATACATAAGGTAGTTCAAGTCCAGTTACATGAGTGGGATTAGTAGCACTCAAATAGAAAGAAGAAATGAAGAGAAAAAGGACGAAAAAACAAAAGAAGAGACTGAATGACCGCACAAGCAATAGAGAGAGAAAGAGGCTGACTTTTTGGATACTAAAATGATCAAGGAATCCTTTATCGCTGGCATTGATTTTGCCAACTACCTTAGTGCTTCCTCCGAAATACCCTTGGTTCTGTTTTATTCTTGAAATATCTATTCTACCCAATTGATGTTTAATAATCGCCAAAGTTTTTGACATATTGGTTGTCTATGTGAACTGGTGCATTCGAGCTTTGTATAATTGCAATCCACATATTGGTTGTCCTATAAGATAAATATTATGAAGCGATGCATTTGACTCCCAAAAGAACATTAGATTAGAAAAGAGTAAAGACAATGTGTTTTGCAAAATCACTATACAGCTAGGTATAACACAAATTAAATTTCATTTTTATGTATATGCTCATGTTCTTTTATGCCAATTTGAATGGAGCATCTTGAAGTAGGGAAGTCACGGGTAATTTCAGGAAGGAAGAGGGTAGTCTGTGTCATAAGGCCAGAACTGAAGTGTACTACAGTGATGTTACTCTAAAGAATTTTCCTACAAGCATACATGTGTTATCATGAAACTGAAACATCTGATGGAGTAAATACAAGTATCCTTCCTAAACGATGTTATCATTGCATTATTGTATCCACAGATTCTAGACTTAGTTGTCAATGTTATAATGTCCCAAATTCAGCATCTATACTATATACTAACATCTATACATGTTGCAATACAAGATAACAATTAGACAAGAATAGTGCAAACAAACAATGAAACCAATTCCAAAATTCCATGCATCAAAAGCCAGTAAAGCTTACCAGGATTAGGAAAGAACCTCCTACGATCATTGGGGCATGGCACAAAAAGAGCATTTTGTGGATTAAATATGTCTTGGCATACTAAGAAAAACCACTCCCTCAACACACCAGGACCGGTTGCTTCCTCATTTTTAAATTCCATAAATAAACCACTATGCAGCGACTCACGTTCTGCACTTGCAATGTACTCAAATGATTCTGCCAATAACTGAGACCTATCAATAAGCATCTCATGCAACTCCTCATAATCTTCTCTTACATCAGGGAACATCATCATAACCAAAAGCCTCCTGGATTCAAAATTAGTCACATCTGTACGTTCAAGAAGCCACCGATTATCATCACTTCGCTTTGCATACCTTACAATCAGAGCACACACTGCTGACCTTCTAATCCTCAAAACCGTCCAAAAGTGATCCTCACCACCCTTATAAAGTTTAGCTATACAATACAATTCCTTCAGAATAATAAGATACTGTGCCCATCCTGAACAAGTAAGAGTACTGTCCATGCTATATCTCAACTGCTCCTCTACACTCTCAAGACACTTGTCCATCAACTTCAACATCTCAAAAAGCAAACTATGAAGATACTCAATCTCATCCACCATCACCGGAATATTATTATACCCACTCTTCGCCAAAGGTACCGGCATTGGACACATATACCCCACTTGATCCATAATCGCCTTACGCAAAGGCATCAAAAACACCGAAAAATCCCGAACATCACTCTCCAACGGACCCACAGTCATCGCTGACTGCGTACTCGCAGTCAAATCTGTGGACAACCTCCTCGCCAACTCCTTAACAAACGGAACAATATCTTGCATAATAAGCACCCTCTTAATATCCCCCCAAAACTTCCTATTGGGCAAAGAAGCAACACTCTCCAACAATGAAGCCAACGAACTCCGACACATTGAATACAAATTATCCTCAGGGGATGTACACTTCCTAAGCAATTTACAAAACTCTAAAACTATAGGTGCACATTGCGACTTAGACACTATACTATCCGTCCTAGTCACTTTCAAAAAATGCCTAATCGAACTCTCAGCACATTCTTTGTTACCTTCCTTTGCTGACATATACAACATCACCAGAGCCGCCGGAGCTGAAGACGACATAAATATCTGAAAATGGCCGCCACCTGTCCCGGTCAGGTTGTTCTCCTCTTTCGGAGTCATGGAGAGGAACTGACTGATTAGGTCTTTGATGAGTTTCGTGGCGGAGTGGACCTGCTCGCCTCTACAGAGGCGCCAGATGATGGAGACCATGCCGTCGATCACTTGCCAGGCTTGTGGATGCTCCGTGCTCCGCATCCGTCCCACCAGCTGCAATCCCGCGTCGTTTTGGATGGCGCAGTCGGCCAGCGATTGCTCCCACTGTAACTGCTTCCCGCGGTATATCAATCGCTGCTCGATCACTGGAATCCCTGTCATTAATTGGATCCTCTCGTGGATTGACTTGACCGTATCGTTCGCCTTCGCTTGGATCACCATCGTCTTCCCCTCAGACATCATCCTTATGAAGAACTGCACTCCCGGCCGCGGTGACGGCGTCGTTGTCGTCGACGTCGCCTGCTTCTTCGACGACGTCGCCTCCACTTCCTGCACCAGCTTCTGCTGCTCGATTACTCCGCTGCTGTTGTTAATATTACTCGCCGAAGCAGCGGCGGAGTCTTTCCTCATCCTGACAGGGACGAGGTCCGCGACGGCAGCGTCCTCGTCCTCGCTGTCGGCGCTAGGGGCATAATCGTCCAGTTTGCGTTTCTGAGCCGAACTCGCACGCGGCTGCTGCGAGTGAACAACCACCGGATTATTGTTATTATTATAATCACTACTATTATGATCGATGGAAGACGACAAATCAACCGGAGACATTGAATAGAATCTAAAGGCCCCAGCCGCCGCCGCCGCCGACGCCGACGCTGCTGCCGCTCACGGTGGGGTAGAGTACATGTGAAAATGATAGCCGATGAACAGAACAAACAAGAAGCTAATTGAAACGAACAAAACCAAAAACCCTAGCTCTTTTTTTTTTTTTTTTTACTTTTTCTAGTTTTGATCAGAGAAATTGTGTGTTATTTTTTCTTTTTCTTGTTTTTTTACTAGCGCAGATATATATATATATATATATATAGACAGCCGTCATCACGACAGACAGTGATCTTACGCTATTTATTATTTTATTATATTATTAGGAAAAACTTCATTTAGTCCTCAAGGTTTTACAAAATATCACGTTTTTAAAACTTTTTTAAAAACAGTTTTTTTCATCCCTAATTTTTCATATCTCTTCAAAAAAGTCCAAACCGTTAATCAACTGACGGTCAATGGTTACTCTAGGCCATTTTTAACAACTTAAATTCAGAGATATTTTTGATAATTTAACTTATAAATTCATTATTTTATTAGAATAATTTGATAATTTATGCGAAACTAATAATCATCAATGGTAAACATATTTTTTAAACATTCTATTAATGTTGACCGTCAGTTGACTGATGGTTTTGAACCTTTTTGAAGAGTTTTTGAAAAGTTATGGATGAAAATAGTTGTTGTCAAAAGAGTTTTAAAAACCTGATATTTTTCAAAACGTCAATGATTGAAATGAAGTTTTCCCTTATTATTATTGTAAGAGTAATACTGTCTAAATATTTTATTCAAATCTATTCAAATCCATGTTCAAATGATGTAACATATAAATTGTCAAAATTATGAAATAATATGATAATTAATAGAATCTTGACAACTCATATATCATATCATTTTGGCATGAATTTGAACAAATATTTGGAAACCATTATAATGTCTTTTTTTCCACTTTGTAAATTTACCGTTTGGGTTTCCTACAAATTTACATGGAATAAAAATAAATTGAAAAAATTACATATAATCTACCAATAAATTTGATATTTACAGGCACATACAACTTTTTTATTTTTTTACAATATTTTTCTCTAACTAACGGGTTGACTAGATTTTACCATAACATGGTGACTTTGACCGTTTAAAATATGTTAAAAAATGAAATTGCTCTTGATTATTGTCAGATGGTTGTGTGTTGATTTTGCAGCCAAATAAAATTACCAATATGCTCCTGGCATAAAATTGAAAAATTGATCAATTACAGAAAAAAAAAAAAAAAAAAAACTGGTGGAGGTCCAGTCGTTGATGGACTTCGTGAACGGTAGAGATCCAAACCAAATGGGAATGAAGAACACCTTGAAGAACTTGAAAATCATATTCGATTCCAGAAAACCTTAATTGGAAATCATCTTCAATATCTCTTCTCTCTCATCTTCAACCAAAATCATCATCAATCCAGTAAAATCATCAACATCAATCATCAACTCAAAATTATCATAATCAATCAATCAATAAAAATCGGTGTTCAATCACCAAAAATACCTTAAAATAACTCACAATCAACCCCAAAACAATCCAAAACAACCCATAATCTAGGTTAGAATGATTCTAACCCAGTTCTGGATTCACTAGAACTAGGTTCATCATTCGAACCCAGTCTGGGTTCGAATGATTCATTCAAACCCAACTTTGGGTTGAACCCAAAATTAAGTTTATCATTCGAAAACCTAGTATGGGTTTGAATGATTTTCAAACCTAATTTTGGGTTTGAATCATTCGAACTTAGATTTGGGTTCGATTAGAACCTAATTGTTCACTTGTGTTCGAGAAGAAAAAGAAAAAGAGAAAAAGAAGAAGAAGAAAAAGAAAAATAAGAGAGAAAAGAGAGAGTAACTAGTTGGAAGAAGAAGAGAGAGAGAGAGAATAGAGGGATAGTGATTAGACTTTTTTGTGTTTTTTTTAAATTATTTTTTTTTCAAATTAATTTTTACCGTCCATCTTCAGATGAACGATGGAGATCTAATTAAAAAATATTTTAATTAAATTTTTAATTTTTATTTAATTTTTTATTTTTATTTTTCAAATGATGTAGTATATGAATTATCAATATCTTATAAATAATAAGTGGCAGTACACTACTGCCCAAACCACAACAATGAATTTATTATGGAAAAATTACTCTCAACCTACCTCAAAGTTTAATATTCACAAACGTATATAACTTTTTGATTTATTTGCAATGTTTTCCTTTAACTAACGAATTGACTAGTTTGACCGTTATTGAGTATAGTTGACTATATAAAAAATATTAAAAAACGAAATTATCCCTCAATAAATTTACTTTTAATTTTTTTAAAATAAATTTTAAAAAATTTAAATAAATTAAAAATAAATTTAATCTGAAAATGGATGATGGAGATTAATTTGAGAACAAATTTTAAAAATTAAATAAAAATTAAAAATTTTAATAAAACAGTTTTTAATTAAATCTCCACCATCCATATGAAAATGGACGGTAGAGATTAATTTGAAAAAAAAAATATAAATTTAAAAATAATCTAAAAAAAAAACACGAAAAACCCAATATTGTCTCTTTCATCTCTTTTCTTTTTCTTCCTCTAACTGGTCATTATATCTCTCTTCTCTCTTCATCATATTCTTCTTCTCCTCTATTTCGTCTTTTCTTTTTCTTCTTCTAATCGAATCTATATTTGAGTTTGAATAGGTTTTGGTTTTGAATAAACCTATTCGATCGGTAACTGCCTCTCTTCTTTCTTCTTCTTCTTTTATTTTTCCTTTTCTTCTAAACGAACCCATATCTGGGTTCGAGAATCATTCGAACCCGTTCTAGCTTCTAGGTTTTGGGTTCGAAATCAGTTGGGTTGTTTTGGGGTTGATTGTGGGTTGTTTTAGGGTATTTTTGGTGATTGACCACTGGTTTTTGTTGATTAATTGATGATGATAATTTTGAGTTGGTGATTGATGTTGATGATTTTGGTTGATTGATAATGCTTTTGGTTGAAGATGAGAGGGATAAGAGATTGAAAATAATTTCTAGTTGAGGGTATATAGGTAATTTCATTTGACTGTAAAATCAATACACAACAATCTAACAGTACTCAGAGGCAATTTTGTCTTTGAACACATTTTAAGCTGTCAAAATGATCACGTCATGGTCAAATCCAGTTAACCAGTTAGTCAGGGGACGACGCTACAAAAAAATAAAAAAGATGTATGCGTTTGTAAATATCAAATTTGTAGGTAAGTTGTGGGTAATTTTTCTTTTATGCTTATATGGGAACTGCCATCTTGACGGTCCTTTTTTATGGATAGGGATCTATCAAGATATTTTTATGTGTTTTTATTTGAGAACTACCATTTTGGAGGTTTTTTGTTGGCATCACAACTGGTCAAACAAGATCGACCCCAAACTCGACCTTAGGTGGGATGTAGGGATGGGAAAATGAACAGAGTCTATTAACCCGGCCCATGCCCCAAATGTTATGGTTCGGACCCGATTTTTAATTTATATAAAAGAGATAAATGTATTTTTTTTTTTTTTTTATGAAAAGGAGATAATTGTTTTTCTTTTTAGGGGAAAAGGAGATAAATGTGTTTCACTTTCACTTTTTTTTTATTGCTTTATTTTATTATTATTATTATTTTTTAATAATTTTGTTCTGGTTTGTAATATGTCGGCCAAAATTTCCAAAAAAAAAAAAAAAAAGTTCGGCCAAAGAGACTGTTTATATTTCTGAATCCATTGGGAGGGATAAAAATCGTATCTCTTGACGAAGTGAAACCGCTCTTCGAGGATGCTAATATACAATTCACAGTGCAAGGTTTGTATTTTCGTTTTGTGGTGGTGGTTGGATTTTTTATGATGATTGTGTTGGGAGTGGATGCTGAACGAGTATGGTGGTATTGTTTGTGTTAGTGGTGCTGGAATTCTTGTTGAGGTTAGTTGGATTTTCTCGCTTGTTGCATTAATTTGATGTTTTGGATTCTTTGCCTGATTTTCTTGGTTTTGGAAGTGTCTGCTAAAGAGTAATTTTTCAGGACACTAGTGTGCAAATCACTGGATTATTTCAATATTGGAAATTGTTTGGTTTCGTTATGGCAATATATGTTCTGTTTTAATAAACAGTAGGATGTCTGTTCTTTTAGTTTATTCGAAATCGTTATTACTTGCTCAGCTTGTATTTAAAGAATTTCGGAGAATTCAGAACTCTGTCAGTTTTATGACTCATGCGGTCTGCCGACTTTAAAAGAAGTATGACAACTTTGGCTTTTGATTGTATGTTTGTAGAATTTTCCCTCTCAACGCCCGAACTGCTGATATTAAGAGATATATACTTTAAGTTGTGGCATAGCATATATTTATTAACTTTAGATTCTTATATCCTTGGACTGTAAAAGAATTTTCTCTTTTTTGGTTTTTTTTAATGGATGCAAGATTTTTTCTGTCGATTAGGAAAAAGGCCTAACGATTTGAATTAAACATACTGGTGAAAGTGGCTTTACCACGCCGTGTTCAATATATTATTATTCTTGGTGTTTCAGAGATCTTGAAGCAGGTGTGGGATGTATCCGAGCAAGATAATGACAGTATGCTCTCTTTGAAGGAGTTCTGCACTGCTTTCTGCTTGCTGGAACGTTTCAGAGAAGGGCAACCTCTTCCTGCTAGTCTTCCAAGAACTATCATGCCTGACGATGTTCTATTTTCCTCCACAGTAGCTCCTTATGTTAGTGCAACTCGGGGCCTGGTTGCAGGTAGGTTCTCCTTTGTTGTTTCAAAATATTTTATTATATGTTTCCTGCTTCTTTTATTGGTGTATTCACCTTTAGAGAGGGAAACTCTTGAATAGGTTTTCAACAACCACAAGCTCCAAGACCTCCTACTGGAAAGCCACCAAGGCCAGCTCCTATTCCTCAAATGGATAGACCTGCGCAAAAGCCCAAAATTCCATCACTTGAAAAACATCTAGTGGATCAACTTAGCAAAGAGTAACAAGATTCACTGAATGCAAAGCTCAAAGATGTTACTGAAGCAGATAAAAAGGCACGTTCTGTGCACTCTCTATTTCTCAGTTTAAAGCATGCATTATTGTTCATGCATCGGTCTTTCAAGATAGAAGTCTTATTTTACTGCATGCCTTAGTAATTCTTTGAATCATGCAATTGCTTTTGGCTGGCGCTGAATCTAATAATCTCAATGTAGCATAGCTATGTCCCTTGACCACCAAAGGCAATCTTTTCCCATTTTATTTAAGCAAAGTTTTAAATCATTTTGCTGAAGCCGATTTATACAATTTTGTAAATGTTACCAGCTAGTGCATGATATATTTTGGCTATCACCAGATTAATTTTATCATTGCTTATTATTTCTTCGTTTTGAGAGAATGGATATCAATTGAATTTGACTGTCATTGCAGTCTAATGTTGTTTAGAATATCTTGATGTTTAACTATGTTTTCTGCATTAGTTTACATTTAAAAGAAGTATGGTTGTCACCCTAAAAATTGACTAATCTAATATAGAGTTATTATTATTATTGATGAGTAATAGTAGTGATTGAGAGTATAATTGATTGATTGAGATTGATTGAGAGTGATTGATGAGTAATTGTAGAATGATTTAGATTGATTGATGAGTAATTAAAAATGATTCAGTTGTCTTTCCTATTCTAGGTTTAGTACCATATGTACTTGTACTTGGTTGAATAAAATATAACAGTCTCTTTTCTTTCTCTCATCTACTAATACTATGACTTTTAAGCTCTTTTCAAACTCTACTTTTTGCTCAATATTTGCAGTAACTAAAATCATGGACAATAGATCATGGCGTTGGAGGAAAAGATCTTCAGAAAAGACAATTCTTGCAGCTAACAAAGTAGACCTTACTTTGAAACGAATTGATGAAGAGGTAATGGATTCTTGTCAAGTCCATTCAACTCATTTCGTATATGAACCTTTTGCTTAGCTTTCCCCTCCACATTTTGCAATTACCTGTTGAACTAGAATACACACTATCATTTACAAAATGTCTTTAGGCTCCATATTAACTTGATAAATTTTTATCTTTGTTTTTCCTTTTTCATTTTCTGAGTTTGTGCAAAAGAAATTTGCATCTTCTAGCAAACACATACACGTCTGAACCTTTTAAATGATGGACACAATGCTGATGTATATCTGTTATTTCACAACATTAGGTACAAAGACTTCCAGCTGATAAAGAAACCGGACCAGAGAATTCTATGAAAAATCTTAATGAAAAGTTAGCCTCAGTCCTCCTTGATTGTCATCCTAAAGACAGCCTTGTGATAAATCATGCAAAACTGGCTCAAGAAGCCATATCAGGTGATTCACTGTTATGCTTTCCCATCCAGTTTTGAATCTATTTATTGATTTTTCCTTCAAGAGGTTCTAGGATCTTCTGATCACATCTGATGGTTGTTCTTCTTTGAATGTTCAGTTTTTCTTATTCGCTGATTCAATAAATAAATATAATAACTGTTTTACAGGCCAGGAAAAGCCTGAAGCAGAAGCAACATCTGTGGAGAAATAAGTCGATGATACTTCTAGTTGTGGAATAGTAAATGAAAAACCAACTGAATCAGATGCTGCATTGACAAAAAATATGCAGCACTTAAATGTTGATCGAGAAGGAGAGGAGCAGAAGATACGTGATGCTGTCATGAAGACAACAAGTGAATTTGATGAGGCACAGAAGGATTTAGAAAAGAACTTAGCTGAGGCGAATAAAAGCCTTGCTAAGTTGGCTGTTGAAAGCAGCCATTTGAATAAAGCCCTCATAGTCAAAGAGAACTGATTGAAGATCTGAGTAAACAGAAGTCTCAGGCAGAAGCTGAATCTGATACACTAATGGCTCCATTAGATACCATAGAAAAAGAAAATGCTTTTTTGAAATATGAGCATCTCATTCTTGAGAAAGAGCTTGAGATTCGAAATGTGGAAATGGAATATACCCATCGATCTGTTGATGCAGCACATAAGCAACGGTTAGAGAGCGTGAAGCAAATCACGAAGTTAGAAGCTGAATTGTAGAGACAATGCCTTTTGGTGCAAAAATAGCCACCTGGTCCTGCGGCTTTGGCAAAGATGAAAGGTGAAGTTGAATAATGGGCAGGGATCAGACAGAGATGAGAAGAAGAAAGTTGAATCCTTCAAGAGATTTGATTGTCAGAGAAACAACCAGGGAGAGCTCTCCTGAAATTTCCAGTAAGGTCAGTATGATTGAGCGATTACATGATATGGAAGAAGAAAACGGAACTCTCAAAGAAATTGTGACCATTAATAGCACTCAGCTCCAGGCTTCAAGGAGGAGATGTATTCACGAACAGCTTCCCGGTTATCTTATGTTGTGGCTCAGCTTATAGAGCTGGGCAGAGGACCGAAACCTCTTGAGCTGGCAAGGTATGGCCCGAAACCAGTGAACTTTCTATGACATTGTTTGATGATAGAAGTGATGATAGCATTATCTCTCCTGGATCATGGGTTTCTATTTTAATCTCAGAACTGGAACATTTCAAAGATGGGAAAATCAAGTATCAGCTGGAACGCAAAGTTTCAGGCATGAGCTTGATGGAAGATTTTGTCGAAATGGAGAAACTAGTAGCGTCTATGGAAACACCATGTGGTGGACACTATAATCATGATGTAACTTGCAAGGAATTAGTTTCAGTAATGAAAAGCGATTTCAATTCCACTGTCATGAAATAAGAGATCCACTCGCAAGATATGGCAACGGAAATCTTTTGATTGGCTTCAGGTTGTTTTGAATGCAATTTTGAAACAAAAGTGTATCTCAAAGCAAAGTCTTGATGAGCTTCTGGAAGATATTAGAATAGTTTTGGGTTATATAAATCATCCAACTGTCTCTGCGGCTGATTCAGTTGCAAAAAGTCTCACAGATTTGTGCAATTCATTGCACTACAAATGCAACTGTAATACTTCAAATGCAACTCTTTAGATTTGTATCATTTTTTTTTTCCTGTTTCTGTTTGTTGATTGTAAGTCTATGTTTATTGATCTTGTCAGTGTTAATTATCTATAGGTTGATTTGTTTTGAATTTTATATTGTCTAACGAGTGTTTGGTTGCTCAAAAACTTTCCTTTTTGCATTTTCAGCATTAAAGATGGAAACTTGATATAAAAAATGCTTCTGGGTATTGTTGGTTCTCGTATATGACTGAGTAGTTTCATTGTTGAAGTTATGGTATAGCTCGTGGATGATGAAGTATTGAAGTGAGTGACGTGTGTTGTGGGACTCTTGGTTCTAGCTAACTCAAACGTATGTTGGTTAAATTATTTTGGAACAACGAAACCAATCTGTAAAACTGTGAGTGGCTTTTGTCTGTAATTTTAATAAATTCAAGTGATTATATATGTGATGTGTTTTCAATTCCTATCAATCCTAATTTTAAGGTTTCAAATTCAAACTGAGAAGCTGGGTCCGATGTATTACTTCAAGTGTCTCTTTCAAATCAATAAAAACAATTGTATTCAATTTAGATTTGAATAAGTTTTATTGAAATCGAGGTATATTTAATTAAGATTTTATAAAATTTATTAAATTTAGATGTATTCAATTCAGATTTTTATGAAATCCATTGAAATTTAGGTGCATTTAAAAAATCATATTAAAATTTAGGTATAATCAATTTAGATTTTTATAAAATCTATTAAAATTTAGGTGTATTTAAAAAATTATTTATTTCACATATTTCATTTAAATAATGGATTTGAATGAATTTTAAAATGATTTTTATGTAGGGAAAAAAATTAACAGATCTTATCATTCTCCTAGAAACTCATAACTCTTAGAAGAGAAATATTTCACACATGTTGATAAATACGTATAGTTGGACCGGAAAACCTAAACACATAGGGGACATATGCGATTTAACTAAAAATGAAAGTGTTTTTTTACCCAATCAAAATTTGTGGACCATTCACACATACATGGTAATTGCTAGTGGTTTAATATCTTTGCCAATTGTTTTTTTTTTTTTTTTAATTTTTTTGAAATATAAATGACTATTGAGATATATCGAGATCGATAATTGATAGTGCAGTCTGAATGATTATTCTCATAATTGAGAGATGACTACTTTTATAAGAAGAGACTCACACTCACATTTTGTTGTTTTATCACCTATGGATATTTACTATTTCTATAGACACCAAGTGGATTATAAACTTGGGAAAGTTTTTCAAACAACACACACAAAATCTTTATTAAGGGTAAGGTTATTAGCACCCATGAAGAAACATCTAACACCCATTTTTTAAATAAATTTTTTAATTGTAAAAATATTCATACTTAAAATTACTTATAAAGACATGATAATTTAAAAAAATAAAAATAAAATTACTTTTCAATTTACACATTTTATTATTCATAATGTAGTTTATCTTGTTGTTTAACCGTTTTTATAAACAATTAAATATTTTCTATCAATGTAAATTCAAGATATATTAACTAAAATCTAAATTATATGTGACTTTAATAAATCTGGATGGTAATGTTTTGTGTGTGTTTTTTTACTTTATTATTATTTGCTTTGTTTTGTATTTAATATTGGGTTGATAAATTTGATTTTTGGTGAAACATATCTTGATCATACATAGATAAATATATTTTGATCCAATAAGAAAAAAATGAGGTGTAGGTCTTACAAATCATTCTTTCATAAAATATCCTCTATGTATGAGCGCAAACATGTATAAAGAAAAATAATTTTTTCCCTTTTTTTTTGGGCTAACATATTTTGAAGTCATTGATGAGAAAGAAAAAATAATAATGAAGGAGGAGATTGAAAAAAAAAAAAAGAAATAAAAGAATAATCAAAGATGATGGAATTGAGAAGAATGAAGGAAAAAAATAGAAAAGAAGTGAAGAAAGAAAGAAAGCAGGAAAAGGAAAGAGTATTTATAAATGTAAATTTAATAACTTATATACATAAATTAGTTTAGGGTTATTTTGGACATATTTTAAAAGATGGACATAGAAAAAAATAAATAAATCTTAATATTGGTTTCAATGAGTCAATGGTGTGAGGAATAAACTTTTGCCACCCCTTTTTTTAGAGCTTTTATTCATCTCATTTTCGAGCTTTGATTCTCTTCTAATGTTTTTTTTTTAAAGATTTTTTTTGATAAATTTTTTTAGATTTTTTATAATCTCATGACACATCAACAAAAATAATAATAACAAAGGATAGTAAAAAATATTGTTCCACTTTTTTTTTCCCTCTCATGCACCACAGAAAATCAAGCTACTCTTACAAAAAATCATGATAAAAAACAAGGTTTAGCGGTAGTTTTGAATGGCGAAACCAAGCTGGCAACAAAACATGTCACCCGAAACCACCCTGGAGCCCCAGGGATATCGAACTTCGTAGCTGTTTCTGTCCTAGGATCATACAAAATCAACTCTCCCTCTCTTTGCTCTATCAGGATTTTGCCATTCTTCAACACAAACAGAGGCTTGAGATACAAGAAACCATCTTCCAGGGCCAAATTCGGACCGACCACAAACAACTTCCTCCAGGATTGCCCCAATCCGAACTCCTCCATACTCCAAATCTCAACGCTGTCGCTCCTCCACATATGATAGAGTGAAAACCGCCCTTCAATCACACCAACTTCGAGTTCACAACACCGTCCTTGATCACCGATCTCAGGACGTGGAATCTCCCAAAACTCTTCCCTCTCCAAGTCGAAAGCTGCAAGTACTAGTTCCGAGATCCGTTTTCCCACCTCTCTTATTCCTGTCCAAATAAAATTGTCACCAAACGTAATTGCACAATCAGAGCTGATACGATATGGAATATCCTCTCCGATTTTCCTCCAACTGTTGTCGCTAAACGAGTAAATCCTAGCTTCACTTCGATACGATTCCATGTTCCCGAAAGGCTTGTCGTAAAGGTAGACACATCTGAATACCTTATAGTCATTTTGATAGATTCCGAAACCTAATGAAGTAAGACACGATGATTTAATGGAAGGAACGTCAAACTCGGGAGTCGGAAGCAACATGTAGACTCTGGTGGAAGGGTTGTAGATGTATATGTCCTCGTTGAGTTGCTGGTCGGAAATGCAAAGCAGTCCATTACAAGAACCTAAAATTTCAACTTTCTCGAGAGATAGAGCGAAGGGTAGCCGAATTTTCCTAGCCTTTTGCTGTCTCTGATCGTCTTCGTTTGCCGCGTAAAGCTTCATATCCGTCCTCAGGATCATGCTCGGATCCTTTTGCATGGCTCGGTTGATGTGCTGCTTAATGAAGTTTGGACTGTGAAGCATCGAGTACATGGACTTGGACACGCACTTGAATCGGCATAGAGACTTGACAGGAAGTCTAGTGAAGATTTCCAAGACTATATCGCTTGGTAAATCTGCAGACAGCAAAGTTGCAGAGATGGTGCTAGGGGCACTCACCATATTGGTTTTTTGCTTTTTTCTTGAGATCATGGTTTTTGTGTTTTTGTTAGGAGATTAGGAAGCTTTATATAAGATTTCTTTGTTTTTGAAAGATTTTGTAAGAAAATCTGTGTACATAGTTATAAAGAGAAAATATAAAAGGTTTATTGTGGTGTCTTTGTTGTAATTGGATTCAATAAACTCTAGAAACATATAAAAATCCTATGTAGATTCTACTGCAAATTTTATTTTTTTAAAAAAAAAAATCCCTATGTAGATTCATATGAGAATCCCTAACTAGATTTATATGAGAATCCATAATTTATTGTCATCGTTAATAGAAGGGTTAGAAATTGGTATACATATCTAAATTGTTGTCAATATAAGGCTAAAAAATATGGGTAATCTCATTTATAGTTGTTTTTAACTTTTTACTTAATTATAAATCACTAAAAGATATTTAAAAAATTCTATTGCAAATCAATCCTACTAAAAATAATATATTTTTAAATTTATCATAATTTTGTATTCTATGGCAAATCAATAAACTCTAGAAACATATAAAATTCCTATGTAGATTCTATTGCAAAATATTAAAAAAAAAAATCCTATGTAGATTGATATGAGAATCCATAATTTATTGTCATTGTTAATAAAAGGGTTAGTAATTAGTATACATATCTAAATTGTTGTCAATATAAGGCTAAAAAATATGGATGACAAAGTTTTTAACATTTTAATTAATTGCAAATCACTTATAGATATTTAGAAGATTCTATTCCAAATCTATCCTCCCAAAAATAATATATTTTTAAATTTATCTTAATTTTATATTATTCAAATTTTATTTTCCTTTTTTCCCTTGATACTTACAAGAAATATATTTAAAAAAAAAAAACTTAAATAGATTTCATCCCAAATTATCTTGGAATTAAATTACTGTATTTTAATTTACAATTTAAACATTCATTTTTTTAGTTGTTTTCTTAAATATATTAATGTAATCAAATATATAAATATAATTAATTTTTTAATTGTATTTTAATTATGAATAAAATATTATTAATATGTACATATAAATGTTTTAGAGTTTGTTAAATCATTTATTTTTAGTTATTTGTATTAAATTAATTAAAATTATATAACAACAAATAGTAAAAAAAAAGGTTTAAATATCAAATTACTAGATTTTAAATAATTTTAAATTTAAAAAAAAAACAAATTTACAATATATTCAGAGGTAAGGAAAAAAAAAAACATATTATTTAAATTTTATGTTTCAATCACTATACAGTTTTCAGTATGTTTCAGTACTGCTCAATCTTTAAAAAAATACAAAATACACAACCATTATTTCATTTTATAATTTTTAATTAAAATAGAAGAAAAATAAAGCGGTTGTAACCTTAATCTTGATTCGTTTTGTTTAAATTTTATATACATAATATATAATTATTAGAATGATTATTTATTTTATAAACTATTATATTGCCCTTAACTTTAAATTTCAAAGGTTTACATGACAACATTTGATTGGAATAATTTACTTTTATTTTTTAATTCAATACCCCATCAAAAAATTAATTGACTCTTCTTCTGTAGTATAAAGTTTAATCAACTGTTAAATTAACTAATAACAAGGAGTATAGCTACAACAGTAATAAAACATCAAATAGTATTTGTGTAATGCCATAAACTCTCATATTTATGTAATTATTACAAATGTCATGGAATGTTTGTGCAATTTCTAAATTAAGTGGTGTAGATGACACCGATGGATGGTGTTTTAAGGGTACATGGCACCTTAGCAGTTAAGATATTAGACATGGTTTTGTATTAACAAAACTAGCAAAACCATGATCAACATGGTTGTAAAGGGACATTTGAACTATGATTTCTCTTTTGAAGCTCTCTTTATTAAGACTTAACCGCCATGTCAATCAGAGGTTGTCTCGCACAGAAATGTTATAAGTAGTGTTAAAAATCAGGTGCAACACAAAGGATGTGCCCTTTGATGATCCTAATTGAGTTTTGGCATTCGATATATCTTAAAGACAATCCATCGAGACATATGGTGTGAATCCTAAGCTTAACTTAGTTTTGTCTAGGCATTGAACAAACACATAGGTACGCGTTAAATAATAAGTTTCAACACATTTATTAAATTCATTTGCCACCATTGTCACTGGTGTAGAAATTAACAACTTACACTCGCCAATTCTAGGTGATTTTTATGGTGTGGAAACATATTCTTGACTAAGATCTTGACTCTTGAATCATGTTCTCCATTTCAAATTTGGATAACAATGACACTCATATTTTTGGGACAAAATCTGGTAACTTGAAGGACATAGAATGTGTCCATGATGCTACATTGAAAGTGGTACCAATTTAGTCCAAGTTCCACCAACTCTATATTTTTTCATTGTCCGTACTTTTCATGTTTTCATATATGCAAATACATAAGCTTCATCCCACAACACCTAAAATTTCTCATAACCAATCAGCTCATTCCTCAGTATAAGGAAGAGGCTACAAAGATAATTTTTCATATAAAACTCTCTACAGGGCAAATACGCATTATGTGACTAAAATTCCTATAATGAATATGAACGATAAATGTATTAATCATTTGAATTATAAATAGATGTATAGAAGAAGAAGAATAAGAAGAATAAGGGAAAAGGTCCAGCGTTTGAATAAAAAATATGGATGTCAACTGCATGCAGTTAGGCCAAGGACCCAGCTTTATTGAAGTTGAATATCAAAAATAATAATCCAGCTGTTCTTCGCCTGACCCTTATCATCCTACAGTATGGATATCATCTGAAACCAATTATCCATCTCATTATGTAGACTTATTATTTCAATTTACAATTTTCAGTTATAAAATAAGAAAAATAAATCAACTCTAACCCTATATATATATATATATATATATTTTTCATATGAGCCGTATTACATTTTGAATACATGTAGGTTTTTTTTTTTTTTTTTTTTTTGAAATATGCTAAAAGGAAAAATTCTGTAAATAAAAACTTAAAAAATCCTAGTGCAAGTCATAATCTTAAGAATTTCTATATATTTATTAACTATATATAAAAAGTGCGATGAGAATGATGAATAGTGCTAGAATTATAAACCCCCTTGTATTTGTTTGGGAAAAAATTAAATTTTTATTTTTATAGAATCCTAAGTGATTGATGAAAATAAAAGAGTAAAGAAGTAATTTAGGGAAGAGTAATTGAAAGAGTAAAGAAGTAATTAAAACATTAAATAATTGTTTATACCGCATTAGAACTGAGAAGAAGTATTTAGAACTTCAATCATACACAAAAAAGTGGTCGAATTTGATACTAGTTATAATCGGGAGTATGATGATAAGATGAGATTTTAAGGCTTCGTTTGGCATGTGGGATTGAAATGGATTGGATTGAAATGAATTGGAATGGAATGTATTGGATTGGATTGATAAATCATTGTCTCATATTTGGTAGAGTTTGGGATTGAATTAAAAATGTCCTATATTGCGTTTGGTGTAGATTAGGATTGGATTGGAATAAACTTAATTTAAATACTTTATTATATACATAAAATTAATTTGAAAATTAATTTTATAAAAAAATATGAAAAAAGAGAAAAAAATATTTTATTAATTTAAGTACAATGATTAATTTTAAATAATAAATATAAGTTGAGTTTGGATTGGAATAAAATTAATTTAAATATATTATTATATAACCTAGCTTATATTATACATAAAGTTAATAATGTTTTAAATAAAATAAATCCTATAAATCGTTTTTTTAGAAAGTTATATTGATTTTTTTTAGAATTATATTATTTTAAAATATGAGTAAATAAATATTAATTTTAGAATAACCCTTAATTATAACATTATTTCCAAATTTTTGTTTGCATATAATAAATGAGGAAAGAGAGAGAGAGAGAGAGAAATTCAATCCCATTGAATGACATGAGGAAACATGAAATTGAGAATTCCTAAGAGATTGAGATTCAAGTGAGAATAAGATTGAGATTCCAATCTCAACTTGGTCACACCAAACATGGGATTTGATACTTTGGGATATTACCAATCTCAATCTCATCTTAAATCTCATGCACCAAACACTATCTAAAGGATTTCACTTGTGCTCCTACTTTGTTTAGTTAAGTCCACTTGAGCCTCCATCAAGCCTGAAATTGGAACTCTATTTTTGCTATTTTTCCTTTTCACCTCCTTGTTTCTTCTTCATGTAGTAGTTCCTGCTTATCATTTTTTCTGAAAATCATGAGAATGTGACATTGTTATGACTTTATGAAACAATATATAATAAGGGCATCTTAAACCTCTAAAAATGAGCATAAAATGTAAAACAAATCCAACGAAGGCCTAAAAAAATGACCAGAGAAGCATTTATACATTCATTTTGTAAATGAAATGCATTATAATTTCATTCGATATTCTAATAAATTGTTTTTTTCCTTTTCTTTTATTGGGAAAAAAATCATTTTAGTTCCTAACTTTTAGAAAATGATCAAATTTTTAACTATATTTTGAAAAATGACATAATAAACCCTAACATTTCGAAAAAGTGTCAAATTGATCCTTCCTATTAGTCAACTAACGGTCAAACCTAACATATAACATGCTATGTAGGGATAACTTTGTCATTTCAAATTGCAACTCGGGATTTTAACTCGTGTACGAACCAGGTAATTTAAAAAAATTAAAAAAAGAAAGAAAAATTAAAAATAAACATTAAAAATATTCTAAAAATAAAAATAAATGAAAGAATGGATATTTAATAAAAATAAAAAATTAATTTAAAAATAATAAAAATGATATTTACCCTTAAAAGAATTGAAAATTTTTAACATTAATAAAAAACATTAAAAAATTAAATGATTTTTTTAAAAAAAAAAATCATCCCCGCATCGCTTCAATTTTATCAAACATAGAAATCTCATCCGTGTCTCTCTCTCACCATTAGTTGCAATGTCGTCTCTCTCACCGTAATAAATGGAACTGTATCTCTCTCTGCTCCTCTTTCTCCTTTGCTGCAATGTAATAATTTTTTTAATTATTTAATGATTTAATATTATTATTCTATTTTACAGTAAAATTTAATATTTAATGATTTTTTAAAAATTGTACTAGAAAAAATTAAGTCCAAGGGCAAAATTATAATTTTACAAAACTTACATATAAAACTAGTAAAAGGTAATTTTATAATTAAATGTTATTATAATATTTAACTATGGATGAGATATGACAATCTTATTTTAACTAAGTCCAAGGGTAAATGAGTCTTTTTATATTTTTCGTTAAGTTTGACCGTCAGTTAGCTAATGAAAAAGACTAATTTGATATTTTTTCAAAATGTTAGAGTCAATTTTATTATTTTTCGAAATATAATTAAAAATTTGATCATTTCTTAAAAATTAAAAATTAAGGATTAAAATGGTTTTTTTCATTTAAAAAAAAAAAAAATGTAAGTTTACCTTACCGGGCCGGATCCATCCGTAGAGTGGCCCGGCCTTTTAACGAACAATTACGGCGCGTTTGTTATGTTATATAAACATCAAACATGTTCTCTCTCGTCGAACAAAATTAGCAAAATTAGGGTTTGTGAAAAAAACAAAAAACAAAACAAAACAAAAATGAGGGCAATGGAAATTTGAATTCGAAATCGAGAGAGAGAGTTGCTAGATGATTTGGGGATTTTTACCAATCGTAAGCGGTGAAAATCGAAGCTCGATTGATAAATCTTCCCAATTCGTCTATAGGCAGCTCAAAGATGGCAACTTTTCGACGAAGGAGCCGGGCTACGGTGCTGCGAATGCAGCGGATCAATGCCTCATCAAACGCGGCCTTGTGGGTTACTTACTTAGCTGAGAAGGAAATTCGAAATATATATATATATATATATATATATGTATGTGTGTGTGTGTGTGGGTGGGTGTTTTTATTTCACTTTTTTTTTTTAGGTGACTAGGGGTTTTTTTTTTTTCCTTTTTGTCTCTTTTTGTGGTTTGTTGCGTTTTTGTTTGTTCTGCAGAATTTGAGCTGTTGAGGATGCGTCGTGGAAGGGATGAGGTGGAGGGGGATGGTGATCGGTCGAGAAGGAAGCGGTGGAGGTCAGGGACTGTGGATGATGTAGAGGAGGAGGAGGAGGAGGATTGGGGTGGTGGGAGGAGGAGAAGGAGTGAAGGGATGAAGAAGTATTTGGATTTGGAAGCGCAGGTTGATAGTGATGAAGAAGAGGAGGAAGAGGAAGCAGAGGATGGTAAATTTTGGTCTACTGATGTGTAGATTGAACTGGATATGCTTTTGGTTGTTGATAGTTTATATGTTGTTTGAGAATCTGCAAATTTGATTTGGAAATTTTTTATGATTTGTGTTTTTGAATGCAGCTGGATATGAGTAATAGGAATTGTTTGTCATTCGTTTATATGTTTGTTTGATTTGTTAGTTTTACATGAGTTGTGTGTTTGATTGAAATGCATCTAGATATGAATGATAGGAATTGGTTGTCATTAGTTTTTGTGTTGTTAGAGAATCAAGAATCTGCAAGTTTGATTTGTGAATTTTATGTGACTTTTGTGTTTGATTGCATCTAGATGTGTTAATTATAGAAATTGGTAGTTGTTTTAGAATCTGCAAGTTTGATTTGTGGATTCTACGTGGCTTGTGTGTTACTCTGTTTGATTGCATCTACATGTGAATTATAGGAATTGGTAGTTGTTTTAGAATCTGCAAGTTTGATTTGTGAATTTTACATGACTTGTGTGTTTGAATGCATCTAGATGTGAATTATAGGAATTTGTTGTTGTTTTAGAATGTGATTTTTTATATGATTTGTGTGATTGAATGCATATAGGTATGAATGATAGGCATTGGGGGAATGGATGAAAAAAAGGTTTTTCTTTTTGATTCTCAAGCTGTAGTTGGTTTTATTTGTTGGGTGATTATCTATAGGTTGAGAGAAGGTTAGGAAGATATAAAAATTCAATATTTTGAGTGTTTGTTGACACTGATTTTCTTTGATTTTGCTGATTTTGTGTTTCTGTTATGTCAGATTGATTGATTTGTGAACTGTGGCTTGAGCTAGAGTGTTTTTTTGTTTTATTTTTTCCTCTAAGAATCAAATGTATGAAACTTTTCACTCAAGCAGAATGGGATTTTTATGTGCTGTGGAGAACAATATGATCAAATTGTCTTATGAATGTCCAACTGCCATCCTTAATAACCTTTTATGAGTGATCTGATGTTAAACAAGACCAAAAATTGGCAAATGAAGAGCGTGTGGAATTGATGGTGGCTTCTTTGTTGTTTTTCTGATGAACCTTTAGGGTATGTTGAGATGTAATTGTTGATAAGTATCGTAATTGAAATGATGCAGGAGCATCTTTTTTCTTTTTAGCTTTTTGTTTCTGTATCACTTCAACAATTCTATGCATACATGTAGCTTGGCTATACCTATTGATTGTTGATATCATGTGCTTGTTATTACAAGCTCTGGAATTGCTTATGAACATGCAGACTTCATAGTTGATGGAGGAGCTGACCAACCTGATGAAGATGATGGTAGAAGGATTCATCATTTCCAATTCATGCCTCAGAATGATGAACAAGAAGATGTTGAAGCGCTTGAGAGAAGAATTCAGGCAAGATATGCCCGATCAAGTCAAACAGAATATGATGAAGAGATCACAGATGTAGAGCAGCAAGCTCTTTTGCCATCTGTTAGGGATCCAAAACTGTGGCTGGTGAAATGTGCGGTATGAGTTTTACTTTATTTTGTGTGTTATTCAATGCATTCTTTATTCATGTTTTTATTTTGTTGTTTGTTTGCCTGCCCTTGGGAGAAGGTGGTGTTTAAGTTAATTTGATTCTGTGTTGATGTATGTAAGATTGGGCGTGAACGAGAGGCAGCTGTCTGCTTTATGCAGAAGTATATTGATAAAGGATCTAAATTGCGGATCTGGTCTGCTACTGCACTTGATCACCTTAAAAACTATATATATGTTGAAGCAGACAACGAAGCCCATGTAAGGGAGGTACGTAATGTTTACTGTTTTTGCATAATCATGACCTTGTTAAATCAGGCTTAGCGCTGCCTGTGGAGTTCTATGATTTAGATTTACATGTATAGATGTGAATGTATAAAATTTTATTGTTTATTAATTTGCTTCTGCTTTCAGGCATGCAAAGGTCTGCGGAATATATATCCACAGATGAAACTTGTTCCAATAAGAGAAATGACTCAAGTTCTTTCAGTTCAAGGCAAAGCAGTTGATCTTTGTAGGGATACATGGGTTAGAATGAAGAATGGGAATTATAAGGGGGACCTTGCAAAAGTACAATCTGTATCCTCTTTATACTCTGTGAGACTCTTCTTGATGATATTTATCTCACCTTTAACTTTTTGGCTGTACAGGTAGTGGACGTCGATAATGTAGGTCAGAGAGTTAAGGTGCAATTAATCCCAAGGATTGATTTGCAGGCTCTTGCGAATAAATTGGTATGATATTTCTTCCCTGTATTTGAGTTCTTTCCCTTGATGGTACACTGTAGACCTGTGCAGACATATGTATATGATCTTCTGCGTTGTATCTATGTATAAACAAGCTCCAAAGCTCAATAAATTGTCTCTATCAGTTTGGAAGAAATGAAAGGTCTCATAATAATTTAGAAAAGTGTACTTTTAGGGTTGGTTTTCATTTCATTATTTTTCATTTATTATCATTTGTGGATTTTGTTTGCATGATTGTTTTATATTAGCTATTGTTATAGGCAAACCTTATATTGTGGCACAGGAAGGCAGAGAAGTTGCAAAAAAGAAGCCATTTGTCCCGCCTCCACGTCTTATGAACATTAATGAAGCTAGGTATTCCTGAATTTGTCCTTTTTTTCTCTGAAGTTAATAATAGTCGAATGCGTTGTTGAATAATTTGTTAATTGGTGGGCCTAATTTTCTGCTTTACCTCCAGAGAGTTGCATATTCGTGTAGAGCGTAAACGAGATCCAACAACTGGTGATTACTTTGACAACATTGGTGGTATGTTGTTTAAAGATGGTTTTCTGTACAAAATGGTATCGATGAGATCATTTAGCTCTCAAAGCATTACACCAACTTTTGATGAACTTGAGAAGTTTCGTACATGTGTGGAGGATGGGGAAAATGATATAGCTATGTTGTTTGCAAAAAAAAGGAAAGGGAATTTTCTGAAGGGTGATGCAGTTCTTGTTGTCAAAGGAGATCTAATAAATTTGAAGGGAAAGGTTGTGAAGGTTGATGAAGAGGACGTTCATATAAGACCAGAAATGAAAGGCCTTCCTGTAAGAATCTATTGAAGCTTTAAGTATTTCTTTTTTATCAGTTAGATATTTTGATTTAGTTCTCATAATCTTTACTTCTTCTAAAAGAAAAAGAAAAAGAATTTGTTTTACACCATAGAGATCAATTGGGCTTTGAATGGTTGGTTTTTCACAGAAAACACTTGCATTCAATCAAAAAGAGCTTTGCAAGTACTTTGAGCATGGGAATCATGTGAAAGTTATCTCTGGAAAGCAGCAAGGTGTCACTGGAATGGTCGTTCAGACTGAACGGCATGTTCTTACGATTTTATCTGATGCGACAAAGGAACATGTGAGCCAATATGTTGTTCTTGCAATTTACTTATCTATTTATTTATTTTGGGTGGGAGGTGGGTTGGGGGCTTCATCAGTCTTAGCTCTTAGATAAGCGTTTTGAATGAAGAAGTATTAGATAAATAATAGCATTATCTGTTTTCTTCAGATTGATGTATTTGCTGATGATGTTGTGGTGAGCTCTGAAATTAACGACACAACCAGTATTGAGGGCTATGAGCTCCGTGATCTTGTGCTACTAGAGTATGCATTTTTTTTTATCCAAGAATTGGATGATCATGATTTAATTTATCAGTTGCTGCCTTACATGTTTATTTTACATTGGTGCAGTAACAATAGCTTTGGTGTGATTATACGTGTGGAAAGTGAAGTTATTCAGGTTGGTTATAGCATTTATGTGAAAATGTTACCCTTTTAACAATACTTTTCAAAGCAATATCACACCTCTTTTTAGGTTCTCAAGGGAGTTCCTGATAGACCTGAGGTTGCTCTTGTTAAATTGGGAGGAATCAAATGGAAGATTAATAAATCGTCTAATGGGCAAGATAAGATTAAAAATAGCATATCAGTGAGAGACATCGTCAAGATCCTTGAGGGTCCATTCAAGGTACACTTCTTATTTCTGGTTTGATTTGTATTATTAGTTTAAAGCTGAGTGTCTGTATAACAGTTTTCCCCTGGTTGTATTAGGGCAAACAAGGTCCCGTGGAACACATATTTAGAGGAATATTATTCATCTATGATCACCATCATCTTGAGCATGCTGGCATTATATGTGCTAAAGCTAGTTCTTGTATTGTTGTTGGAGGATCAGATGCCAACTGGGGTAGAAATGTAAGCCTGTCATGCTCTTTTTTATTCAGAGTTATTTTTGAGTTAAGAATTTACCCGTATTTGTGGTTGCTACTACACCCTTTCTGGCCTAACTTTGTTACAATGTTTAGGGTAATGCCAAGACAAGATTTGACAGTTTAAGAAATCTACCTAGTATAGCGCAATCCCAAAGGAGAATTCCTCGAGGAGGCCTGCCAGTTGATAGTACGTTGCTGAAAATGATAGCCCACTAATATTTCTCATTCCGGTGGTTAAATATTTTTGGGTTGTATTTTTCCTTACCTTATGCTTTTATCTTACAGATGGAGGAAGGCATAGAAGTGTTAGAGAAGGTGCTTCTGTAAAAATCCAGCAAGGTCCTTTCAAGGGCTTTAAAGGTCTGGTTAAAGGTGTTGAAGGCCGACTAGTGCGGATTGAGCTTCAGGCCAGGATGCAGGTTGTTACAGGCAAGTTTGTTTTCATATGGGGAAATATTTGTATGTCATTGCTTTCTAATACTCCATGAGGATTACTGACAGCTGTAATATTTGCAGTTGATCGCAGTTTTATCTCTGACGATGTGACTGTTTCGACACCGTACCGGTAGAGTGATGCCTCAAGTTTCTTCTCACCACTTTTATTTTCAAATTTTTAACTATATGTGTTGTGATTGTTTGGCAGTGATATACCTTCACGAACTCCCATGCATTCATATATGACTCCTAGGAGGGCTGATGGAGGTATGCTTTTATATTTTCTTGATCCTACTGCCTTCTTGTAAATTGGATCCTTTGAAAAATAGTATGGATGGTATACTACCACATCATTATCAACATAATATATTTATATTATTTCACTTAATTATGTTTTGCTGCAGCAACACCAATTCGTGATGGTGTGAGGACACCAGTGTGTGATCGAGCATGGAATCCCCTTTCACCAATGAGTCCACCCAGGTTTTCCACATTCTCTCAATGTTTGCTTTACATCTTCTATTTTCTTTTTTATGCTGTTTCTGTATAATGAACAAGATTGTAGTGATTGCTTTCTTGAATTTGACTAAGAGCACAACAGAAGTGTATTTTTGAGGAAGAGTTCAAATGAATAATGAACTCCTTCTGAATGCTGTGTTCCTTACTTTTGCTTTTGCAAATTTTAGAGATACGCTAAATTGTTTTTGGTACATTTTAATGTGTCAATGTGATATGTTAATATGAATATATATAATTTTCTCATTGTAGTGTAGCTCTATCTACCATAGGAAAAACAAGCTATATATGTCTGTGAGTTAAAAATATCCAGCACATATGATGCTATGCAGTTTCCTCTATTCTATAGGAAGTGATTGATATTAAAAAGACATTTTTCTACGCCATTTTTGTTTAAAAAGGCTGTAGTTTGTGAGTTCTCAGCAGAAGCTCTTAGAGCACTTAATATTGTTTCTGTTGCTGGAGTTCTCTTTTCTTATTTTGTTTTAATGACTGATTCTTGGGTATGTGATGGCGGCAAAACAGGGACAATTGGGAAGATGGGAATCCTGCATCCTGGGGAAGAAGTCCGCAATATCAGGTTGGGAATCTTGCATAATTTGGCACTAGTAGAAAGATAAACCACATTATTTTGTTCACTGTTTGTAAAGTTGAGTATTTGCTGCTTCCTTCCACAGCCAGGAAGTCCTTTACATGCGTATGAAGCACCTACTCCTGGTGGCAAATATAGTGAAGCTGGGACACCAAGAGATAGCGGTTCTGCCTATGGTAGTTTGTTAATGTTAATTTTTCGTCGTTTGTGTATTTATCTTTTTTTTTTTTTAATTTTTCATCTTTGTGAGTATTTTGTTTTGTTTTGTTATTTAGCTCTTCATGTAACTAGAATTATGTGCTTGTTGCAGCCAATGCTCCAAGCCCTTACCTGCCATCAACCCCAGGTGGGCAGCTTATGACAGATGTTACTTCTCCTGTTATAGGTGTGATCTAGTTTCCTACTCATGGTAGCATAATATTGTAGTGACATGATAATTGTGTTTTTCCTACGTGTGATTACTTTTTTTCTCGAAAATAGCTTCTTGCTAGTGTTTGGTATTAGATAGTTAACAAAGTTTTTAAGTTAACTTGCTTGAGTTGGTTTTCACAAGTCCTTTTGTATAATCTATTTTCCAACACACGTGGAAGTGTTTGTGGTCTTAGAAGCTTTACATTTTATAAGCTAATTTTTATTTCCATGTTTATTAAACTGCTGGAACAGACAGTGAAGGTCCATGTTTCATGCCGGACATTATGGTTAATGTGCATAGGTTTGGAGAGGATTCTGTTGGAGTTATCCGAGAAGTGCTTCCGGTAGATTGTTATGTTTTAATTTTTGTTTGTGCTTTTTGCTTCTCTGTAGATATATTGATCATGAGATTCAGACAGGTAATAATTAGGATACTTCATAATTTAACAAACCAGGAATAAAATGAGTACTTAGTTCTATAGAGAGTGTAAGGGAAATTTAGTTTCTATGGATAGTGTACAGAAGTCTTTTATCTTTGTTTGGCATTGAGCTTTAGACTCTTTAGCAAAAGCATCCATTTCCTCAAATTTACCATCTGAATGCATAGCCTATTGGCTAATGCCAACATATTCGGCAGCCCTTGATGTTAAAGTTTTTTAGCTTGAAATTCTACAGAAGTTATTAACTATTTCCTGTTTAGATGATTCTACACAATATAGCACGTAGGTAGAACTATTCGTGATATTTCAGACATGCTCAAAGTATGCACACAAGACAGCGTGTTGACACTCATGATTTTGCGAATTGATAACTTTAGTGTGCATATCAGCAGTAATTGTTAGTGTTCATTCATTTAGCGCAATCATCTGTTAAGTTTCCTTGAATAATGTACTAACATTGGTGCTTCATGGTACAGGATGGTTCTTGTAGAGTGGACCTTGGGTCGAATGGCAATGGTAAAAGTGAAATGATTACTGCTCTTCCTACAGAAATAGAGAGAGTGCCACCAAGGAAAAATGACAAGATCAAGATCGTTGGTGGTTCACAACGTGGTGCCTCTGGTAAATTAATTGGTGTGGACGGTGCTGATGGTATTGTAAGGCTAGATGATAATTTAGATGTTAAGATAATAGACATGGTTATGCTAGCAAAATCAGCATGACCATGATTAACATGGTTGCAAACAGGTTTTCGTACTAGGTTCTCTCTCCTGAAGCTCTCTCTGTGAGACTTATCTGTATGAGACTTATATGACAAGTATTGCATATTTTATCTGATGTCCAGGTCCTGAGCATCGTTTTGTTTTTTTGAGAAACTAGTAGTTCAATATCATTAAACTCAGATGATTGGGGTGACATGGTTTGGTACACCATTGCTTGCCAATTAATGGTTCTCCCCATAGAAATCTTATACAAGTGCTGAAAATAGGGTACAACACAACGGATGTGCCTTTTGATGCTGAACAGAGCATTGGCATATCTAATCTTAGCTCAGAAATAGTCCATCAAGACAATGGTGTGACTCTTAAGCTTCACTTATCTTTTTGAGTAGTTTTGATTAAAAATTTTAACCAAATTTTTACGAATCTTATATAGGCATAGCAGTAGTAGACTGTCAAAGAGTACAGAGTGAGAATTGATATGAATTTCTAGCTACATTGAAATAATTTGTTGTACCACTTGCTGTGATGTAAGATTTAATAGTTATTGATTGAAGGTCCTCTTTGGCACTTGATCTTATTCAACATTGCAACAATGTGTTCAATGATGTTGATTCTTGACGGCACCCTCTTATGAATCCTCAACAAGAGACATCCAAACCAAGTAGAAAGTTGTGTGTTCTTGAGGCAATCATTATATTGCACCAATATATGTCTACTTGCTCACTATGAACGCACTGAATTCATTTGCCACCTCACGGTAGAAGTTGAGATACCAATAGAAAGTTACGTTGTAATTTATAATTCAAACCATTCATTTATACTACCTTTAAAAGTGAGCAAAGTATCTTACAAAAGCAACACCACTTATTCATCAACAACAAAGCCTCACTACCAACAATGAACAAAGCATTGTACGAAAGCACCACCACTTGTTCATCAACAACACCTCACCACCACCACCAACACTCAGTAATACAGAAACAACAAAAATTTGGGGCTGTCAGCTGAGTCCAGAATTTGTGCCAGGAGAATGAAAGCACGAAGTATTTACAACAGTATGAAATCACCACCACCAACAAAAATACACCGAGTAATACAGAACCAAGAAGATTTTGGAACTGCAAGCTGAGTCCAGAATTTGTGCCAGGAGCATGAAATCCAGAGAAGACATTACGACTGCAGGCTGAAATAGTTCATGATCTGCAACTGTTGATGGTTTGTGCGGGCATTGGAGCTTAGCCTGTCTATTTCATCCACTAGCAAATGTGTACCTTCTGCACAGCAATCATTGACTCTGCTTCAAGGTATCTATCACTACTTCTCAATCATATGATTTGAGCCAGATCGACCTCTATAATATGAAAATGGCAACGAGAATATCGCCCACCACCTGTTTTGGAAGGCAATACAGATTAGACTGAAACTCAGAGGTGATAGATTAAGCATATCACATCAATCAAATAATGAATAGTTGTTACTAGCTAAAAAGTAAGCACAGTATGTTTACCTAAACAAATTTTTTCTCCCTACCATTAAGCGGAGTTAGACATAGAATAAGATGAAATATCACTGGTTTGTATCTAGCTAAGAAAGAAGCATGGTGTTGGTTTGCCTACATATATCTTGAAGCATAAATTATAATAAGTTACTTGTTCCAGGCATCTTTTCTCTATTTTTGCTAGGTCGTTCGGTCCTGCACCAATAAATGTACATATATGTTAAATCTAAGTTTATATTAATTCATGCAAGTAACATAAACATATATGAACAAACTTTATATTTCATACGCACAAAACAAAGCAGAATTCACAAAATTACCTTCCCACGCCAGCTCCCATTCTGATAGCTGACTATAGCACCAATTTGAACCCTTCTGACAAGAAATCATCCCTGCAAATAGAAACCAAATCATGATATGATGCTAGATCAAGAAGAAAAACATAACATGTTTCTGTTCTAATACTCTCTTCCTTAATTATTTGGTAGAGACTGAAAAAACTGTGACTGGCTTCACAATTAACTGAGAACCAAATAGCATTTCTACACCTCTTTAAGTTTATAAGAGAATCTTTTAAGATCCATAGTTAATTACAATACAGTCAACAAGTGATGAGTAACGTCAACATAAATGCAACGAAGCCAATAAAAAACACCACAAGTCATACAAAATCCGATTATATTTACCTCTTCTTCACACTCTTCTTCTCCTCTCCAACCAAACGCTTTCTCCCATCATACGCGTCAAACGAAACAAGGCTCTGCGCACAAACATTCACTTTAAACGAAATGGGTGTACCATGAATCCTAACAGGCTTAACACTTTTCTTATTCACATCATACACGAAAATATTCGACTTGACCCACTGAAACAGAACCTCGTTAAACCCATTAGCATAACCTAATGGTCTCACCGATCCAAAATACCTCCCCACTTGATCATGCATGATTGAAAACAACTTGCTCCACGAATCCCTCACTCCATACTCTTTCATCACCCAAACATCCGAACAGACATCATGATAATTTGAAACCACACAAAAACACCCCCCTAACACCCCCAACTCAACATCAAAACCCCCACCCCCACCCCCACCTCCACCCCCAATCCCAAACTCTGGCAACTCCACCTCCTTATACTCCTCAACCGCCAAATCCAAAGCGACAACCACATCGTACACCTTGACCTCCACATTCCTACTCACAACCCAATGCAAACACCCACAAGCGAAAACCCCATTACTATCCCGATACCGAAAAGAGTAATCCATATCCCCAATCCTCCTCCACTGATTCCTAACCAAGCTAAAGACCTTAACTTCAGACTCAAAATACCTGCTTTCACTCTCTAAACCACTAAACTGAGCAACCCTAACAAGCTTAAAATCATCATGAACTGAATCATATCCAAAACCGTAAACACAAACATTACAAACTGAGTTTCCAGAGTACCTCCTCTTCTCCAGCGACAAGAACGGCAACACCCTATGTTTTCTCGTGGAGGGGTTCCAGAACGCCACGTCATCGACTATGTTCCCAATACAAACCAACCCATTACAGGACCCGAGGACCTTGACACAGTGATTGTAACACATGAGTGGTTGCTCGAGATGGGAGGCGGTTTCGAGCGAATCGAGAGATACCCAGGAGAGGTTTTTCGAGTGTTTGAGGAGGAGGAAGTTCTGGGAGTTGTTTGAGTGGAGCTTGATGAAATCTGGGCCGTCGATGAGCTTGCACCAGCCTTTGGAGACGCAGCGGAAACGAAGGAGGTGCTTGACGGGCACGCGGCTCAGGATTTCGACGGTGATGTCGTGGGGTAGACTCGACATGGTTTTGCGGGTCGTTTTAGTTTTAGGGTTTTGCTGTGGAGAGTGTGGAGACTTTGAATGGTAGGCTGAGATGAAGTCTGCGAGAGGGTTTTTATGAGTTTGTCTGTTTTTCGAGTGTTACGTCAATGTATATTTGAAGGAGTTGGAGCGAGGGTTGGTAATTTTATGGGGTAAAGTGTAAGACACGTGGAGGCTGTTCTGCGTGAGTTTTGGTAAGGTAAATATGTTTTTTGGTTTTTTTGGACGATGTGATTTTCGAAGAAGTGAATCCATGGATTTAGATGAATAATCAATTAAATATATTTTCCATTTTTCTTTTTTTATATCCTAACACTAAACAATCGACACAATCTATATGATATTGAATTCTATCACACTATCCGAAAATTTACTCTCAGAATCAAGAGAGTTCTACTTGCATATAAACAGGAAAATTGCCATTTTTTTCATCTTTTCTTCGATGGCTTGAGCTTCGACCCTACCATTTGCTTTGATCAAAGTGCTAGCAGGTGGGTTGATTGCTACCCCATCAATACAATTAATTTGTATATTTTCCATTTTTTATATTGTGAATAATTAATGAAATGTGTTTTTATAGTATTTTTAGTAGTTCGTTGGGGGTATTGCACTCGGTTTTTTCGTTATTACATGAATGATTTTAGTAGGTGAGTGTTTGAATTGTTGGAAGATTTTGTTAGATATTAGAAGAAAGGCAATGAAAAGTAATATGTTAAACTCATTTACGAAATGTTTTATTTTTTAGTGATTTAATATTTTAGATATTTTAAAAATAAATGAGTCAAATTCAAATCTTTTTGAAAATATAATTTGATCCTTGATTTTGTTGTTGTAATAAGAGAGACAAAACTTTGCAAGAATCTTTATTTGATTATATATTGTTTAGGATATAATCTTATAAACTATTTTAGAAACTTGTTTTTTTGAAGGATTTTACTCAAATTGATTATAAAATACTATAAATTAATGAAACCATGATGATGGTGGTGATGATGGAGATAAGTGGTCAGGATAGGTGCCTTTGGACAATATATATATATATATATATGTATATGTATATATTGAAAGAGACAATATTAAAATGCTTAGAATTCGCAACCTTGTAATTGAAGGTGGTGACAAAGCATGGATGCTTGGTTTGATGAAAATTAAGTTTTTTGTTTTTTTATTGTAAAAAAAGGGACATAAAAAAGTGCTAAATATGGTGACAAAGCGCCGATGCTTGGTTCGATAAAAATTATTTTTTTAGTGAAAAAACGGACATAAAAGTGTTAAATGTGTCACCATTGTGATGAGTCTACGTTAACTTTTTACAAAAATAATAAAATGAAATGTATAGTGAGATTAGAGAGGGAGTATATGTTAAACAAAAAAGGTTTACAGCATATATTCTTTATGAATTTTGTTACTACAAAGGACACTATTATAGTAAAAAGTTCGAATCATCTTCTCTAAACTATTAGGTTTTGATCTCATAGATATTGACTGTTTAACTAATCTTTATTATAGTAAGATAAAAAAAGAAAAAAAAAAAGGGAAAGTTTAGATTCGATCTTATAGACATTCACCGTCCAATTAATCTTTATGGTAGCAAATAGACCTAAGTGTATGGGTGAATTGTAATTTAGAGTTTTATATGTTCTATTTAATATGCTAGTGGTATGTTTTTAAAAAGTAAGAATTAATGTTAACATAATGTTTTTTTTTCTCCCTAGAATATGGTAAGAAAAAAAAAAAAAAGTCATATCTAGTAATATAATTTTATCTTTGAACTCATTACTTCATTGATAAGAATGTAAGAAGTTTCCTAATATGTCAACTTCATCTCATCTAGTGTATTCTTATTTGTCATAAATTTACCACATTTTACAATATATTTATCATACAAATTTATTGTCAATTTCTTATATGTTCTATTTAGTATGCTAGTGGCGGTTTAAATATCTATTGTAAATTTGTAATCTTATTTGTCATACAAATTTACAAGATCTTTCGACGTATTTAAACTAATAAAATACGATTAAAATATTCACTCTAAAAATATTTACTCTTATAATAAGAGAAAAAAAACTCTTCTCACATAGTTATAAAATAAATATAGTGAGACTTAAACATCCATCATTAGTAAGATGCACAATTAATTATGTTTAAGAGTGAAGTGCAATAAACTTGTAAATTGAGACATAATCTTAGGGAAAAAGTAACAAAACAAAAACAAACAAGTGCCTTAAAAGATCCAAACTTCAGTAACTTACAGAATATGGATTGGTAAGTGGGGCCTTCCTTAAAAGCATTTAGGCTCAACAACCACTTACATGTGATTAATGTTGTACCCACATGTATCCCATTGTGCTTAAAGGGGTTTTCTTATTAATCACTCAATGGAAGAGGAAATATTGACAATTGATATTATTATGACAGATATCGAGACAGAATCCATCATTGATGAAGTAAAATTATTTGACAATTGATATCATGACAAATTTGATTAAGACAAAATGCACCACATTAGATGGGAAATACTACCCTCCACTTGAAGAAGAGGAAACAACTTAAAAAGTCAACACAACTATTTTATTATTATTATTTTTTTTTCAAATAGACAACTATTTTAATTTGTTTGCTGAAAGTTGTGCACCACTTTGTTGATGATAGATTATCAAGTCTCATTATACTTAAAAAATTATAAATTTTAAAAACTATTTTCCTTTCGTATTATAATGATAATTAATACAACCATGATATTAATATATAATTTCAATATGTCAATAAACACTTGATTATTTACATCGGTTGTAATATATATATATATATATATATATTCTTTTGAAATAGGTCCCAAAAGTATTCTTACATTTTAGATTATTCTGACAAAAATTTATCTCACATTATTTTTTAGTGGAAATAGTTAAATATTTTATTTGATTATAAAAGATTAAGAGTTTAAATATTATTTTTATAAAAGATCAAGCACTAGGGTCTTACTAAAATTTTAAAATATCAAATATGAATAATTTTACTTGAATTCAATTCCCTTTTAGTCACAATTAAAAAAAAAAAAATTACATGTAGGCAGTGGAGTTACGCGGTCGCTAATGACTTATTTGACTTATTGATAAATGAAAACGCAAAAGTGATTTATGTTACGTACTTGTGTGGCTGTGCAGGCGATTTCAAGTCGGATTCGGTGATTGCGGCGATTCGTAAACACAAAAGGTACAATGGGGCCAGACGGATCTGCTGCAGTGGGCTCTGAACTTGAATCGAAAATGATGCACTCTGAAGACAAACAACTTAAAAAAGCAGATCACAACGGAGAAAAGTCAAGCTATGGCACCTCTTTTCAGTTTCTTTGCTTGACATGGGATTATTAGTCAAGTTTGACAAGGCAATAGTCACATCCAGCTATATGAAAATCTTCAGATTCCTTAAACATCTGGAATGCTCATCAACCGTACACTATGTACTTGTATTTTTTCACTTCCACGACAAGAAACAGAATAAAAGAAAAAATATAAGGCTTAAGACATCTCTTCTTTTTCCAAAATAAATATCATACTCTTATCAGTTTACAAGAAGTTCATATCACATGTTTTCATATTACAAGTTTTATAAGTTTTACATCAGTTCAATAATAAATATATGGATAACATATATATATATACATATAATATCATACATGAAGAATGTGATCTATTGTTATAATATGAGGCCAAAAGAATAAGCAACCACCACCGTGGAATGTTCAACGCACTTGAGAACAAATATATTATTCATTTTGATTGCAATCAGAAAGGGGTGGAAGAGAAGATCACATGGCATATAGTTATTGATACCTAGCTTGAAGATCGATCAATCTGAAACCAGAGTCTCTGGCATGGTTGCAGCAAGTCGTGAGTCACCATTAAGGCATCAAACACCTCAGTATTACAAAACCAGGCAATTGATGCACCAATGTATGTTTCCACATCATCTTAGTAGTATCTTCAACGATGTTTCTCAAAGCATTTCACTTTTAACATCGACCTGTGCACTCGTTCAAAAGTTGAACCCTGAGTTGTAGCACACAGGATGCCATAATGCTACAAGTTGATGCCCACTTAACTCGAGATCTAATTCGATGATCAAACCATCCAACTATGATATGTGGCAGGAGAGACAATCAATGAGACAGAATAAGCTTTTTCTTTTCAAGAGGTAACGCTTTCATTGTGTGATTCATTTAAGTGCTCACAAACTTCAAAACGGATAATACTTTATTTTTGTCTCTTCGACTGTCTTACAATAATAGTATGAAGTTGCTTTGTAAACTATCTAAACACGAAAAATAAGAAGAAACTATCAAGCTCTTAAAAACAAAGGAAACCTAGAAAAATTCCATTGCCTATAAGTGTCAGGATGTGTTTTAACATTTAGCCTCGGATATCATCCATGTCACATATATTCATAACAAAGTTGAAAATTAATAATAACAGAAAGAATAAACCAGTTAGATTAGTTCAACTTAATATATAATATTTTAATACATAAACTGCTTTGATTAGCTAAACATGCTAACAAACTCAAAAATAAATAAACACTAACAATAAGAAAGCATAGAAATGAAAAAGCTGGTAGAATTTATTAACTTACCTCATGTCAGTTTGTTCCTATTCTGCATCATTTGTTAATTCGACTATAAGACCAGTTTAAATCCTTGCGACAAAAAATCATCTCTGCAATTGAAAACGGAACAAACAAACCACAATTCAATATATGCCATCAATCTATAAATGTGTCAACTATATTTGGACCAGGAATAATGTCAATAAATCATAAACAATGAAATTTGTAATTTCAATTTTCTTTATTTCACCTCTTCTTTGTTTTAGCTTTCTTCTTCTCCTCTCCATCCTGCCGCTTTTTCGTCCCGCGAATTTCACAACTACCTTTCGTCAATGGAATCAAGCTTTCCACATAAACATCTGCACCAAATGAATCCGGACCACCATTAATCCTCACAGTCTTGAATCTCTTCCTTGTCAAATCATACCACACAATCTTCTGATTGTTCAATTCCATCAAAATCTTCTCCTCCCCACCACTCCCCTTCCAATAAACCAAAGGCTTCAAAAAACTAATCTTAAATGATATCCTACTTTGATCAATAGAAAACAGTTTAGTCCAAGACTCCTTCACACCATACTCCTTCATCATCCAAAAATCAACCACCCCTCTACTCCTGTAATTACAATCAACACACAAACACCCCTCCAATGCCCCCACATCCAACACAAAATCATCCTCCAAATCCCCATATTCCGGCATAGGCATCACCTTAAACTCCTCCGCCCCTAGATCGAATCCGACTATTGAATCACCTATACCGAACTCACCTCTCCTTGGAAACACCCAATGCAACACCCCACAAGCATACACGCCATACCCTCTTCTATGCAAAAGATGGTAACCGAATTGAAACAATAGTCTAAGATAACTAGGCAAGTTGACAACTTTCCTCCATGAATTGGCTTTCAAGCTATAAACTTTAACTTCATATTCTAAAAAAATCCCCAGATTGTCCTCCTCGCCTTTTTTGAACTCCACCATCCTGACTACCTTATAGTCCTCGTGAACGAGATCGTAACCGAATCCATAAAACACGAACCCGCGAAGAGATTGCTCTGTGGGGAGGTCGATGGTCTCTAGAGGGAGATTGAGGAGCTGTTTGGTGGCGGGGTTGAGTAAAGATATGTCCTTTTCGGAGTTACAAAGCGCAAGGAGGCCATTGATGGAGCCAAAGACTTCAGTGAGACCCCAGATGTTTTGTGGGTGGAAATCAAAAGGGGTGGCTTCGTTTAGGGAGTTGAGGTCTGCAGTGTAGAGATGGAGGCCTTTGAGGACGAGGACGAGGTGGGTTTTCGTAGAGAGGGAGTGATTTAGGTGGTGGTGGATGAAATCTGGGCTGTCGATGAGAGAACAGAAGGGCTTGGAGAGACAACGGAAGCGGAGGAGAGGTTTGACAGGGAGACGGTAGAGCATGTCGGTGATGACATCTAGGGGGACTTTAGACATTGTTTCTATTTTTTTTTTTGGATTTTTTAGGGTTTGTTTTGGTGGAGACGAAAAGGAAGAAGAGCGTAGGAGAGAGAGAGGTGTTGCAAAAGGTGATAAAGGAAACGAGGGCGGTGGGCATGCATTGATAGGCAAGTGAGGACGGCGGTGGAGAAATGCAAATCTGGCTTCCTCCTCCTTTTATTTATTTATTATTATTAATTAATTAATTAATTTATTTATTTATTTTATGGGATCATTATTATGGATATTATAGTATGATCTAAATCATGCATCTCTATTTAAAAAATAAAATTATTCTTACCACTCTAAGGCCCGTTTGTTTGATGAGATTGGACTGAGATTAGATTAAATTTTATCCAATCCCACGTTTGGTGCAGACAAATGAGACTGGAGAAAGTTATCCCACCATAATTTTATCCCACTACAGTGGGATAAATCCATCTCATTGAAATTGTGGGTTAACTTTCTCCCATCGGACCTCTCCTTTCTCACCAATCTCGGCTCGTTCTTCGACAATACCACGTCGCCACATCAACGTCCAATTGAACAATGACAACGGCGATCGCGTCACATCCAAGTTCGAGGAGATCGTGTTGGAAATGGTGTTGCAAACGGCGCTGCAAGTAGCTCTGCAAACGGCATTGCTCGACGTCGATGTCAGAGACAAGCAAAAATGATGGTGGAGAGTGTGAGGTATGACTTCGTGACGGAGGTGAGAAACGGTAGAGGGATGAGAGAGTGGGATTCGATGCAGAACGACATGCAACAGAGGTGAGAAGCGGTGGAGGGATGATGGAGGGGGGGCTTGATGTGGAGGACAGAGGGAGGAGAGAGATGGCAGTCGACAGTTTTGTGATTTTGTAGCTTTGAGAAGCGTCTGGAAATGGTGAAAAATGACTTCAATTAATACAGGTTTTGCAAAATTTCTAAAAAGACCTTGAAACATTTTTTTAAAATCAAAGTTTATACCCACTATTTTTAATTCTATCCTACTTTCATCAAATATGGGATAACATCTAATCCAATCTCATTTTATCCAATTCAATCCAATCCAATCAAATTTCATATAAATTATTCAATCTTATCCCGCGTACCAAACGAGACCTAAAGAATTTTCTTCGTAATTTATCCTTTTAGATAAGAGGGATCTATCGAAAGTTATCCGTATTACTATAGAATTGGGTACTTGTTTGCGTAATGTGGTAGAAGTAAGACTTGTTCCGAATGTGATTTTTCTGTTTGGTTAGATAAGATTGTACAAAAAATTGACAGATGTCACGTGTTAATGTTTTGTTTTCAAGTTGCAATTATATAACAACACAATATAATTACAAAAACCTTTATAAGGATATCTTCAATTTTTTTTTTTTTTTAAAAAAAAAACACCCTTTGTAAGGAGTTTTGCACTGGTTGCTTGTCAACGGCGAGCTCAAAATTTGGACAATTTTTTATAAGGGATATTTAATTTAAGTAATATATGAAAAAACAAAATGAAGCAATGACCATTTATTTATTTTTTTAATATTAATATATCACTAAATTATCTAAAATTTAGCATAAACAAATGAAAATAAAAAATTTTTGCTCACAAACTCTATCGACCATAGAATTTTTTGCCAAATTTTCACACTATTATAAGGATCTACTTCTCCTGGTTATGAGAGTAGATTTTCGAGCCACATGTTAGACTTCATTTTAGTTTAAACCTTGATATATATCTGATCTAGTGTTAGGGGATTAAAAAATATATAAAAATCATTTTAGTTCTTAAGTTTTGGAAAAGTATCAAATTTTTAACTATATTTTCAAAAATGATTGAATGATCTCTAATTTTTTGAAAAAATATTAAATTAGCTTATTCTATCAGTTAATTAATTGTTAAACTTAACTGTTAGCATAATCTGTAAGGGTAAAAATATCATTTCCAATTATGATGTATGATGGTGACAACTATAGGGTGTAGATAAATTTAGAAAAAAAATAAAAAAGAAATAAATTTTATTAGTGTGACGCGTGTAAGCATTGACCACACAAAAGCCACCAGCTCACACGCAAAATCCAACAGTCAAAACCTTTCCCATACCCTGTTCACCCACTCAACCCACACCCGGTCCAAATTGTGTCAACCCACGCCCTGTTGACCAAAGAAAATTAAAAAAATTAAATGAATTAAAAAAAAAAAATTCTCAGATGTAGCATCCATCTGAGATGCCTCCCTCTCAGGTCAACCCATCTCCATCCATTTTAGATGGAGCCTTGTCGTGGTGGTATTTTGAGGGCTTAGTTGTGGATTGAAGATGAAAGCAAATGGAAGAAGGTGAAGGAAGATGAAAGAGGTGAAGAGATGAAGGCCAAAGGAAGAAGGTGAGGGCAAATGGAAGAAGATGAAGTGGGTTTGTGGATATTCGATCCTCGAAAACTGGGTTTGATCGAACTAGGTTTGTGAAGAAGATGAAGATCGAACCCACTAGAGAGAGAGACGGCTAAGACTGATTGACAGAGACTTTCGATTTGTGGTTGTGGTAGAGATGTAACCCACTGGGTTTTCGATCTCTGTGTTACGGTTGCGATGGAGTGGGTCTCTCCGTATCTCTTATCTTCAGACCTGTGTTTTTATCATTTTATGTTTGTAGATTGAACCACCTTCTCTGGTGGTTCAAAATTTTCTTTTGATCTTTGTTTTTGGTATGGTTGTAGTGGCTGTGTTTAGCACCAGTTTGTGGCCTTGGTGGTCGGTTTGTGGAGACGATCTGGGTTTAAACCCAGTTCATGAGACGACCTCTTCACACTCCGCATCTCCTCATTCTCCTTCTTCTTCTTTGTCATCAATCTCTGTTCACTCTCTTTCTTCTCGCTTTTCTTCCGACTCTGCTTTCATTACGGATTGCAGACCTCTTCATACTTGATCTGAGTTGTGCAAGAGGCAGCCTCTGCACTAGAGTCACCATTAATGGTGCACCGACGATCTGAGGTCTTTTTTTTTTTTTTTTTAATAATAATATGATTTATGGGTTATGTATAATTTATTTATTTTTTAGGTATAATTTATTGATTTTGATTGAATTGAATGACAATTTAGAGGCTAATTTTATAATTAATTGAAGAAGAAGATTGACACAGTCATAGACTCATAGTTGGATTCGAGATGAAGATGGGTTTGGGGTTGAAGTTAGGGATGATAATGGATCGGGTCGAATAGGGTTTGGCGCTTACAATTTCGATCCAAAAATTTTGAAGGGTGTCCTAAGCCCAATCGGTGCCCCAAGCCCAATCCATGTCCCAAACGGATTACTACTTTCTATTTCAAACTCAAACCCAATTGGAGGGACTTGTTCCGAATCCGATCCATTGACTCGATTTAGTTTTTAACTAAATGATATAATTAATACTGAAAAACTAATATATAAACAAAAAAATAGATAAATTGGTTATGATATTCAAGATCTTTCTAAAAGAATTCCAAATTCATATTAAAACTCTGACAGTTAAAAGTGAAAAACTTGGATACCTTGTAATAAATCCCTTGAATACACAATTATAGACTTACAATTTTTTTATGTTTATATATAGATTGGGTTATCTGATCAGATCGAGGCAAAAAAATTTACCCTAAATCTGATTTGGAATTTTTGAAGGTTGCTCCAAACTTGATCTATGCTTTAAATGGGTCACTATTTTTCACCTCAAACCTACTTTGAATGGATTGGGTTTGGACGGATTTGAATCGAATAAGATATTTTTAAAGCAAATTACAATTTAGCTATCCAGTCGAAACGTTAATTCAAGTGGAACAACTGTTTCGATATTATTACAATTTACCCTCTCTCGTTAACATTTTTTTGTTAAAATTAACTAAATGAGGGGTAAAATTGTCTTTTGATCTTATTATTTATTTATTTTTAAATAAATTTCATCAAAAAATTAAATAAAAAACTCTCCGGTCGACCACCTCCAGCTCTTCCTCAACATCACCTCCTCATTCTTCTTACTCTACCACCATCACCTCCTTCTTTTCCTCAACATCAATAATTAACCAAACCACCACAACTCTCACCAACAAAATCATCCACAAAACCAGATCGCACGAAGGAAATGACCCCAAACATCGTCATCCATCATCAATCAACCTCCTGGAAGCACAAAAATGGCACCAAACATCGTCAACCATCATCAGTCAACCTCCCAACATCATCAATCCAAAACCAAACATCATCAATCAAAGCCAACACAATCAATCTCCCACAAAACAAAATAAATCAACCTCAAACTGAACAAAAAAACAAAAAACAAAACAAAATAAAAAAAAAAAACAACAAAAAAAATTAACCTAAAAATCATCGACGAACCCAGATGATTCATCTGGGTTCGAATCGACGAACCCAGATGAAGGTTCATCTAGGTTCGAATCGACGAACCCAGATGAACCTTCATCTGGGTTCATCGATGAGAACCCAGATGATGAAGGAAAAGAAACCGACGGCTAGCAAAAAGGCGGCGGCGGCGAGAATAGAGGAGAGGAGAGGAGAGGAAAGGAGATGAGAGAGAAGGAAAAGAAAGGAATGTTTACCGGCAGAGAGAAGAAACCGACGGACAGAGGATGAAGGAGAAGAAATCGACGGCGCTGATGAAGGAGAAGAAATCGACGGTGCTGAGGAGAAGAAACCGATGAAGGAGAAGAGACCGACAGACAGATGTTGAGGAGAAGAAACCATATGACAAAATTTTTGATATTTTGTTTTTTTATTTTTTTAGATTTTTCAATTTTTTATTCGGTCAATTACGTCAACTTCAACAATCAAGGGCATTTTCGTTTTTTTACTTTTTTTCACTGTTCACAAGTAATTTTAACGGAAAATTGATAACGGGAGGGGGGTAAATTGCAATAATATCGAAACAATTGCTCTGCTTGAATTAGCGTTTCGGCTGGGTAACTAAATTGTAATTCGCTCGATATTTTTATCATCCTTATTTGAAGTTGAAGATTTTTTAATTTTTTTATTAATTAATTTATTTTTATTTAATCTTATCTCAATTAAACCCTCATTTTCGAAACCAATTATCACACACAGAAAAAACTAACTCCAAGAGTAAAATTGAAATTTTACAAAAATTTTTTAATAAATAACATTGTAATATCTAATTATGGACAAAAATATAACAGTCTTTTTATTTGTTTTAACTGAATTTAAAGATAAATGAATCTTTTTATATTTTTCGTTAGATTTAAATGATTTTGTCGTTTTTCAAAATATAATTAAAAATTTAATCTGTTCTCAAAATTTAAGGACTAAAATAATTTTTATCAAAAAGAAAAATTATAATCGAGGAACACTCTAAAAATTAAAGCATATAAAATATATATATATATATATATAACATTTCATTTATTATATAAATGCAAAATTATGATGCTAGACTACACGTTTACTCAATAATTTTCATGAAAGATGAAAATTTAATTCTTGATTTGTGATTACACCGTTTATTAAACTTAAATTATGTGAAGTCCATATATAAATTATGGAACTTAAAAATATTTTGAGATAATCCCAAAAAATTTATTATAGTTTACAAATATATTAATTTTACTATTTATATTTTATTTTTGTTCAAAATTCTCATGTTAAAAAATTAACAGAAAATATCAATTTTATCCTCCATAACTTTATCATTAATTTATGTCTATCGAAGGCATTTTCGTTCTTTTACACACCTTTACAGAATATTTTGAGTGTTTTTATTAACCTCAAAGAGAATTTGAGATAAAAATGAAATCATATATGATAAAATGAATATTTTTATAAACTATAATGACTTTTTTAGGATTATCCCTAACATTTTTATTCTCATTCAATCACTAAACACATCTTAAGCTCGTGGCTTATAAAATATCTTAAGCTCGTAGCTTATAAAATGGCCCAGAAAGTCACCCAAGCAATTTTTGGGCCTCCATTCCGGCCTAAATATTTCACCAACTACTACACGAAACGATGCGGTTCCAGCGTTGACGTCCCCGCTTCAAAGCACACACAGTGACACAGAGACAGATACATGGTGGTTTGTTAACTGGGTACTGATTCTGGCTTCAAATAGGTGTTGTACAACCTGTCCAATGAACGTTGCATAAAAATCGAAACTTTTTTATTTGGAATTTTTGTATTTCATTTCTCTCTCTCTTTTAGTTGGTCACTGCACTCGAAAGCCATGTGTTGTATATTTGTTGCTTTTGTTTATGGGGATTTGATTTTCTTGCATGTTTTCAACAAAATGAAACAACAATACTTGGCAACAGGACAAATGTTCACAACGGCTGTAATTACTAAAATTAAAACCCCATCTAGCCCCCAGAATTAAACGATTTGAGGAAACACATTGTTTATGGTAAACCATAGAATATTAAAATCGGATAGCAACAAACAGAGCGCATAGACAAAGCATCAAGTTGTGATGACCAACTTCCTCCTTACCAAAGTAATTTCATCTAACACACTGACAAAAGCCAACATACACATTCCACTAGTCCTCCATTTTACAGGAAAGCATCCTTCTCCAGCAGCTTTCGTACTTAATGCTGGTTGTTGAGTTTGGCAACATCAATAGCAGTCTTGCCGTACACGTTTTGAAGGGTTCTGCATTGAGTTCAGCAAGGATAATACATCGGAAAGATTAATAATATGCACATGCAAATATCCATACATGGGAAATTGATGCTAATTAAAAGGCTGTTGACTTACACAGTCGTTTCGTGCATCCACATTTGCTCCAGCCTCAAGAAGGATCCGAGCACGCTTAACCTATAGAATATTCAAGTGTAACACTCAACTTCAGCCATAAAGAAACTTTCCAATTTGGCTAGAATTGAACGCACTAACATAGAAACTGGAAGTTTCAGTAGGAGAGAAGTGCTTGTAGGCGCTAAATGTTACAACTGAAGCTTGCAACATTGGCAGCTTATTTTATTTTATCTTTTTATGATTTTGTTTCTTTGATGCACGAAAGCATACTATCCAGAACCATATTTATGTTTTTTCTTTCCTTGTTATCAACCATTCATGAAAACCGTATAAAAATTGCAATCAAATGTGGAAACATATAGATATTATACGTTATTTAACTTATAAAATTTTATTTCAAGTTGACACTTTTATGTCTACTCCACGCATTGGAATTTACTGGTTGGACCAATCTTAGTCGAACAGATTCAACTCAAAGACAAAGCACAGGGTAAGCATTCTTAGCTGTCACCACTGGGCATACTACTTCAGCTAGGTGCAAACTTGATTCCAAATGAAGTGTATTTATATATATATATAAACACTAACTTCAATAATTAGGGGCTCATTTGGATGCTTCATGAATGTTAGGTTTCTCCCATTTAGTTTCATCTTGTGTTTTTATACGTGGTATCACTATACTGAAATGCGCCAAATATAAGCCACCGACACAATTTGATAAGAACTCAACATGGTGCCAGTGTCCCACTCAAGGATCCTTTTATACTCATCAATGAATGAAAAATTATCAGACTTGTAGTGCAAACTTTGCAAACAACACACACACACACACACACACACACACAAAAGCAGATAGGGACCCAACATTCTATAACAAAATCCATCCACTGTTCTGATAATGATAATACTGTCCCTGAAAACACACATCAACGACTAAAGAAACATACCCCTACATTCTATAAAGTACATCTATTCTTCAACCGTAGTACGGATAATGAGGACTCAACATGCATTTGATTTTTTTTTTTTTTTTTTTTTACTTTGGGTCAGAATCATGGCAAGTCAATTCCATATTTGATTAAAAAAAATCAATCAAAGCAATGATAAACTCAGAAACCACAGGTTCAATTCAGAGGATAAACCGGAAAACCAAAGGTCATATGAGTGAGCATTGAAGGAGACTCCATCAAGACTGGAAAGTAGAAAAGCAAGTCATGTCCTACCTCACAGTCACCGACACTAGCAGTGTGATCAACAAGTGACTCATCCTTGTTTCCAGCTTCTTCAGAGTCATCTAACCCAGAATTATCAGCAGAAGTGGCTGCATCACTTCCAATTCCAACGGCAAAACCCATTGCATCACCCAACTTCCCTAGAACGTCTTTGTCATTCCAGAACCTATTCAAACACAATTATCCTCAACTTCATTAGATGCATGAGGGCAATAAAATGCACAAGAATTATCCCAACCACATGGCAGCAATACAGAACCAACAATATTAAAAATCTTAGCATTCCAATTTCTCACCTCATCAAGGCAGTCGGACCACCAGTCCGTATGGCTCCCACTCCTGTATGGCTTTTATCTTAGCTTGGTCCATCATAAGCTTCCCTTATTGAATGCGATGACCAAGGAACTCCACCTCCCGTTGAGCGAATGAGCACTTCTCTTGCTTGATGTAAAGCTCATTTTCTCGGAGTACTTGAAAGACCTGTTTGAGTTGCTGCACATGCTCCTCAAGGGTAGTGCTATAGACTAGGATGTCGTCCAAGTATACCATCACAAATCGGTCGAGGAAAGGGTGGAATAGCTTGTTCATGAGTGTGCAAAAGGTGGCTGGTGCGTTTGTGAGTCCAAAGGGCATGATGAGGAATTCGAAAGCATCATACCTTGTTACACACGTAGTCTTGGGTACGTCCTCTGGTATAATGCGAACTTGGTAGTACCTTGACCGCAAGTTGAGCTTGGAGAAGTAGCGAGCATGACCAAGCTGAGCGAAGAGATCGGAGATGAGAGGTATCAGGTACTTATTCTTGATGGTGATCTTGTTAAGTGCCCGATAGTCGATGCACATGCGTAGAGACCCATCTTTCTTCTTTTGAAATAGCACGGGTGCTCTATAGGGTGCCTTGAATGGTTGGATATAGCCTGAATCCAGCAGATCCTTGAGCTGCTTCCTTAGTTCTGCCAATTCCGGAGGTGCCATGCGATAAGGTGCCATGGTTGGGGGTTTGGCGCCTGGTCCCACCTCAATTTGGTGTTCTACCCCTCGCTCAGGTGGTAGTTTCTTCGGTAACTCCTGGGGCATGACATTTTTGTATTCTTCTAGGACATGCTGCACATTGGCGGGCGTAGGATCCTTGGCTATGGTGATGTCCTCCCCATCATTGAGCTTCCGGATGGTGGCAAGGTAGCTTGGGTTAGACTTCATTCCTCGCTTGAACTGGAGGGCGGATAATGCCTTGGATTCTGCCTTGGCTGCCCGCTCAGTCGGGATGGTGCAAGTTGTGCTCCCATCAAGGATGCTAAGAGAGTTAGTCGCAGGGAATGAGAAGGCATGTACCTGGTCGAAGAACTCCATGCCTAGCACAACTTGGAAATCGTTCATTGGCACGATGGAATAGTTGAGGTTGCCACTCCATGTGCCTAGCTTGGTAGGTACGGCTTTGGCGACACCAGCTATTGGCGTTGCTGGTGAGTTTACGGCTTTGATCGTGCCTCCGCCGTTGACTACTTTGAGGCCTAACCGTTTGGCCTCTTCCTTTGAGATGAAGTTGTGCGTTGCCCCGGTGTCGAGCATTGCACTAGCATCCTTTCCATTGATAATGGCAGTGACGTACATTAAGCCCTTCTTGACCGACGAGGGTGGTGGGGCTTTGCCCTTAATGGCCCCAAGGAAGCGAAGAGAACCCATTCCTGCTTCGGAGTTGTTGGAATGGTCCTCCTCCACTTGATTGACTAGTGCATTGAGGGCCTTCTTCTTCGGACAATCCCTCATCCAATGTGGACCATTGCAAATAAAGCAAGGAGTTTTTGGTTTAGGAGTGTCGGACTTACTTCCCTCCTGCTTGTTGCCATGGGAAGACTTGTGTTGTCCCCCGTTGTTGTGCCCTTGGTCCTTTGGTGTGCTCTTCTCTTCCCCACTTTTACCCTGGTTAGGCTTCTTGTCCTTAGATTGGTTAGAATACTCGATGAGTGATTCTGCTGCGGCGATAGCCTCGTCAAGACTCTGCACGCTTCGCCTTTCAAGCTCCACTCGTGCCCAATCTTTAAGACCATCCATGAAGTAGAAGAGATAGTCTTTATCGGACATGTCATCAACCTCTAAGATGAGGGTGGTGAACTCCTTGACATAGTCCCGAATGTTCTCGGTCTGCTTGAGTCGGCGTAGACGACCTCGTGCTTCTTTTTCTGCATTGCTAGGGCAAAATTGCTTCTTCAGCTCGCATTTGAAGTCGTCCCAAGTGTTAATGGCACAAAGGCCCTTGCCCATGTCACCATGCTTACGTCTCCACCATAGTTGAGCTGCGTCTCAGAGGAATGTGGGAGCGCTACTGATTCGGGATGCATCATCTTTAACAAGTTTGACCTCGAAGTACTGCTCAAGGCCAAAGAGGAAGTTTTCGACTTCAGTAGCATTGCAGGTGCCATTGTAGGTGGCAGGTTTAGGCACATGGATCGAGTTCAGACCGACGGTATTCGATGAACTTGACCCAACAGCGAAGGTGTGCTGCTACCTGTTGCGAACATCCTCCACCTCGGTGCGGACAGCTCGCATCTCATGCTCTGTGAATATTCGGAGGTTGAAGACTTCTCGAGTGATGTCTTGAAGCTCTCTTTGGAAGGATTGGCTTATCTCCTTGATGGAGAGTTTCACTGCTTGAGTAATCTCACCATACTCCATCTCTAGGCCATCAAGACGAGCATCGTGATTTCCCATAGTGAGTTCCATCCCGGAAAAAGCTTGCTCCAAGCCAACAATGCGAGCTTCTAAGGCTTCGATGGTAGAAGTCTTGGTCTTGGACTTCCCACGTCTCTCTTGAACGTGTCGCTCCTCACGACCACGTACTTGTTCTCCCAAGATGACTTCGTTGTCGGATGCCATTGCTCGGACGAACCTTGTTGCTAGGATGTTGCAACCTTGGCTCTGATACCAATTGTCACGGAGTTAGAATCGGACCACTAACTCGTGCGGCACTTAGACAACTTTGACGGGCTAGTTGCTAAGTAAGCCTTGCGAAAGATTGAGCAAGTAGGCACAGGAAGAGACTTGAGAGAGAGATTGGCTTTGTAAGGAAACTTTCTATTACACTTTGAAGGAATTGTAGTATTTGTGGGATGCTTACAAATGAAGAGTATATGGGTATATATAGCCACTTGGGCACATCTATCAATAGCTACTAGTGAATCCTAGAGAATTCTAGAACTATTTACATAGTGAGGATGCAATGGGATCCTTCTAGAATCTAATAGAACAATGGAGAACTACTCTAGATATTTACATGATGAGAATTATCTAGACGCATTCTAGAAACTAGTAGAAGAATGGAGAAGGGATTTGGCTAAGTATGGATTTGGGTTGGACCTGGTATATTGGGCCAAATGCCCTCTGTTGGCTTAGTGGGCTTGCGGTCTGTGACACTAGGTAACCTTAAATGCGGGGTGCTTTCCTTTTAACTATTAGTTCTAAGATTGAAATAGGAAGTTAATAGATATCCCTATTATGCAGCAAGTTGATGTCACCAATCACAACGGTTTGGCTTGGAATCGATTTGCTGGATGCTAGACGAATTGCTACCATGGTGGAGGAAGTGCCGCAGATTTTGTTGAGATTGACATTATTGTTGCACAGTTGTATATAAGTATGTTTAAGAATTGTAAGCAACTGAGTGATGTTCACATACCTCTATCTTACAAACATTATATGGATAGTACTTATCTATGAGAATGGGATTTTCCATTTTACTCTATTTATGTCTTCAAAATGTGAAGTTGGAAGCATTTTCATCTTTAGAATGAGGTCATAGCATTACTATGCCAGTGAAAGTGCATCTTATCACTTTCACTCCTACATGTTCATTTGTAACCTTGCAAGGCTATTGACACTGATCCTGTGCCCCAACCTAGGGAATACATCGGGGACTAAAATGCTTTTGTTGCCTGAACTAATAGAGGCACAGTCATAGCCTTTGTTATACCTCTTTGTTGTTGATTGACATAGTGCATATTGAGCTCATGAATAGAGAGTGAAACATGATATGTATGTTAGATACTCTTGATTGTAGGATGAGTTATGTGCCATGATTTGCTGGTAATGATAGTTGCAGGCCAATAAATGAAGAAACCATGTTCTAAAATGGTGTAATCAACTAGTCTGCCAACGCTTAAAAGAACAAATGTCATGTAATATCACAAGCTTTCTAATACACACTGATTAGTGAACCTCCTAAATGATAATACTTTCTACATGTACCTCCGCATCGTGGCATGGCATGATATGGCCAACTCTCTGATTACTCAACTATCTGCAAAAATAGATGCATCACATACTGATAGAGTAGGTATATAGGTCATGTATTTGCACATTTGGATGGAACAGGTATCACCATTCACCCAAATGAATAAACATCATCAATTATATTAAAAAAAGACAGAACAAAATGTATATATATACCTAGTAAAGATAAGCACCCTGATGCCCTCCTCTCCCTTACCTCTGGACTCGGCCTTGCTCAATCAGCCTGCAAACATACGCATGTTGATACAAGCATAGATTTATATATATATATATATATAATGAAACGGCAGGGTAATGGAGGGAAGTGGCTCACATTCTTAGTGTAATACTGGTGTTCGGATTATCACTAAGCCGACTGCGTATCTCGCCTTCAACGGAGCCTCCGGTGGCAGAGAGCAGATTGAAAATCTGTTCGCCTCGGATGATCTGCGCCCTTGTGTACACCCTGGCTCGGCTTGGTTCTGGCCGATCAACCTTCGCGCTCTTCTTCCCCTGCATCGGTTAAAGAAAACAAACTCATATAAACAAAATTCAAAATAGCTCGAGTTCATGACTCAGTCGTTGTGTAAAGAAATTTGAAAAGAAAGAAGAAAAAATACCTTGACTAGTTGACCTCGAGTGGTGGCCACCGATAACCCGAGTAGTTGGGACTCCGTCGTTGTTTCCTCATCGTCCTTCTGTGTCGAGAAGCGGAGATACGAGAGTGCATTAAAGAAACAAACTCTGCGAAATTTCAAGGCAATTAAAAAAACCTGAATTCAAAATACCTTGTCCTTGAGTTCGTCACTTCCAGTCACCGACTCCGTCATCGTTTCCTCATCGTCCTTCTGTCTCAAGAGGAGGAGCAATGCAGGTGCGAGAGTGCGTTAAACAAACAAACTTCGTGAAATTTAAAGGAATTTAAAAAACATCAATACAAAATATCTTGAGTTCGTCACTTCCTGTGACAGTCGCCGATAACCTGCGTCGCTCGGACTCGGGGCTCCTTTCCTCATTGTTCACCTCACCAGAGAGCAAGAGCAAAACTTCAGCGGCGGCGTGTTTAGCGGACGCTGTCGAAGAGAGGCTATGTTCAGGAGACAACGGCGGTCGAGATCCTGAAGCGACGCTGCCTTCAGGAGACCCCGGCGGTGGAGGTCCCGAACCGGCACTGCCTTCAGCGGAGGACCTGGATGACATTGTTGATCAATTGGCGGGTTAATTCAAATTGAAATACTTGTTTTTCAAATTTATTCCGGTTTTCTACTCTCTCTGCAGTCTCTATAACGGTTTCGTGGCAAAAGCGGGAGAATCTTTATTTTAATAAAAAAAGGAAGAACTTCATTTTGGTCCCTAATTTATTAACAAACTTCTTCATTCTACTTATGAATTCGTTTATGTCTCTCATAATCCCTTATGTTTAAAAAATACATCATTCTAGTCCCTCTTACCAGAATTTTAACTGTTAAACCTAATAGAAATATTTGTTAACTATTTTACCCTTGGTTTAAAATGATCAAATTACCCTTAATAAAAACTAATAAAACATTACTTTTTTTCTTTTTAATATTTAACTTTTTAAATTTATTAAAATGACAAAAATAACCTCTTTTGTTAAGGTTGACTGTTAGTTAACTAACGACAGAGATTAAAACGATGTACATATGAAACGTGAGGGGCCACGGCTGATCTAAATATCTTTATATTTAAAAACAAGAAGTTTTTAAAAAAAATATAGAGATCAAAATGAAGTTCTTTAAGAGCTATTGAGATGCTCCTTCCTGCAAGATTGAGAGAATATTAAAATCATGACGGTGACAAAGAAATGGGGCTAGATTGACTTAAATTGACATGACTAGATATTAAGGTCCTTGTTCAATCTAAAAAGATAGACAGTTGAAGGTTACCTGCATTTCTTACGGTCATAGAACTCATAAATTAACTTTTCTTTTGAAGAATAAAGTGATATCTTTACGGATAACGAGTTTAAACCAATGAGCATGAGAGTAATTATAAGTAAATGAAACAACAGAATTTGGCACCACCCAACTACAAGAATATCATAGATGGGGGTCAATGAATTGGCCCGTACGAGGTTTGGTTGCATCATTACTAGGCCGGTTCACCCTGACTAAAGCTCAAAACATTGTACTAGCTTGGAATGTTTTTTAAGTTGTCAAAGTAAGCTGAATAATCCACTCACGTAAAATATCTCATAAGCTATGAAAACATGCGACATTCTAATTGCAAAATTTAGGATAAGATCTCCCATCCTCTCACCCTAGCCTACACAAACAAAAGGGCATATGCTTGGAAACCCAACTCACTCCACAATAGAATTTGCACGATCCAAAAATGTAATCCCAAAGTCAGCATCTTTACCCTCCTAGATTCGAGGCGTTGGCAGCTCTCAAAGGAATCTCACTGGCATTAACACAATAATCTAAAACCTTCAATATTTTATAATTAAATATCAACTTGTTTCTAAAATAGCTTCATTTCAATTGTCAATCAAATGAAATAAGTAATATTACTTTAAAACTATTTTTTTTTAAAAAAAAAAAAAAATCTAAAACACTATTTAGCTAAAATAAAATAAAATAATTTTTCTTTATTTTTAGTGACATAAGATTATTAGTAAATCTTTTTTTAAAAAAAAAATTACATAACAATTTCATTTTGAGCTTTTTTAAAAGATATAAATTATCTTAAATATTTTTATTTAATTTAAAAAAATTTTAAGATATAATACCGTTTCAATACAAAACTCATTTTTATTTTTCAAACGGCTTTTTATAATGTCTTAAACCATTTATTATTTTAGAAATACACAACCAAACAATATTAAACTTTTTGCTAGAAGTTTTATTTTGTGAAAGCTCTACTCCAAAAGATTTACTCATAAAGCTCTATTTGAAAAGTTATATCAAACACATTCGACGAATAGAACAGAACAGACTATCGAAGAACATGACTTTTCATTTTATTTTATTATTTTTTTTAATTTCTCATATTTTAATAAATTTTAATACTATTTTATTAACTATCTTAGGGGGAATTGTGCCTTTTTACCCTTCACACTTGTCACACAACTTTTTCGTTCAAAAAGTATCGGCAAAGGGTATTTTGGATTTATGAAAAATTATTTGGTGGATATGTTAAAAAAGGGTGATTTCGGGAAGAGCCCCTCTTAGAATTGAAGTTGAAAGTGGTTACACAGCTCTCAATTACTATTTGGTCCAGAACATCAGGTTGAGAAGTGTGAAAACTCCTACAACCCCAAAAAGTGTGAATTTCAAAACAAATTCTTTTATTTAAATTACTTGCCAACTAATGACGCTAAAAAAATTAACTTTTTTTATTATTTATTTATTTATTATTATTTTTTTTATCAATGCTAGTCTCAACACTCAATACAAAATTTTAGTGTTACAACAAAACAGAAGTAAATCTTGTATATTATTTAATAGGTTTAAAATAAAACACCCAATAAATAAATAATTCTTCCAAAACATTAAAAATGTACAATTGAATGTGTGATAATACTAACGTATAAGTTACATTATTCTCAATTCGATTTATTCAATCCATGAATTAGTAAATTTAATCCAATCCAATACGGTTATCTTTCATCACCCTAATGGAAAAACACTTCAACATGCGTGGATTTATATGGCGATATGATCATGGCGGGCACTGCATACCTTCATTTCATTTCATTGCCAAAACACACCCTTAGGATTTGTATCTGTTCTTTTATGAGAACCAACCCTTGTTCCCACTGGCTGCTGTCTGCAAACATGTAACCACCGATCATCTCTTACCAACGTTTTATCTTTTTGGGCACAACTAAGGCAAATTTTGAAAGCTGCTCTCCATATAACACTTTCGAATTAAATAAATTTTCTTCGAAAGCACATGGCGAAATTTTCTCACTGAAAATAACCGGCCTGGTACTTGAACAAATTTTCTCACTGAAAACAGCCGGCCTGGTACTTTTACTAGAACTTGTATAATTCTTATAGTGGGACATGTTTGGGACCAATCCAGTCCATAACAACTATAGTGGGACAAATTTACATGCCATGACAGTACAGTCCTAGTCACAACCTGCTGTGGGGCATAGGCTCACAATTACGATTGATTGCCCACACCACACCAGCTGCTGTGTGATTTGAGGAAGTGTCTTTTTTCCTAGCTGTCATTGATGCCATGCGAGGGAGATGGTATCTTGCCAATTTTGAAAGAGAATCCAGCAGCGAACATGTATTGATACCAATTAAACGTTCACAACAATACTAAAACCGTAATTACTAAAACTAAAACCCCATCTAACCCCCAGAAATAAACGATTTGAGGAAACACATTGTTTACGATAAACTATAGAACACTAAAATGTATGGATCGGATAGCAACAAACAGAGCACATAGACAAAGCATCAACTTGTGATGACCAACTTCCTCCTTACCAATGTAATTTCATCTAACACACTGACAAAAGCCAACATACACATTCCACTAGTCCTCCATTTTACAGGAAAGCATCCTTCTCCAGCAGCTTTCGTACTTAATGCTGGTTGTTGAGTTTGGCAACATCAATAGCAGTCTTGCCGTACACGTTTTGAAGGGTTCTGCATTGAGTTCAGCAAGGATAATACATCGGAAAGATTAATAATATGCACATACAAATATCCATACATGGGAAATTGATGCTAATTAAAAGGCTGTTGACTTACACAGTCCTTTCGTGCATCCACATTTGCTCCAGCCTCAAGAAGGATCCGAGCACGCTTAACCTATAGAATATTCAAGTGTAACACTCAACTTCAGCCATAAAGAAACTTTCCAATTTGGCTAGAATTGAACGCACTAACATAGAAACTGGAAGTTTCAGTAGGAGAGAAGTGCTTGTAGGCGCTAAATGTTACAACTGAAGCTTGCAACATTGGCAGCTTATTTTATTTTATCTTTTTATGATTTTGTTTCTTTGATGCACGAAAGCATACTATCCAGAACCATATTTATGTTTTTTCTTTCCTTGTTATCAACCATTCATGAAAACCGTATAAAAATTGCAATCAAATGTGGAAACCTATAGATATTATACGTTATTTAACTTATAAAATTTTATTTCAAGTTGACACTTTTATGTCTACTCCACACATTGGAATTTACTGGTTGGACCAATCTTAGTCGAACAGATTCAACTCAAAGACAAAGCACAGGGTAAGCATTCTTAGCTGTCACCACTGGGCATACTAATTCAGCTAGGTGCAAACTTGATTCCAAATGAAGTGTATTTATATATATATAAACACTAACTTCAATAATTAGGGGCTCATTTGGATGCTTCATGAATGTTAGGTTTCTCCCATTTAGTTTCATCTTGTGTTTTTATACGTGGTATCACTATACTGAAATGCGCCAAATATAAGCCACCGACACAATTTGATAAGAACTCAACATGGTGCCAGTGTCCCACTCAAGGATCCTTTTATACTCATCAATGAGTGAAAAATTATCAGACTTGTAGCGCAAACTTTGCAAACAACACACACACAAAAGCAGATAGGGACCCAACATTCTATAACAAAATCCATCCACTGTTCTGATAATGATAATACTGTCCCTGAAAACACACATCAACGACTAAAGAAACATACCCCTACATTCTATAAAGTACATCTATTCTTCAACCGTAGTACGGATAATGAGGACTCAACATGCATTTGATTTTTTTTTTTTTTTTTTTCTTTGGGTCAGAATCATGGCAAGTCAATTCCATATTTGATTAAAAAAAATCAATCAAAGCAATGATAAACTCAGAAACCACAGGTTCAATTCAGAGGATAAACCGGAAAACCAAAGGTCATATGAGTGAGCATTGAAGGAGACTCCATCAAGACTGGAAAGTAGAAAAGCAAGTCATGTCCTACCTCACAGTCACCGACACTAGCAGTGTGATCAACAAGTGACTCATCCTTGTTTCCAGCTTCTTCAGAGTCATCTAACCCAGAATTATCAGCAGAAGTGGCTGCATCACTTCCAATTCCAACGGCAAAACCCATTGCATCACCAAACTTCCCTAGAACGTCTTTGTCATTCCAGAACCTATTCAAACACAATTATCCTCAACTTCATTAGATGCATGAGGGCAATAAAACGCACAAGAATTATCCCAACCACATGGCAGCAATACAGAACCAACAATATTAAAAATCTTAGCATTCCAATTTCTCACCTCATCAAGGCAGTCGGACCACCAGTCCATATCGCTTCTAAAAGAGGCTTCAAGGACGGATCTTCCTTTATTCGTGCCATCCGTTCCTCAAGCTGGGGGTTTTGTCTTGGGTTTTTAAAACACTCAAGCATAGCAGACATAGATGGGTCCTTAAAAACATCAAAAAATTAAACTTCAGCTACAAGACAACATCTTAAATGCATATACTTTCCATACAATCAGAAGTATCAATAACAAAACAAACAAGAAGAACAAGAAGACTGAAAAAATCGAAAAGGGAAACGAGAACACATACCTGCATTATTGCATTAGCAAGGCGCCTGGCCATAGTCATCAATTGAGGATTCTGCCTACACCGCCGCATGCTGGAGTGTAACTGTTGTGAATCGAAACCATCCTCCCCAGGTGCACCTTGACAAGTTTTGTTCAGCAGATCTGACATCTGACGGAATTCAGGATCTTTGGCAATCTTATGAGTTAGTTCCTTAATACTCGGGTCCTAAACATAAAAACAGTGGCAATTCAAAACCATGAACGAAGCAACAAACACAAATGCAACAACACCTTCAACATCACTTTCAATCAAAAAGAAATAGCAAGTCCAACTCCACTACATCAACCTATATTACTCTGAACATTTATTATAACAAACCAATCCGCAGATTCCAAAGACAATTAGAAGTTAATAGAAAAACAGTAAACATACTTTAAGGATACGGGAGATAACAGAGAAAGCATGAGGGTTTGGAGGGATGCCAGTTTCAGGCAGAGAAGAAGCTGCTCTTCTAGGCGAAGCCTTTGGTGCAGGCCCTCCTGTCTTCTCCTCTACAACCAAAAACATTACCATATAATCAAAACAATCAATCAATCAACCAACATAAACCCTAAAACAGAAAAAGAAGTAAACAAGCATAATTAAATTACCAGAGGGAGCAACATCCTTGTTGGGATCGGAAGCCATGACGAGACCAAACAAATTGCTATTCTGCTGCTGAATCACAACGCAAAGATTATATTGACAAAATCTTCAATACAAGAAAGAAAACAGAGAGGAGAGTGACATGATGATTGAAGATGAGCTTAGATTTGAGAAATCCAAAGAAGAAAGATAATCAGAACAATCTTTACAAAAAACACACACACAAAACTCAAAAAGCGCGCCTAGGCGCGACGCGGCGCGCGGTGAGCCGTTGCGACTTCGGTGAGGCAAGCGCCTCACCGGTCGAGTCGCAGATGCGCGAGGCGCGCCTCACGAAACCCTAGCCGTTTCCGTTGCCGAAACCAGCCAAACAGCCCTGAAACGGCTGCCGTTTCACTCTCCTCTCCTCACGCCGGCGTTCCAGACGACGAAACCGGCGCTCCAGGGGGTGGCTGCTGTGAAGAATGCGGTGAGGAGGAAAAAAGGGCAAAGACGAGGAAAGAGAGAGAGAGAGAGGAAAACGAATTACAGCGAAGGGCGAGGGTGTACCGGTGAAGGAAGAGAGCGGCTTACTCGTGAAACAAACCGGAGTGTGAGTGCGTGGGGCTGACCTAATTAAAAAACAACAAAATATATATATATATAATCAAATTACGGTTTAACCATCCACTTTAAACTCTAATACGAGTGAAGTAACTGTTTTGCTTTTATCACAATTGACGCTCCCACCGGATCTCTATTAGAGTTAAATGACTGAGCGATAAAATTATCTTTTAACTTTATTTTTCAAATAAATTTAAAATAAATTAAATAAAAAAATTTAATCAGATCTCTACTGTCCATTTTAAGATGGACGATAGAGATTAATTTAAAAAAAAATTAAGAGATTAAATAAAAATTAAACACAATTCGTTTTCTCTCTCATCCACTCTCTCTCTCTTTGTTTCTTTTTCATCCCTCAAACCTCTCCTCTCTTCGCCGTCGCCGTCGCCGTCCTCTCTCTACCATCCATCTTCTTCTCTTCTCTTATATTTTTTTTTTCTCTTCTTTTTCTTCTTCTCTTCTTCTTGGTTCAATTCGAAGTGAACCCCATTGCAAATCTGGGTTGTGCTTTGTTTGAGAATGGAAAAGGAAGAGAGGATCGATGATGGTGATGATGGTCGATAAATTTGACGAAAAAGCTGGGTTTTTTATTTTTTTATTTTTTATTTTTGGTTTCGCTAGATAACAGAAATTTTGGGTTCATTCCTAGATCTTCTGCAATTTGTTTTTCTAATTTGCTTTTTCCAATTTTTTTTTCTTCAATTTTTCTTTTGATTATTTGGGTTGAATTGATGATCTTCATTTTCTGTTGATGGGGTTGAGCTGGTGATTATTTAGCTTGAAGATTATTTTGACGGGTGATTGTTGGTGCTTTTTTTATGGTGATTATTTGGGGTTGAGATGATGATTTTTTTATTATCATTATTTGGGTTGATTTTTGGAACTAATGATTGTTGGAGAGAGATGGATATGAGAGGTTGAAGATGGTGATTACGATGATAATTAAATTTTGTAAGTGAAATTTTTTTTATTTAATTACTTAATTTTTAATTTTTTATTTGATGGTTGATGAGGGTGTTTGATGTATGGTGGGTGTTTTTTTTAAAAAAAAAAAAATGGAAAAAAATTTGAAAAAAAAAATTGTCTGGAATGAACCTAGATTCTAAGTTCAACTATGGGTTTATTCGAATGAACCCAGTTCGCGCCAATTGAACCCAGATTTCTAGGTTCGAAGAAGAAGAATAATAAAAAAGGAGAAAAAGAAGCGACCGAAGAGAAGAAGAAAAAGAATGAGAGAGGGACTGACAGAAGAGATGATAAGGAAGGGAGAAGAAATTTTTAATTTTTTATTTGGTCAATTGAGTCAACTTCAATCATTAAGGATAATTTCGCCTTTTCGTCGATTTGACACTGTTTACTATCAAATGTAATGGAAAGGGCAAGGGATAAATTGTAATAACATCGAAAATCTTGCTCCACTTAAATTAGAATTTGAAGTGGGTAGGTAAATTATAATTTGCTCAATATATATTTATATATATTGTTGTTATTTATGATGGAATTGTGGTATTTAACGCGTTTTCAATTATTTTACATCTTATGACTTATATTTTATGAAAGTAAAAATATATAAGAACCTTTAAATTGAATAATTATGATTTTTTTACCATTTATAAAAGATGATATATTATAACATAAAAATATAATATGTCAAATTATGTACTTTTAGTTGTATTTGATATAATAAAATTTAAATGTATAACAAATGCTAGTTGAAATAATATCGACATAAAAGTATCTATCTCGCATATTTATGACAAAATTAAATAAATATTTAAAATAGGCCAGAAAGTTGCCCAAGCCATTTGTGGGCCTCCATTCCGGCCCAGACATTTCACCAACTCGTATACGAGGGGGTTCCAGCAGTGACGTTCCCTCTTCAAAGCGCGCACACAGTCACACAGAGAGACAGAGACATGGTGGCCTGCTAACTGGGTACTGATTCTGACTTCAAACAGGTGTTGTATAACCAGTCCAATGAACGTTGTATAACCAGTCCAATGAACTTACTTTGCATAAAAATTGAAACTTTTTGATGTGGTTTTTTTGTATTCCATTTCTCTATCTCTTTTAGTTGGTCACTGCACTTGAAAGCCATGTGTGTTGTATTATGTTTATTGCTTTTGTTTCAGGGGATTTGATTTTCTTGTTCTTTTGACAATTGGGTTTGTGTTTTCATTTTTTGTTGTTTGCATGTATATGTATTGTATGATCATCAATCTTATCTCAAAAAGTTTGTGTTTTGTTCAATTTCCAGGTTCCTTGGTTTTACTATCCTGCATTGTGTTGCCACTGTTCTGCATTGGAGTATCCAGGTGCAAAGTGTTGTCTTTAAAGATTCTAAACTGTTTTTTGTATCCCGGTATTTCGTGTTTTGTCATTCCTGCGAGTATTTATGTGATTGAGTGATGATTACGGTGTTCTGATTTCATGGATGTATCCGTTTTTTGAGGTTTTTTGGTGTGATGTTGTGTGGTAGGTTGTTGTATTGCTAGACACATGAAGATTTCGAGTTGTTTCGGTCCATTTGAAGTGGTTAAACTCATTTGTTCGGTGACTTATTACTGCCTTTTGATTTGATTGGTCGATATTGAAAATAAGATGAAGGTTATAGAGATATCACCGTGTTCATCGGAAAAAGTGAAAAGAGTGGTTGAACTAAGTTCTCCAGCATGTACTCCACTTAGACCCATATTTTGCCTCAAAAGAAAGATTGACATGGAGCATATTGAAAAAATGGAGGACTGCTTTATTCTTGACTTTGACCCTTTTGAGTCTACTGATAAAAGGAACCTCTCTGCGTCTGAGAATCTTCCTACTGATAACAATGACATCGCTATCACAGCTGAAAAAGGCCAGGTTTGTTTTCCTTCTTATCTTCTCTTTACCTTTCACCATTATATCTTTTGCATCCACTGTTTGGTTTCTGTGGAAGTTATAGAAAGGAAAATTTAGGTTGTTCTGAGAAATGATTAAGACTTTTAATTCTTACACAAAATTAGAGATAATCTTGTTTTAGACTTGAGAAAAGTGAAACTTACACACAACTTTGTTCTGGGAAGATTTGTAAGTAAACAGATGGTATTCTATTTATTGATTATGGGCAGGTGGCTTGTAGGGATTATCCACATCCCAGGCATCTTTGTGTGAGATTTCCATTTGAAACAGTACCTCATGAGAGGCATTGTGAACTGGTGATGAAGCTAAACACCTCATGATTATTATTTACATATTTTTTCCATGTTCTTCTGCTCGCGGAATCTATAAAAATCTTGTAATTTTTGAGAGGCAGTGTTACTGTTATGTCTGCGATTTAGCTGCACCTTGCAAGTTATGGACTGAATCCGAAGCAGGGCATTGCCATGCTTCAGACCGTGTGGATGATTGGAAAAATAAAAGGAATTTGGAAAGAGTGGAAAAGATGCATAGAAAGTAACCTCTTCCCATATAATTGTGTAAGCTTTTTGTTCACCCGTTTATCTATATTTGCATGATCTTAGCGTAATATATTTTCATTTGGGTTTATTCAGTTGTGCCTTATAGTTTCATGATATGAGGATTTTATTTATTTGTTTATTCATATGCTAAATTATCATTTGGAAGTAGTTTGTGACCTCCTTTGCTTGGTGATGAGTTTTTATGGTATGTTGTTTTCTTGCTGATGAGTTTCTTTCTGTTGCAGCCAGTATAGAATTTAGATCTCTTTGTTTTCATCAGTTGCAGTAACAGTTCTACGTTTTGCAAGAATTATTACATGGATAGGTAAGTCTTGACAAACTTGACACTTGGCTCCTATATTACAATGAAACTAATTTCACATATAAAGAATGGCTTATATTATTGTATAAATATGATGAGGAGCCTAGGTAACCTTAAATGCGGGGTGCTTTCCTCTTAACTATTAGTTCTAAGATTGAAATAGGAAGTTAATAGATATCCCTATTATGCAGCAAATTGATGTCACCAATCACAACGGTTTGGCTTGGAATCGATTTGCTGGATGCTAGACGAATTGCTACCATGGTGGAGGAAGTGCCGCAGATTTTGTTGAGATTGACATTATTGTTGCACAGTTGTATATAAGTATGTTTAAGAATTGTAAGCAACTGAGTGATGTTCACATACCTCTATCTTACAAACATTATATGGATAGTACTTATCTATGAGAATGGGATTTTCCATTTTACTCTATTTATGTCTTCAAAATGTGAAGTTGGAAGCATTTTCATCTTTAGAATGAGGTCATAGCATTACTATGCCAGTGAAAGTGCATCTTATCACTTTCACTCCTACATGTTCATTTGTAACCTTGCAAGGCTATTGACACTGATCCTGTGCCCCAGCCTGGGGAATACATCGGGGACTAAAATGCTTTTGTTGCCTGAACTAATAGAGGCACAGTCATAGCCTTTGCTATACCTCCTTGTTGTTGATTGACATTGTGCATATTGAGCTCATGAATAGAGAGTGAAACATGATATGTATGTTAGATACTCTTGATTGTAGGATGAGCTATGTGCCATGATTTGCTAGGTAATGATAGTTGCAGGCCAATAAATGAAGAAACCATGTTCTAAAATGGTATAATCAACTAGTCTGCCAACGCTTAAAAGAACAAATGTCATGTAATGTCACAAGCTTTCTAATACACACTGATTAGTGAACCTCCTAAATGATAATACTTTCTAACATCGTACTTTCTACATGTAGCTAAATGATATGGGCACAAACTTTTCATCCAATGCTGCAACCAGTGGATGTTCCGAGGCAGAGCTGCCAATCACTCAACAACTAAATTCAGATTTTTGTTTTTTGTTTTTTAAAGAATTAAGAATATATGCATGGTAAAATTACATATAATACAAGAATGTAATTATCATATATATAAATTAATCTGTCATAACTATTATTGTTGTTGTTGGATAAATCCTACAACGATAATAATATTAATTATACCCCCATGGTTTCTTATAATTCTATTCAAAATAATTTAAAAATGAGTTTTAAATTAGAAATAGAGAAACTCCACCTTTCATTTATATTTAATCAAAAACATTTTTATTTATTTAAAAATATTATTTGTTTATTTATTTTATATAATTGATAAACACACAATTTCATTTGTTTTATTACTAAACAAGTATTGAATAAAAGGATGAATCAAACGTTAAAACATATAAGTGATGAAAAAAGGCACTTGCACTCCTAGAAAGCTGTACGCATGATATGAAAATTAAATTTTATCATTGATCCCAGATCCTGATAACATTAAAGAAAAATTTACTTTCATAATAAATTAAGAAAACTCTACATATATACTATTAAATATATAATAAAAAATACACTAGCTACTAATTCGATAATTTGTGTTTTTGTTCAATTTTAAGGTTCCTTGGTTTACTGTTCTGCGTTGTGTTGCCACTGTTCTGCATTGGAGTATACACGTGCAAGTGTTTTCTTTAGAGATTCTAAACTGTTTTCTGTATCCGGGTATTTCAGTGTTTTGTTATTCTTTCAAGCTAATTATCCTTGTCCATTCTTGATAGTGCTGAACTTCAGTGTTGCCTAGGCCAAGATTTCTAACAAATATCTTATCTGTAGCCTTGTCTTTCTCCAATGTAACCCTCTTTAGATGTTTCAAACAGATTATGGTGGCATTAAGTTGGGAAGTGTTATGTTTTGCATTAATCCTTGTTGGGGTGGTGCAGGTTCTTGCGCTAGTGTTGATGCACCTTCATTACTATTTACTCTGCCTTCTATTAAGAAACTTCCCTAAGCTTCACTGGTCTTTAATTCATCAAAGATCTCCCATCACACAAGAGTGACTAAAATGGGGGATGCCTATCCTGATGTAATATACCTACACACACAGATGAATCAATATATTTGTATGTATCCAGAATTATTAGAACATTTAAACAATCTAATAAAAATTAAACCAAGTCCTGCTTCTTGCAAAACACTATAGCAATCAGCCAATGTTGACTTTTCAGAGAGTTATTTACACAAATGATCACATCAAAGCATTAAAAAAGATATAATTTAACCACAAAAAATCTAGAGATTGATAACGATTCATCTCCATAAGAAAAAAAAAAGTTTGTTGAGCTGTTCGAAGATCCTATCTAGTTAAGAAAAACCGAACCATAATCAAAGTTTTGTTCATTTCTTGCCGAACTAATCAAAACTGGTTAAATCGACAAAGTCGGTTAAAATGAGTTAAGTTTGTGAAGTCGGTTAAAAATTTTTAGTTTTTTTCTTTTTTTATTAATGTTTTAACTTTTGTTTGTGGGTCTGAATTTATTGAACAGTAGTTTTCAATTCTATATAATATTATGGATATGTATAATAATAAGGCAATGCAATGAGATATGAGTTAAAAAATATATGATGACAAGATGACAGTAACTATAGAATAAATTCCTTGAAAACTATTCAGTCATAATCTATTTGCTTGATAGTATAATTTTGCATAATTAACATATATATGCACGAAGACATCTCATTCGTCACATGTTATGTCATGTTAGGTGGTCTAAAATTGAATCCAAATCGAAATACTTGTAAACCAAAACCGAGGATATTGGAAATGGAGGCTCGTAGAAGTGGAGGAAACAAAATTGTGTTTGACTTGTAGAAAATAAGGTTATGAAAATGGACACTAAAAAACAAAATATAAAGCTTCCTTAACCATGCAGTCACAATTGTCCAGCATTATTATAAAGTAAGAGAACACTACAAGTACAGACAGATTTAAAATTGTCTAGTATTATTGATAATCCATTGGAGGGGTCCTCGTCCAAGGAAAACAAGCCGCCAAATTCCAAGTTTATGGCAATAAGAATTTATATTTTTGTTGAGTGGCGATCAAATTATAGTAACGCTAGTTCATTGTACACAATTTTGATTGGCTGGTCGGTGCCACCTCATCCACATCATCACTCATCATTTCCACGTGGAAGATTGAATAATTTTGAGTGTATCACTATCAAATTGGGCCTTTGGGGCCCACAATGGGGCCCGTGTAATGCATTATTGGACTTGATTTTGGATGTCCTTTAATCCACATGCATTTGGTCCACCCACGTTGATCTTTTGTTGCCTCTGACAAGTGGCATCTATACCAGGTTTTGAGAAATACTATTTTGTCCTCCACCGCAATCTACCAATTCCAAACCTGCCAAAGTTGGGGTTAAGATTGTCCATAACATACTTTTATGACTAAAATTGGTTGATTGAGTATTTGTTAACTTATAAAGGTGAATCACATAATAAGTAATAAAAAAATAATGCATGTATATAGGTGTACATCGAACATTGATAATATGTCTTAACATATTATCGAATATGTCTAACAAATGGAATCTACATGTTATGTTGGATAAAATTCAATTATTTTTAAATAAATATGGTTTTTTTTTTTTTTTGGGAAAAAACAAAAAAAGACCAGAGTCACAAGTTTGATCTAAAACAACAAATAACAATTCTTTTTTTTTTTTGAAACTAAGATATAACAATCTTGAAAAGAGAAAACAGACATGAAAGAGATTAAAGTTAATGATTGTCTTTAATTATTTGGGATTCTTGCCACCTAATCTTATTGTGAACTGCTATAACACAAAAAGTCGCATACAGGATTACAAAGCAACCCCATAATCACCTTTTCTAGCAAAGAAGATTATTACTAATCAATGCTGACTTGGAAGCTTAATCTTCACTCATGCAAATTTATAGTGTTGAAAAATGAAATAAATAATAGCTTATGACTCAACTACTATATCTTCGGCGGCTTTGAAAACCAACAAATTACAAAGAAACAATTATACATCAAATATCACATTTACGTATCAAATATATAAAACATTTTTTATTTGAAAGCTAATGTTAAATTTTAGGACGAAATATACATATCAGAATGATTCGAGCCTTGAACCTCGAATCAAGCAAACCATATCCATACTTCCCCTCTATGTTCATGCAATAATTTACTTGTTCTTATCTTTCATTTATATTGTCCCATGATCAAACGACTCACAATGTTTTCAACTAATCTATGGATGGTGATCCCCCACTTTTCTTTCTCTCATTGCCCACTTGAATTGGAACATCAACATCCCACTTCTGAGTCATCAAATGAAATGTCACATTTTGGCATCTTCATTATATAATATTCATTAGTCAAGCAATTATTAGTACATGAGAAGTTCAAATTCTCCAAGCAAACACCACGTAGATATCGGTTTACGAGTAAAAAAATCGTTTAAGAAATCGAATGATTGAAGCTTAACATTCATTTGAATATTCAAAAAACAACACCAAGACCAAATCAAGAATATATTACAACTCAGTCATGATTAGAGTTAATATGACTGAATAGCCACTCATACAACATAAGAGGGAAGTCTATCTATACTTATAATGGTCATAACTCATAAGTTATATTCCAACTCCGTCACAAATACGAAACATGTTGTGATTACTACTGATATGACTAGATAGCTACTCCTACAACAGAGAACGGAAGCCTATCTGTATTTGTAACGGTTACGAGTTAGATTTGGACACCATCACTAATAGGGAAGGTCAAATGATCTGGTTTAATCAAAATCTATAGAATTAGTATATTCATTAGCCAGCTAATCTAGGTAATAATAAATGACATTTATTAGCATGAAACAAAATAAAACTTGAATTTGTCTACTTCTTCTCAATGCAGATATAAAAGCCAACCCATTTGCTGCAACCTCCATTTTCTCAGCTCTCAGTCACCATATATATATATATATATATATATACACAACTTCTGATCAAACAAAAGCAAAGGACGTAATCTGAACAGTTGACATGGCTGATCATCAAACTTCAGATGACCCCAAGAGTCCACTTCTTCCTCTTCATGATCACCAAATCCAACACTCACCACCATCAAGCTCCCACAACTCACTTCTCAACTCCATTCTCACTCCAGCCAACTTCTACATCCTGCTGGGCCCACTCCTGTGCACCATCATATGCCTGTGTGTGAAGCTGGAGGGTCCTGTGACTAGTAGGAACATGCTGGCAGTCCTGGCTTGGGTGTTTGAATGGTGGCTGACTGATGCTGTCCCCATGCCTATCACCTCCATGTCCCCTCTCTTCCTCTTCCCTCTCTTTGGTATCTCCTCTGCTGATAGTGTTGCTCACTCTTACATGGATGATGTCATTGCTCTTGTTCTTGGTAGCTTCATTCTTGCTCTTGCTGTTGAGCACTACAACATTCATAGAAGATTGGCCTTGAATGTGAGTTCCCATTTCTTTTTTTTCTTTTTTTTTTTTAATAACACAAAACATTCCATGCTTGGTAAAATTTATCAAAAATCTGTTAATGTCCAAGCTTACTGTAAAGATGATGTTTTTTTATTAAGTCTACAGTTGAGAAAATGAATTCAACCTAATTTAATGTGTTCAAGCATATTGTACAGATGAATGGTTTGTGCATATTATGACAATGATTTTTTGTCGTAGTACTTGATTGGACACTTGTAAGTTGTTGTCATTCAAAGTTGATTGTTAGACTAAAGCTAACATTACTGGGCATGTGGGGCCACCCAGATAACTTTGCTCTTCTGTGGTGAGCCACTGAATCCTCCAACGCTTCTACTGGGGATCTGTGCCACCACGGCATTTGTGAGCATGTGGATGCACAACGTGGCAGCAGCAGTTATGATGATGCCAGTGGCAACTGGGATTTTGCAGAATCTGCCGGAGGGTCCTACACAGTCCCCTCTTGTCAGGAAGTTTTGCAAAGCTGTGGTTCTTGGGGTGATATATTCTGCAGCTGTAGGAGGGATGAGTACGCTCACTGGGACAGGTGTCAACCTGATACTGGTGGGCATGTGGAAGAGCTACTTCCCTGAAGAGAACCCTATTAGTTTCAGTACCTGGTTCTTCTTTGGGTTCCCTTTGGCTCTGGTGATCTTCATTGCTTTGTGGGTGATTTTGTGCTTGTTGTATTGCTCAAGAGGTTCAGGGCAGGCTCTGTCTCAGTACCTGGACAAATCCCACCTCAAAAGGGAGCTTCAAACGTTAGGTGAGATCCCACGTTCATTACTTAGTTCCATAAATCATAAATTTTTAGTCATAGTTCCATAAATCATAAATTTTTAGTCAACTAATGATTGTGTTGATATGAGTTGTTTATGTTTTAGAGATGTTAACCAATTTTATGCTATCAATGAAGGTTTCTGATGTTTAAAATTTTATCCAAAGTTAGTGTGAATTTTGTTGGATTGAGTAAGTTTTATAACTAAAGTTTTGACTGGACAATGTGGTGTGGACAGGTCCGATGGCATTTGCTGAAAAGGCTATATTAGCTGTGTTTGGGGTGGGTACTTAAGCCCTATTGTAGTATATTTTTTTCACTTATTATGATATTTATGTTGGAATTGTACTCTTAAATTTATAATAGATGATGGCTGCAGATGCTGATAGCATTGTGGATGACAAGAAGCATAACAGATGATATTCCTGGTTGGGGGGCACTTTTCAATGGCCGTGCTGGTGATGGAACAGCCAGTGTGAGTATCATGAGTTGAAAGATAGTTTAGAATCTGAAACTATGATTTTGTGTTTTTGTTTTTACCGTTTTAGTGAGATTGCATTCAAATCATTATCAAAACTTGAATTTTTGATGTTTGTGGATTATGAAATGAACGTCCTCTATACATGTTTAAGTATATTAATATCTATGTAGGTTCTGATGGCAACCTTATTGTTCATAATTCCAAGCAAGAAGCAAAAGGGAGAAAAATTGATGGATTGGAACAAATGTAAGAAGTTGCCATGGAATATTGTACTGTTATTGGGGGCTGGTTTTGCCATAGCTGATGGAGTAAGAACCAGTGGCCTTGCCGATGTTCTTTCAAGAGCCTTAGACTTCTTGGAGTTTGCCCCATATCTAGCCATTGCTCCAACTGTCTGTTTGATTAGTGCGATCATCACTGAATTCACATCAAATAATGCCACCACAACTCTTCTTGTTCCTCTTCTGATCCAAATAGCTAAAACCATGCATGTTCACCCTTTACTCCTTATGGTTCCTGGAGCAATTGGAGCACAATTTGCTTTCTTGCTACCAACAGGAACCCCTTCAAATATTGTTGGGTTCACAACTGGCCACATCAACATTCCAGATATGATCAAGACAGGGTTGCCACTGAAGATTGCTGGCATTGCAGCATTATCGGTTCTAATGCCTACTCTTGGTAAATAATCTTTTTGCTCGTTAATCATTTATCATTGCATGATAACATTTAGGGTGTTTGTGTGTATGATTGATTTTGGCTGTTGCAGGGGTCTTTGTTTTCAGAACAAATGGGGAGGTTCCGTAACCAGAAGTTCTCCTACAGTTGCCAACAAGTTAGAGGCAATGTGCTTACTGTGCTTATCTCACAAGAGATAAAACAATCAATGGCAACAAGTTAAAGCAGTTTTTGCCATTGATTCTTAGAAATTCAAGGTGTTTAATATATATAGCTGGTCATAAGGAGATCATTTCATAAGAGATAAAAGAGGGGAAACTAAATATTACACAATTTCTCTCTTTTCCCCCTACCTTGCTCGTCTAGTATTTGTACACTTTATTTTTGGCTTGTTAGCAAATATTTTTGTATATGCAGAGATTCCCTCCCTTGTTATAAGTAGTCTGTTGATATCTCTTACTTTGTTCGTCCATGTTGAAATGTATCTCAATGTAGTTTCTTTGGCCACAATATTTTGATGTTCATGAATACTATGATTGCTTCAGTTATGTTGAAGGATACTGGTATTAATTCATCTCATTATATATCTGCCTGTTGCTTGCACAACGGCTACGTTCAAGCCTCAGAGATACACAAAAAGCCTGCCTTGATTGAGTGAATAGTAAGCATAGAATTTTAGATGAGTGCATTAAACGTATTCTTTGGCTACTTTGACATGCATTGACAAGAATAGAATTTATGATCTTGCTGAGACAATGTTGGAAACAAAACAGCCTAACAGTAGTCTTATTTTCACCAAAAAGCTTTTTTTATGTCTTATGTGGGAGTGCTCGTGTTTCTGTCTGTTTGAATCTGTTCTCCCCTATTGTTAGTTATATTCTTTGCTTCCTTTCAGGTCTGTCTCTTTTTTTGTTCTTTCTCTTTCTTTACTTGTTTAGAGTTTAGAGAAGCAAGCATCATCTTCGGCTTAATGCCCCAAGAAATGTAATATTCTCAAGTTTTATTGTCTTCTAATTACCAGGAGATTCAGTTGCAAAGCGGTAGCAACCTAGCACAGGTTTGTGAATTTCTATTTTCTTCATTTCTTGTTTCATGTTTTTTTATATATGCATGGTTGCAGACTATTCGAGTACTTAAGTATTCTCTCTCTGATATCTTCCCCATTTACAAAATCATTTGTTTTCAGGTTTCTGGTGCTTGCATCCAACTAAGTCATTTCAACATTAAGGTGTGCACTTAATTCTGATTAAACCCGTTTTTATTCAAGCATGACAAAACTGAGTTCTTTGTTGGTGTGAATCGAAATGTCAAACTATCAAATCTTCTTTTGGCAATTCATTTATTATTTAGAAAACAAAATGTAACCTTGCCTAAAATAAGACGTATCCGTGTTTTAGCACTAGTTGATATTCATTTTCCAAATTAAGCTTCATGATCTGAGTACTGATAAAAAAAATCCTGTCTCTTTGTCTTTTGTTTCGGATATTGAATAAATTTTGTTCAATGCATATACTATGTTTAGATGGCATATGAAATATCCTTAATATGTTAACAGACATTTCAAGGCAGAGTTCTATTATTCATTGAAAAACACTACTAAAGATTCAGCATCTGTGTATTGTAATCATCCCTTTTTCTATAATTGCTATTCATACACAACTATGTAATTTGTGTATATGCCACTAAGATTACAAGTCTATCAATGCCATGAGGTTTTGGGACATGGGACACCATTCATAGGATAAGGTAGAAGTCAGATCGGGACCATGTCTGTTGCAATAAGTTATTCTGGAATTATCTACTAAATTATCACCATGAAGGATGGTTTCTATATAGATGCCATAGGCAGTAAAATTATTGAGAAAGTAAGCTGTCTATTTTAAAATAATCAATTGCCTGACCACAAATTTGCTGTTTCATAGCAGTAGATACATATACACAAGTTTCTCTGGTGGGTATCAAAAGCCAAAATTTCCTTGCTATAACGGACTGAAAATTATATTTCTTAACTAAAATTTAAGATAAGAAGAAATTATGTTATAGAGTCTTGTATCATTAGTTGGCTTTTACCGGATAGCTTAAGCTTTTGATTCTAGTGGTTATTAACATGGTATCACACTTCAAAAAAAAAAAAAAATGGTATCAATGCTTGGTTTGTTCAATTCACCTATATGATTATTATATTTAAATTTGATATTTGATCTTTTTGTGTTTTTGTATTTGGGCTTGGTCTATGTGTTAAGCCAATTATTTTCGCATGTGAGTGGGTGTGTTAGAAAGACTTATATAATCAGTTGGACTGTAGCAGGTGTGTTACAGAATTTTATATTTGAACTTTTACCTGACAGCCTAAGCTTGGTTTATGTATTAAGCCAATTATTTAGCGATGTGGGGCCTGGGGGGAGGGGGGGTGGTGTGGGGGTGGAGGGGGGGGGGTTGGGGGTGTGGGGAAGTGGGGGGAGAGGAGGGTGGTTGGTATGGCGAGAGGGGGTTGGGGGGGGGGGTTGGTTCGAGAGTCTTATATTATTAGTTAGACTTTTACCTGATAGCTTAAACTTTTAAGTCTAGCGGTTATTAACTTTATCGATTTAGATGTTTCTTGATATTTGATACAAATTATCATGGAATGAAAGATGTTCGGTAATAACTAGACTTGGAAGTTTAAGCTTGTAGGTAAGGTCTAAATAATAGTTTTTTTTTTTTTTTTTTTAATAGTGGGGAAAAGGGGATTAAATTCTTAGAAAACTAACTGCACCTTCAACAAGAGTGAAATTTGAACTTTTGATTTCTTAGGATCAAGGAAGGTGTTCAACCATTCCTGTTAAGAGGTGGTGTGCAGTCTAAATAATAGTGTTTAAGCACTCTAATAATACAACAAAAAGAAAAAAAAATAATGGTAAAGTCAAGTAAAAGGGAGTCAAAAACCCCAGACAATCTATGTTTAGCAATTAGTATCCACAAAAACTTAAATTGGTAGTTAAGGCTCGAAAAAGAGCTAATAAATATGCTTACCAAAGAGACAGTAGCAAATCTTTTGCATTTGCTCATTTAGGGAAGTATTGGAATTAGGCAGAGATTGTTTGGAGCTAGCTGTCAAGCCTGTCATAGAAGGGGTAGAAAGGAAATAGAACTAGTTAAAGAGTATATGCAAGCAAAGAATAATTGGGATGTCGAATTTATCTTCATTTTATCCTGAAACAAGAAAAAGAAAAAACTATTAATATGAATTTTCACAGGTGAGAAATAATCAAGCATATGATATTAGTACTAGCTGTATAGGACACATAGAAGTAAATCAAACATTGGGAAAAGTTATATGCATACAAAGGGATATTATATGTTGGGTGTTAAATTCATGCTTTTTCGTTATATGTCAAATGAGATAAGAAAGCCTTGATTGTGAATTGAACAGGTGAGGGTTAAACAAAAAGATGATAGTAGTAGATGGTATGCTTAACTCACTGGGTGAGCTTGTGTTCACATCTATGCTGAACCAAGCTCAGTTTGCCCTTGATTTTAAAAGTGAGTTGGACACAATGAAGACACAACTTGAACTTTTGAAGGCCTTCCTTAGTGACACAGAGAATCTCAAGAGTAAGAAGGACCAAATCAAGACCACATTGTCTAAAATAAGAGAACTTTTCTACGAGGCTGATAACATATTGACAGATTGCGTAGTTAGAGATGAATATCGAAGTGAAGGATCCTGCTCAAGTTACTCACCTCGAGAAATATTCTTCAGGCACCAAGTAGGCCAGAAGTTGAAAAATATTAATTCACAAATGGAGAAGATGGAGAAAATCTTGAGTGCATCTCTGAAACCACAACAATCAAGCAACCAAGGTGATAAGCAAAGATTTACCTCACAGGATTTTGACCCTTCTGAGGTAATCGGATTGGAAAGTGATATGGAAAAGATAAAAGGGTGGATATTCAGCCAGACTGAGGTACTTCACCGAGTCGGTATTGTGGGGATGGGGGGTTTAGGCAAAACCACCATTGCCCAGAAAATTTTCAATGACAGAGAGGTAGTTTCTCAGTTTGAAAGGATGATTTGGGTATCAGTTTCTCAATCTTTTGATGAGGAAAGGATCATGAGAAGCATGCTGGAACAATTGGGACAGTATGGCACTGGGTCAGATAAGGGACAGATGTTGCGGAAACTTCACCAAGTACTTGAAAGGAAAACCTGTCTTATTGTTATGGACGATGTCTGGAGCATGAATTCGGACTGGTGGTATAACTTATGTTCTGGTTTGCCAAAACCGAAAGGTGGAAGCAGTTGCATCATAATCACAACTAGAATTAAAGATGTTGCAGTACATATGGGGGTTGACAACTCACGAATTCATCGCCCCACAGTTCTAAATAAAGATGAAAGCTGGTCATTATTTAGCTTGTTTGCATTTTCTGCAAACAAGGGAAAATGTCCAAGTCCCCAGATTGAAAAAGTAGGCAGAGAAATTGTGGACAAATGCCGGGGACTTCCTCTGGCGATCAAGACAATAGGAGGCTTACTGGCATCAAAAAATCATTTGCTTAGTGAGTGGAAAAAAATTAGTGATGAGTTCCATGAATTGACTAGAGGAGATGATAGTTCTGTAACAGCTTCTCTTCAACTGAGCTATGATGAACTCCCTAGTCGTCTAAAACAGTGTCTCTTGTGTTTCTCCATTTATCCTGAAGACTCTGAGATACGAGCTCAACAGCTAATCCATTGGTGGGTTGGAGAGGGTTTTATCCAGGATAAGGACACAAAAACTGCATCAGAACAAGGCTTTGAATATCTTTCCGAGCTAGTCAGCAGATGCCTGGTTGATGCTGTGCAACGACGTGGCTATGATGGGAGGGTCTACAGCTGCAGAATGCATGATCTAGTCCGAGATATGACCATTAAGATTGCAGAAGATGAGGGATTTTGCAGTTTTGATGGACAAGCAAAGCAAAAATTGACAGCAGATTCTCGCTGGTTGGGTTTTACTAATGATATCAATACAAAATCAGCGAAAAAGACTCTGAAGCTCAGGGCATTTGTGCTGATGTCAGGCTATCCATTTTTCATCAATGATGCTAATTTGGTGCTCAGGTCACTAAGGGTGCTGGATTTGTCTAATGGTAAGCTAGATACAACTCAAGTAGGGAGTCTCTGGGATTTGATCTGCTCCCTTAAACGGCTTGCATGTCTGAACCTAAGTGGAGTTGCAAACCTGAATGAGGTGCCATCTTCAATTAAAAAACTTTTTAATCTCCAGCTTTTGGTTTTGACTGGGTGCAGTAATTTAGGCAAATTACACCAATCAATCACTAATTTGAAGAGGCTGGTGGTCTTGGACCTAGGATCATGTGGTCACAAGTACCTGCCTCGTGAACTATTGAAGCTCTCCCATCTCCAGGAACTCTCTGGATTGCGGTTGGTGAACAACCAGCAGAGCTGTAGGCTTCATGAACTGGAGACACTGATTGAGCTAAGAGTACTGCGAATGAGTGTAAATAATGAAAGTGAGATCACAGAGTATGAAAGGAAAGTCCTATCTCAGCTGAAGAAACTTAAAGTTTTGTCCATTGATGCTGAAGATTGTAAAGATGAAAAAATCTTCCAGATGCTAGATGAACTTTCCCCTCCTCCAAATCTTCAGGAGCTGTATCTTAGGCGTTATCGCCATGAAATCATGCCAAAATGGATTAATCCTGATCAGCTTGTGAGTTTGCAGTATCTTTGCATAGAGAATGGAGACCTTTTCAACATCCTCATGATTCCTGAAACCGAGGACATATATGGCCCTTGGAATCTTGAAGGTTTGTGTTTGAAGGTCTTGCCAAACTTGGTGGAAGATTGGAAGGACTTGAAGCGGAATATGCCTCTGTTACGTTACATTGAGGTCAGCCGCTGTTTCAATTTGAAAAATTTCCCATGTCCGGTTGACAAACCAGGAATATGGAGAAAGTATGCAGATTGAGGAATGAATTAACCATTCTGTGTTGAAGTGAATCTCCATCTATTTACTTACTCGATTACATGAAGGTTCAGTTGTTAAAGAGAGTGATGTGTTTATGTATGTCTCTGTGTTTATTTTCATGCACTGTATTGTTTCTCTTGTTTCATAATAATGGTGTATATGTATGTGTAAGTTTGCTTAAATAAGAACATTTGAGGCAAACAAGCCAGCAAGTTCTCATACTTAAGTATACAATCTGTGCATTATTCCATTTCAGAAATTTTATTGTCATGATATTACTTGTTTCATTCAAATAAGCCTTTGAAGGTGGTGTAGTCACTCCCAATGCATGATATGGATGCTGTTCTATATGATTTTTTAGGGTTCCCCTTCACCTGACAAACCTCTGATCTGGAGAAATCGAGATTGAAAGATTAATGGTGGCAAGAAGATGGAAAACAAACCACCAGCTCCAGAAAAGGCCTTTTCTACATATTATCCACAGCTGTGTATGCTTCTAACTTCTTGCTGATGGATCTGCTTGATATATGTTTCCAGTTTCAGGCATTTGTAATCATATAAGGACATTCTGTTTTTTGTACTTTCGTTTCATTACCTTCGATTAATCATGAAATAAGTGTTATATCTTGTTTCCTTGTCATCTCCTAGTTTTTGTGTATAATAAAGAAAGGTTAACTATTGGACCACGCCTACTTTTCAACCTGTAACAGTCTCGTCATAGATTTTCTCACTTCTCAAACTCTAATTCCATTTGTTTGATTTGGACTTATTTGTATATACTTTAAATCAGATGAAAATTTAAGTAGACATAAGCTTTTGATAGGTAGGTGGAAAGGACAAATAATTATAATAATTGTGTCCTACACAATCTTTCAAAATTTGGGATTTTTAAAATTCAGATCAAACAAGGATCCGTGTTCCACAATCTTTAGGAAAAAACGTTAAACACAAGTGAGATAAAATGGAACAAGAAGGCTATTTACAACATTTGGCATCTTTATTTTGCTTTTTAAGGAGCGGAAAATGGTGGTGTAAGCTGAGGTTAATTCTTTTATTTTATTATAAGAAAGTTAATAATCAGTCATAATAAAAAGAAAAGTAGCACACGTCTATGACTCATGTCTCTTTATTCCTGGAGATAGACCAATTGAGCTTTTTCCTATCGAAGTTAAAATTTTCAGTTTGTTAATCCAATGAAATGAAACCTTCAATTCATTTCATTACCCTTTTTGGCTTTGGAATAAATTTTATCATTGCTGGCAGTAGATTACAGGTTCTTTTCATGGCAGATTCTATGCTTTCAAACAAAGCATCACTCTAGTTTGAAGGAAAGAACTAATATTGTATTGTAAAGATATTAGAGTTAGTTTCTCAAAAAAGCCTAAAAACCCTTTAGATTTTCACATTACAAGAAACCTTTACGTGATTGAAAAGTTTCTCAATCATTGTGTTAGCATACGTACCCTGGAACTTCTAAGGAAATACATTGTTTTGGTATGCTTTCTAGAAGAAGTTTGTTTGCTTCTTTAAGGTGGCTAGAGACATGGGACTGGAGAAAATGTTCCACTTGTCCGGATGGATTTGGTAGCAAACTTTGGGACAAAACCCTTTTGTGACACTGTATATGAACTTCTTTGTTACATTTTCATGGAAAAACATGATTATGGGAAGGGAAAATACAGGCAAAAACAGAACTATTTACATCATCAGCTTTGGCAACACTGAGTTAGCTTTTACCAAGGTAGAGTGTCAGTTTAATATATATATCAGATGGATAATGCCAATCAGCAGGAGCAAATCAGTACTGAGCTCAAATTTTTAAGCAGTAAAGAAAAATGGATCCAAGTTTTCTGCTGCTTGTTTCCTTACTTAATCTGTTTTTTCTTTGTCAACTTGGCCCTGCATTCAAATCTAAGAGTTTGGCCCAGGTGTTGCCTGGACCTTCTACGTCTGGTACAGCAAACCCTGATCAACCTGCGGGGTCTATATACGATCAAGACATGCCATATTCTAACTCTTCATATTGCAACGTAGATGATGGGCTGCCTTGTCCTGAAAGTATTGATCTCTAACTATTCTTTTCAGTAAAATTTTGTTGACATCAAAAGCTTTTATACTTCTAGCAGTTATTCATGTTATGCCATGCAAAAAGGTTCAGTCTAATACGCTTATCAAGACTTTGTTTGAATCTCCATGTTTTGAGGAGAAGGAAATTCACTCTATGCAAAATGCATAGTCTCTTCTTATTTTGTCCAACAGCTCAATCATGTGACAACAATATCTTAAAGCTTTTTGTCTATTGTTTTGATAAAGTATGCAAGCACCATGACACTATTAGTTCTTTCTTCCAGTTTATCAGGAACCTTTTTGTTTCTGTTTTAGTTTATGTGAATGATATTTTGCCAAAATGTTGCAGGGAATGCTCTCAGTACAGTCATTTCCAATTTGGGGTTAACTCCAGCACCATCCATTACACGTACCTTTTGTACGGAGGGCGAATCTCTTCATTCCATTACCATCGATTGCCATTGTGATGGGTCTGTTTGCCACATTACTGGCATGTAAGTTACAACCCAAATAAAAAACAATTTAATTGGCCTTGAATCTTTTAACAACAAAGATCTCCATCTCATTTTGGTTGCAGAATCATGCGGAATGTGGGTTTAAGTGGCGTTATTGATGAAGATGTGGCTGAACTTACGCATCTGAAGACACTGTAAGTACCATTGAATTAATTATTGAGGGAAAATTTTTAATAAGAGTTTGATGCTTTTTTTGTCAACAATCAACAGTGATCTACCCGACAACCAAATTCATGGTTCCATTCCCGATGAAATCGGGAACTTGACTAGTCTTGTTAGCCTGTAAGTCAGTTTTATAGTACTAGTTCAATGATTCTAGCATAAATGAGCCAGTGGTCAAGAATGATGATACAATGTGTCTGGTTTTTTCCTCATCATAAGGGACCTATCAGGCAATCAACTGAGCGGGTCTATACCAAGGAACTTGGGAAATTTGAACAAGCTAGAAACACTGTAAGACTTGTTCTTAGTTTTCTTGAATGTCATTCCATATTTGAACATGTTGCTTATTTGTAGAAATGTAAAAAGTATTTTTGAAGTTTCTGCTTCCAGCCGATTCTTTCTTTTTTTTTTTTTTTAATTTTATTCCTTTGTCTTCTGATACTTGTAACTGTATGTACCTTTCTGCTGCAGCTATCTGCAACTGAACCTACTCAGTGGGAGGATACCACAATCTTTGGGTAGCCTATCATCTCTGGTATACCTGTGAGTGTTTCATTAAGTACAGTAGCTTCTTCAGTCACTGCAATGAAATAAGATAACTTTTACCTGTCTGTGTGATCTTGTTGGTGTTTTGCAGGAGTTTGAGGAGTAACAAGTTGGTAGGTGAAATTCCTCATGAATTGGGAAACCTCTCTCTACTTGAGGAGTTGTATGAGATATTCCCTTATTCTCCTTCAAGTCATTAACCTAATAGCAGTTTTTCCATATTCACTGACCCAAATTTTTTTTGCATATTTATATTTTAAAACATAGGACAATGGATGATAATGAACTAAATGGGACACTTCCATCAGAACTCGGAAAGTTAAGCTATCTTGAAGAGTTGTAAGTATATCTTTGTAGCGAGAATAAGGAAGAATAGGAACTCAGGAATGATCAGCAAGGAGTTATCTTTTTTTTTTTAGGCTTTTTGTTCTGGTTTAGTGGTTTCACCACAAAATAAGAGGCAACTTTTGAATATGGGCAATCATTTTGTTGTCGCAGCTCAGTCACATCCAACTTCTTGATAGGGACATTGCCAAAAGAGTATGCACAACTTACAAAACTGCTGACATTGTAAGTGCACAGTTTGTCAACAATTTTTTTTTTTCTTCTTATTTTTTCTCTGTTCGCAAAGTGTAACCAGAATTTAGGTCTGTTATAGTTAACGAAAATTTGATGAATTATGGGATCATGCAGTGAAGTTGGTGGCAACTATTTGTCAGGTGCTATTCATCCTTTCATTGCCAATTGGACCAATCTCACTGCCCTGTAAGCCTTTCTTTGATGCCCGTACATAGCAAGTATTTTTCAATTGATAGTTCATAGAGTGCACTTTTTGGACATTTTGATGCCAATGATATTAAATTGCTAAGGCAACTCTCTTAAGTCTATCAACAGAGAGAGATGCCTGTGTTTTCATAAAAGTTTGGTCTCTATCAAAATTCATTTGTTCCAAAAGCCAACTTACATTTGCATAAAATAGCTTGTTATTTATGTAGAGAACTGAACAAAAACTTTGTAGGGAACTGTGACTAGTTAGCTTATTGTACCATTCTCTACTGGTCACAGGAATCTCATGGGAAATGACTTTAATGGGGGAATGCCTCCAGAAATCTTCAACATGAAAAGACTTGAGTATTTGTAAGTACACTCCTGTCTGCTTTTCCTTAATTGCAAATGAACTTCTTGTTATGTTGAATGCTTTCTGACATGTCTTTATTTTAATTCAGGTGGGTTAGTGATATAAAAAAGCCTGGTTTGGCTTTTCCTGAATCGACCAACTTGACAAACATTATTTCTGTGTAAGAATGCATATTTCATGTAGCACATAGTTTCTATTCCTTCCCAACGTTAGCCACTTTATGTTGTTAGCTGTTGTCTTTTACTTGTTATTTTTATACTTTCATTTGCATTTTGTGATACTGACCGACCTTGTACTCCATTTTATCTAAGTTAATAATAGCATTTTCATTCCTCACTCATTTGATTGTTTTCTGCAGGAGACTGAGGAATTGCTTAATTACGGGAAAAATCCCAGAATATATTGGCAATTGGTCATGGTTAAGAACCCTGTATGTTTTATTAATAATCTTGTTGGTATAACTTTATATGATCCCTTAACTTTGTGACTATTATACAGGGTTAACAGGATGCTAAAAATGCATGAGCTTAGCTTCCTATTGTGGTATTCGTTTCTGTCTTTTGCATGTCTTCTTCTGTCTATGCTTTGATTCCCGAACTATTCTACAATATGCAACCTATGTTGATCAGAATCTTTAGATGATAAAAATTTTAAGATATTCATTTTGTGAATTGCAGAGACTTGAGCTTTAACAACTTAAGTGGTGGAATCCCAGATTCTTTTCAGAATCTGACATTAAATAAGTTGTAAGTGAATACTTTCTCGAAGTCTATTTTATCATAAGTTGTTTTCTAAACACTAAATAAAAAAGGTTTATTCTTGTTTATTATATTGCTCCTTCAATAAATATGCATCACTGACCAATTGTATTTCTGGTTAGGTTTCTTACAGGAAATAAGCTCAGTGGAAAAATTCCAGACTGGATTACTAAAGTGGTCTATTTTAAGGGGTATCTTTTACACTTTAAGAGATAATGATGACGCTATTTATATCAACTTGGATTATCATTTTCACTAGTGTGTGAATTCTTTTCGTAGGGATATTTCATACAATGATTTTACATTCCCTGGAACAGGAGAGGAGTACACGTAAGGAATTATAATCTATCGTTTTTCTTTTTCTGTCTTTTACTCCACCTCAAATTTCTTTTTGTACTTATTCTTCTTAAATAGTATGGACTTGTTTGCATACTTTTGAACTTACTGCTCAACAGTTGAATCAATAGCTTCATAGATATTTATCCTTCATCTCTCAAGAGTCAGTAGTATTTTCTAATCATATGAATAAATAAAATATCTGATCATTCTTTATTGATATGTTTCAGGAATCTTTTGTACAATAACTCTAAGACTGTTGCAAGAAAGATAAATGTGTAAGGAAACTGTATCAGTATACTCTTATTTTTCTCCTCCTTTTCTTTGGTAATTTGTTGTGATTCAAATTTCACTACTAAGCTACTCTTGTTTTCTTTTTTTTGTTTCATGACCTTGCCTGCATACTATTGCTGCTGCAAACAGTGAACCGTATAATAGGTATGTTCATCTCTTCTGTATTCTGCAATCAGAAGAACTCTTAACCTGAATAATTTCTAAACCTATTCAATTGTGATCTTCAGGACATATATATCTCAGATAATGGATAAGCGTTGTCAAGAGAAGAAATCCAAGTGTATGTCTATTCTTCACAAAGCTATGCATTGTTGTCTGTTCTCCTCATACTAATACATATAAAAAGACTTAACAAGTTGAATATAATTCTGCTGCTTGACATTTTCCAACTTTCACTTCATGGTACTGACTTGCACCAAACTAAATTGAGTTAATTTCAAAACGGTAGAGGTTTTCAATTGCTACAAAATCTTAAAAAACCACTTTCTCCTTTCCTTTCTATCTATGCATTCAGAAAAATTCCTATCCTTTATTACGACATGCACTTCCTGCTATAAAATGACATAAGTTGGCAAATACAATATTGTTTTTGGCAGCTCACTCCTTGTTTATAAATGCTGGTGGTGCAAAAACAACCATTGGAAAAAGACACTACGATGCTGATTATAATACATCCCTTTTTTCTATAAGTCCAAACAACTGGGCTTATAGTTGTTCTGGAGATTTTCAATCCTCAGCAACCAATTCTAGTGATTACATTAAGAATATGACATGTGGAGTTCCGTCTCTTGAGGCTCCTTTGTATGAAAAAGCTCGCCTATGCCCTCAAGGTCTTACATATTATGGTTTCTGCTTAGAAAATGGCAATTACACTGTCAAGCTTCACTTTGCTGAAACTGTTTATGCGAAAAACGAAGACCATAGCAATTCAGGGAAACGTGTGTTTGATATATATATCCAGGTAATAATTTTACTTTTATCATAATGCCATTACACTGGTGTCATCTATTGAGGAATTTTTCACTGCAGGGGCATTTAGTACAGAAGGATTTTAACATAAAACAGAAGGCTGGAGGTCCAGATAAGATAAGGATTGAAAATTTTACGGCTACTGTACATGATAATATCCTGGAGATCCGCTTGTTCTGGGCTGGGAAAGGATCCTGGCACAACCCACCTTTTCTTAACGGGCCTCTCATATCAGCTATTTCTGTAACTCCTGGTAGAAAAGTTAACCTTTCAATAATTTTATGTGATATCTCTGTCCAATTACTCAGTTGAATATATATGCTAAAACAAATTTTCTCTTGTTACCATTCACTTCTTTTTCAGACTTCAGAGTTGGTGGTTTGTCATATGCTGAGATAGTAGTGATTGCAGTTGCTGCTATATTCGTTCCACTTATTTTACTGGCTTTGATGTGGACAATGGGCTGGGTGGGATACAAAGAGTTGCAAGGTGAGATCATAACTTAAGCTGTAAGCCTATAACCGTGGAACAGTAACTGTTAATGTGACAAAACACTAATAATTAAATTCTTTGATGGTTGTTTTGGAACAGAAACACAAGTAGAACTCCGAGGCAAAACATACACTGTTAAACAAGTTGTTGATGCTACACGAAATTTTAGCTCCGAGATGGAGATTGGCAGGGGGCAGTATGGGATTGTTTACAAGGTTAAACTTATTTTTTTACAATTCAGTATTGGAAAGAATAGTTTTCTTCTGGCTGTGACGTGACTAAAAATTTTTCTGGTTTTGAATTCTTTAGACATAAACAATCATATTTTTGCATGGTTGGCAGGCTGAACTTCCAGATCAGATAGTGGCAGTGAAGAAGCTTTCTCCTCACTCAAAACAAGTGATCGATCAAATAGGGAGAGAAGTTTACACTCTAAAAACAGTGAAACATCAGAATCTTGTTGAGTTTTTAGATGGCTATTCCAAAAAAGGTCTACACTTGCTGATATATGAGTATATGGAACACAGCTCGCTTGCATTTACCTTATTCAGTAATTTCTCTGTCAAAAGTCTTATTAATATATTTTTAGTCTTTTCAAATAATATACCTAATGATGCAGTTAATATTGACTTCAATGACTTGCAGACTCAAATTCCAACTTGGTACTCGATTGGGAAACTAGGTTCAATATCTGCCTGGGAATTGCAAACGCTCTTAAGTATCTGCATGAAGATTCAAGGCTTAAGATTGTTCACAGAAATATTAAACCCTCTAATAGTCTGCTGGATAAAGAACTTAAGGCTAAGGTATCAGACTTTGGATTGGCAAAACTCTATGAAGACGAAAATCTGAACGTGGCAATTGGAGCAGGAGATACATTGTAATTAATGAAGCACATACTCATGCCTCTTGTTACTTCCCAAACTCTTTTCTTGTAAAATGCTGAAAGCACAGGCTGTTTTTACTTACTGATGCCCCTTTCTGACATTATACATTACTTCTTCCCTTTGTTTTACAGGGTGTATATGGCACCTGAGTATGCAACAATAAATGTCGTAACAGAGAAGGTCGATGTTTACAGTTATGGAATTGTTTTACTTGAAATAGTTAGTGGAAAGAGAAGTGCAGATTATAAAGCAAACCAAGAAACCGTTTATCTTATAGATACGGTAAGGAACCGACAAGAAACCGACATGATTATACTCCTTTAGATTATATAATCATAGTTACACTGTGATATGGATGTTATCAAAAAATTTATTACAATGCAGGGACAGAAACTAATAATCTGTTGCACAATTCTATCATCCTACCTTCAAGATCATCATAGCTAATAATCTTTTTTCATAATAGCAGGCTTGTGTTCTACACTCAAAGGGAAGGCTTGTGAACTTAATTGATGAAAAGTTACATACCTACAACCGGGGGCAAGCACTCACTATCCTAAATATAGCAATCCTGTGCATTGATCGCTCACCAACTCTCAGGCCTACTATGTTGGACGTTGTGAGTGTGCTCGAAGGCAAGAAGAATATGGAAGAGATCTCTAAAGTTGACACTCCCACAGAATGATTTGGAGATTGTGTGGGCGCGATTTATTAGGATTAATGCAAAAGTCGGTTTTCTTAAAGCTTAATTGCTTCAAAAATCCTACTAGTAAAGATTTTAAAGACTATTCGTTATTTCTCATTATGTTTGATTGGAAAACTGTTTGTTGATTGAATATTCTCTATTTTGTTTTTGCTCTTGTTTTGTTTATTGTTTTGATGGACCGCTAGTTCACTTTTATAATCCATGTCCTTATTATTAAATAAAGTCTATGTTTTCTATAAAAAAAAAAAAAGAAAGTTATGATTTATATATTGTGTGATGTAAAATGACATGTTTTATTTATTGCATAATGTAGTGTGATATGTTTCACTTTTAAAGAGTATAATTGATCTTGATAATAAAGAGCATAACAAAGTCACAGTAGACGAGATAAAAAAAGAGATTTTTATACTTTATTCAGTCAAGGATAGAAGTATATATAGTATTAAACCTAAAGTAGGAAATGTAATTAAATCATTTCCAATTACTCCACAATTATTCTCAATCATTCTATTCATTTAAATCTTTTCTATTTGTTTGATTTTCATTTCTAAACTTAAGTTCGGATTTTTATTATTATTATTATTATTTCACTTTTAATCATTCTACTTATTTGAATCTTTTCTATCTATTTGATTTTCATTTCTAAACTTAAGTTTGGATTTATATTTATTATTATTATTATCATTATTATTATAAAGTGTACGGCTAGGTTTCATAGATCGGTTTGTAACCATCCCTAATTATAGTACGATATATTAAATGAAAATATACTGAAGATATTAATGAGATACTACTAGCCCAGCCCAGTTGTTAGAGCTCTTACGGTAAAAGCAAGAGGCCTGTTGTTGCTTTTTCTACATGTTAAATCTGTCATAAAAGGATACTACTAGTCCAATTGTTGCTTTTTCTATATGTTAAATCTTATTGGAAAAAGTTTTTGACATAACTGTATCATAAAAGCTAGGTCATGAGCAAAAATTTAGTTTTGATATCATATCAAAAAAGGGTCTTAAACCTAATTTCACTACAAAAACTAGCTCATAAGTGGAGGTTTACTCTCACCTTATAAACAATACAAATTCATTTCTTCACCCAATATGAGACTATCTAACAAATTCTAATTGTTTGTCAACTATAATTAAATTGTCGATCAGTTACAATTAAGCTCTCAATCAACTATTAAATAGTAATTCAGCCATGGATTGATGTAGTTAACTAGGTAAATGATTGAGTAATTATTGTAATATGATTCTACTTTTCTCTTTTAGGTCTGGCACCATAAATTAATGTACTTGGCAAAATAATAATATACGTCTCATTCTCCTACTCTCATCGTTCTCTCATTCTCTTATTGTGTTTGGTTATTATGCTCTTTGTGAACACAGCATATAATCCAAAGCCATGTTACTTCTTATTTTGTTGCAGATAAATCTGCTTGGAATTTGTTTTCAGTATGCTTGGTCGTCTTCATTGATTCTTGACGCATTGTAATCATATATGCACGTTCTGTTTTTGTTCTTTCGTTTCATTTCCCACAATTTATCATGGATTAAGTCACACATCTTGCTCCTGTCTCATCATCTAGTTTCTGGATATATTAAAGACAGGTTCACTGTTGGACCACAGATACTTTTCAATTGGTAACACTCATTGCTTTTCTCATTTCTCAAACTCCACCTCTCTTTCCTTGATTTATATTTATTTGTATATACTTTATATCAGATGAAAACTTGAGTAAACATATACTTTAATATGAAGGTGAAAAAGAAAAAAATTAAATTAATGATAAAGATCACCTGTTATATGATTTTTCAAAACTCAAGATAAACCAGATCGAGAGAAGATTAATATTCTACAATCTTTAGATATAATAATGGAACAGGAAGGCTGTTTGCAACGTTTAGCATCTTTTTTGCTGATATGGAGTGGAAAGTGCTGTTGCAAGCTGGAGTTATTCCTTTATCTTATTATAGAATGATTTAAATGGATTACAAACCTTATTCATGTACAAATATAAAGAAACAAAAGTTAAACAGGTCTGTTACTTTTTTTTTTTTTTTTTTGTTGCTTTCTTCTTGGAGAAAATGATTATGGAGCTTTTTTTTTTTTTTTTTGGACAAGGACTATGGAGCTCTTTTATCGAAGTAACATTTTAATAAACCATAATATTCACTTTGTATAAAGCAATAAAGTGAAACCTGCAATTTGATTTTGTTACCCTTCTGCTTTGGAATATATGTCACTCTAGTTTGAAGTGAAGAGCTTAGTATTGTGATATAAGTTTTTGGCAAACTTGCGTGTTACATTTTCATGGAAACAGAGAAGAAAGAACGTGCAACACATGCTTGTGGAAAGTGAAAGCACAGACAACAACAAAACTATTTACATCTTCACTCTATTGTAATCATATGTGGACATTCTTCTTTTGTTCTCCTTGAAATATATGTTCAGCATTCTTCTTGGGTCATTGTAAATTGTAATCATAAAGGGACATTCGGTTTTCTTTCTTCGCTTTATTTCCAACAATTATTCATGGCATAAACCATCCACTTCTCAACTGGTTACACTCTTAGAGACTTGTCATTGATTTTTCTCATTTTAGAAACTCCCAACTCTCTTTGTATGATCTAAACTTATCGTTTTCCACATTGGGTCTTTACTGCGTACTTGAACTAAAAAGATGACGACTTTGTGTGACTTGCGCAGGCTCCTTGTGGTGAGAAAAGTTTGTGCAAGCTGGGGTATTTCCTTTAGTTCATCATAAAGAGATTATAAAAAATTGATTAAATAGACAGTATTCATGCACAAGCAATTAAAAAGAAAAGATGGATATGTTTGTTGCTCTTTAAAGTTTTTCTTGCTTTATTAAATGACCCGCATTTTGGAATAGAATTAATGTTCTTTCTCCCTTTTTTTCTTCTTTGTTTGAAAAACCAAAGCATCATTTACTTGATTTGGAAATGGACAAGTTTTTCCTGTTAGTGTTTAATGCTACCAAGAATTAGAGAGAGTTATATCATTGGTTGGGTCATTTCCTTTTAGTTTAAGTTTTTTAGTCTAGTGGTTATTGACATTGTATCAGAACTTGGTTTGTCCTAATTCGAATCTCCTCAATAAAATTTGTTTATGTAATTTGTATCAGTAAAAGTATATTATTAACAAATGAACCAAGAGGGGATTTATTAAGTTTTTGGAGCTAGTGGTTATTGGCACTATGTACATGCTACTATAAACTAGGTTGCTCCGCTTGTGACAAATCCACAACTCAGGATGGTGACTGGCTCTAATATCAATGTAAAGACTCTCGGGTAGGAATCATACTAAAGATCAGCTTATAAGGTCTTATAAATCCTTGACTATTCCCATGCTTGGTTAATGTAAGATACTAACATGATAATATAGAATAATTGGATGAGTGTATCACATGTTATAGGTCTGGTCCAAATCTTGCAGACAAAGACCCCTTAGTGACTTTTGTATCCAAGCTTCTGACATTTCCATAGAATATGGATCGGGAAAACTGGGAGAACAAAAGTGTTTGCATACTCAACTTTAGGAACAGAGTCTCATTTCTAAGTTAGCTTGTCATTTTAGTACAGGTATCTTCTGCTTTTGGTATAATATATATTCAGACAACAATGCAAATCAGCAAGAACCATCAGTGACTGAGCTCAAATTTGTTAGCAGGAACCAAAAAAAATGTGTCAGCCTTATCCAGTGCTTGTTCTCTTACTCATTCTATTTCTTCTTTGTCAACCTGGCTCTGCATCAATCCAATCTCAGAGTTTGGCCCAGGTGAATCCTAGGACTGATCCAACATCCAGTACTAAAGGGCTTCCATATGTAGCAGGAGATCCTTACTCTCGAGGATTTCCATATTCCAAAGGACAGCCTTACACACGAGGGCTTCCTTATTACCGGTCATATTGTGACACAGATGATGGACTGCCTTGCATTGAAAGTAATCTTCTTTAATACATTTTTCACTAAATGTTTTTGTTTAGTATTCATAGCTTTTCTAGTTCTAGCTGTTTTCACGTAATGCCATGCAAAAAATGTTCACTGTAGGGTAACTAAGTAGCTGTGCTAGAGTTTGATACTATGTTTCGAATCAGTACCTACCAGCTTACTTAATTACCAAGTCATTAATGTCAGTTATACCAAACGCCTTGTTCCAAGTGAATTCAACAAGAAAAACGATTTTGTTTTCTGTTTTAGTTAATGAAATATTTTCGTTAAAATGTTGCAGTGTACGCTCTCAGAACAGTCATTTCCTGGTTGGGATTAACACCAGCACCAGCAATTTCACGATCATTTTGTTATGAGAAAGAATCTCTTAATTCCATTAACATCAATTGCACTTGTAGTGGGTCTGTTTGTCACATAACTGAGATGTGAGTTTCAAGTTTCAACCCAATTAAAAAATACAATCAAATTTGGCCTTTTTGAGTCTTACAATAATAACCAAGATATTAATGTCTATTTCATCAATGTTTTTGGTTTCAGAGTTATGAAAAATGTGGGTTTAAGAGGAGGTATCAGTGAAGCTGTTGCTGCTCTTATCTATCTGGAGAGACTGTAAGTACCATTACACTTACATATTTTCCCTTTAGAGGGACCGGCATGGTATTGGTATTTGTGTGATTGATCATCAACTTTGAATTTTACGATTCTATATCAACAATCAACAGTGATCTGTCTGACAACCAAATTCATGATTCCATTCCTGCCAACCTGGGGAATTTATCAAGTCTAGTGACATTGTAAGTCTTTTACCATATGCTATACAATTTCGGCGACTCTATTTTTCCTTTTTTTCTTCTTCATTTAAGTGAATGTAACAAGTTCAATGATACACTTGGTAATTGGGTTTGTCTAATTATCAGAGATCTATCAGACAATCAATTGAGTGGACCTATACCAGACAGCTTACAATATTTGAAGAAGCTGAAAGTCCTGTAAGTCTTGTTGTTGAACATTGTTCTTGTCTGTAGAAAATATATTCCTTTTTCAGGATGTGAGTACCTTTAACTCTATCTACTTTCCTTGCATAGCCGCTTGCACTTGAACAAACTCAGTGGGATGATACCATCATCTTTGGGTTATTTACCATCTCTTGTAGAACTGTAAGTGTCTTGAGTTAGTGCAGATGATTTACACCTGATTGCAAGGTCTTATTGTAATGAGTTTTCTGCAGCAATTTGTGGAGTAACAACTTAACCGGTGGAATTCCTTCTCAACTGGAATACCTTTCTCATCTTCAAATATTGTATGAAATCTTACCTTGCTTTGTTTCAAGCCATAATATAGCCAATGTTTTTTTTTTCTTTTTCTCTCAAAATTACCAAACTCAATATATATATATGTCTATTTCCTTTTTTCTTGTTAAAAATAGGAGGTTGGATGACAATGAACTAGATGGAGAACTTCCGCCTAATCTCGAAAAGTTGAGCAATCTTCAAGATTTGTGAGTATATCGTTGTAAAGAGAAAAAGAAGGAATAGGAGTGATTAATTAGCAGCTTCCTTCGTTGGTTCTGTTTTTTCCTTTTTCCATTCTTGTTAAGTGGTTGTGCAACAGACTAGAACATGACCTTTAAAACGGAGTAATGTTTTTTGTTTTGCAGCTGGGTTACATCCAACAAATTAGATGGGAAATTGCCAAAAGAGTATGCTCGACTCACAAGTCTGAAGTCATTGTAAGTGCAGTCTGCTGATGATATCTTTAGATTGAAATAATATTCAGAATACTAATTTATAACCAGAATTGAAGTCTGTTATGATTAATGGAAATTTTATGAACATGCAGTGCGATAGGGGGTAACAGATTGTCAGGTCCTATTCATTCATTCATTACCCAGTGGACTAATCTCTCTATTCTGTAAGCGTCACTTAGATAAAATATATATGTATGTGTATGTGTGCATGCATATATTTCTTAGTTGATACTTTACATATGTCACAATTTTTGGACGTTTAGATGTCAATGATATCGAAAATCAGTAATTCAACAAACATGCTTTGTTTTGAGAATGTCTTGAAAATCATTTGATCCAAGAGCCAACTTATATTTGCATAAAGTTATTATGTACAAAGAGAATCAACACAATGTTACTAAGGAATGGCTAAGAACTTACTGTACTAATATTCTCTGGTGGTCACAGGAATCTCCTGGGAAATGACTTTGAAGGGGTACTGCCTCCAGAAATTTTTAATATGACAAGCCTTCAGACTTTGTAAGTACAGCACACCCTCCTTTGCACATGAACTTATTGTTGTGTTGAATAATTTCTAACAGGTCTTAGTATGGTTCAGGTGGGTTAGTGATCTAAAAAATCCAGGTTTTGAGTTTCCAAAATCAGCCAACTTGACAAACATTTATTCTCTGTAAGTATTAGAATCTTGACATTGCTAGTTATTGTTTTTTCCTGATCATTTGATACCTAATTTGAAGTTATGCTAAGTGACTGAACCTTGAAGTCCAATTGATTTAGACCATGCTATTAATTGGATTTGCTCACTAAGTTGATTGTTCTCTGCAGAATACTGAGGAATTGTGCAATTACTGGTACTATCCCGACATATATTGGAAATTGGTCATGGTTAAAACACCTGTACGTCCTATTCCTTTTTTTGTCCTATTTCAAAAAAAACAAAAAAAAAGATTTAAAGCAGATAAGCCAACTGTTTGTTTTGTATTACAAGTATAATTAATGTTTAATATCGATCCTTAGATTTCTGATGACTATACAGGGTTAATAGAAAGCTCAGTTTCTTATTATGGCATGCATTGCTATCTTTTGTGTGCCTTCTCCTGTCTATGCTTTTGATTCTAACTATGTTGTATTATGCTATCTATGTTAATCAGAATATTTTAGATGATCAAATTTCCAAGACAGTTTTCTTGTGCATTGCAGCGACTTGAGCTTTAACAACTTAAATGGTGGGATCCCAATTTCTTTTCAGAATCTGACTTTAGCTGAGATGTATGTAAATAACTTTCTTGAAGTCCACTCCATCTACCTTCTGATAAGTTGTTTTCAAAAGACTGAAAGAACTGAGGCCTATTTTGCATTTTATGAAACTGCTCAATACATTCCACTAACCACTGGCATTTCTGCATAGGTTCCTTACAGGAAATAAGCTCAGTGGAGAAATCCCAGATTGGATCAATGAGATGGTCTATTACAAGGCGTATGTTTTAAAATTATTAGAGAAAATAGTGACATTATTTGCATGATTGCATCAACTTGGATATGTAGTCTTTACTCAACTTGCATGATTGCATCAACTTGGATATAAATTACATTACCATCATCTAAATTAATATTACATGAAATTGCTCAATATTAATCTAGATGATGGTAATGTCACTATTTACTCAATATTACCATAGTAGCATGTTTTACTCAATATTAATCTCGATGATGGTAATGTAATTTATGATAACTAATTACTTTAGGCAACAATCCTGGTCATATTCGGCAAGTAAATATGTAGTCTTTCCTTGGAATGAGGAAAATACTTTCAAGCTTGTTTCAATCTAGTCAAGTATGACTTCAAATGTGAAATATGCTACCTTGCTAGATTATTAAGTGATGAAAGGGTTCCATTAACAGCAGTCAGGGATTGTCATACCAGAAAAATTTTCAAGAATTAATCCATCCAAAATTAGCTTAACGTGTTCTAAAGATTCTTCATCTTGAAATGCATCAATCATGTTCTATTATTCTTTTCTGATTTCCTTCAATATTAAAAGTATATATATGCATGTGTATGAATGTATATATGTATGTATTGCATGTATATGTCAATCAACATAATAGTATTGACGTTTTACGACTAAAGAGATTTCTCCATGCGTCTATTAACCTTTCTGCAGGGATCTTTCATACAATAATTTTACATTCCAAGAACCAGAAAAGAAGCATAAGTAAGGAAATAGCACCTATTACTTTGTTTATCTTCTTCAATTTTTTCCCTTGGTTTCAACCTTCTTTCTTCTTTTTTTTTTTTTTTTTACCTTTCAAATTTCACTGGAAAGTAATTCTCCTTGTTTCATGAACTTGTTTGGATACTGTTGCTGCTGAACAATGGAGCCAAATAGGTAATTTAATATAAATTTGTGTTCTTAATCTTTGAAAATGTTACAACATTAAGAAGTCAGTTCATCATTCTTATGTTTCTATGATTCAGGGATCTTTCGTACAGTAATTCTAAGAATGTAAAAATAGACCCATTGAAGATAAATACGTAAGAAAACTGTACCGATGCTATTTACTTCTTTGTTAATTTGTTGTATTTCAAAGTTAAACTTCAGAGATAATCCTTTTGTTCTCATTGTGTTTCACGGCCTTGTCTGGATACTGTTGTTGCTGCAAACAGTGAACCAAAAAATAAGTATGTTCATATATTCTGTATTCTGCAATCAGAAGCACCATACCTTGAGTTATTTCTTACCTACTTAATTGTGATCTTTAGGGAATTTCTAGATCAAATCATGGATAAACGCTGTCACAACAAGAGATCCAAGGGTATGTTTGTTCTTCAGAAAGCTACGTATTGTAGACTGTATTGTTTATAATTTTGTAAATGTCAGTTGGATAATTACCTTTCCCTATCTCCTTGGCCTTCTTTCTATACATATAGAAAGATTATAATTCCTTGGAAGGTGAAACTTCATGATATAAAATAAGATAATTTGGCTCACTAATGCTTTCAATTAATGAGCTTTCTTCTTTAACAAGTTGTGTTGAGTTCCTTTGTAGTTACAGTTAAAAAACCTTATATTATTAGTGAAGAAACGATTTTCTTTTAACTTACATCATTATTTTTTGCAGGCCATTCCTTGTATATAAATGCTGGTGGTGAAGAAACAATCATTGAAGGAAAACGCTATGATGCAGATAATGATACATCACCTTTTTATGTAAGTAAAAGCAACTGGGCTTATAGTTGTTCTGGAGATTTTCTATCCTCAACAGCCAATTCTAGTGATTACATTAAGAAGATGGCATGTGGAGTTTCTGCTGTTGAGGCTCCTTTATATGAAAAAGCTCGTCTTTGCCCTCAAGCTCTTACATATTATGGTTTCTGCTTACAAAATGGCAAATACACTGTGAAACTTCACTTTTCTGAAATTGTATATGCAAATGATGAAGATCACAGTATTTCAGGGAAACGTGTGTTTGATATATATATCCAGGTAATAGCATCAGTTTTTTTCATAATGTGATTGCACTGGTGCCACCTACTAAGGAACTCTTTGTTACAGGGGATTCCGCTAAGGAAGAATTACAACATGAAACAACAGGCTGGTGCTCCAAATAACATGTCGACTGAAAACTTTCCAGGAACTATTGTAGACAAAAATTTATTAGAGATACGCTTACTCTGGACTGGTAAAGGATCTCTATACAACACACCTTCTCTTAATGGACCACTCATATCAGCTATTTCAGTAACTCCAGGTAGAAACATTTACCCTTTAACTAATTTCATTTAATTTCAGTCCAATTACTCAGTTGAAGATATAGATTCTAAAACAAATGTTTTTTGGCTACCATCCACTTCTTGTTTACAGACTTCAAAGTTGGTGGTTTGTCATTTGCACTGATAGTAGTAATCTCGGTTGCTGCTATATTCATTCCACTTCTTTTACTGGCTTTCCTGTGGATAATGGGGTGGGTGGGACACAAAGAATTAAGAGGTAAGATCATAACTTAAGCTATAACTGTGGAGCACTACTTGTTAATGCAACATACACAGATAAGTAAATTCTTTGTTGGTTTCTTGCAACAGAAGCCAGAGTAGAACTCCGTGGCAAATCATACACTGTTAAACAAATTGTTGATGCTACACAAAATTTTAGCTCCAAGATGAAGATTGGCAGCGGGCAGTATGGGATAGTATACAAGGTTAAACTTATTGTTTTACATTTCAGGATTGGGAGTGATAGCTTTTGAATCTATCTGGTTTTAAAATCTTGAGACATAAACAATAGTATTTTTGCATGGTTGCAGGCTACACTGCCTGATCAGACTGTGGCAGTTAAGAAGCTTTCTCCTCACTCAAAACAAGTGATTGATCAAATAGGAAGGGAAGTTTACACTCTAAAGACAGTGAAACATCAGAGTCTTGTTGAGTTTTTGGATGGCTACTCCAGAAGGGGTTTACATTTGCTGATATATGAGTATATGGAACACGGCTCGCTTGCATTCACCTTATTCAGTAATTTCTCTGTCAAAACTCTTATCATTGTTTTCTTGTTTAATCTTTTCGAACTTTATATACTTAATAATGCAGTAAATATTGACTTGAATGATTTGCAGATCCAAATTCCAACTTGGTACTAGATTGGGACACTAGGTTCAATATTTGCCTGGGAATTGCAAAGGCTCTAGAGTATCTGCATGAAGATTCAAGAAAGATTGTTCATAGAAATATTAAACCCTCTAATATTCTGCTTGATGGGGAACTTAAAGCTAAGGTATCAGACTTTGGATTGGCAAAGCTTTATGAGGAGGAAAATCTGAATGTGGTGATAGGCGCAGGCGATACATTGTAAGTACTGAAGCATATACTCCATGCCTCTTGTTTCTTTTCAAACACTTAGCCTCTGAAATGCTATAACCAAAGACTGTTTGTACTTATTTATGCCCCTTTATGACCTTATACATTGATTTCTTACCTTTGATTTACAGGGTATATATGGCACCTGAGTATGCAACAGTAAAAGTTATAACAGAGAAGTCTGATGTTTATAGTTATGGAATCGTTTTACTTGAAATAGTTAGTGGGAAGAGAAATGCAGATTATAAAGCAAATCAGGAAACTGTTTATCTTATAGATACGGTAAAGGAACTGATAAGATTATACTCTCTTAGATATTTATGCTATCATATAAATATTATCACAAAATATATTGCAATGGAAACAGAAATTCATAATCTGTCACATGATTTTATGATTCTACGTTCAACATCATAGTTAATAATCTCTTTGCATAAATGTAGGCTTATTTTCACCAATCAAAGGGAAATCTTGTGAGATTAGTGGATGAAAAGTTACAAACCTACAACAGGGAGCAAGCACTCAATATCCTGAATATAGCAATCTTGTGCATTGATCGATCACCAACTCTGAGGCCTAAAATGTCAGATGTAGTTAGTGTGCTCGAAGGCAATAAAAGGATCGAGGAGATCACTAAAGTTGCCACTCCCTCAGCATGATTTGGAATTGTGCGAGTGTGATCTATCGGGATTAATGTAAAAGAGGGTTTTCCTAATGCTTAATTGCTTCAGAAGTCCTACTTCGTTGGAGTTTTCATTTATTTATATATAGTGTGATGTAATGTGACTTGTTTCATTTATTGTGTGATGTACTGTTATATGTTTCACTTTTGAAGGGTATGATTGATATAGTCTGTGATCTAGTAGAGTCGTATATTTTCCTATATTAAGTTTGGTTGATATAGAAATTTGCAAGTTTTGTGGTTGATACGGAGGTCTGTTGTTGCTTTTTCTACATATAATCCAAAGTCATGTTACTACTAATTTACTGCCCATGGATCTGCTTGTAATATGTTTGCAGTACGCTTGATCTTTTTCAATTATTCTTGAGGCATTGCAATCATATATGCACTCAGTTTTTGTTCTTCCCTTCATTTCCCACGATTAATTATACCGTAAATCATCCACTTCTCGACTTGGTCCAGTGTTAACAATCTTTTTGTTGATTTTCTCAACTTTACAACCTTGTCCTTGAGTGCTTGTGCGGTGAAAAAAGTTTGTGCAGGCTGGGGATAATTCCTTTATTTCATCAGAAAGAAATTACAAAAAATTGAATTGATAGACAGAATTCATGCACAAACAATTAAAAATAAAAGATGAGCATGATTGTCACTCTTTATACTGTTTCTTGCTTTATCAATTTCAACTATTTCTCACTTTGGAATACATTGAAAGTTGTTTTTCTCCATTTTGTTTCTGTTTTCTTGGCAGACAACAGCAATAGGCTTACTCAATTTGGAAACAATATTTTTTTTTTTTCTAATTTGTTAATGTATCATAACTCTCATCAATCTCAATTCTACATATTATAATCAAACAATTTTCTAAATCTTAAACTTTTGAATTTAGTGATAACTAACGTAGTACTAGAGTCTAGAGGTCTCGGATTTGAATCCCCTCTTCCCTTTTATCATGCGTTTATCATATGTCGCCTTTGCGAATAAGAGGGCATGTCAACGTATAATATATCCCATTAATCTTAATTTTTAAGTACTATAGTTAAAATTTTTCCTATCAGTATAATCTTTTGAATCTAGCAGTAACTAACTTATTATAATTTGATATGATAATACTTTCAGTGCTTAATACTACTATGTACATGCAACTATAAATCAGATTGGCCCATCTACATCAATTCCAGTACTAAAAATCGGTTTGTCAGGTCTTATAAATCCTTCAATAATCTCATACTTAGTTAACATAAGATATTAACATGATGGAATAGAAAAATTGGATGTGCGTACCGCATGTCATGAGTTTGTCAAAGTCCTGAAGACAAAGATCCCTTGGTGATCCTGTGTCCAAACTTGTGTCTGACATTTTCATGGAACATCGAAAGGTAACAAAGCTGTTAGCATCTTCAACTTTGGTAACGATAATCATCTTTTTCCACGTTAGTAACAGCTAAACACATGAGTGAGTTAAAAACTTTCTAGCAAGACATTAAACAAAACATGGGTGGTTAACCTTTTCTGATTATTGTGCTTTTTACTTATTTTACTTCTTGTTTGTCAACCTGGCTCTGCATTGTAGTCTTGGAGTTTGGCCCAGGTGCAGCGGCCTAGAGGTTCTCCAACATATGGTGCAGACTGTCCTAAGGGATATGCAGGGTCTTTCTACAATAGACAGCTGCCTGGGTTGTGTTGTGATGCAGATTCAGGGCTTCCTTGCACATAAAGTAAGTGATCATCTCTACATGTTTTTCTCTAGATTTTGTTTAGTTTCAAAGCATCTATAGTCCTAGCAGTTCTTCATGTTATGTTGCCATGCAAAAACGTGCTTATAGTTGCACAGGAGATTTCATATCCTCAGCAACCAATTTCAGCCATTACTTAAAAAGACTTTTCTGTTTGGTAGACACCTATATATGTATTCCCTCGCCTTTGCCCTCAATATCTCTAACATATTATGGTTCTGCCTGTGTAATGGCTATTATATTATACTGTGAAACTTTGCTGAAAATGTATATACAAGAGATGAAGACCACAGCAGTACAGGGCAATGTGTGCATTCGATATACCTATTCAGGTAATAATTCTACTTCTGTCATGATGCCATTGCACTAGTGCCACCTATTACAGAACTCTTCGTTGCAGAGAAATATATGTTAATAAAAAATGTTCTTTTGCTACTATCCGCAACTTTTTAGGGACTTTCAACGTTGGTGGCGGTTTGTCATATACAAAGATAGCAGGGATCACCGCTGCTTCTATATTCATTCCGCTTCTTTTACTGGCTTTCGTGTGGAGAATGGACTGGCTGGAACCCAAAAAAGTTCAAGGTCAGGTCATAAGTTAAGCTATAAGCAAGAGCCTTCCTATTAAATAAATAAAACTATTAACTATTTCTTTGATGTTTTGATGAAAAAGAAACACTGGAACTCCGAGAAAAAACATACACTGTTAAACAAGTAATTGATGCTACTCATAATTTTAGCCATAAGACTAAACTTATTTTTTTGAAATATCTTGGGAAACATAATCTTTCCTCTGGATAGGGGAGGTTCTTCGGTGTATATACAGTTCTGATTCTTTGACATAAACAGTCTTTCCATGGTTGTAGGCTGAACTGCAAGATCAGAATGTTGCAGTGAAGAGACTTTTTTCCTCGATCAAACCAAGTGATTGACCTTATTCATGTACAATTATGAACAAAAAAGCTCAACATGTTTGTTACTTCTTTTTTTTTTTTTTTTTGCTTTTCTTGCTTTATTCTTGGAGAAAATGATTATGGAGCTTCTCAGATCAAAGTAACATTTTAATAAACCATAACATTCACTTTGTATAAAGCAATGAAGTGAAACCTTCAATGTCATTTTGTTATCCTTCTGCTTTGGAATATATGTTCTTTTTGTGGTGGATCCTATGAAGTCAAACAAAAGCGTCACTCTAGTTTGAAGTGAAGAGCTTAGTATTCTAATATGAGTCTTTAACAAACTTCTGTGTTACATTTTCATGTAGAAAAAAAAAAGAATGAAAGTGAAACACATGATTGTGAAAAGTGCAAACAGAGACAACAACAAAGCTATTTACATCTTCAGTCTATTGTATTCATCGATGGACATTCTGTTTTTGTTCTCCTTGAAATATATGCTCAGCATTCTTCTTTAGTCTTTGTAAATTGTAATTATAAAGGGACATCCAGTTTTCGTTTTTCGCTTCATTTCCCACAATTAATCATGGTATAAATCATCCATTTGTCAACTGGTTGCAGTCTTAGAGACTTATAATCGATTTTCTCATTTTAGAAACTCCAACTCTCTTTGCATGTAAATCTGCCACCTTCTATCATATGAAACTTGATTACATTTCATATTTTAAAGATTAAAATGATGTTCTATTTGAATTTTATCTAGATAAGTGGATAAAAAATTACAATTTCTATGTCAAAAGTTGTATTATGATTCATCTAAAAACAAGAAATATTTACGAGATTAAATATGTCATGTTATTTATATTTTTATTTACCAAGTTCTTGTCAAGTATTACTTAAAAAAAAATAATGTTATAATTTCATAAAAAGGTGCATATGCACCAAAATGTTATTGAGAAGGTTTACCAACTACTTAATAAGTTCATCCCATTAAACATTTCCCTCAAAACAACTGCCTAGGACAAGAGCTTGTACACTTTGTTGATGAAGATTTCACTAAGGTCAATTGTTTGTTTCATAATTTGTTTCAATCTAGCTTTTCCCAGTGACAGCTATGCATGAAACAAACCCCTCCCCTTATTAGCACTCCACTAATTTAGTTAGTCTTTTATTTATATAATGTTAATCAATTAAAAGCAAAAAATAATTCACAAAAGTTCCTTTTTCATCTCTCAATATTCTACTAATTTTGAATGCAGTGTTTGTTTTATTCATAATGCATGCACGAGTTACAGCATATGCACATACTCTTTGTGATTAAAATAAAAGAAAATTTTCTACCATCTCTAAATGGTCAATAATGCATGCAGTCTCTTTTAGGAAAAATAATAATGCATGCAGGGGGGAATTTATTTTTTTCTCTCTCAATAATGCATGCATTAATTTCTGCATAAGCACATAATCCTTTTTCTTTGTTTGAAACTTGTTTCAATTTCAATTTTCGCATGCTGTGAATCAATTTTGTGGTTAATACTTGTGATTGTCTGCTTTTGTTAGGGAAGTTTCATTTTCATCTCTCAATAATACACTAATTTTTTTTCACCTCAATTACTATATATTAAAATTAGGACAGCCTCCTTGATATATGTCATATGCTTTGATTCCATATCCAACTTTATTTTTACAATAGGATATACTGCCAAAAGAATGCAGCCAAAAAAGAAAGAATAATTGGCTGCTTGATGACATGCATTATTTGAGATCTTAGAGGTTTAAATTTGACAAGGTCTAAGTTTATGTACAATTTATAAGGACTTTTCGATCCAGATTACACAGAATGTAACATTTATCAGTAATAAAATATCAATAAACATATCATTAGTGTCATAGGTTAATGAAATATCAATAAAAATAAGTGTTACATACATTAAATAATCTACATCAAAATATAAGTTTTTACTATAATATCTTGTTTTTTTGTTTTTTGTTTTTTGGATGGCTATAATATTTTGTTTTTTAAGCTTCCTTTGCGTATTTCTGTCAAAATGCTTTTAATCATACATATTATTGAAAATGTTCTCTTTTACAGACACTAGTATTTATTATAATAATCACAAATAAAGTCTCTATTCTTATGTTTTCACTATTTATGGGTTTAAAATATGAGTCATGTAGATATGAGAAGAGTTTTGGTGTATGTTAGGGGTGTGATGCCTATATTCACATTATCTCAAGATTCTATATGATTAATTACTTATGACACATATATGATATAAGATAAAGGGTATATGGGGTAGATGAACATAAGATAGGCTTAATTTACTTGAAAAGGAATGTTCTCTCTAATATAAAAATATACCAAAAGAAATGGAGACTTGGTGGAAGCTTAACCTTCGTTTATGGCTAGTCTATTGCATTCTATAAAATGAATCCAGTTTAGATAACGTTACCTATATCATCTCTGTTGTATAATTTTTTTTTTTTTCCTATTAGTCAGAAATGCATAGGTGTCACCAAATCCCAAATTCCCCACTAATCAATCTCCGCCATATCAGACTCAACCGCGACACTCAAATCATCCTCCAAATCACAAAGCTCCACACCAGACCACAACACAAACTGAGACATACCCTATTGCGACCCACAATGTCGGCAATGCCCACTACAGTCACACCAAATTCTCTCTATGTTATTCTTAAAAAATAATAATAATAAAATCTCCGCATAATTCTAAAAAAAAAAATGAAACTCTCCACTTTATTCTAAAAAAAAAAAAAAATCTCTCCACATTATTCTTAAAACAAAAAAATTATCTCTGCTTTATGAAAAGAAAAAAAAATTCTCTCTACTTTATTCCAAAAAAAATTCTCTCCATGTTATCCTTTAAAAAAAATGAATAATGTCACTTTCACTCTTATAGTTGGATATAATTACTAATTACTTTCTACAATTTCAGATAATTCTATTTCACCTCTATCGTTAATATCATTATTAAAATGATCGAAATAATCAAAGTGCTCCTATAATTTTATTATTTTATATTAACGGTCAAACTTTAAATTTATAGTAACCTTAATGGCAAAGAGTATTTTTGGATATTTTAGTATACCATATATTACATAGGATATTTGATATATTTTAAAAATTGATTAAAAAAAAAAAGAAAAAACAACAAACAAACTCTGCGTCCCTCTCCCTCTATAAATACCTTTCAAATCTCAATAAAACTAAAAACACAAAAACAATTCCCACAGAGCAAAAAAAAAATATTCTCGATTACCGATCATGACTGCATCCGTCGCCGTCGGCTTCCTCCCTAGCTCCGTCAACACTCGAGACGGATGTCGGCTCGGTGGCTGGACTCGAATTAAGGACCCGTCGGATCCGCACGTGACGGAGATTGCGAAGTTCGCAGTGTCGGAGTACAATAGACAGACGAAGGCGGAGCTGCAGCTGGAGAAGGTGGTGAGCGGCGAGACGCAGGTGGTGGCCGGGGTGAATTACCGGTTGGTGCTAATAGCGAAGGACGGCACGACGGCGAAGGAGGGGAAGTATGAGGCCGTTGTGTGGGAGAAGGCTTGGGAACATTGGAAGCAACTGCTTTCGTTCAAGCTTGTAATAGCATAAATTTGAATTATAATGTGAACACCTGAATAAAAGATAGAGAATAAAGGTGTTTCAAAAAGAAATATGGAGAATAAAGGTTGTTCATTAATATATCAGATATTGTTCTTCTGATATTTATATATATATATATATATGTTAGTACATTTTATATTAGTAATTTTTGGGTGAGTATTGTTAGTGTTTTGGTAAATTTAAAATAGCAAATTACATCCGACCTTGAGGTAAGAGTTTAATCAAATGGAAACAAAGTTTCATTTTTGTAATAAAAAACTAATTAGTGAGTGTTAGTCAACCTTAGTTTGATGAAGGGTGTTTGCATCATTTTGTTTGAGCTGATTGATTAAAATAATCGGAAACAAAGATTCAATTTTACAACAAAAAACCCTTACGTAGTTAGTGAGTGTTAATCAACCTTAATTTGACAAAGAGCATTTGTGTTATTTTGTTTGTGCTAATTGATGAAAAATAATAAAAAAATAATAATAAATGATAAAAAATAATAAAAAAATTAGGAAAAGCAAATAAATGTTTTTCAATATATATATAGATCATTAATCTTTATTATCCATCTCTATGATAGACGACAAAAATAAATTCAAAATAATTTTAAAAAACATTATTAAAATAATAAAATTAAAAATAAATAAAACTACAAAAATAAACAATTAAGTGGAGATCCATTCTAAAGATTGAATCTCCACTGTTAATATATTTTGTTCATTCTTCATTCTTCATCTCCAACGATGGAAAGTAGTGTAGATTTCCTACGATAAAAACCTAGAAATATTTAAGTTTTAGTGAAAACCTAGAGAATTCTGAGTTTCCATCACACCCAACAATTTGGGTTTTCAATTATAGAAACCCAGATTTAATGCATTAATTATATATATATATTTTAAGTTTTGGTGTTGAATCTGATTATGTTAGTGTTGAATTTGGTCTTTAATTTTGGTTTATTGATTATGGTTGGATCTTTGATGATCTAGTTAGGGGTTGAGGATGGTTGAATTTTTTTTTTTTTTTTCCAATTTTGGTGTTGAATCTGATTGGATTGGTGTTGAATATGGTGTTTACTTTTGGTTTGTTGATCATGGTTGGATCTTTGATAATTTTATTAGGGATTCATAATAGTTAAATCTGTTGATGATTGTTGAAGATAAACTGGGTTGGGGTTGAGGGAAGAATGTTGGTGTTGAAGGCAGTTAGTGGAGATCCAATCCCAAATAAAAGAAAATTTTCTTTCATCTCTCAATGGTCAATAATGCATGCAATCTCTTCTAGGAAACAAAAAATAAAGCATGCGGAGGGGATTTTTTTTTTTTTTTCTCTCTCTCAATAATGCACGCACTAATTTCAGAATATGCACATAATCCTTTTTCTTTGTTTGAAAAATTTTTCAATTTCAATTTTAGCATGCTGTGAATCGATTATGTGGTTAAAACTTGCGATTGTCTGCCTTTGTTAGGGAAGTTTCATTTCATCTCTCCATAATACACTAGTTTTGTTTTTCACCTTAATTAATATATATTAAAATTAGGACAGCCTCCTTGACGTGTCATATGCTCTAACTCCATATCCAACTTAATTTGTACAATAAGATATATTGCCAAGACAATATAGCCGAAAAAGAAAGAATAATTGGCTGATTGATGGTATCTATTATTTGAGATTTTAGAGGTTCAAATTTGACAAGGTCTAATTTATGTACAATTTATAAGGATTTTTTGATCCAGATTACACATATTGTAACATTTATCAGTAATAAAATATTAATAAACACATAATTAGTGTCATTAGGTTAATGAAATATCAATTAAAATAAGCGTTACATACATTAAATAATCTACATCAAAATAATATTTTGTTTTTGAAGCTTCTTTTGCCTAATTCTATCAAAATGCTTTGAATCATACATATTATCGAAAATTTTCTCTTTTGCAAATACTAGTATTCATTATAATAATTATAAATATCATGGGAATTACAAAAATTGTCTAACCTAAAATGGCAAAATTCGTTTTTACCCAAATTAAAAAAAAAAAAAAGAACATATTTTCAATTCCTCAAACAAATTAATTGCACTATATACCCAATTTGACCAATTGCCCCTGCTTACCATGTTCACCTTGCTCATAGTAGACATTTGGCTTCCTTTGCTGATTATTTGAGTTTTGTTAGGATTTTTTTAGATTTTTTTGTGATTTTTCAAGTTTTTTTATGTTTTGGATGTTGGGTATTGATATTTAAGATTAGATTTGATTGGATTTGGCTTAAAAATAGAGGTTTCTGATTATATGTACCGTCAAAGACAACAACGCAATTTTAATGGACAATATAAAAACCGATACCTAATTTTAATGGGTAATGAAAACCGATACCAATTTTTAATGTGCAACAAAAATCGATATCAAGTTTTAATTACCGATTTAAATAACACGTGTTAAATATGACTTGAGAGTAGTTTGGTAAACTTTGGTATAGAATGAAAATAATTTATTTGAGGGGTTAAAAATAAATTTTCATAAAAAATTGGGTAAAAGCAATTTTTTTTTTTTTTGATAAAAGTGAATTTGACCCAATAAAATCTCTATTCTTATATTTTCACTATTTATTTGGTTCGAAATATGAGACATGTGAATATAGAGAAGAGTTTTGGTGTATGTTAGGGGTGTGATACCCGTGTTTACATTATCTTAAGATTCTATATGATTAATTACTCATGACACATGTATGATATAAGATAGAAGGTAGATAGGATAGATGGACATAAGATAGTCTTAATTTACTTGAAAATGAATATTCTCTCTAATATTCCTATATAACAAAAGAAATAGAGATGCGATGGAAGCTTAACCTTCATTTATGGCTAATCTAGTGTATTCTAGAAGATGAATCCAATTTAGATAACCTAATCTAAATTGTCTCTCTTTTATATATATTTTTTCCTTATCTTCCCATAAGTGAGAAACGCTTAGGTGTCACTAAATGACAAACTCCCCACCAATCAATCTCTGCCACATCAGACTCAACTACGACACTCAAATCCGTCCTCCAAATCTCAAAACTCCACATCAGATCATACCATAAACTAACACACACCCTATTAAGACACACCATGTCGGTGACACACATTACAGTTACACTAAATTCTCTTCGCGGTATTTTTAAAATAATAATAATAATAAATAAATAAATAAAATTCTCTCCACATTATTCTCAAAAAATAAAAATTCTCTCCACTTTATTCCGAAAAAGAAAAGAAAAAATTCTTGCGACTTTATTCTTAAAAGTTCCACTGTACTTTAGGGAAACGTGCATTTGATATATATATATATATATATATATATCCAGTTAATAATTTTACTTTTATCATAATGCCATTACACTAGTGCCACCTATTAAGGAACTTTTCACTGCAGGGGCATTTAAAACGGAAGGATTTTAACATAAAACAGAAGGCTGGAGGTCTACATAATATATGGATTGAAAATTTTATGGCTACTGTGCAGGATAATATGCTGGAGATCCGCTTGTTCTGGCCTGGGAAAGGATCCATGCACAACCCACCTTTCTCAATGGACCTCCCATATCAGCTATTTCTGTAACTCCTGGTAGAAAAGTTACCCCTTTACTAATTTAATTTAATATCTCAGTCCAATTAGTCAGTTGAACATATATGCTAAAACAAATGCTCTCTTCGTTACCATTCACTTCTTTTTTAAGACTTCAGAGTTGGTGGTTTGTCATATGATGAGATAGTAGCAATCGCAGTTGCTGCTATATTTGTTCCACTTCTTTTACTGGCTTTCCTGTGGATAATGGGGTGGGTGGGACACAAAGAGTTAAGAGGCAAGATAATAACTTAAGCTATAACTGCGGCGTACTACTTCTTAATGCAACATATATACAAGATAATTAAATTATTTGATGGTTTCTTGCAACAGAAGCAAGAGTAGAACTCCGAGGCAAATCATACACTGTTAAACAAGTTGTTGATGCTGCACAAAATTTTAGCTCCAAGATGAAGACTGGCAGCAGGCAGTATGGGATAGTACACAAGGTTAAATTTATTGTTTTACATTTCAGGATTGGGAGTAATAGCTTTTGAGTCCATCTGGTTTTGAAATCTTTGAGACATAAACAATAGTATTTTTGCATGGTTGCAGGCTACACTGCCTGATCAGACTGTGGCAGTTAAGAAGCTTTCTCCTCGCTCAAAACATGAGATTGATCAAATAGGAAGGGAAGTTTACACTCTAAAAACAGTGAAACATTAGAATCTTGTTGAGTTTTCGGATGGCTACCCCTGAAATGGTTTACATTTGCTGATATATGAGTATATGGAAAACAGCTCACTCGCATTTACCTTATCCAGTAATTTCTCTGCCAAAACTCTTATCATTGTTTTCTTTTTTAATCTTTTGGAACTTTATATACTTAATAATGCAGTAAATATTGGCTTGAATGATTTGCAGATCCACATTCCAACTTGGCACTAGATTGGGACACTAGGTTCAATAGTTGCCTGGGAATTGCAAAGGCTCTAGAGTATCTGTATGAAGATTCAAGAAAGATTGTTCATAGAAATATTAAACCCTCTAATGTTCTGCTTGATGGGGAACTTAAGGCTAATGTATCAGACTTTGGATTGGCAAAGCTTTATGAAGAGGAAAATCTGAATGTGGTGATAGGCGCAGGAGATACATTGTAAGTACTGAAGTATATACTCCATGCCTTTTGTTTCTTTTCAAACACTTAAAGGTGTGTTTAAATATATTTTTAAAATGGCATTTTTGAAAAGCATTTTAAAAAATGAAAGACATATTTTGAAAATGATATTTTCAAATACGATAATACGTTTGATAATATTTTTAAAAATACATTTCGGAAACAAAAAATGATAAAAAAGTTGTTTAGTATCATTTTTAAAATAGGTAAAAACTGAAAATTTATTTGGATGAAAACTATTTAGATTGTTAGAGATGAGTGTTTTTATTTTTTTAAGTTTTAATGTACAAATGAAAAAGGTTTTTGAAAATAATAGAAAAAAAAATCATTTTTTACTTTCACTTTCAAATTTTTGAAAATATGATTTTGATTTCTAAAAACTTGTTCTTGAAAACAAGTAACCAAACACATTTTTCTCCATTTTCTATTTTCAAAAATGAAAAACGAAAAATGAAAATGAAATCAAACAACACCTCATCTTCTAAAATGCCATGACAAAAGACTATTTTTACTTACTTATGCCCCTTTTTGACTCTATACATCGGTTTCTTACCTTTGATTTATAGGGTACATATGACACCTGAGTATGCAACAATAAAACTCATAATAGAGAAATCAGATGTTTAAAATTATGGAATTGTTTTTACTTAAAATAGTTAATGGAAAGAGAACTGCATATTATAACGCAAATTAGGAAATTGTTTATCTTATAAATACGGTAAAAGAACCAATAAAATTAAACTCTCTTAGATATTTACGCTATCATATAAATATTATTACAAAATATATTGCAATGGAGATAGAAATTCATAATCTATCACATAATTTAATCATTCTACATTCTAAATCAGAGTTAATAATCGTTTTGCATAAATATAGGCCTATTTTCACCAATCAAGGGGAAATCTTGCGAGATTAGTCCATTAAAAGTTACAAACCTACAACAGGAGCAAGCACTCAATATCCTGAATATAGCAATCTTGTGCATTGATCGGTTACCAACTCTAAGGCCTACAATGTCAAATGTAGTTAGTGTGCTCCAAGGCAATAAAAGGATCAAGGAGATCACTAAAGTTGCCTCTCCCTCAGCATGATTTGGAGGTTGGGTGAGTGTGATCTATCATGATTAATGTAAAAGTGGGTTTTCTTAATGCTTAATTGTTTCAGAAGTCCTACTTGATTGTAGTTTTCATTTATGAAGGGCATGATTTATGTATAGTGTGATGTAATGTGACATGTTTCATTTATTGTGTCATGTATCATTATATGTTTCACTTTTGAAGGGTATGATTGATATAATATGTGATGTAGTAGACTAGAGTCATATATTTTCCTATGCAAAATTTGGTTTATATTGAAGTTTGCAGGTTTTGTGGTTGATACAGAGGTCTGTCGTTGCTTTGTCTACATATAATCCAAAGTCATGTTACTTCTAATTTAGTGCTGATCCGGGGCAGACCCATCATTGGGTCGGGCGACAAGTGCCCCTCGGAATTTAAAAAAAAAAAAAAAAAAAAAAGCGCTAAGTTTTCTACTTTTTCAGAATAAAAAAATATATATATTAATTGTGCAGTCTGCTGCGTCTGCAGACTGCAGTGCACACATGCTGTACAGTACCGCTGTAAGCTTTTATTATTAAAAGCTCTTGCTTTAATTATTATAATTAGGGAAAAATTACGTTGAAGTACTCGAACCTAATACATTATAACAATCATTATGTGAGTTTAGCCAATATTACATTTACATACCTTTGACCACGTTAACTGCCATTGGTTAAACGTTGATCTAAACTTGCTAAAGTATAAATACTTATTTACCCTTCACAATCCCATATGTGATGTGATTGTGATTGGCAGACAAGATTTCAATGAAAAGACAATTTTCAACTTACTAATGTACCCTTTCAAAATGTAATAAAATTGAAAGCGAATGACAAAAAAATAAATTGCTATTGGAAAAATAAGACCATTGGTTTGCAACGGCTAGTTACGATGACCTATTTAAAGAGTGAGTTTTGGGAGGATGAACACTATAATGATCACCGTAATTCTTTATAATTATACCAAAAATAAAAATCTTAAAAAACTAATAAATTATAGTAACTAAGCAAAATTAACAATTCTTTAATAGTCATGTTGAATCAACAAAATAAATTACAACACAAACATTTAGAATATCTGTACCCAAACCCATTGTCTTATTATCAATAACCCTCAAAATATTATGTCCCTTTTAGACTATATCTAACTTTACAAAAAGGGGTAGGCATTTAGGTGATTTATTTTTTTCATATTTTCTTGATGATTTTAGGTAGGGGTAGGCATTTAGGTATTCAATTAAACTCATATTAAAACACTGATATTCAACAAATCATAACTCAAAAACTCAATCAAAAACTCAATCAACAGTACTTTTCAACAATACTAACCACAATCCACAAATCTAGCCACAATCAACATATGAAAAATAAATCAAAACACCTTGCCCATACGAGATGTCATTTTGCAATGACCAGCAGCCACCATCGAGAAAAAGCAACTACCGACAGCCACCATCAAGAAGAAGCAATGAGCAGCAATGATCGGTCAGCAAAAGCGAAGAGCAATAACGACCGGCCAGGATAAGCGAAGAGCAACAGCCACCAAACACTTAAGCAAGTCAATGAAGACGAAGCAGAGGAGAAAGTCAGGGGGAGATAGTAAGGGCCTAAGGGGGAGTAGACGAGATCGATGATGGCACAAGCAAGAAGAAAAAACAAGAGAGAAAAAAGTTTTTGTATGAATTTTGGGATGAATGGGTAATGAGTTTAGTTGTTGATATTATTACAGTGATTATTTCCAGATATGTATGGGTAATTTTTCATGTGTACTATATAAACCCACTCAAAAATTCTAGAGTTTTCTTCACAGACTTTACTACCACTTTTCACTTTTCCATTCTTTCTGTTGTTCCTCATTCTTCTTCTTTTCACGCCCATTTTCTTCCTTCTTCTTCTGGTTGTGTCAATATCCATATATCATTGCCATAGAAGACAATAATCAAGAAAATATGAAAAAATAAAAATCATTATACATATTTGGATACTTTGTTGAATGCAAACACAATCTTCAACAACAAACTTTTTACAAAATACATCAACTCAACTTTAAAAATACAAACACTTTGTCAAATGAACATACATGTATCTTTCTTCACCATTGCATGCAACCTTTTTTTCACTCTATCTTCTCCAATGTTGCTGGTGATTATGATCCAATGTATTGAGTTTGGAGATGTATATATTTACCCGCGAAATAGAGAAGTGAAATGGCACCAAAGCTTCCAATAAGGTGAAATGATGGCGAAGTGATGTGCAGGGTCAATGAAAGGTTGAAAATGGCACATCAGTCATCATTACATGCTCTGAACATCTTCTCCAACCAAAATGACCTTTATGCCCTTATCACGTTAAGATCTTCGTTTAACTAACGATAGTCTACATGGTCAAGGGTATGTAAGTGTAATATTGGCTAAACTCGCATTATAACTATTATAATACGTTAGGTCCCAATACTTTAGTGTAATTTGCCCTTATAATTATTATTTGATTTTAAAAATTGGTTTCAAAGCTGATGTGCCCTACTCATGTTTCTCTTTTCTTTTCTTTTTAAATTCCGCGTCCTACATTTTCCTGTTTTAATTGTTTATTATAATTTTTTTTATCCCTAATTAACTCACTTCCTTTTAATATAATTAACTCTATTAGATCTAATTTTTCTACTTATAATATTTTTCCTACTTCCTAATTTATTAATATTTTTTTCAATTTTATTCTTTTAGTTCTCTCCTATATAAGTATTTTTTTGTGTGTCATTCAAAATCCATATGCAATTTACAATTTTAGTGAACAATTTGATAAAGATATTTTTGATAAAATTGATAAAGAGGTTATCATACAACCATTTCAAGATATGAAGTTTTGTCAAGAGAAATTATAACTTTATGTAGTTTATGTTTTTTTTTTTTTTTTCATTTTTATTTATCTTGATGATTTCATTAAGATTTTTAAACATAAGACTATTTATTTTACCTAAATATAATATATATTTTATTTTATTTAAACTATATAGTGTTGTCGATCATTGTTTTACATAAAAACATTATATATGTATATACAGTATATTCTTAATTTTCGATACTTTTATTACTTTATTTATGCCCCCCTTGAACAAGTTTTCTGGGTCCATCACTACTGCTAATGGATCTGCTTGAAATATGTTTGCAGTATGCTTGATCTTTTTCAATTATTCTTCAGGCATTGCAACCATAATAGTAAAAACTTATTCTTGATGCATTGCAACCATCAATCAATAAGGTTTTTTATTGAATGGTTACATACATTAAATAGGCTACATCAAAATATAAGTTTTACTATAATATTTTGTTTTTGAAGCTTCCTTTGCCCAATTCTATCAAAATGCTTTGAATAATCATACATATTTGGAAAATTTTCTTTCTTATTTGCTATAATAATCATAAATAAAATCTCTATTCTTATGTTTTTATTATTTATTAGTTTAATATATGAGTCTTGTAGATATTAATAAGAGTTTTGGTGTATGTGAGGGGCATGATGTCTATATTCATATTACCGCAAGATTTTATATGATTAATTACGTATGACACATGTATAATATAAGATAAAATGTTGATATGGTAGATGAATATAAGATATAGGCTTAACTCTCTAGTATAAAAATATAACAGAAGAAATAGATACATTGGCAACATGGTGGACGCTTACCCTTCATTTATGACTAATTTAGGGGGTTATATTCAATCTAAATTTCATTAGAGTATGTTGGAGGTTTTTTAATGATAAATTTTGATGGATTCTATCATATTTTGTTAGAATTCTATTTAAAAGTTTGTTGGATTATTTAATACATTTCATCAAATTTTGTTAGAATTCTAGTCTATCATGGTTTATTTAATGAAAGAAAAAAATCTGAATTTCTCTTTACTTTTGGCAACAACCAAAAACCTCTTCTTCTCCAATTTAGCCAAATCAATTAACTTGTTTTTTTTTTTTCTCTCTATCACCAAATGTGACCCAACATACACACACCCACTCCAAAATCTCCAGATTTTCCCATAAAAAAAAAGCCTTTTATTTCTATTTAAAAAAAAAAAAAACTTTTATTTCACGATTCTATTCATGTCTCATTCCCTCTTTCTCTCTCTTGTGCTCGTTTGACTTATTTCAATCTTTTCATTTTTTTTTTAATCCAGTTATTATTTTGTAAACTAAATAACTCAACTTGATTGTAAACACAAATCTATTTTCTAGTCGATCTTTTTTTTAGGGAAAATTCTAAAAAACTGTCTCACTTTTAATAGATTACCCATTTTCCCCAATGCAGTTTCATTTTTATCCATTTTCCCTCATTCCGTCACTTTGATAACAGTAAAGTAATACTAACATGTATAGAGCATAAAAAGACTAAATTACCCCTGATATGATTTTTTTTTAAAAAACACACACTAAAATAAAAAAATAAATAAAATTAAAAAATAGAGATCCAAATTGGATCTCCACAACCATGAAAAAAAAAAAAAAAAAAAAAAAACTTTATGATCCCCTTTCTCTTCTCTCTCCCCATTTCTGGTTTCCTAGCCTTTCTCATCATTCAGTCTCCTATAATCATCAACCTCCTACAATCATCAATCTCCCACAATCATCACCAAGCATCAAAAAACAAAAAAAAAAACCAATCAATAGAGAGAAAAAAAAAAAAAAAAACCACCGGTCTCCACGAATGGAGACCTAGATCGGTGACTCATGCCCTGGGTCACTGATCTGGGTCTCCACGATCGGAGACCCAAAATCTGGTTCTCAATGTCCGATCGTGGAGACCCAAAATATCGTGGAGACCTAGATTTTGGGTCTCCGATCGTCATGGAGACCCAGACCCAGAACTGGGTCTCCACTATACCGTCGTCGTCCAACCATGCGCTGCTAGCCGTCGAACCAACCCGCAGATCCAGTCGGAGATGAAGAGAGAAAGAGGAAAAGAGGAGAGAAAGAGAGAGAGCCAGAGAGATAGATAGAAATGGAGAGAAAAAAAAATCATATATATTATTTTTATTTTTTATTTATTAATAAAAATATCTTATTTTAATAGGTATTTTAATATTATTTATTTTATTTTTAATTTTTATTGATATTTTCGTTGAATTTCCTTTTTTACCCCTTAAGTCAAACGATCAATTTTATCACCCTAACAGAATCTGTTACCGTTAGGGGTATTATCGTCTTTTTATATGGTTTCAGGGGGTATTTTGGGTGTTTAATTGAAAGTTAGGCGGTATTTTAGATAAAAACGAAATCATATGGGGAAAAATGGATAATCTATCAAAGGTTAGGGGGTTTTTTGGGATTATCCTTTTTTTTATTATAATTTTTGTTCGATTTTGATCTCAATTTTATCATATACTGCAATATGGTTCTATTGAGGACCTATTCAAGTTTTGGAGATTTTAAACAACAATTAAATATGAAAGAGAAAAGGATTACAAATATACACTCAATTACCATAATTAAAAGAGTAATGTGTGAGTCTGTTCCAAGAGAAAAAAAAAAAAATATATATATATATATATATATAATTTAGAAAATCTTCGGAAGTCAGGCAAGATTTCAAATAAGCTTTTTTATTTATACCTAGGGTTAAAAAAATCCATCAAAATCCATTAAAATCTAATTCCTACAAAATCATTAATTTTTTGAATACATCTAGATTTATTTAGATTTTTTAAAAATCTGAATTGAATACACTCAAATTTCATTGGAATGCTTATAAATCTGAATTAAATACACACCTAGATTTTAATAGACTTCTAAAAAGTTTAAATTGAATACATTCAGATTTTAATAAATTTCTAAAAAGTTTAGATTGAATACACTTAAATTTTAATAAACTAAAAAATCTAGATTAAATACACCTAGATTTTTTAAATCTTTTAAATTTCAATAAACTCTTAAATTGAATGCACCCCTTTTAATGTATTCTAGAAAATGAACCCAATTTAGATCACCTTACCTAAATCAGATTTTAATAGACTTCTAAAAAGTTTAAATTGAATACATTCGGATTTTAATAAATTTCTAAAAAGTTTAGATTGAATACACTTAAATTTTAATAAACTAAAAAATCTAGATTAAATACACCTATATTTTTTAAATCTTTTAAATTTCAATAAACTCTTAAATTGAATACACCCCTTTTAATGTATTCTAGAAAATGAACCCAATTTAGATCACCTTACCTAAATCAGATTTTAATAGACTTCTAAAAAGTTTAAATTGAATACACTCAGATTTTAATAAATTTCTAAAAAGTTTAGATTGAATACACTTAAATTTTAATAAACTAAAAAATCTAGATTAAATACACCTTGATTTTTTACATCTTTTAAATTTCAATAAACTCTTAAATTGAATACACCCCTTTTAATGTATTCTAGAAAATGAACCCAATTTAGATCACCTTACCTAAATCAGATTTTAATAGACTTCTAAAAAGTTTCAATTGAATACATTCAGATTTTAATAAATTTCTAAAAAGTTTAGATTGAATACACTTAAATTTTAATAAACTAAAAAATCTAGATTAAATACACCTAGATTTTTTACATCTTTTAAATTTCAATAAACTCTTAAATTGAATACACCCCTTTTAATGTATTCTAGAAAATGAACCCAATTTAGATCACCTTACCTAAATTGTCTCTCATTTCTAATTTTACTTCCTTATCTTCCCATTAGGGAGAAATGCTTAGGTGTCAGTAAGCCACAAACTCCTCACGAATCAACCTTCGGCACATCAAACTCAACCACCACACTCAAATTTAGATTTATTTAGATTTTTTAAAAATCTGAATTGAATACACCAAATCTTCATTGGAATGCTTATAAATCTGAATTAAATATACACCTAAATTTTAATAGACTTTCAAAAAGTTTAAATTGAATACATTTAGATTTTAATACATTTCTAAAAATTTTAAACTGAATACACTTAGATTTTAATAAACTTCTAAAAAATCTAGATTAAATACATCTAGATTTTTAAAATCTTTTAAATTCCAATAAGCTTCTAAGTTGAATACCCTTTTAATGTATTTTAGGAAATGAATCCAATTTAGATCACCTTACCTAAATTGTCTCTCTTTATTAATTTTACTTCCTTATCTTCCCATTAGGGAGAAATGCTTAGGTGTCACTAAGCCACAAACTCCTCACCAATCAACCTTCGCCACATCAAACTCAACCACCACACTCAAATTCATCCTCCAAATCACAAAGCTCCACATCAAACCATACCATAAACTGGCACATACATTATTAAGACCCACCTTGTCGGTGACACTATACTAATCATACTAAATTCTCTCCTCCCTCTCCCTCTATAAATACCTTTCAAATCTCAATAAATCAAACATTTATGAAAGGAAGGGAGAGAGAGAAAAAAAAAAATTTCAAAACGGTTACCGATCATGACCACATCCAGTCTTCATCTCTTCTTGGTCATTGTCGTTGTCGGCTTCCTCTCAAGCTCCATCAACGCTCAAAAAGGATATTTGCTCGGTGGTTGGACTCCGATTAAGAACCTTTCGGATCCGCACGTGGTAGAGATTGCGGAGTTCGCCGTATCGGAGCACAACAAACAGTCGAAGGCGGCACTACAGCTACAAAAGGTGGTGAGCGGCGAGACGCAGGTGGTCTCCGGGATAAATTATCGGTTGGTGCTGCTGGCGGAGGACAGGTGCAACAGCGACAAAAGAGGTAGGGAAGTACGAGGCCATCGTGTGGGAGAAGGCTTCAGAACATTCGAAGACCCTAACTTTGTTTAAGCCTATATAAATCAGAATTATAATGTGAACAACTGAATAAACAAATGGAGAATAAAGGTTGTTAATTAATGAATCCGATTCTGTTTTGTATTATTAATTTTTGGTTTGAGTATTGTTAGTGTTTTGGTATATTTAAAATAGGGAGAATTACTCCCAACCTACCTAAAAGTTTGATATTCACAAACGCGTACAACGTTTTGGTTTTTTTACAGCGTCCTCCCCTACTTAACGGTTTGACTGTGGTTGACCGTTTGAGATAACTGAAATAAGGGTATTTGGGTCATTTTCTCTTATTTTTAATTTTCTATAAAAATTAATTAATTATTAGGTTGTGTAGATCTCCACCATCCAAATGGATGGTGGAGATCCATTTAAAATAATTTAAAATTTTAAAAATTATATAAAAATTAAAAATTAAATTATTTTGAAATTTATCAAAAATTAAATTAATTAATTTTTTTTAAAAAAAAAAAATCTACAAAAACTTAACCTGAGATCTGCACCTGTCCATCATTTTAGTGGACGGTGCAGATTGACTTTAAAAAATCAAAATTTAAAAAAAAAAATCTTTTATATTTTAAAAAATAAAAAAATAATAATAAAGAAAAAAAAAATGGATGGAGATTCACCCCATCGTCTTCATCTTCAACCAAACCCAACTTCAATCAAAATCAAAACCCACAAAATCAACACAAATATTCCACAAAATCTACTCAAATCAAAATCAACCCAAACCCACAAAATCAACCACTTATATTGAGTTCAACGATCTGGGTTTCAAACCCAGATCGTCTTCTGGTATAAACCCACCTGGGTTCATCATCGAACCAACTCAGGTGGGTTCATCGTCGTCGAACGAACTCAGTAAGAGGGTTCGTTCGACGATCTGTTTCCGACCTTATTTTCAAAGGGAGTACCGACGAAGAGGAAGTGTGAGGCGGGCGAAGAGGGGTCTTTGAGGGACCAATCGATTTTGGGTAGGGGTAAGAGGTCATCGAAGATGGGTTTGAAAGGGATTGATCGGTTCTAGGGAGGGATGAATCGATTCTCCATTTTGGGTGTTGTTGTTGAAGCTGAGAATGAGAGAAAGAGAGAGAGAGAGACAGAGAGACAGAGAGAGAATATCGATTTGTTTTTGAAAACTGGTTTAGTGGATTAAATGGGTGGAGATTGGATCTCCATCCATTTTTTTTTCTTCATTATTTTTTTTTATTTTTTAAAATATAAAAGATTTTTTTAAAAAATTTTGATTTTTTAAAATCAATCTGCACCGTCCACTAAAATGATTGACGGTGCAGATCTCAGGTTAAATTTTTGTAGATTTTTTTTTAAATTTTTTTAATTAATTTAATTTTTTTATAAATTTCAAAATCATTTAATTTTTAATGTTTATATAATTTTTAAAATTTTAAATTATTTTAAATGGATCCCCACCATCCAAATGGATGGTGGAGATCTACACAACCTAATAATTAATATAATTTTTATAGAAAATTAAAAATAAGAGAAAATGACTCAAATACCCTTATTTCAGTTATCTCAAACGGTCAACCATAGTCAAACTGTTAATTAGGGGAGGACGTTGTAAAAAACCAAAACGTTGTACGCGTTTGTGAATATCAAACTTTCAGGTAGGTTGGGGGTAATTCTCTCATTTAAAATATGTTTTATTATTTGAATATGATGTTTTCTTTTTTTTTTTTTGAGATTTGAATTTGACATGACTCAGTAATGCATGATAAAATTGACGATGATTGTGATAGAGACCATCAACTAGAATATTTTAGATAGGTCACATGTTCGTGATTTTACTTTACAGTTAAAGAGTTAGACAAATAGAGCTACGCTTGTGATTTATTACATCGTCCTCCTCAATACTAAAGGTTCGATTATGAGTGATTGTGAGAGTCCATGTTCGATCGGCAAAGTAGAGGAGAAAAATCATAATGTCTTTGAATAGCTATTTGATTACTTGAATGATAGATTTATCCCTACTCTTTGGGAAAAAAAATTTAAAAACTTACAAAATCTCTACTTTTCATAATGTCTTTGAATAGCTATTTGTTGTAGGTTTGAAACTTTTCATCGTCTAATCTCACGAGATTTCCCTATGATTGGTGAAAATAAGCCTACATTTATGCAAAAAGATTACTTATTATGATCTTAAATGTAAAATAATAAAATTATGAGACGGATTATGAATTTCTGTTTTAATTACAATAAATTTTGTGATAATATTCATATGATAACTCAAACATCTAAGAGAGTTTAAGTTTGTCAGTTCTTTTATCGTATTTATAAGATAAACAATTTATTGGTTTGCCTTATAATCTGCATTTTTTTTCCTACTAACTATTTTAAGTAAAATAATTTTATAACTATAAACATCCGACTTCTATGTTATGACTTTTACAATTGTATACTCAGGTGCCATATGTACCATATAAATCAAAGGTAAGAAATCAATGTATAAAGCCGGAAAAAGGCATAAGTAAGTACAAACGGTCTTTGGTTATAGTATTTAGAAGATAAGGTGTTGTTTTGTTTCATTTTCACTTTTCGTTTTTCATTTTTTAAACAAAAAATGGAGGAAAATGTGTTTGGTTGCTTGTTTTTAAAAACACGTTTTTGAAAATGAAAAACATGTTTTCAAAATACATGTTTAGATTAAAACTATTTTAAATGACTATTAAAGAAGACTGTTTTTACTTTTTTAAATTTTACCATATAAATGAAAATAGTTTTTTAAAATTAAAAAAAAAATTATTATAAAAAATGAGAATGGTGTTCGGATATATTTTTAAAATAATATTTTTCATTTCAAAGACACCATTTAAGAAAAAAAATCATATTTAAAATACAAAAACACTTCTTTCTAGAGTACATTTAAATTCGTTTTTTTGAAAAGTATTTTTAAAATAAAAGTAATATTTTGAAAATCTATTTCTTATATCTTATCTTATACTCTATATAAAAAAAGGGAAGAGAGGCGTGAACAGTACAAAAATTCCACGCCCCGACTTTTGTTTGAAAGCTAATTACAATTTTTTCCTCACTCACCCATGAAAACCAAACTGTACCGTCGCCATCCCTAACTTATCCGTCAACCATCAAAACCAGACTTCACTATCTCGCTGGCCTTCACTCTCTTCTACCTTGACTGCTTCGGCCTAACAGTGGAGTCGGCTCCGTCTGACAGCACTGCTGGAGGCAAAGATTCGGTCGTCGCCTACGGGCCATCGAGGCGGATGAGACCTTAACGGAGAGGCAGAAGGTGAAGATATAATTTATGGATTTTTTTCTTCTTTTTCTTTGTAATTTGTGGATTTTTTTGGTGATATAATTTGTGGGATATGTATTGATTTTGATTGAAGTGGATGATAGTTTGGGTTAATATTGTGATTAATTGTTAGGGTTATATATATATATATATATATACACCCACTTTGAAGGTGAATTGAAGATGAACATGAAGATGAGTCTGGCGGACGTCGACGGCTTTAGAGGCGGTAGAGATGGAGGCCATGGAAGAGGAGGCCATTTTGGTGGTGGCGGGGATAGGGGAGGCGGTCACGGTGGTGGTAGTGGTGGTGGCTTCCGTGATGAAGGACCTCTAGCAGAAGTGATGGGTCAGTGTTCATTCTTCCATTTAACTCTTTTTTTGTTTGCTTGAGAAAACTGTACGAAGTGGAAATAATACAGTTTAGATTTTTATTCGGTTATGTTATCGAAAACAAAGATCATATATAGGTTCTATTTAACTAATTGGTATATGTTTTTGATGGCTTGAATTGGTGGAGAATATATTTGTTGTTTGATTGGTAGCTTGGAAGTAGTTTTTTGTTGGTGAAAATTGCTGAAAAATGATGACTTTATGCTTTCAAAAGCAGTGAAATCGCTTTAACAATGCCCCAATGGAATCCCTACTATACTTAGTTTTGTTTGACTCGAAGTGATTTGTGTGTGTTCATAGATTGTTATGGTGTTATAATATGCCTTTTTGGTGTATATGTTGCTTGAATTTTGAAAAGATATTTTACAAGTAGATTCATTATTTTGTTATTAATTTTGAGCTCTTTAAGTATATTTATTGATTGTTTATTAGTTTGCTTGTTTCTGTTCATGATATGAGTTGTTAGGAATATTGGTCATAATCAATCAAGTTATTTGGATGGATGTTTATTTTTTATTTTTTTGGTATTTAGAGTTTTCAAAGTTAAAATTTATGTTTTAGGGTGTTTCAATTGGTCCATTTTGTACTGTTAGGTTGTCTGCTAAGCTTGGAGATGGTTGTCAGTTATATTCTGGAAGCCATGTATTTGGAAATACAGAATTGGGGAGCAATGCATCTTGTTAACGTGAGTTTTGCTTTTGGTTTTACCTCATTTTTTTCCTTTTAGTATGTTTAATGAGAGATGTTCATTTATGTAAGCATTTTAAACTTTGTCAAGCTGTAGTGTTGTGGTTGGCGATGATCTTCCTAGGCAAACTGTCTTAGGGTGCAATAACATTATTGGGCATCATGTTGTGGTTGGTGTTAAATGCTAGGACATGAAATTCAAGGTTCGTTTCTATTAGTTTAGATGTTAACTGATTTATTCTGGGGCCTGATGGGTACTTGGTTGGATGTATGCTTTCTTGGAAATTTAGTTTGTCAAGTTGACTCTATGTCGATGGCAGTATTTCTGATTAAGCATCGGTGTACTTTATTGAATTCGATGTCTTGATTACAGATGTCATTGAACATGTTCATTGTGATTATATTGTTTAGTAGTAGCATTTCATAATGTCTAGCAAGCTACTTACTATATTTTTTTATATGGTTTTAGTCAGGGGATGAGTGTTTTCTTGATGTTGGAAACAACAATTACATCAGAGAGCATGCTTAGATTTATCTATCTTCAAAATCAAGTGATAGAACAGTATAGAGATGTGGCTGATATATATATATATATATATTCCTTTTGTTTTCTCTAGCCAGCACCAGGTGGGTGAAGTTATACATAATTATCTCATTTGTAAGTATTTGACTAGAAGTTAGTTCAAGTGCTGTAAATGTTGGACTATACTCACACTGCAGGAGCTATCGTTGTTCATCAGTTTTGCCATGTTAGCTCATTTTCTTTTATTGGCAGGGGTTCTGTGGTATGATTCTTTTCTGTTTTCTAGCCCTGATTTTTGATCTATTCTCTCATTCTCTGTGATGAGGAACTTGGATTTATGACATGGTTGTCTACTATTTATGTGAGGTGTTATACATAGCAACCTCAAGATCAATAAAACAATAAAATGAAACTTACAAGATGAGTTTGATTTATATGTAGTTGTCTACTATTTATGTGAGGCGTTATACATAGCAACCTCAAGATCAATAAAACAATAAAATGAAACTTACAAGATGAGTTTGATTGGATCGATAAAGAATTTGTATTATGAAGTTGAAAGTTTCTTGTGATTAATGATCAAGAAAATTTTGTGATTTAAAAATAAATAAATAATAAAAATAAAAATAAAAATAAAACTTTAACATCTCATCAAAGTGTGCATTTTAAATGGAAGTATTGCAGAATAGTTTTTAATTTCATTGTTTATCAAGTGATATTTATGTCATGTAGAAAGCAAGTCTCTTGATATTGATGACATGATACATTTTTTTAGCACATAATCCATGCTCTAAATTCCTTTTGCTTCCTCTTTATAGGGAACTACTCTTGGCCAGTGGAGGGATGCCTGAAGTGGAGGGAGAAGCTGGTCCAGTTATATACCAATTTGCTTTTGTTTTTGACATTGATTCTTATTTGAAACATTTTCCTTTCTTTAGTTTTACTATGATGTGTGGCTATCAGATGCTACTGGCTTTTGCTTGGATATTAGATCATGGTTTTTGTTAGGATTTGAATATTGGTCTTTATTTGGATACAATTTGGACAAAGTCAAAGAATGAGAAGTACATCAAATAATGTTAATAAATTTCTTTTCATTGCCTGATTGGTTTGCTATCAATGGATAATGTTAATAAATTTCTTCTCATTGCCTTTGAACTGATTCAGGTTAATTACTAAATCGAAGAAACATTGTAACTTCAGATCAATCTATCTGAATCAGATCACAAAGCAGATCTGAATTAAAATTAATATTTCGGGTTAGAAACTGATCTATTTGGGTTAGAATATGAAAAATTTAGTTATTATTATCACAAGTATATCTCTTTATATCAAACGTTTAATTATTATTATACCCTTAATATTTAAATAACAAGGGGATTAATAATAATAATAATAATAATAATATTTTTTAATTTGTTCAAAAAAAAATCTTTTTACTTAAATTATTATTATAAAGTTTAACTATAATTACAATACATTTAGTTTAATTATGAGACAAAAATGAAGATTTAATATATTTTTATCCTATAAATTAATAAAATTTTAAGTGATTACAAGAATTAGATCAAACATTTCATACATAGAAAAGAGTAATTAAATAAGTAAATATAATAAGGGGAAATCTTATTTATAATTAAAATTGAAATTATCATTCATCATATCATATATGTGATAATAATTTAAGTAAAAATTATTATTAATTCAATAGTTAAATCTATATATCCTCTCAATATAAATTATAAATAATAATATTTAGAAAACGAATATAAATCTAAACACGTGCCTTGCACGTGCAGTCAAACCTAGTATTATAACAAAGCAACTCTCATATATAACTGTAAGATATTTACATTTATAATAACCTATCACCTCTTATAATTTAAAATATATACAGTTGTACAATTATAATAATATTATGTTATGCGTTATAATTTGTGAGTATTTCAGGGTTGTTAAAAACATAAAATGTCTACGTAAACGCTTTTTTTGAAATGACTGATGTTCACGTTTTGTTAAACATTCTGTGGATGTCATTTTCTGCTGATTAATTATTCTATTACACACAATCTCACTCCTTGTCATTCTTGCCTTATTAAATTAAATTTAATTTGTATGGGGCGAAACGTAATTTAACAAAAAGTTGTCGACACGTCGATTGTCTATGTGAGTGAGACCCAGAACATATCCCGTGGGCCCTCCATCTCCAAAATAATCAGAGCCAGGATGGCAAAATGAGAAACACTGTACTTCTTTGTGAATCTTCCTCTTTCTCTTTCTCTTTCTCTCTCAATTCCCCAACACACTTTCTCTCTCTAAATTCTAGGGTTTTTCAATCCTGAATCTGATTCATTACGCTTTGCCCGTCTCGCAAATCTGCCCTCTACCTAGCTCAGGTACCATCTCTGTTTCCGATCTCATTTCACTTTCTGCACTTCATGTATTTCTGCCATTTTATGCTTTACCACTCTCTTGCACGCATTTGTCTATAACTTTGCATTTGTCTGCTGGGATTTGGATGCTTTATTTTGGGTTCATGTCATTTTTTGCTACTTTGGTCTTATTTATATCAAGTTATTTCTTTTTTTAAATTTTTTGTTTGTGATTTGAAGTGGTGGAGATATTTTGTTAGGTTTTTATATTATTGTATACATGTGGCTGGCTTGATAAATCAGTGCTTTTTTTTTTTTTTTTTTGTGAGTGAGATTAATCATGGTTTCGGTCCAGCTTAGACAAAAGATGGCAGTTAGGTTCTGGCAAACATCTTCTTATGTTGCACCATTTTTTTAATAAAGAAAGGTGTGTATGTGGTTAGGTTTATTCACCAAAGTTGCTGTTTTGTTATATTTGAATCTGCAGACTTGAGTCAGAGAAATAGTTGGTGGTGCTGTGAGCTTATAGTGCTCTCTGGGGCATGTTGATATTGTGCTGGGGTGAGTTGGAAATTGGAATTTAAAATCTGTAATGTTGTTTTTACTAAAGATCACTCTTATTCTTGTGTTTTTCATGTGACGGTTTATATTAAGATTAATTAGATTCAAGATGTGCTGTAAAGATTATTGTAATGTGCCACTTATTTATTGTTGGACACTTGTGAGTGTACAATTTGAGACATTCGAGCACATGTACGATTGAGTGATGAATAGAATTTGCTGCTCGTATGCATGGGATTCTAGAAACGCTAACCTGTAATGCTTGCAAATATAACATTTAACTTTTTGGTGTGCTCTTTGAAGGCATTCTATCGTTTGCAACCTTGTCGAGACAGTCCCATGGTGAACATAATCAATGAATCAAATTTGACTTGCTTTTAACAGTTTTTTCATTAATGTTACTGATGCTCTTGAATCTTTGCAATCATGTCAGGTTTAGGTGTTGCAATTTTGGTGTGCATGAACGGACTTGACAGCCATTAGGAGCTTTGGAGTTTCTATAATCATCGGAGATCTTGAGAACATGTGCCCTCAACTCGGATTTCTGAAATTTGTAAATATGAATTTTCCAAGACATGGATTAGTTTAAACTGGCACTGCATATCCAATAGTTTCTCTTGTTCTACGTCTTGGTGAATTCAGCAGGGTGTGTGACTAATTGCAGTAATGGGTTCATTTCCTGGTGCTTGTGAAATTGTGGAAGCAGGGGAAGAGGTAAATTCAGTTCAACATTCTCGAAGAACTTACCGGCCAAATTCCGGGTCAGGTATGGCTGACAAGGATCGCAAGCTTCCTATGCTGAAGTTGGGATACAGGGATTCTCTAGAAGATGATATTAATCAACTTTTTGAGTCTGTAAGTCTTAGAAATTCATTCAAAGGTCTGGGACCTTTGCATGAAGCTAGCACCAGTTCAAGCCCATTAAGAAAAAATGCTTTGAAAAAGCCTATAAGCGTGCCCCATTCACCACGCGTTGGAGCTTCTGAGACAATATCTCTGAAGCAGGCATTCAGGGAACTTTCTATCAGTAAGGCATCAGAAATGGCTGCTATGAAACGATTAGCAAAGCCGACAGGTTCTCCAGGGGTGTCAGAAGCTATTAGGATAAAGAGTTTATACAATGCAAAGGTGATTGATCCTGCTAGTATATATAAAAATGGGAAGAGGGGTTGTGAACAGTGATAAAATTCCACTTTGTTTGAAATTGAAATGGCATTTTTGCCCTTGGTGTTTGTTTGAAAAGAGAAGGGCAGAGAAGTGATTTAGAATGAGATGAGCATCTTGAAGCGTGCTCTTTGCCCTTGGTGTTTGTTTGAAAAGAGAAGGGTAGAGAAGTGATTTAGAATGAGATGAGCATCTTGAAGCTTCCAACCGTACAAGTTGTTGAATCGGTGTGGCTAATAATAGACCTCTCTTCTCTTTTCTTCTGGGCAAGCACGTTGTGTCTGACGAAGAAGGTGACCTCTGCCTTCAATTACCCTAATTTTGTTTTCTTTTTTATCATTTGTTGACTAAAAATCTCCACTTCTTCTTCTTCTTCTTCTTCATGTAATTGAAAACCGTAGATTTCGAAAACGGCATCGTTTTGGAGTCGAAAATGGGGGATACAGCGAGGAAGCCGGTGAAGAGGAACAGGGCAGTGCCAACGATGACGGAGCAGGAAATGGGTGTCCGAATCGGGTGTCTGTTCGACTGGGTTTCTGTTCTGTTGTCACTTGAAATTGCAGTAACCAGATAAAGAGCTTCACTTTTCTTGTACCCTTTGCTCTCCTTAGAACATTTCCACAGCCCATTTTGCCGCTGACAAGGTAAAGATACAAACTTTTACTCTTTCAAGTTACTATTTTTTTTTTTTTTGTGTGATTGGAGGCTTAAATTGTAAAGAAAAACTTGATCTTTTGAAGATATGGTTGTTTGTCTTAGGTGGGACTGTTTTGTTTTGCATGTTTATTTGTTTTTTGATATTGGTTTTCTTGTTTGGTTGATGAGGAATTGACAGAAATTAAAAAAAAAAAAAAGAAAGACAGAACAAAGGTTTTTTTTTTTTTTTCTTCAAATAAATTTTGTTGTGTTTGATAGAAAGTGATTGAAAAATAAATTTTGTGTGGAAGGTATATGATTATTTGTTTGTTTTTTAAGGGAAGTGATTGTTTTGGAGCTTGTTTTGTGAGTTTGATTCTAAGTCTGTTTATGTGGTATGTGAAACATATATATCATTGTATTATTATTCCATTTTTTTGGTTGGGTTTCAGGGCCCTTACCTAATAAACCAGGCAAAAACTCACATACAAAGAGTGTTGGGAGATGATAATGTTTTGATGGTCAAGTTTGCAGGGTGGTGATAGGCAGGAGAAGTTTGGCCATTAATCTTTATTTAGCAGGGACATTTCAAGAGAAGGGATCCTTGTTGGTGTGCATCGATACTGCTTTTTTGGTGAGTCTTTTCACTACTTTAATGTGGTTGATGTTGAATCTTTAGTTAAAATCATTACACTTTTCCTTATAATAATTTATTTGTCATTTGAGTCTGCTCTAATTTGTAAGAATCCATGAATAATTATTTTCTCTATCTCAATATTTTTATTGACCAGTGTTTAAAGATGGGGGAAAAGAAGAAAAGACAAAGGACCCAACTACTTTATCGGTCAAAAAGGTTTCATTCAAGATGGGTTCTCGAGGATAGTGGCTCAAGCAGAAAAGTTTTGACTCTGGTCATTTCTTCCTTTCTGTTTGCATACTCTTCTGTGGCTTTGGTCTTTAAATGTTGAATCCTAATAATTTCTTTTTTGCTTGTGATACAGCTAGATGAGATGCTTGGAAAGCAGAGAACCAAAACTGACAAAGTGGTCAACTTTGCAATTGATGATTCCATATTGGAGGAGAGGATCACTGGTCGTTGGATAAACTCTTCAAGTGGTCGGACCTACCACACCAAATTTGCACCTCCCAAAGTCCTTGGTGTTGATGATGCAAGTTGGTATTGCTGCCTTTTTTGGATCTCCTTTTTTTCTGAGTTGATGATGTTTGTTTGAGCAATATGAAGCACTGTTAGGCTTACTGTATTTGATGTTGTTGTTGTTAATGAATGGTAGATGGGGTTTATGGTATTGTGTTAGTTGATTGAATGGCTTGATTGTCTCATGAGTTTTGTAAAGTTTTGATTTTTCTTTTTTTGTTTCTGGGTGTGTATTTGTTTATGGAATATTTACTATTTGTTGTTGTTGTTGTTGTTTTTGTTAGTGATTGTGTTATGGTAGATGGGGTTTATATGATTGTGTTGATTGGTTGATTGGATTAGTTTACTTATTTTTGTAGACTAGAGATTTGAAGTTGTTGCCGAAATCTGTGCGTGGGATATTGAAAATTTGCAGAACCTGTTGGAATTTGGATGAAGATTCATGAGAGGATTACTGCTGTTTCTGGTAATTCAATTTTCTTTATTCTCTGCTTCAAGTCTGTTTTTCCGTTAAAAACATACTTTGTAGGAAAAATGCGTCATCGGCAAGAACCCTTCTGTTTGTTACACATGATAAAACAAAGGTTAGTATGGTTCAACTTCTTTACCATTTCTTACTTATGTTTTAAAAACCCCTTTTTTTTTTTTCTGTATGTGACATAGTTTGTGCTTTCAAAATTTGATTCATAACTGATGTGATTTATTAGGGTGCATGACTTATAAATTATAATTGATTTGATAGTGAATGTTGATGTGAAATTAGATTTTCTTGAATTATTAGGACACATGACTTATTAGTCTCATAGCAAGCATTGATAGAAAATAAGATTTTTATTTTTGTTCTTTGCTAACATGGTAAAAAGGTAAAAAGAAAAAAAAAAACGTAATTTATTATAGGGAACAACTAATAGACATGGAACTTTAACAGTTTGTAGGCAGTTATAAGAGGTTTTATCTTTTTATATTTTTAAATTTTTTATGGTTGTGATTAAATCCAATGGAATAAAGTTATTATTTTAGTTTTGTTATAGAAATTGACTTAAATGATCTTATTCTGTTAGATTTTGATGTGGTGAGGAGATATAAGCTAGAAATCCCAAGAAAAAGTTAACTATAGATCAACTAACCATAGGGATTTTTGGCTTATCATTTGAATAAAAGGATTTGATTTGGCATTTCATCAATAGTTACAGAGTTCTTTATAATTCTCCCTAATCCTTATCCTTTTATATTTACTTCTTTGCAGTTAGCTTTCCTGATACATTTTCATTTATTTTACAAATTTACCTTTCAATTGGATAGCCTTCCTAACACACACACACACACTCATTTATCTCATAAGTTTTCGTTTTGAACTGCCACAAGCTCATGTGCTTCTGCAAGGGATAGGACATTCTGTAAATCCTGCCAATTGCTTGGTAAGTTGACTGTATTTGCTTGGCAGAAAGAGAACTTCATAGTTACTTATTATCTGTTGTATCGTTTTGCTTCTGTTGCTTAATATTTCAACTGAATTTTTTAGGTGTTAAAAGTTCTAGCAGCTTCTCCTTCAGCATATTCTGTGAATCTGAAGTCCAAGTTGTCAAGTCCTCCATCACTTACTAGATCTGCTATGTCTTTAGTTCAGTAGTACGGGTAAGTTAGCCAATACTTAATTTGTGTTATATTAAAGATTTCCATGTCGATAATGTTATATTTTTATGTTTGCCTTCGTTTATTGATGTGAGCACAATTTATATTGGGATATTTGATTAGTTGTCCTCTTTAGGCGTTACTTTAATGGCACTTTGAACTATAGCACTATGCCTCCAAACTTGATCTAGCTATCCATTGGACTCGAATTTTCAAATTTTGTTTCGTAAACTGCTTCACAATTCTGGTGGTGAAATTAAATATTCCAAACAATTGGAGGTGTTTAAAGTATTATTATATTCCAGATTGTTGAAAGATTAGATTGCATCATTGTTGGAGTTTGTGTGAGCTACTAAATATGATGATAAGGTCATGTCAGTCTTGTTCAAAAGTTTGGTGGAAGATGATTAAGTGTAGTTTTTTGTTCCTTGAGAAATACCTTTGTCACTCTATGAAAACCATGAATTAATATGATAATCATATTTTCTCTTAGGTGGAAAAAGTTCTTAAAGTATAAATTTAGGTGTTTGTCCTTTGGGTGAATTGTGTTCGATCAGACGACCATTAATGGTGCTGCTTTCTTGTACATTGTGTAATACTATTTAGTTAATTAATCTATGTCCAATTTTATATTCAACAATATATAAACATGATAAGAATATTTCCTTTTGTTACAGGCCAGAAATAATGCTCGGATTTTGATCACTGGCACGCTAAGCATGTTCAGCAATAGGTATGTGGTAGTTGGTAGTTCACTTATGGTTCCATTAATTTAGATAATTTTATTGATGTGCTTTGTGTCTGTTTTCAGATTCTTCAGATCCGGGGTATAGAAGGTAGCTAGCTCTACTGAGTGAGTAAAACTTTGCCATATATTTGCCATTTTGTGTCAGTAATGAATTGACAAGCGCTGCCTATATGTTTTTGAAAATCTTTTAATTTTCCTGTCTGTGGTTGATGACAATTATAAAATCCTTTACTTAAAGGTTTGAGTCTGTTAGTACTGTCAACCCTGAGATGTTGGTTGAAAAGCCATAAATTTTGTTCCCTCAAGATGCTAAAGACAGTTGTAATGCTAGCAACTTAAGAGTGACTTTTCTTTTTCGGTGCTAACAGACATCAGAAATCAGGTAATGAGCAGCTTTGGACTGAGCTCAGCAAATGGGTATTCCCTGAAAGAGGTCATCTGGACGTTTTGAGTATTGTTTGTTTTATTGAACAGAAAAATGAGGACATCTCTCAACAATCCGTTTTGAAAATGATGGAAAACGGAAAATATTTTTCATTTCCAAAAACTTGTTTTTGAAAACCATTACCAAACACATTTCCAATCATTTTTCGTTTTAAAAAAAACAGTGCAAAACACCACCTTAGCCTTCCAAATAGAGTTGTTCCTTTTGTTTTTTTTTTTTATTCTTTTCTTCCGTTTCATTATTAAACAATGTTTGACATATCTCTCAGTTGAATAGGCTCTCAGTTGAATAGGCATAAGATTTTGACAATTTTTATGGTTATTAGTTAGACTTTTCTTTTTCTATTGTTAATGAAGAATGGAAATTGGATTAAATAAGAGAAGGAATTGCACAAAACTCCCCTCAAGTTTGCCTAAAAGCAGAGGGGAACATATTTATCATTTTATTACACCAAATCTCCACACCTAATGTTGACTTTTGTCGATGTTAATTGAGTGAATGACATTTTGGTCCATTTCTCCTTCTTCTTCTTCACCCCTGTGCGTCTCTCTCATTCATCATCATCTTCTTCTTTACCCCTCTCTCCACCGCCGTTTTCTTCTCCTTCATCCTCTGTCCGAAGAGGGAGTTGTTGCCGATCCAACTGTGCAAGCTTGTCGACCAGCTCAACCCGACATCGTGAAGCTCGCCTAACCAGCTGCAGATCAGATTGTCGCCGAGTAGAGGTCACGCGGAACCGAAGACACCAAGTCAAGCAGAACCAGACGACAACGACGACGACCATCAGCTCAGTCGGCCGACCAAAGAGCTCGCACCGACCCGCACACGAACCGAAGCTGACCAAGACAGATCGAAGCTGAACCAGACCAGCTCAACGTCGCGTGTAAGCCAAACCAGACCGGAGCCCGCTCTTCTTGGTGAGGTTACGGCTGGATGAGCTGGTCGACGACGGGTTCAGGTGACCGGAGCAGCTCTTCTTCTTCTTCTTCTTCTTCTCTTTCACCCTCTCCTGTCGATCTGGTTTTGTAGGTTGATTTTGTTGGTGAGATGATCGATGTTTGATGATGAAGATAATCTGATGGTGTGATGATGTGATGATGTCGATGATGAGGATGATCTGATGGTGATGTTGATGATCGGTGTTTGATGATGATGATGTTCGAAGATGATGATGAAGATGATCTAATGGTGATGATCGAAGATGATGATGAAGATGATTTGATGGTGATGATGATGTTCGAAGATGATGATGAGATGATTTGATGTTGATGATGATGATGAGGATGATTTGATGGTGATGATGATGATCAAAATGGGCAAAATGGTCATTTGATTAAAAATCTTGGTCAACTGTTAAAGTTAATGGAAATTGACTAACGATGTGGGGGTTTGGTGTAATAAACTGATAAATATGTTTTTATCTGTTTTTTGGCAAACCTCGGGGGCAGGTGGAGGGCTTGTGCAATTCCTTCTAAATAAGAATACATTGTTGGGTTTGTGTTTGGGTTGTAAAATACTTTAATCCAGTTTATTTAACTTCTAATACAAAATTGTGATTATATTTATTTTTATTTAATTTTTTCAAATTAATCTAATTTGCACCCTTGTCCATGTAGAGATCTAATTAAAATTTCTTATTTAATTTATTTACTTTTTATTTAATAATAATTATTATTTCAATTATTTAAAATTGTAATTTATTTATTTATTTTTGTATAATTTTAATTGTAACTTCTAAAAATTTTTATTTTTTGGCAGTTAAAAAAAAAAAATTATTTTCAGTTGTGGAAGGCATCAACCAGATCACAACAGGGAAGTTGATAGCTCTTTCAGAGCAAGAATTGATAGACTGTGATACAAGTGGGGAAGACCAAGGCTGCAATGGTGGTTTTATGGATGATGCCTTCGAATTCATTATTCAAAACGAAGGCCTAATAATTGCATCAAATTACCCTTACGAGGGAGCTTGATGGATCTTGCAACAAGAATAAGATAGCTTCATCTGCAGCCAAGATCATTGGTTATGAAGACGTGCCCGCCAACGATGAGGCAGCTCTTTTAAAGGCAGTGTCTCAAGCCGCCAATATCTAGTTGCTATTGATGTTGGTGGCTTTGACTTCCAATTTTACTCAAGTGGGTATTCACAGGACAGGGTGGAACTGACCTAAACCACAGGTGTCACGACAGTTAGGCATGGAACAGCCGATGATGACACCAAGTATTGGCTCATCAAGAATTCGTGGGGAGAAAGTTAGGGTGATAAAGGATACATAATGATGCAAAGAGAGATGACAAAGATGGTCTATGCGGCATCACTATGCAAACTTCCTTCCTTACAGTTTACAAAGAGACGATGACAAAGAAGGTCTATGCGGCATCGCTATGCAAGCTTCCTTCCTTACAATCAAACTGTAGGGAAGGAAGCTTGCATAGCGATGCCGCATAGACCTTCTTTGGTATCGTCTCTTTGCATCATTATGTATTCTTTATCACCCCAACTTTCTCACCACCAATTTTTGATGAGTCAATACTCGGTGCCATCATCGACTGTTCCATACTCGACTGTCGTGATACCGTGGTCTAGATAAGTTTCACACTGTCCTGTGAAGACCCCACTTGAGTAAAATTGGAAAACAGAGCCACCGGCATCAATGATAACAAATACTGACTGTTGAGACATTGCATTCAAGAGAGCTACCTCATTATTGGCAGGCACGTCTTCATAACCAGTGATCTTGGCTGCAAGTGAAGCTGTCTTGTTCTTGTTGCAAGATCCATCAGCTCCTTGGTAAGGGTAATTCGACTCAGTTACTAGATCTTCGTTTTGAATAATGAATTCGAAGGCATCATCCATAAAACCACCATTGCAGCCTTAGTCTTCCCCACTTGTGTCACAGTCTATCAATTCTTGCTCTGAAAGAGCTATCAGCTTCCCTGTTGTGATCTGGTTGATGTCTTCCACATCTAAAAATAATTTGTTTTTGAACTGTCAAAAAATAAAAATTTTAGAAGTTACAATTAATATTATACAAAAATAAATAAATAAATTACAATTTTAAATACTTGAAATAATAATTATTATTAAATAAAGTAATAATTAAATAAGAAATTTTAATTAGATCTCTACATGGACAGGGGTGCAAATTAGATTAATTTGAAAAAATTAAATAAAAATAAATATAATCACAATTTTGTATTAAAAGTTAAATAAACTGGATTAAAATATTTTATAACCCAAACACAAACCCAACAATGTATTCTTATTTAATCCAATTTCCATTCTTCATCAACAATGGAAAAAGAAAAGTCTACTAATAACCATAAAAACTGTCAAAATCTTATGCCTATTCAACTGAGAGATATGTCAAACATTGTTTAATAATGAAACGGAAGAAAGAAAAAAAAAAAAAAACCAAAAGGAACAACTCTGTTCGGAAGGGTAAGGTGGTGTTTTGCATCATTTTTTTAAAAGCGAAAAATGATTGGAAATGTGTTTGGCAATGGTTTTCAAAAACAAGATTTTGGAAATGAAAATCATGTTCCGTTTTCCATCATTTTCAAAAACGGATTGTTGAGAGAAAAAAAAAAAAACACAAAAACCATCACAAGAAAATGACGAAGAAGACAAGCAGAGCAATCAGAACCAGATCGGAACAACCACAAATCGATCTGGTTCAACCACACAAATGCAACCAGAACCAGATCGGAACCCGCAAAGAGGACGACAGAAGCATCGAGAGAGCAGTGGGGGTTGAGAGAGAGACCGGTTATGGAAGATGAAAAAGAGAGCAGTTGGGTGAGAAAGAGACCGCCGGACAGTGATGGAGGTAAGAGAGAGAGAACCCGTGACGGAAGTGAGAGTGAGAGCAATGGGATGCGTGAGAAAATGAGAGCGGAAGTGAGAGTGAGAGCAATGGGATGCGTGAGAAAATGAGAGAGGCAGTGGGCTGTGTGTAGAGAGAGATCAGTAACGTGAGAGACAAAAAATCTTTTATTACATTATTATTTTTAGTTTTTCAAAATGAATAATATATTTCCCATGTTTTCACCAGATTTTATAGTTCCTAAGCACAAGTGCTTAAATTCCCCTAACCTTTTTGACCATTGGCACTACCAACCAAGAGAAGTAGTACTTTCAACACTATATAAATAAGATTTTATAAATTAAATAAAATGAAATGACATATGAGCTGGAAGACAATGAAGATTTTTTTTAATTATTATTATTTTTTTTTTCCATTGTTATCTAAACACAAGAAAGAGAAAGAGAACATTAATACGAAGATCATTTACCAAAAAAAAAAAAAACCATAAATAAAAAGGTTCCTGAACAGAAAAGAACAAGAGATTGTCAATAACTTGCATTTATTGGAAGAAAAATCCCAACCTCCCTTGTGTCTTCTTTAATTGCATGTAATCAATAGTCAACCTACCAATACCTCCAAGCAAAGGAAACCAAGATACTGAACATTTATGTTTAATGGGATATTAGTGCCCTAAAAAAATAAAAAACATCTTCTCAAGTATGATTTTGCTTTCAAAGAAACTAACAACAGACAAAATCATCTATAAATTTTCATCATATTATATTACATGTATATGTATAAAATATTTCAATTTACATTCAGAACTAAAGAGAAAAGCAAGAGTTAAGTAGAGAGGAAAATGTGTGAGTATGTTTATATATTTGTTATTATATATACACAAGATGTTATATGATGTAAATATCAACTTATATCAAAACTTTCATTGATGTATGTTGGGATACTAATTCATCCAGGACTAATATTTATTGAGTAGACGTAGGAACAATAATTTACCAGAAGAATATAAGGATATGAAAAGCAAACAGGTATGAGAAGAAGAAAAACAGGGGAAAAACCTCACCTTCATCAGCTGTGACAGCAGAGACTGCTAAAAGGAGAAGGAAGATAAGCAAAGCCATTTTAGTCTTCGTCTTCCACAGCTGAAAATGCCCAGCAGCTTCCTGTATATTATTCAATAGCACAAGTAAGAAAAATGTTCATTTGATTAATTTTATTTGTTCTTTAAAATTAATGAAAGGTAGTTCTTTACCGCAATTGCCTTGGTCCTGGATCGGGGTGACAGCTCCTGTCTTTTTCCAGTTTATTTCAGTTGCTGGAGTAACATTTTCATACTTAAAAGTTGTCTGAGAAGACGTTGGATTGGATAATCTTCTGGAATTCCTCATTTGTTTGGTCTGCAAACGCATTGGGGCCGAGCTTGTAAGGCCGATTCCCAGCCTTGTTGACCGATTCAATGTCCTCCATATTATGTTTGAATACCTTGAACCGCTTCTCTTTCTCTGCGGTGTCTTTGTCGACTCGTACGTAACGAGTCATCCACATTTCATGTATCTCGTATGTGGCGGCTTCGTACAGTGAGCGTGACTGGGATTGGGAAACCCAGATCCCCAAGACTACTACTGTGAAGGGTAGTTTCTTCTCTAGCAGTACTATCGACGCCATTATGTTGGATGACTGAAAACTGCTCAAGCGTAAAATGTATATCTTGTCTGTTTATAGAATGTAAGTTATTTAGGCAGAGGATTGGAGGAATTTATAGAACATAAATAATGCTAATGATGTAATGCTATCTGCCATTCTTTCTCTCCACCTATTAGGTGAGGGAATGATTAGGTAGCCTCGTTATCTCAACTAATAATATGATTTAGATGCCCTTTTTTCTCAACTGACTATTAGTTAGTGAATGATTTAGATATAGCCTTTTGAATTACAGTTTAACGTTATGAAGATTCAAATAAAAGAAATCTGCAAGTCCATAATCTGATGTCTTTGCTTTTCTTGCTCCTTCTCTTGCCTCACGTTGATATAATCTTCAAACATGTTTAAAGGTCGTACGTAGATTAACAAAAACCATAAAAGCAAGTACATAAAAAATTAATGAAGATGACATCCTGCTCAAAGCAATATTGATAATATTAAAGTTAAAGCACTACATCTTGGATTTGATCAAATGAAATTTTGACATTTAAGTAACCTTTTCCTTTTAACACAATCTTGGATTTATCAAATGAAATTTGGAAAGTTGAATATTGTTTCCTATCTAAAAAATTGATCAAATGTAAAGTTCTTACACCGTTATAAAAGAATTCGATTCCTATTTCTTTCTCCCAAAATTTTAGTACTATATTTGATTCATGGCCCTGCCCTATAATAAATATTTAGTACTATATGATCATTTAGATGAACAATCATATAACAGAGGAATGGGAAATGCTTTCTGTCTTTCCCAATTGCTAACAGCATTGTTTACAAGTGGATGATGTTTCTTAATTAACAATCAATTAAGCTATGAAGAATTGAAGCACACGACGTCGCTATACACAGAACATGAATTTGTTCTCATCCTTCCATTGAGAGGGACCAGATTTTAACGTCGTGCCTCATACTTCAAAATCAATTTCTGAAGCCAAGAAAGCTGATGGATGTAATCGTTGTTCATGCTTTATCACCGTGACTGTAGGAGATTGCTACCTAGCCTGTACTGTTACATGGACCATACACCATATGAACTCGAAATATAGCGTGTTTCAGTTAAGTTGGTGATACATGAGCTCAGTCAATATGAATTTTGGAAGCACTAGGAAATCCGTGGCAGAATGGGAGGCTGGATTTTTCTTTGGTTCGGATTTTAATTCAGAGAAGTCAATATGAATATTGATTTCTTACCTTTGATTTATGGGTACATATAGCACTTGAGTATGCAACAATAAAAGTCATAATAAAGAAATCGGATGTTTATAATTATGAAATTGTTTTACTTGAAATAGTTAGTGGGAAGATAAATGTAGATTATAAAGCAAATAAAAAAACTATTTATCTTATAAATATCATAAAGCAATTGATAAGATTAAACTCTCTTAAATATTTGCGTTATTATATGAATATTATCACAAAATATATTACAATGGAGATAGAAATTCATAATTCATCGCGTAATTTTATCATTCTACATTTAAGATCATAGATAATAATTTTTTTACGTATATGTAGACTTCTTTTCACCAATCAAAGGGAAATCTAGTGAGATTAGTTGATGAAAAGTTACAAACCTACAACAGGGAGCAAGCACTCGATATCCTGAATATAGCAATCTTGTGCATTGATCGGTCACCAACTCTGAGGCCTACAATATCAAATGTAGTTAGTGTGCTCCAAGGCAATAAAAGGATCGAGGAAATCATTGAAGTTGCCACTCCCTTAGCATGATTTGGAATTGTGCGAATATAATCTAATCAGGATTAATGTAAAAGTGGGCGTTTTCTTAATGCTTAATCGCTTCAGAAGTCCTACTTGGTTGTAGTTTTCATTTATTAAGGGTATAATTTATGCATAGTATGATGTAATGTGACATGTTTCATTTATTGTGTGATGTAGCATTATATATTTCACTTTTGAAGGTTACGATTGATGTAGTGTGTGATCTAGTAGACTATAATCATATATTTTTCAATGTAAACTTTGGTCGATATAGAAGTCTGCAAGTTTTGTAGTTGATACAAGAGGTCTGTCGTCGCTTTTTCTACATATAATCCAAAGTCATGGTACTTCTAATTTGCCGCTGATTAGAGCGAACCCACCGTTGGTGGGGCACGGAATCTGAAAACAAAGTGCTAAGTTTTCTACTTTTTCAGAATAAAAACAAAAATGGTGGGGCACGGAATTTGAAAAAAAAATTGCCAAGTGTTCTACATTTTCAGAATAAAAACAAAAAAATTATTTGTGCAGTCTGCGGACAACTGCAGTGCAGACGTGCTGCACAGTGTAGCTGTAAGCTTTATCAATTTTTATAGAATTGATAAAGAGATTTTTATAAAACAACTTCGAGATACGAAGTATTGTCAAGAAAAATTATAACATTATATAGTTTATATATATATTTTTAATTTTAATAATTTTATTATCATTTATAAATATAAGATTATTTGTTTTACCTAAATATAATATATATTTTATTTTATTTAAATTATATAGCATTATCGAACATTATTTTATATAAAACATTATATATATTATATATTTTTAATTTTCGATATTTTTATTACTCTATTCATGTGTTTTTATTAAACAAATTTTATGGGTTTGCTTGAAATATGTTTGCAGTATGTTTGATCCTTTTCAATTATGCTTGAGACATTGCAACCATAATAGTAAAAACTTATTCTTGAGGCATTGCAACCATCAATCAATAAGGTTTTTTATTTAATGGTTACATACGTTAAATAAGCTACATCAAAATATAAGTTTTTACCATAATATTTTGCTTTTGAAGCTTCCTGTGCCTAATTCTATCAAAATGCTTTGAATAATCATACATATTATTGAAAATTTCCTCTCTTATTCGCAATAATCATCATAAATAAAATCTCTATCCCTGTGTTTTTATTATTTATTAGTTTAATGTATGAGTCATGTAGATATAGACAAGGGTTTTTGGTGTATGTCATGGGTGTGATGTCTATATCCATATTATTGTGAGATTTTATATGATTAATTACTTATGACACATATATATATATGATATAAGATAAAATGTCTATATGGGCAATGAATATAAGATAGGCTTAACTCTGTAGTATAAAAATATAACAAACGAAATAGAGACACTGCCAACGTGGTGGAAGCTTACCCTTCATTTATGACTAATTTTGTGTATTCTAGAAAATGAAATCAATTTAGATCAACTTGCCTAAATTGTCCCTCTCTTTTAATTTTACTTCCTTATCTTCCCGTTAGTGAGAAATGCTTGGGTGTCACTAAACCACAAATCCCCAGCAATCAACCTTCGCCACATCAGACTCAACAACCACACTCAAATCCGACCTCCAAATCACAAAGCTCCACGTCAGAACATACCGTAAACCGACACACACGTTATCAAGACCCACCATGTCGGTGACGCTACACTAGTCACATCAATTTCTCTCCGCGTCCCTCTCCCTCTATAAATGTCTTTCAAAACTCTTTAACCCAGAGAGAGAGAAAAAAAGGAAAAAAAATTTTCAAAACGGTTACCGATCATGACCACATCCAGTCTCCGTCTCTTCCTCGCTGTCGTTGCAGTCGGCTTCCTCTCTAGCTCCGTCGACGCTCGAGAAGGACATCTGCTTGGCGGCTGGACTCCGATCAAGAACCTGTCGGATCCGCACGTAAAGGAGATCGCGGAGTTCGCGGTGTCGGAGCACAACAAACAGTCCAAGGCGGCGCTGCAGCTACAGAAGGTGGTGAGCGGCGAGACGCAGGTGGTGTCCGGGACGAATTACCGGTTGGTGCTGACGGCGAAGGACGGCGCGGTGGCGGCGAAGGAGGCAGGGAAGTACGAGGCCGTTGTGTGGGAGAAGGCTTGGGAGCATTGGAAGAACCTGACTTCGTTCAAGCCTGTGAAAGCGTAAATAAGAATTATAATGTGAACAAATGGAAAAACATATGGAGAATAAAGTTGTTAAATTAATGTATCAGAAAACTGTTGTTCTGTTTTGTATTATTAATTTATGGTTTGAGTATTGTTGGTGTTTTGTTTTGAATATGATTTTTTTATTATTGGGATTTGGATTTGTTCGGAAATGGCAATGCATCTTAGAACTGGCGATAATTGCGTTAATGACTGTCAATTAGGATATTTTGGATGGGTGTCACGTGTTTGTGATTTTACTTTACAATTAAGAGTTAGATAAATGAAAACGCGGTTGATGGTGAGAGTAGATGCTTTATTGTCAAAGTAGATGTGAAAAATCATAACGTCCTTGAATGGCTAATTTGATAACTGAAATTATAGATTTACCCTTACTTGGGTAAAAATTTAAAAAACTTTGTTTTAAAAAAGAGAATTTAGCAAAATTATCCTTTTTTTAGATCTTACTTATATAATTACCCTTTCACTCAAAAATATTTAAAATTACCTGAAATTACTCAAAATGCCCCTAATAAATTAAAAAACAACTTATTAATAGAAATAATTAATTATTTACCAACCTGTTAAACAATAATAAAAATATAAAATAAAACAAAACACATCATCAAATAAATACAACATCAACCCATATTAATCCATCCTTCATCACAATTTTACTCGAACAAAAATCTTTTTTTTTTTTTTTTAATTTAGTTTTGAGTGGAAGAAAAAGATGAAGAAAAGTCTGGTGAAAGAAAACATGAAAAAAATTTGAGGAAATTTGGATGTTAATAAATGTTAGGGTTTAGGATTGAATTTTTAGGGAATTAGATGGTTAATTTTTTTAGAACAAAATGAGAGGAAAAATAAAAATCATGTTCGGGTCAGAAACTGACACGAATTCGGATCAACTTAAATTGGGTTCAATTCTGACCCGAAGCTTGCTTTTTGACTTGAATTAGGTCAACAAGCACTATTGACCCGATTCGGATCAATATAACTTTTCAAGTCAAAATCCAACTCGATTCAGATTAACTCGATATCGGATCAGATTTTGACCCAAAGCTTATTTTTTACCTAGATCGGATCAAATTTTGACCCGATTCGGGTTGACTCGATGTTGGGTTAATCTCTAGCTCGAAGTTACAATTTTCAACCCGAAGTGATTGTTACCCGATTCCGGTAGATCTTGCTATAGTCAATGCGTTGAAAGTTGGGTATAAATTTGTAGCAGGCAAATATGAAAGTACTTAAGAAACTTTTGAAGTACTCATTACTACAAGATCTTAATATAAAATATTTGAATACCAGACTACTAGACTGCAACATCAAGAAAGTATCCTACAAGTTCAATCTAAGCATCAACAAGATCTAGATCAAATATAACTTCCAAAAATACAGAACCGCTTCGAACAACATCCAACTTCAAACGCGTTGGGGGCTTCGGCTACACCTTGGGGGTCAACCTTCTGCCTCGGCTCCGACTTGGACCCTGGCCCCTATCAGGAGTTTGACTCCGGCCCCTTGATCCATTAGAGGCTGCTGGAGAACGAGAATATGAATTCTCCCTACAATGTCGTGAGTATGACCCCTCTCTACTATACTTACAATCCTGGGGTGAAACTGACCTGCCTCAGAATAAGCAGTCAAATATTTAGAGTAGTTCTAAATTCATAAGCAGAAGTACATATTTATGCTCATTCTTCCATAGGCAACCAAAAGCATCTGCTATATGACAAAACATAACCACACTTAATACGAAAACAAGCATAAAACATGTTACACACCTTGAGCAATGCCTACATCTTGGGGTTAACACATTAAAACATGTTATACACACTATATAAAACTCCTAGAAAAACCAGAAACAAAAACTTTTATAAACGGAGGACGAAACACAATATCCAAGCTACTATAAATTTCTACGGTTGACATATATTTGCTCACCCAGTATAATAATCTCTAGGCAAGTGAATGTCCTTAAGTGCTCCGAACTGTTCCAACGGCCTCCTAACGTCTTCTGGCCTGTAAATACAAGTCAATAAAGTGAATCAAATCATTATGGATGGAAGCCACAACAAAAATTACTACCAAGCTACGTCGCCAAACTTAATCATGCAATCTACAAGACTCTAAAAAAATAAAATTCATTAATTATGAAAAGAAAGCATTACACTCATATTTAAATACCAAAAGCATTTGCAACGGTTACACAACAAATATCGCAAAATATCAACAGCCCATCAAAATTACAAAATAAAAATAACTGGGTTCTATAAACTAATAGCTTTCTCTAACATTATCACACACACACACACACACAAACAATGACAGATACCACTAATTCATAAAAGCTGTTGCAAAACAAATTATAGCAAAATAACAACAACACATTGAAATTACTAGAAAAAAATTACTGGGTTCTATAAATTATGTAGTATTATCAACAAAAAGTACATGATAAAATTATTTCTGCATCATTTCAAAAAAAAAAATCATTTATGCATAAAAAAGGTAACGATAAAGAATCAAAATTTATCAGAAATTCTTCAAACATGAAAAAACAAGCACTTGCCTGCAGACCCTGAAAGTGTCACAGTTTAATGAAGCAGCCAACATCCTCAATGAAGCAGTATTTCTTTCATTGTTATCGTCCACCTCCTCCTCCTCCTCGTCCTCCTCAATCTTGGACTCATTAGGACTATCTCTCATTTCATCAAATCCATTAGATTTATCCAAATAAACCCTAGTATCCATAAACTCAAACTCCCCGGTATCGACCCCACAAGCCAACCCCTCCACATTCTCTTCCTATATCCATAAACATATCCATCTTCTTTAAGAAGATCCATTTACTAGAATTAACACCAGACTTTATCCTTCTCTTTCTTGTACTTCCTCTTCAACATATCCATCATTCGCCTACATTGCTCTTCCGTTTTTTCCACCTTTAAAGCCTCCGTTACTTTCTCCAAAACCCCGCTCTTAGACGGCATCTACCCACTTTTCGACACATCTTTGCTTTTAAACGACACCCCAGATCATCAAAATTCAAAACCCCATCGTCAACAACAGCAACTGAACAACAGCTCCAAGAAAACACATAGACCGTAACAGTGGCAAATAGATATAGATAGAGAGAGCAGAGAACCAACCTGAAAAGGGGTTGAAATGGTCTGAAGGAGTTGTCACGGTTCAAGTCCGGAGGAGTTGACGTCGCCGACGACGAAGACGATGACGTCGCTATTCGGGTTGTTGTGGTGTGCATCGGGTTGGCGTGGCTGATGAAAGAACGAAAGGGGCTGGTATGGTTCAAGGGCATTTTAGTAAATTAGGACAGTTTTGTAATTTACTTGCTTTAAAGGGTACTTACGTAATTCTAGTGTGTATTTAGGGCATTTTTGCTAAATTGCCTAAAAAAAATTGGTTGCAGATAAACACAAAACCAATTTCAACCATCATCGGCAGAAAAAACCAAAAACCAATTTCAAAGCCAAAAACCATCAAACATCATCATCCATATCTAAAGCCCAAAAACCAAGCACAAAGCCAATTTCAACCATCAGCATCCATATCCAATGCCAATAACCAGTTTCAAAAACAGATAATAATAATAATAACGTCATCAACATCATTAGCCATCGACAACATCACCATATCCAATCTGAACAAAGAGAAAGATTGAAGAGAAAATTAAAGAAAAACACATACTAGATCGACGATAATATCAAATCATCATTGATTTGATTACTTAATGTAATAAAAGACAATCATTGTTTCCATTTTTTCTTGAAATATTTTTAATTTTAATTATTTTATTATTTTTCAATTTTGTTTTAAATTTTTCCAAGATGTTGAAAGAAACTCCTAATTGATTGATCCGCTGGTTAATTAGCAACTTCACTAAATCAAGTTAGAATTTTTCAAATTCATATGGTCCATGCAAGAATACTGCAGGCTACCTATCAATCTCCTACAATCGATAGGAGATCAACAACACGGAAGGACGATATGACATCCATGGGAGACACCAAATAACCGTGAAGGTCTTGTAGGGAATTGTGTTGATTTGTTTGTGCCTACTAATATTCAACATGCCACGACTAATTAACTGCCCTGATTGCCTCACGTTGATATAATCTTCAAGCATGTTTAAAGGTCGTACGTAGATTAACAAAAACCATAAAAGCAAGTACATAAAAAATTAATGAAGATGACATCCAGCTCAAAGCAATATTGATAATATTAAAGTTAAAGCACTACATCTTGGATTTGATCAAATGAAATTTGACATTTAAGTGACCTTTTATCATAAAGTTGATCAAATGGAAAGTTTTAACACCATCTTGGATTTATCAAATGAAATTTGGAAAATTGAATATTGTTTCATATCTAAAAAATTGATCAAATATAAAGTTCTTACACTGTTATAAAAGAATTCGATTCTTATTTCTTTCTCCCAAATTTTTAGTACTATATTTGATTCATGGCCCTGCACTTTAATAAATATTTAGTACTATATGATCATTTAGATGAATGATCATATAACAGAGGAATGGGAAATGCTTTCTGTCTTTCCCAATTGCTGACAGCATTGTTTACAAGGGTTGATGTTTCTTAATTAAGAATCAATTAATCTATGAAGAAGTGAAGCACACGACGTAGCTATATACACAGAACATTACTTTATTCTCATCCTTCCTTTGAGAGGAACCAGATTTTAATGTCGTGCCTCATACTTCAAAATCAATTTCTGAAGCCAAGAAAGCTGATGGATGTAATCTTTGTTCATGCTTTATCACCGTGACTGTAGGAGATTGCTACCTAGCCTGTACTGATACATGGACTATACACTATATGAACTCGAAATATAGCGTGTTTCAGTTAAGTTGGTGATATATGAGCTCAGTCAATATGAATTTTGGAAGCACTAGGAAATCCGTGGCCGAATGGGACTATGGGAATGGGAGAGTGGACTTTTCCTTGGTTCGGATTTTAGTTTAGAGAAGGAATTTGGTTACCTATCTAATAGTATTTCTATAATTACGACGTCCTAACTTTAAAAAGTAAGGACCAACCAATCAAATTCATTCATTACATTTTCTCTTTTAAAACAAATTCTCTCTTTTATTTAATTTAAATGGAATTTGTGAATTTGATCGATTGATCCTTATATTTTAAAGTTAGGACGTTATGATTATAAAAGCCCTCACCTATCTAATTCTAACATAACTCCAATTAAAAAAGTGAGCTGACATGTCTTGAATTTAGAAAATATCACATGCATATGTATTCAACATTTCTGTTTATTTCATAAGTATTTATCTCTAATTTTCGTTGCCCATTGTTCCAGTAAACAAAAAGGTTTTTATGCATATGAATGAAAATAAATTGGATAAAAAAAAAAAACTGTACTATGTAATCATAACTCTCTACATCACTTCCCTACTAAGTCTACAAATATTTAAAACAAAAATAAAATAAAAGATCAAAATAAATAATATTAAAATAATTATTCATTTTGATAAATACTCATTGATTTCCTAAATTAACCTCTTATATTATGTTATTACCATAATATTCATAACCCAACAAAAGTTTCAATTCTAATCAAACCCTAATTTCAACCCTAACCCTAACTCATATCTAACCCTAGAATCGGTGGTCATCATCTTTGATCACCGATTCAGGATCGGCCTCCTTCCTAAGTCGGTTGACCGGTCTTTTTATTGTTTAAAAGGAGGAGGCTACCCTTCCTCACTTCGATTTGGTTATAAGATAGTGGCCTCCTCTATTTATGAAAGTTGTCGGTGGCCTCCATACTGTTGTAGAGATTGTTGAAGGCCTTTATCCATCTGTAAGAGGTCGTCGGCTTCCTGCCACAAAGATAATAACAGAGGTCGACAACCTTGACCTCCAACTTTTTTAATTAAAAAATGGTCTTTATGTTGTCATAGAAGGCCATTAGCGGCCTCTATCCATGGCCTCCTACCACAAAGGTCGACCTCCATTCTCTCTCTCTATATATATTTATTTATTTATCAGTTTTGGTAAATTATATTGAATAGTGTGATGAAATTATTTGAATGGATGGCTATAAAACCACTCCTACATCCACTTACTTAATACATAACCTACCAATCAATTTTATAAATTAAACTTGTACTCCTTACACCCTATGGAATATCATTATCATCCTTAACTATTAAACCAATTTAAATGTTATTGTATTCATCTTTACAACCATTGAAACATTTGTAAACATCCAATGACAAATGCCTAATATTATCACTTTCAAATTTGAAACTGATAACAACAATAATCTCTTTTAACATTGGTTTAATAGCTCATGCTAACTATGGAGAATGACATGGAGGCAAAGGAGGAGGTGAGACAGTACCAAACTGTCGTTTAGGAGCATTCAAAAAATATGATTTCGTTCAAATCTATTAATGTATAAATTCGACTTGTATTTTCATAAAAAGGGGAAAAAGAAAAAGGAAAAAGAATAAATTTGAGACAATTTTGTGTTAATATGACATTTAGTATTTGAATATGATTTTTTTTTTTTCCTTTTGTTTGAGGTTTGGATTTGAGGTGAAAAAAAACCTCGCTATGGTCACGTGGGAGCCATATTGGGGTCACGTGGGGTCGCTTTAGCGATTGAGCCACTGAATCCACAATCTTATTATCAAATGAGAGGCGATCTAAATAGTTGGCCTGTAGATAATTTGGGCCTTCAGCCCAAATCTAATTAGAGGTTGCTAATTACTTGATACACCATCAAAGTTATTATATATAGAGTAAGTTTGTTATCAGTGTCTCATAACTTTAAAAAGTTAAGACAAACCAATTAAATTCATTCATTGTATTTGAATTTAATAGGAGAGAGATTTTATTTTAGGAGAGAGAATACAATGGATAAATTTGATTTATTCATCCTAACTTTTTAAAGTTAGAAGACACTGATGGTAAAAGTACTCATTATATATATATATTAAACTTGTTGTCGAGGCAAGGAAGGAGGTTAGACTTTCAAATTAGCCTTCCTATTACAAAAACTAGATGAGAAATCAATGAAAGATTGAGTCAAAACTCCTAGAAAGGACTTGAACGTGATTCAGAACAATCAAAACTATATATTAAACTTGTTGTCAAGGCAAGGAAGGAGGTTAAACTTTCAAATTAGCCTTCCTATTACAAAAACTAGATGAGAAATCAATGAAAGATTGAGTTAAAACTCCTAGAAAGGACTTGAACGTGATTCAGAACAATCAAAACTTTAGACTGATATTGCACCAGTGTTACATCATCAAATATGCATTCATCTATTGAATATGTTTTAGTGAATAAACGTATTGATTCAGTGTTATGTCCATTCAATCCATTGATGAAGATTTGAAAGAAAGGGATGTGTGGATGTGATGTGGGGCTGGGGAGGAGCTAGCTAGCATTGAATGAGTTGGAGAAGGCATGTGATTGTGAGGATGAAAAGGAGCTTGTTCTTCTTGGCTGGACCGCAAAAGCTATGGTTGGCCAGCACACATGACATGTATATGTACACCTTTTATATATAATTATCATACAACTTACAAGAAAGAAGATAATATGTGCATAGATATGTATAATAAATTTTACCTTTATGTAAATAGTCAGCTCCCATATTTAAAAATGGTTATTTAAATCGTACTAGTAGAGTCTCCGAAGTCATAGGTGTTGGTAAAAAATAATTGAGTAGCTCACGTGCAACGAAAACAAAAGGTTTAGACCCCACCCACCTATAAATGACATCAACGATAAGTTTAACATAGAACACAAAATATCTCCAGCAAACAATAATCCGATCATGTACTGGTAGTACAATAGATTTACAATTACATACAAAACAAGTGAAAAAGTTCAGATCCCTAGAATCGAAATCACACAACCGAAGAGGAAGGATAGGCGTCTGCGTGTCCAAACCGAACGCTGAGGCGCGAAAAGCCTCGGCGGCGCCTCCCTCCTCCGTCGTACAACGCCTAGCTAGCCCTCCGCCGGCCAGCCCCGTCACTCTCGATTCGGGGTCCAGCACTAAAATGAAGGGGCTTTTCAAATCAAAGCCGCGCACTCCAGTCGATGTCGTTAGACAGACTCGCGATCTCCTCATCTACGCCAGTCGTGCTCCTGATGCTCGTGAATCCAAGCGCGAAGAAAAGGTTTTTGTTTTTTGTTTTTTTTTTTTTGGGGGGAGGGGGGGGCGGGGGTGGGGTGTGGTGTTGGTCTGTTTATGTTTTTTGTGTTTAGATGGTTAATTATGTCTGGGTTGGGGAAAAGGAGCTTGATTTTGGTTAAAGTTTTGATTTTTATTTGTTGTGGGTTTGATTTTATTGAGATTGAGTGAAAATGGTGTAGAATATGAGTTTAGATTGAATGTAATGGCATTTGATTTGAGTAGTGAAGGAATTGGAAGAGGTTGAGTGATGGTTGACTAGAGGCTGCTAGAATTAGTCAAATAGTTAGAGTTTGGGATCATGTTTTATACATGGTGTTTGTTTACTCTGTCAGATAACTTTCGAAATGAGTTTCGATTGATTGCATTGAAGATTAGGAGGTCTGAATATACAGACTATGACATTGGTCTCTTCGAATGGTTGGATTGTTATGGAAAGTTATTGAAAAATGTAAAAGCATTAGTAGATTGATCATTCCTCTTTTTGTCATTTCAAATTAGATTGTGAGTATTTTGTTTCTAATTGATTGTGCAACATTGGATTTTCGTTATTGCATATGTTGAGTGTGAAAGTGATCGTTTTCTCTCTTTACATGTGTAGATGGTGGAGTTATGTAAAAACGTCAGGGAGTTGAAACAAATACTTTATGGTAATAGTGAATCTGAACCAGTTTCAGAGGCTTGTGCACAATTGACTCAGGAGTTCTTCAGGGAAAATACGTTACGGCTTTTGATATTGTGTCTTCCGAAATTGAACTTGGAGGTAAGCATTATATTGCAAAATCAAACTAGTTCTTGGACTGACTTGTAGTGTTTTCTGTTTAAAATTTCAAGCCTAGTTGATATGTTGTATGATTATACTCTTAAGCATGTTCTGTGATTTCTTGAAGCTTTCTCTGATGAAGTTTGAAGCTAAATTTTTTACTCTGTATTAAGATTTTCATTGTTTCTTATACCGACGGGAAACACATTTGCAGGCCCGTAAGGATGCCACTCAAGTTGTTGCTAATTTACAAAGGCAGCAAGTTCATTCGAAGTTGATTGCATCCGAATACTTGGAAAAAAACATAGATCTTTTGGATATTTTGGTAGAAGGGTAAGCCATAATTGCAAAAGTTTTGAAGGAAATTGGGATGTCTTTATGTACTGCTTTTTATGTACAAGCTGTGTTCTAATTATTGGAATATGTTTCTGTAGTTATGAAAACACCGACATGGCTTTGCATTATGGTGCTATGCTGAGGGAGTGCATTCGTCATCAGACTGTTGCAAGGTGAGGATTTAGTTATTCTTTTTGTCCCATGGTGAGTTGATGTAAATTTTTCATCCATTGTCAAATGAATTTATGTCATGAAAATGAATCATGTCTTGTTCAGAGAAATTTATGTGCAAAACTGAAAATGCAATGATGCAATAAGCGACGGGCATATTGCTGAGTAATTTAATTGTGTTGCTTCGTGCTAATATCAATGCTATGATATCTTTTTGTGATGTCTTCTTAAACAGTGAAGTTCACTGTTTTCTTGTTTAGAGTTGGATCCCATAGATAAAATGAAGCATTTCTGAATGATTCTATTTGTCATTTTGTGATAAAGATATAATTGTATGGCTCCTTCAATCAAATTCTTCATATGCATTGATTTCTTGATGGAACATGAGTGTCATTAATGTGTTAATTTGTCTGGTTTAATTACAGGCATGTGTTGGAATCACAGCACATGAAGAAGTTTTTTGACTATATACAGCTGCCAAATTTTGATATTGCTGCAGATGCTGCTGCAACTTTTAAGGTGAATGCAAATATTCATGACTATTTAGTTATGAAATTTATTTATATTTATATATAAACAATGGGAGAAGACTTCTCACTAAGGTTTTTGTCACTTCATGACTCTGCGTTGTCTTCTAAGTTATGCAGTTGCAATATGTCAATGTAATACTCTACATATATTGCAGGAGTTGTTGACAAGGCATAAATCTACTGTATCTGAATTTCTTTCTAGGAATTATGATTGGGTAAGTGTTGCTTTTATATGGTTTTATACTTTTTGTATCTTAATATATCCGTCTTCATTACCACATAAACACTTGGCAGATGACATGTTTTGAATGTCATATGCACTATGAATTTGAAGGCCTATCTATGATAAATTAATTCTTCTATGAAAGCAGTAGTTAAAAATTGAGAAATATTATTTACTAGTTATATATCAGTGGCTATGCGTTGATTCTAAATATGTATAATTTTGTTTGATAATTAGTGAATTAGAAGATATGATTTGTCTTTACAGCTTGATTTTCAGAATTTTTGTCAGCCTCTAAGTTGTCTGCATTGAATATTCCATCGTTAATAATTAATAGCAGAACTTAACTAAATGCACATTATTTTAAAAAATGTCTGATCATGGTATTTTAATACGTAATTTCAATTACAAGTCTCTAAATTTCTCATTGTGGTTGTTTTCTTTTCAAGAGAGATTGTTATGCCTAAATTCGTTGCTGGTTCAGTTTTTCGCAGAGTATAACTCAAAACTGTTGGAATCCTCCAATTATATTACCAGACGGCAAGCTGTCAAGGTAATACTTTTCATATATATTCATAAACACTGAATGAAACATATATCTTGGCTTCTGGATGTAGGGAATTTCTTTTTGTGTCTGATTAACTATTACAGTGAACTTAACAGTTTCAATAGTTTGATTAGTCATTGTTTCCCCTGCTTACTTTTGAATCACACGAAGAAACTAAGCCAGTGCTTTTGGCATACATGGCTTCTCATAATCACCTGTGGATGTAATTAGTAGATATTTATTGAAATTAAGAATTTAGAGAAGATTTAACAAGGATTTAGAATAGAATGTGGCAGCTGTGGAATTTCTGCTTGACAGTTATCTTGCTTACTGAAGAGGCATCTTTTACTCATGACAGCTGTTGGGAGATATATTGCTGGATCGCTCAAATTCAGCTGTGATGACACGATATGTTAGCTCGAGGGACAACTTGAGGATACTCATGAACCTTCTAAGAGTAAGACACTTACCATAGTTGTCAAAATAAGTTGATGTTTAGAAGGCTTTACAACTTTATCTCGTGTTCTTGTAAATATTTCTTGTAAAATTGTTCTCGCCCTTCACACTTTTTACATATTAACTATTGCATTCCTTGTATTTCCATGGTTATACTGTTAGAAAGTGTTATGCCATTGGTGTCAAGCCTAGGAAGGACAATAATTGATGACTAAATTTGTAATTGTTTGAACTAAACTTCAATGGATTAACTGATTTTCTTGTACAGGAATCTAGCAAGAGTATTCAGATAGAAGCATTTCATGTTTTCAAGGTATTGTATTTTGTTAGGCTGTGCTTTGGAATTCCTAAATGATTTAGGTGCACTATATACTGATTTTGTGACTCTGTACGTGGTACAGTTGTTTGCTGCAAATCAAAATAAACCACCAGACATTGTAAGCATACTCATTGCTAATAGAAGCAAGCTTCTTCGGTTGTTTGCTGATTTCAAATTGGATAAAGGTAGGAACATTATGCATTTTGGTTAACAATATGCATGGATATGCTAGGGACTATGTTTTCAAATTTTTATATGCTTTGTTAATTGTTATACAGAGGATGAACAGTTTGAGGCTGACAAAGCTCAGGTTGTGAAGGAAATTGCTGCTCTCGAGCCTAGAGACCGCCCATAAACTTGCAAGCTTTTTCGTATCACTTGTGTACGTGTAATGTGATTATGTTTTTTCTGCATCATGTAAATGTGAATCATATAGCTCAAATAGATCCTACACCAGTACACCTTTCAATAATTGGCAAAAGATGTTCATGTTCTATGTACTCCTATGCTCCACTTGTAGTTTCTAATACATGTACTTTTTGTAGAGCAAAAAAATAAGATCATATACACAATTATTTGAACTGGTGTGAACTTGTGTTCCAAACACCCCTGTATCAATCCGTGGTGAGATCTCAACTTTGAACCAGACCATATTGTTTTTGAATGTCAAGAGAGACTTCATTCTAAAATATGAAGTTCGTTGTATGTGAAATATCATAATATATGATAAACTTCCTTTACATTGGAAGTTTAGGTTTTATACTTTTTTTCGAATAAGACCAATTCGTCATTTCACACTCACATTAATGTTATTGTTGCTTCAAGTCTTGTTCCATGTCCTACTCTAACATTTAAGAGTCCATGGCCTCCCCTCCATAAAAAGGTAAATGGAGTGGTGTTCAAGTTCAACCAAGTTGATGTAAAGCCAGTCTTGTGTTGTTGAAGAATGGAAACAGAGAAAGTGGTGTTCTTTTCCATATGCCCACAAGAAGCAGGAGGAAGTTTCCTGAACAGGCAGAAAGCTATAGCCACTAATTTGTGACTAAAAAAGTGTGAAGACAGAAGAGTCACATGGGGAAGAAAACACCAGGCACACTATTGGCACAATATGCGAAATCGGTGACTTTTGTCACCATTACCGCCAACCACTTGCATATTCCATGGATCTCCCATTTTTCTATTGTAGACCCAAGAATGGCCTCTACTATTCAACATTGCTACAAATTTACCATTTTTACCATCTCACTTTAATTTGGCATCGAACTGTCCAGAAACACCAGGCACAAATTCATACTTTTACTAAAGTTTATTTGGGGATCCTTTTCTTTTTAACCCCCCCCAAAAAAAATTACTTTTATGCATTCTTTATACAAGATTTTTCACTCAACACTACTTTTCACAAAGGATTCTCATTCTTATTCAAAATTTAGTTCTGGTACCTGAACTTTATTTTTGTTCAAATCAACGCATATTCTACAAACTGTTAGTAAATTCCTACTCTTATGCTACCTTTTCCTCATATTACCGGAATTATTCTTTATTCCGTAATCCGATAGAAAATTAAAAGAATAAATAGAGTATATAACAAAAAGGAGTAAAAAATATATAATTAATAAAAACATTGATTGATGTATAAAAATCTATATGTATTTATCAACCATTTTTATTACATCAAAATATAAAAAAATATATTCAACATAGTATCAATCATGGATATAAACCGAACCAAACCAAGCCAAAGACACACGAATGGTGTTTGCTACGTGAAAAGCTCAAAAACTAAACTAAAAAGCACAACCTGTCATTGCCATCAACAGCATCAGCAGCTGACTGTCTCCCTTCTCACTCTCTCGTTTCTCTTTATTCTTCTTCACATACAAGATGGCACAGAATGGTAAGTCCCCTCCTTTCACTTTCAGTTTCTATCTGGGATTTTGATTTCATTGCACTTGCTTTGTAAAGTTAATGCCTTATTGGGTTTTTAGATTCGCTTGGAGAGTTTTTGGCCTCTGCTGTTGATGCAGCCAAGAAGGCTGGCGAGGTCTGTTCTGTTTTTCATAGAAAAATCCAATCTTTATTTTTTTTGTTTTCATGTTTTTCTTTACATTTTTGTGTTGTGTAACAGATTATCCGAAATGGGTTCTATAAGACCAAACATGTGGAGCATAAAGGCCAGGTCTTTCTCTCTCTCTCTCTTTGTGTGTGTTAGGAGTTGTTTTTTTGAAGAAATAGGTAAAAGCTTTGGTTGTTTCTGGTGTGCCAAATTGTGTGCTTTCTCTTTTTTGATAATTGTAGTTATGGAATTTGTGTTATTGTGTAAGTTGTGCAGCACTAATAGCCAGTCTGTGGATTTTGATTTTAGTCCAAATTAGTTGAAAATTTTAACAAGAGATATGTATTCTGTTGGTGAGTATATGAATTGTTGGAATTAAAAGTGAGAAGGCTTTGAAATTGTAAATGTTGATGGAATTGTGAATAATGGAGGACATGATAGTGATATATTACCAACAACTATTTGGATGAATACTATCATTAGTTTGGTTACAAGTGGATGTGCTCTTGCTGGTGCATGTCCAGGCAGTTAAAACAATGTTGGAAAAGTTTAGGGGAAAAAAACTTAAAAAATTTAGAAGCTGTTGTCATATAATTTGAAATTTACATTTGTTTAGACATATCAGAGCTGAACATCAAGAAGAAGGAAATCCAGATAGTCCTTTGTCGTTTCGTTCTTCATTTTTCTTGGTAACTAGCTTTTGCATATAGAGGAAAAATTGTACACTTTGAAGAGATAATAGAACCGGGAAATAGACTGGAACTCGAAATGAACTTAATTGACATTAGCGTCTTCCTAATTTTATGTTCCAATACTGACATGCAGGTGGATTTGGTCACAGAAACTGATAAGGCATGTGAAGATCTCATATTTAATCATCTTAAGCAGTACTTCCCCACACATAAGGTTATTTCCTATATCTTCGTCTTTCAGCGTATGTTTCTAACAAATTGTCTCATTAAAATTAATATTCGTTTTCGGTGAACTTGTTTTAACTGGCTTTATCTTAGTTCATTGGAGAAGAAACCACTGCTGCTTATGGAGTTACAGAGTTGACTGATGAGCCCACTTGGATCGTTGACCCTCTTGATGGAACAACTAACTTTGTGCATGGGTGAATGTCATTTTTCATTGTTGCAGTTGATTAAGTTCTTCATTGTTTAATCAGTTAATTTCACTTTTGACACTGTTGCAACTTCATTATTACTAGGTTCCCTTTCGTTTGTGTCTCTATCGGTCTTACAATTGGAAAGATCCCTACAGTTGGTGTTGTCTACAATCCAATAATGGATGAGGTAAGAATTGTTATGCTCCCCATAAATCTAATATGAACAATCAACCTTAAATCCATTTTATTAGGGGCTTAGGATTGCAGACATCATAAGCATATATTGGTGACAAATAATTTTTATGAACGACAAAAGGCAATGATTTTTTCAATAACATTACTGGCTAAGTGAAGTGTAAAACTTTAGTTTGTTATATGTAGCTTTTTACTGGGATTCATGGACACGGTGCTTTTCTGAATGGAAAACCTATAAAAGGTGTGTGCACTGTTTTCTATGTAGAAACTTTGATGTGTCTTTAAATTATCAATTTCCTGTTTTTTCGATGAATCACTAATGGCTGTATGCATATCTTTTGAAAATTCACAGTTTCTGAGAAGACAGAACTTGTTAAATCTCTGCTAGCAACAGAGGTATGTGATCATTTGATAAATATAAGGTTTATTGCTTCATCTCCATCCAGTTTTTCTTATACTTAGCATAACCATCATTTTTTATTTCATATCTCTGCATAAATCATGGAATTGAACTGACAAATGTGTGAAAGAAATGAAGATTCATTCAGTGAATGTAAAAGACTAAATTGTATGTTAGCACACAAGCATTCTTCTAACTCAAGACCTTCTGATTATAATTTTTTGGTCTTGTTGGACATGTCTAGATCAGATAACCAAGATGTGTTATGTCTGAATCACCACAATATTGCTGCTGAATGATGTAATAAAGTTCTTATCCTATATTGGCATGTTATTAATAACTGATAAAATCTTGTCCTACCGAGAGAGCAGGCTGGAACAAAACGTGATAAAGCAACCTTGGATGCTACTACAAATAGAATCAATAGCTTGCTTTACAAGGTAAAACAAAGGACATTCTACCGAACTTTCTAATTCACCGATTCTGCTTTCATATATGTTTTACCAATTAATCTCATTACCAGGTAAGATCCATTCGGATGAGTGGCTCTTGTGCATTGAATCTTTGTGGAATTGCATGTGGAAGGCTCGATCTGTTTTATGAACTTGGTTTTGGGGGTCCATGGTATGTGTTTGTGCTTCTCTTTTCATCTTTTCCTAGTGAAATTGAATGTCGTACACTGAGTGATATGATATGTCATTTGGCGCTCAGGGATGTGACAGGTGGCATTGTTATTGTCCAAGAAGCTGGAGGAGTTGTATATGATCCGTAAGTATATACATGATATCTTCTTTGCTTTTTTACTTCCCAAATTTAACAAAGAGGAATTTGATGAGTTATAAATGAATTTGGCCCCTGCCAAGACTCTCTGCTCTATTGGATACAATCTTATAAGTTGGTATAGACCACTTAAATCAGTTCCATTTCAACTACTTCTCTTTGTTTTCAGCAACCTTGTGAATAAATAAAATGTTTTGACAATTTTTTGTGAAGTTAGATGCTAATTGACCTGTAGAATATCTTAAACCACTGATAAGCTAAATTTTTGTCATTAAATATGAATTAATCATACTACATAGTACAACAGATGTTCAAAATTTAGAGGAACTCTTGTTGTAACAACCCCACTAAGACATTATTTCTGACTTACCACAATGGTAGGTAAACAACTAGCATCAATCTTTGTCTTGTAACTCCAGCAAAAGTGTTCTAGAATTGAACGCTTATTGGGATCAATCTTTTGAACCGCACAATTGACACGCTATTAAGTAATCTTGCATCTCTTTTATTTTTCTGTATATTTACAGCACGAACACGTATTGAGTATGAAGATTATGCATTATGTTTAGAGTTTAATGGTTGCTAATTTTTTATCAGATCTGGTAAAGATTTTGACATCACTGCTCAGCGAGTTGCTGCTTCAAACCCTTCACTCAAGGATGCATTTGTTAAGGCTTTACAGGAATCAGAATGAGAAGTCACCAATAATTTATCAAATTCTAGAAGTTGATCTCTTATCTATATAGATCAAGTTCTGTTTTTCTTCTTTGCAACATCATTATTAGGTTCTGAAAATGAACCGTACGCTTACACTGAATAATTGTCATGATTCTCCCAGCTGGCCCTGAGCCTGAAAGATCATTTTGTAATATTTAATTGAGATTGACTATTCATATGGTTTTTTTCTTTCTGAGATTGCACCTGCAGTGGGGCGATTTGAACCTGCAATTTTACTAGACTTAATGAAGCCAAATTAACTGTGACCATTCATATGGTTGGCAAAACAAATTTGGTTTGTTTCAAATTATTGATGGAATGTCCAAGTTTATGGGAATATGATCATTAAATCTGCTGTTTTACAATTTCGGGCACCAGTATGAGATGTAATAGAAGCCATGTAAACAAAATCAAACAAAAACATGGGTATATATAATAAATATGCAATGAACAGATACATAAAACTCTCAAATAACATGTAGAATAATGTCATGTCCAAACACAAATATTCCTATGGCTATCCTATGTAAAAAGAATCACCTTCTAAACCTGATTTCGGCAACAACCTCAGCCATAGATACAAAGAACGGCTGCCACAACAAACCAACCAATATCTGTAGTTGGAAATATAGAGAAAAATGAACTCCAGAATAGAAACAGAAGCCGTGTTTATACTGCTTGGTGCCTGTTATTATATCCATTAGATCCGTTTGCTCCATTGATGCCATGCTGCATCTTCCCAGCACTCTCTTCTCTTCTTCTTTTGATCACTACAAACCATGTATAAGCTTCCAGGATCACAGCAAAAACAGCTAAAGCTACAATAACTCCAATGTAAGCATCCTTCCACTTCTTCTCGGGTTTCAAGATGTTGAATCCTACGAAAATGTTGACCACACTGAGGATGATGACACTGTAACCAACAAAGTGGTGGTAGATGTTCCAGTAGAATCTCAGTTTGTGTTCTGGCTTTGGCCTCAGAAGCAAAGCAAACACCTAAACCAAGCGAAAAGAAACTCGTCTTTAATATTAAATAATAGTGACATACATACCACTACAAAAACTAGTGTGATAAGGAGGGTGTTTTTGAATACCTGAAGTGTGCCAATGCAGAAAAGGATGATGCCAATGGTTCTATGAGTGTTGTATTGGATGCCAACAGATTCGCTACCAAGTTTGAGACCGGTACCCCACCCAGCAACACCAACTATGTATGCGGATGATTGGCAAAACACATGTAGGTAAAACCATGCTGGGTCTGCAGACTTAAAAACCTTCAAATACCTTGCTGTTATAGCTCCAATAGGCATCAGAATACCCCAACTAACAGTGTTGAGCACTCCATGAATCTGAAATCACATTTGAAGAATATTAAACTTTCAATACAAACAACAGCTTATAATAACTAACAAACAACTTGTACTAAATTACCAATAAGCAAAGTCAAAACAGAACGTATCAGAATAAAACCATGCCTAAATCAATCAAAACCAAGAACAATAACATCAATATTTAAAAATCTACAACTTGTGGTTAAGATACTTACATTTCTCTGCCTGATTCTTGAGTTTCCTCCACCAGTAGTCCCAGTCTGACCAGAAACAAGATTGAGCGACCCCATGGACTGAACGTTTGGCCCAGTGAAACTATGAACTTGTGGGGTGTTCCCAGAAACAGCACCTTCTTGCCACACTTGGTTGAAAGTAGTAACACTTTTGTTGAGTCCCAAAGTAGCAAATATGGTCATCTCATTATTAGCATAAGTGGCTGTCAAATCTGAGACATCAAAACTGAGATCACCCTCTCTAAGTTGAGTCTGGTATGAAGAGATTGGTGATGTATAAGCCCTCATTGATCCATTAGACTGTCTATAAGCAACAAGAGCCTGTGAACCTACCATCCCAGTTGAGCTAGGATTTATAGCCCATGCAACCCATCTAGAAGCTGAGACTCCTGTGTGCCTATATGCGACCTGAAGCCTTCCTGATGATGAATCATAGTTGTAATGTATAAAAGAGTTCAACACAGGAAGATCACTGCATGATCTAAACACTTGGTTGCCTGAAAAACTGTACTTTGCACATGTTTGTGCATAGGATGACACAAACATAGACACCAAAACAGAGAAACATAACACAAGCTTCAACATTTCTCTTGAAAGTTGATGAGACTTGAAACTCGTTGTGTTGTTGATAGAGAAAAAGTTGTCTAGAAATGAAATTGAATGCAAATAATCATTAGTGGAGTTAATATATAAGAGAGTGGTGGGGCTTGGTGGTTGGCTTGTCATATAAGTGAAGGTTCCTTTTTTCCCATATATAAATAAAGAAGTAATTTTCACAGTTTTGCATACAGTATGTGTAATTTAATGAGAGAAAGCTAAGTTTTATTTTATTTATTTATTTTTCATTTTTGTTTTCACAACCACCATCTCTTTCACACCACCCTCTTGCCAAACTTCCATCTGCATGTACAAAATATTTGGAACCCCCCATGATCTTTCACTATGGCTTTAAAAAACAAAAGTCCAATAAATTAGGAAACTTGGGAGAGGTTGTTAGCTTAACTGTACCAACCTTAAACTAGTTTTGATTTGTTGTGTTATGATAATGTAGATAAGATTTGTTTTCATATTAACTGGCATACCAAGACAATTTATGACAATAATTCTAATTTTTTTTCCAAAATTAAAAATTCTACACGATTTTAACTTTGTTTTATTTTCATGCATTGTTCCGAACAATCTAAAACAGATGTATTCAATTTAGAGTTTATTGGAGTTTCATGGATTTTTTTTTTTTTTTAAATAATAGATTTTGATAAAATTCACGGACTTTATAGATTATGTATTGATTCCGTTATAATTCATTAAAAAATTTGATAAAATCTTGAGGAGAATGCTAAAATTTGTTATAAACTTTTTTCATCATAAAAATCATTTTATACTCCATCCAAATTTATCATTTAAATAAAATCTGTCAAGTCAATGACTTTTTTAACACACTTAGATTTTATTGAAATTCACATAAATTTGAATTGAATACATCTAGATTTTAATGGATTTCATTCAATCTAATTGAATACATTTAAATTTTTAAAATCCTTTAAATTCCAATGAAATCTTAAATTAAAAACACCCCCTAAAAGTAATGCTACTTTATTAAATTTTAGGATCTTGGAATAAAATATTTCTTATTTTGAAATCTTAATATGTGTTCCTAACACATGATCCGTGTAATTGGAAGCAAATGCATTATTAGGTTGATGCAAATGAAAGCAAATACTTTATTGCAAAAAGATTGAGTTTAGGACTCAAGAAATCACATGCTAAAAAAGCGATTAAAAATTGGATTTTTTTTATAAATGATTATTTTTTTAGGTCCAAATTAAACATTAACTATTTTCTAAAAATTATGTAAGAAAAATTGTTTTTGGACAAAACTACACTAGGTAAAAATAAGGGATAAATCTAATTTCCCCCCTGTAGTTTGATATAAGCTCTATGGACCCCCCTGTAGTTTGGCATAATCCCATTTTCCCCCTTCTGTTAAATCTGTTACTGAACAGTACACCCTGACATTGACAGTATACAAAAAGACGATCTTGCCCCTCATATTATAGACAAAACAAATTATCAAAAAAACTAAAATAAAATTGAAAAAAAAAATTCCTATTCATTTTCCGGTAAGTGAATACCCATTTTCTGGGTTTCCAGCAGCTAGAATATGCTTGGAACTAATCTTCACCAGCAGCATCAAACAGACAAACACAGAAACATAAACATTTAATCACCACAAACATCAAATATCATCAACAATACACCAAGCACAATTACACCAAACATTTAATCACCACAAACATCATATGGGTTCGATTTCGAACCCAGAAATTCGCGTCTGGGTTTGAAGTCGAACCCAGATGTTCGCGTCTGGGTTCGAAGTCGAACCCCAGGCGCGAGCTTCCGGGTTCGAAGTCGAACCCCAGAAGCTCGCTTAGGGGTTCGAAGTCGAACCCAGATGCGAGCTTCTGGGTTCGACTTCGAACCCAGAACCCAGACGCTCGTGTCTGGGTTCGAAATCGAACCCAGATGCGAGCGTTTGGGTTCGAAATCGAACCCAGACGCTTGCATCTGGGTTCGACTTCGAACCCAGACGCTCGCGTTTGGGTTTGATTTCAAACCCAGATGCTCGCGTCTGGGTTCGAAGTCGAACCCAGATGCGAGCGTCTGGGTTCGCAGTCGAACCCAGACGCGAGCGTCTGGGTTCGAAGTCGAACCCAGACGCGAGCGTCTGGGTTCCAAATCGAACCCAGAAGCTCGCGTCTGGGTTCGAAGTCGAACCCAGACGCTCGCATCTGGGTTCGAAATCGAACCCAGACGCTCGCGTCTGGGTTCGATTTCCGAACCCAGATGATGGGGGTTTGAGAAGGAGAAGAAGAGGAGGAGGAGAAGAAGAAAAAGAAGAAGAGACTGGAGAGCGGAGGGGATGACGGCAGGCAAAGAGCGGAGGAGGGAGGGCGATCGGCGTCGGAGATCAGAGAGAGAGAAAAAGATAGAGAGAGGGAGAGAGAGAATGAGAGAGCTGCTCTTTTTTATTTTTATTTTTGTTTTTTTTTTTTTGTTTTTAATTATGTACACCGTCCATCAACATGATGGACGGTGGACATAATTTTTTTAAAAATTATTAATAAAATTATATTTTTTTTATTTTTATTTTTATATTTTTAATTATTTTAAAAAAATATAATCTATTTTATATTGAATTGACAGTTTTACCCTTTCTAATTAACGGTCAAACATTGATTCCTAACGTCCAAGTTCACGGTAAGGGGTATTTTGACCATTTTAATAAACAAGAGGGGGTTTTTTGATCATTTTTATAAACTAGAAGGGGGTCTGTAGCGATTTTTTTAAGGTAGGGGGTTTTTTGACCATTATATCAAACTACAGGGGGGATATTAGATTTATCCCTAAAAATAATGAATCTGAAAAAAAAAAATATTTTTTATCTTTATTCTCAAAATAGAGTTGTTTTCGTAATTTTTTTCTTCAAAATTAATGAAGAAATAAGCAAACTTTTTACAGGTCAAATAATTCTTGGTCAACTTAATCACAAAAAAAACATAACTTGTCCGTTGTGCAGGAATAGTCACGATCATGAATCAATCAATTAATATTCAATCATCAATCAAAACGAATACTGTTTGACATTGTTTTGAGGAGCAATACGATGGAGAGAGGATTTGGTGGGGTTAGGTGTGTATGGTTGGACAGGTGGAGCTTTGAGCTCTCCCTTGGTCAAAAATGCAGTACCAAATTTCTACCAGCCTCGTGGTGGGACCCCCTTTGCCGCGTGGAACAGCCACTGTCTCCGCCACGATGCCGCCGCGGCCACCACCGCCACCATTTATCTCCATGCATGCTTGCATGGACAGACAGCTACATTATCATGTCCTCTCTCTCTTGTCCTGTGTTATTTCCAAATGTTGTTTAGATTCTTTTTGTTATGATAAAAAATTAGAGTGGTTTTTATATATAAATATATATATATATATTTATGTGTACATTATTTTTCATTTATATATTTATAGAGTTTGTCTACCTTACTTATCCACTAAGTTTACCTATAAATTATAGTCCTTAGATTCATTTTAATAACTACATTTACAATTAATTTAAGAACTATAATTTATGAGTAAAGTTAGTGGCTAAACCCATATATACATCTATTTGTAATGACTGTTGGGATCTGCTGAACACTTAATGTTGGAATTGAACTCTCAACATCTTAACGATTGGGGAGGTGTCTTAAGGCTTAACCGCATATACTAGTAGGTGATGTGCATCCTTGCTTGAAATGTTAAAACTCGAGTTTTATGTAATTACTTACATGTTTAATAAAATTTCAGTTCATCAAGTATAACTAATAGCTAAAAAATCTGATTTCGTTTCTAATTAGAACTTACATATCATCACCTTAAGAGTTTAATTTGTGCTTGATAACTATAAACCGTAACTACAAAAGCTGAATTTCTATATTAATCTAATACAATTTCAGTCTATTATATACATCTAATAATTAAAAAAAAAAAAATAGTTTTAGATGAATGTTAGAACCCACTTTCACACCTAAGATTACTAAGAATTAATGATGTATATGATTATAATTGGTATATGATTATCTATAAATCATGAGCATTAAAGCATTCAAATAGCAAAACCAACGAAACCATACATATGTTAGTTTTCAATTCAAATGTTAAAACTTTATTTTTATGCATATTTCTAATAAAACATCAGTCTATCAAATGAATCTAAAAGTTAATTCCAAATTAGTGAACGTTAGAACTTAGTCAACACCTAAAAGTCATTTATATGATAATAATTATAATTAGTATATGATTAATATACAAATCATGACTAATAAACAATTGAAAAGGCTATTATCAATGAACCAAATCGATTAAAAAAAAAAGTTGATGATATGAGATACTATGCAAGATGAGGAAAGAGTATGATATCAAATACCAAATCCAATTATTTTTTAGGGTTTTTTAGTATAATATAAATTCTTGATGTCCCTCATAGTTATGGCCTAATGCTTATGTAATTATGTGGTAATATTCCAAAACTCAAGATTTTTGTGTTCAAAACCTGTACAATAATGAGATTTGCATGATTAATTTAAATAAATAAAGTTACAAAATCAAGCATTTTATGCAACTATTTATATATAGTCTTTGTTCTTCCTGTTGAGGGGTTCTAGATTTTGTATTTTGTTGTTGACATACATTGAAAAAAAAATGATTATAATACGATTTTATATTTTTTGTAACAATAAAGTTAAACCAAAGATCACATTATACCTCAAAAATATTATATTTTTGTTAAAATTCTTTAATCAAAACATTTGGTATATTTTAAAGTATAAAATGATCAAATCAATCTAATTGAATTTAAACTTGTCAAATTATTCCACATAGAATTATCTATTAAATAATAATACGATAGAAACTAGAAAGTGGTTGTAAAATAATATCTATATGTATTTAAAAAAAAAAAAGATAAAATTGTGTTTTTCTTTTTTTTTTTTGTTTTTTCTAAATAAAGTGAGATTGTGTCGAGTAATCAATTTTCTTTAGCATAAGCATGATATATACAATACGTCACATTTATTAAAACATATAGAAATTTGATAGCTACTTCAAGTTATTTTTATATCATATGGTAAGATCATTTAATTAATTACAAATTTGATTGTGATTTGACATTCAAGGAATGTAATAAAGAAACATTTTTAATGACATTATCAATTTGGTGCATAGGTAACATTTGATGGATTCAAAATGATGACATGTATTCATCACTCAAAAACTTAACTTAGTTGAGAATATTATTACCATCCGACTACATTTATGATCATAAAAATTTTTACGAATGAAAGAGAATAGTAATATAAAGATTAAAACTATATGTACGATGTGGACTCTCTCATAATTATTCCATGATTTTATTGGATTTATGTACAAACGAAAATTCTGAAATCAACATTTATGACCTTGCACGTTTTCCTGTAAAATATGTAACAAGTTATCATGTCTTTATCTTACCTGTTCACAAAAACGACTTTGCTTGTCAAATTTGAGAGAACTTGCAAAATTTTCAATGAAACACCATAAATTTAACAATTATTAGATCTAAGAAAGTATAAACTTCGAACAAAGTATTGAGAATATTTTTAATATGTCAAAAATATTTAAAAATATTTACAATAGGTATCATCTTAAAATATAAAAAATATTTGAAATATACAAAATATTATATCAATATTTATCTTCTTGATTAGATCGCTTCCACCATATTATAGTAATTCTTTTGCTTGTATTTGTGTGTGTGTCCGTTTTTAAACATTCAATCAAAAATTTTTAAAAAATTGAATCCAAAAAATACAATAAAATAATTATAATATGAATTGGTGTTTCTTTGACCATATATAATATAGGGACAATCTTAAAAAACCTATTATAGTTTATAAAAATATCAATTTTACCACTATAGTTTTATTTTTGTTCAAAATCCCATCGATATTAAAAAATTAGTAAAAAATGATCATTTTACCCTTTATAACTTCATCCTTAATTTGTGACAATTAAGAGTATTTTCATCATTTCACATGTATCTTGAAGGTATTTTGAATATTTTTATTAATGTTAGAAGAGATTTTGAATAAAAATAAAATCATAGATGGTAAAATGAATATGTTTACAAACTACAATGGATTTTTAGGATTATTCCTATAATATGTTGCGCATATAAAGAGAATGTCCAATTAAAAATATGTAACAAATTTCTAATTTGATGAACAATTGTGAGTTGAAATCTTGATTGATTCTCGACAATCTGATCCCCTTCACATCTCTAAGAATTAATCCACACATAATCATGTAAACACTTAAATCCAAACACATCTACTCCAAACTTTTACAAAGATCACATACGTCATGTGATCTTTGTACCAAATGGAAACAACAAACAACTTCCGATCAATACTCATGTTAAAAGGTTACTAATCATGGTTTAATACATTGCTATTAATCCATTGCTGGAACTAGAGTTGGTGAGATAATGACCGATTAATGGGTAAACTAATACCGATCATCCATTAATTTTGGGGCTTAAAAGAGAGTGTGAGTCATATATAATTTCATATAGATTGTTTAGCTAGATACTAGTTCGTGTTAAAGTTGACATAAAGGAGTTGAAATGGTTTACGTTGAAGTGTTACACAAGTCCCTGGATTTGAACATCTCAACAACCATTTGTTTTTTATAGGAACTTTCGAACTCCTCTAGAACTCGAAACTTCAAAACAGAATGGTTTTATTAGGTTCTTTCTTAGAGCTTAATTAAGCAACAATTTGGGTGGGTTAAATAAACATTAGGCTGATTTTTTATTGCTTTTCTCTTCTCAGGAAAATCTTGGGCGGAGACGGATGCACCCAAGATACGCATTCCATTTCTTAAAATACTCTTTCTTATCATATAATTTCATAGTTGAAGTTGACACAATCAAATTTTGTAGACTACTTGAAAATTGCTAATGCCCAACTATTAGTTGACTTCCCTAAACTCAAACTATTAACCATCATTTCACTATGAAATTACTACAATATTCTTATATATTATTTTATATTTTATCTACTACTTAAAAATAATAATTTATTTTAAAATAAAAAAAGAATTTTAGAAAAATTGATTTGATAATGAATGATGATTAACCCGGCTGATCATAACCTTCATTAGTCAAAACGATGATGGTTAGATTGACCATCATCGATTGGAATGATGATCAGAAGATCTCCTTCTTCAATAGAAGAGCTCGCATCTTCATCGGTGATGGATCAAATCTGCTCCTCTAATACTCCATCAAATGAGCATATTTGACCTATCTTCGGTAAATATTCCCATTGGCGATTTTTTTTTTTTTTGTTTTAAAAAAAATGCTTTTAATTTATTGAAAAAATTTGCTTTTAATATTAAATTATTAATTACTTTTTCCACTCTTAAAGATATTTTTACCCCTAATAAGAGTATTGTAGTCGTTTTACATTGAAATGATGATCAATAGTTTAAGTTTATGAAAGTCAAATGATGATAAATGATATTTATGCAATTACAATCAAAATTTCCATCTAGCTACAATTACACCTCAACTTGAAAGTGTTTGTGTGATTTACCTTTATAATTATGATTTACTTAATAGAATGGGATAAACTTACTGAAGGGGTGTATAAACAGTTTTAGAGGGGTGGAAATATGGACACTCTATTTTGTGGCCTGACTGGTCCAATAAATCTCTGGACCTCCAACAGGCTTGATCACCTAGAAAAACTTAGGCCTTGTCAACCCATGATCAGAATTGCGGTGGATGGCTTGATCTGCGAGTTGTGCATCTGAAACTCAACGAAATATAACATTGGTTCAAGCCTTCTAAACTTCGTTTAAAGGGTAGGTTAAAGCCAACAAGTTTTAAGACTTAAAAACTTCATTTAATATTAAAAGCGCTAACTTACGCTTAATGACACTTACTGAAACCGTCCGAGAATTTATATATATATTTTTTATATTTATATCTGGTTTATGTTGTTTGTTTTTAAATTTAAGTGAGATTCTACTTATGATGATAAGTTTGTTTCAGATATTAAAATTTCGTTTGACAACTTAATTAAAACTAAAATACTCTCAGTTACGCTAACCGGTGGCTGGCTGAAGGATAATTAACCGTTTCAATGCTGAGAGACAATACAATGCATTGAATGCAATAATATCAGCGTTGAATGCACTAACATCATCATTTGTTGCTGTGCATCTGATTTAATCAAACTTTAATGTGCGAATTGATTCGAATGAAATAAAACTCTTTTCGCTTTGGAATCTAAAATAAAGTGGAGTTAATTACTATTTTAAGACACGATTTTAGTTCTGTGTCCTTCTCAAATCGCATGTTCCTTGATAGACTATCAATGGTGAAAAAACTTAAATCCATTGGATGTATGGTGCATCATCGTTCAAATCTTTTCACGTTCAACCTATGCATCGATGCTCATTGATCTCCAACTACGATAAATTATACTCAACCTAGACTATGTAGATTATGCCACTAGATGTGGCAAAATTTGAATGAGGGATATATCGTACGTCCAAAGCGAAGAAACACTCCGATCTCTAATTATGATGCATCTATGGCAATTGATTTCTATAGACGTATCATACATCCAATGCATGAAGACTCTTATATATATATATATATATATAACCTAGAATTTGCAATTGATTTAAATAAATGTATCGTATATTCAATGCATGAAGACTCTCCTATATCAATGCATGAAGACTGTTCTATATATGTATATATAATTGAACCTAGACTTTGCAGTCTATCCCACTAGATGTGGCCCAAGTCCCTCACCAAGCCCATTGTCTGATATTCATACTTCTATGCTCTGAAACTAGCAATCTTATCGACAGTGCCCATCACCGGTCCAATGTAACTGCACCCACTAACATAGAATCATGTCACACCCTTCCCTATCTTGGCACCATACCTTTTGGTTATGGCTTCAGAATTTACAAATCGTCGTTGTACATGTATCTTCTTTTCTAGACAAGTTCTTTTCCAAGAGAATTGCTTTTATTTCACTTCACTAATTTATATATTTTAAACCATATTATATTCTCTGTGCTTCATGTGATAAAGTGACATGAATCTTTGGCAAAAAATATATGATTGATGTTTCATATATATATATATATATATATAAAGCTTCGTCTCCATAGTGGGCTTAGCCCACTTCCATCCCCAGGCTTTGCTCGATTTTCTTTTTATTTTTTAATAAAAAAGGTTACTCATAAAGTTTATGAGAATAATTTTCACACTATATATATGGTATCAAATCTCCATAAAATCGAGGATAGTAGGTGAAATAGTGGAAAGACACACTCCACCTGCTCATTAAAAAGTAGGTTTGATCCTCACTTACGTCACAAAGTGTTTGAGAATTTTCTCATATATTTGTAGATAGTCATCTCATGATTTCATGAATAGATTTTAAGACCGCTCACTAAGCAAGTCTTATTACTAGATTATGGTAGATATCTGATCTAATGTCAGGAGTTGTATATATATAAAAAAATATAAATCTCCATAAAATCTAGATAATTCATATCAAATTACCTTATAATTTTATCAAAATATTTATATTAAATATTCGCATAGTCTCTTTAATCCCATATATACTACACGTAAAAAGACTTTTATTATTTAAATGTTTTCGTTTTTCGTTTTTTCCTTTTTAATATTAAAAATAGATTCCGATCAACCACGAAAAATAGTGAAACGTAATTGATTAGATTAAGTACTAACCATTCATCTCACACTTATTATATAACAAGAAGCACCTTGAAACTATCAAATAAATTCTAAACATATAATTCACGGATATTGAATCTAATGAATCTATATGTGGGCCATTTCCGATAGATAATGGCATCCTCAATCTTTGCATACCGTATCATGCTATACTGCTTCACAAAATCACAAACATCTGACATGTTTTAAATCGAAAGCATAAATGATCATAATGATGCTAGCTAGAGATCAAAAAAAGGCACTTAATAGTTCAAACCATGAAAATAACTTGGATCTTTGTAGAACCACCACCACAAATTTGGGGCATGATCAAATCTAGTAATTTCGACCACAAAATAAGTGAATGTGGGCTGGTGTCACGTGGCTTGGTAGTACAAAACAGATCATGCAAGTCAGCGGATTACTTATTAACATGTACCACACGTATCTAATCTAATCTCTTAATTAATTATTACATATGCCCACATAAAGTCCACTGTCAATGTATAACAAGACGCTTTTAGGTGTCAATATTATATATGTATAAATTTTCATGGGTTGCAATTGGAATTCATATCATATTGATGTATTAATGTAGACTATTATAGCTGATTGATTGTGAAATGTGTTTGACATTGAGACTCACATTTAATGGCATATACATGCATACATATATATGTATATATGATTTAAAGCTGACGATACATCTTGAAATGCATGGTTATTGTTTTTTCATTATCTTAACCAAAATATGGATTGAAGAAAGAGACTAACAACTAAAAACCAAATCTAGATATCTCATTAGTATTTTGATAATATACATTAAGGGTTGTTTAATCTTAGTCGGTCCATCATATCTCCAATCTAATATGGATACTAATTTTTACAAAAAGAAGAAGTAATTTGGTTTCAAACTATTTTTTATTTTAAAAAATTCTCAGATCTATGGTTCAACATGTTTTAAATTAGAACTTTTATTTTTATTTTTATTTTGAAATCTAACACCAACTGGATTGAGAGCTAACAAAACAAATTCAGATAACAATCCTTAATAGAAGATTGAAATATTTTCATACTTTACAATTTATAGATTAAAGAGGGATTCAAATATTTGTCACAAATATGAAAGAGACTAGAGTGGACGTGCAACTAGGAGTATTGATCAACTTAAATTTTTTTTGGTGTTTTTTGTTTTTTTATTTTGATATCAACTTTACAATTTTAATTGCCAAAACAACTAGTAAGACTTTGATTTTTTGGAAGTGGGTATGGACTTTCAAAATAACTATATATGCAATTGATATTGCATGTAGATTTGAACAATCATGTACATGATTAAATTTGGATTAAATTACTTTAAAAAAAAATTTATGTATATTAGTAGCATTCGAAAATTTAACTTTGATACCACCACCCAAATTTTATGTATAGTAATATTATTTGAAAATGTAATTTTGAACATTATTTAAAATCATCCGGTTAGATATATACACCACACAGTGATTATAAATATTTTTGTTATCTTCGTTAACTGTTTTTTTTTTTCACCTCCTGATACTAGGTTAGATAACTATCGAAATCTAGTTGAGATATGACTTTAACATTTGGTCTGAAATGTAACTTTCTGAAAGTAGGAGATGTTTACTCACATTAAATGAAAAAATTATCCACATTAAGTGAAAATTATCCGTATTATTGTGGGCTATAGTACTCGAACCTTACCTCTCTGTATTTTTTAGAAAGTTAGGTAAATGGGTTGGTGTAGCAGGAGCATGTTATCTTCAACTTTAAACATCATAAATATTAAAGAATGGTGGTGACGTGTAAGATATTGTTCTAATTAACAATCTATAGGAGAAGTAGGGAATAAATATTGTCTTGTACTGTAGCTCCTTTTAATCAAATTAGGATGGCTCTTTTCACCAACAACTTCACATTTATTGGCTCACCTATTTGACATTTACAGTTTCAATGTCTTCCATGTTTTGAATTTTCAAATTCATATGTGAAAATATATGGAATAATATATATTCTTTTATGCCACTTCACTTTATTTAACAAAAAGAAAATTTATTTTGTGTGATACCAAACTAAAAACCTTGAAATTTATCGAAATGAAATATTATTCTTGAAATTCAAATAATTACTTTAAGAATATATAAATTAGAGTCAAGTTGTAACACTTAATTTAATTAGTTTGTTAAGATATTGAACGCGATTAATGCAATTTGAATAGTTATATTTATAATATATAGATAAGTAGTTTATAACATTCACATTAAAGATCTCTATTAATAAAACTTAACAAGATTAAATATCATGTAGTAAATAGCATAATCAAAATAACTACTCCCATACAATATAAATAAATAAATATATATATATATTCACATCCTTATTATTTCATCAAATTCCAATCTTAAATATAAATAAAAAGACATAATCAATCAATAAGTTATAAATATGCAAATACATAGATATCATAAATTTGTAAAAAACACATACATGTCATCAAAAGCTAGCTAAGTATGCGAAACCATCCTGAATTTCATAAAAATGAAAAAAAAAAATAAATTAATTAGAAAAAAGTAAAGATGTCGAAAGCAATGGGAAATCTTTTGCACACATAATTTCCCACTTTCTAGGATACCAAAAAGTACTTTTTAACGTGTCAAAACACTAATCAAATGCTTTAAACCTGCTTTTGAGTAAAGTAATATGTTTGGTCAAATACGCGTAAAACCATCACAGTCGATAGATTTCACTAAATTCATCAAATAATTTAATCAGACTTTGTCAATTGAAAATGAATATACATATAGACGCACAATGAGAAACGGGAGGCCTAATAGTTAATTAGGCGTTTGATTTTGAACCCTTCCGACTATAATTCTTTCACGTGTGTAATGAAGACTTTAAATGTTCTTCTTAAGCTAAAGTTATTTTGACTTTATTGAAATCACTTTGCATCTAACTTGTAATCGCATATGAATACTTGACTGTCTATCTTTATCATCCATCATGTATGTTAAGTATATTAAAGAAAATGTTGTCTATTTGTAGCGTGTGTACTTGCAAACTTAAATTTTTAATACGATAGTTAACAATCGATTTGATCTTTGAACTTTTTATCACACACAACTAAATAACTTATTGGTTAAACATTTAACTTAAAATGATAAAGTTGTAGATGGAAATCTTTCATTAATAACAAAATATTCTTCTTGGTAACTTCAATGAATACAACATTTATAATTTATTGTCATGTTAATATGGATATATCGTTACTGTTTAATTATTTATTTTATTAATGGATATCTTATTATATATAAAATGTATAAAAACATTATATCCTTCGATAGCACCTATGTATAAACACAAGCTTAAACTTTTGGTATGATAATTGATCTTGTAATTTTCTACTGCACGCAATTAAATAGCTTGTTGACAAAATATTCTTCTTGGTAACTTCAATGAATACAACATTTATAATTTATTGTCATGTTAATATGGATATATCGTTACTGTTTAATTATTTATTTTATTAATGGATATCTTATTATATATAAAATGTATAAAAACATTATATCCTTCGATAGCACCTATGTATAAACACAAGCTTAAACTTTTGGTATGATAATTGATCTTGTAATTTTCTACTGCACGCAATTAAATAGCTTGTTAATTAATTAAACATTCAAATCAAAAAATAAAGCTGTAGAAGAAGAATTTTTTGTCAACATGAACACAATTACTCTATTATCTAGAATTATGAGGCAACCATAGAATTAAAAACTCATCTAATTGTCGTTTGGTTACATATGCTAAGCAGTCAAATTAGAACTAATCAACATATAATATGTGTAGTAATACATAATTAATTAATAAATTTTGTTCGGGTTCAAGATGCTGTTGGCAGCATTACAACCTACTACTCTCTAAACAAATAATTAATCAGTAGGGACAAACACAATCTTTTCGGTCTATGATTAGTAAGTGAGGTAGGGTGCTAAACAACTCAGCATGTTTATATATTCAATTAAATTTGTAATCAAAACCATATAATAAAACAAATAATACATCTGTAAATCTAACTATTATTTAACTTATTAGTGTACTTCCTTTTTATATTTATAATAAAAGTGTGAGTTTCATTATACATATTTATTAGCATATTTTGAGAATCTTTGTTCTTTATTGTGAAAGTAGAAATCTCTCCTTATTATGAAAGCAAATTTTCAAATCATTTAATATTTAATTTCAATAGGGCTCTAAAAATCTCTTATTGTCGGTGTTTGCATTTCTTGTAATTATATCAAATAAAAAACAAGTAATGTATCATTGATTAATGGTATTTTATATTATTCTTATACTTTAAATATTAATATTCATAATCTTGTACATTAGTGTACAAGATTATATTGTCGGTGTTTGCATTTCTTGTAATTATATCAAATAAAAAACAAGTAATATATCATTGATTAATGGTATTTTATATTATTCTTATACTTTAAATATTAATATTAATAATCTTGTACATTAGTGTACATAACCAATTATGTCAATTTTCAATGAAAATAACGTATGCTCTAAGTCAAGGCAAGCTTATATCTACAAATCATTGTGCCTTAACTTATTAGCAAGGTATTTATTTAATTACCAAAAAATATTGAAAACTTTAGACCTTTTTTGACGTGATTTGGCTACCTAACTTATAGTTCTAAGATTAAATATTCTGAGAGTAGATATAACAGTTAATTTGAAATGTATATTAGTCGTACCATATTAGGTTTAACTAAGCTTGTTGACTTAATAAAAAAAAAAATTAAGTTTATGGTGAGTGGCCTTTGACATTAACCCAGTAAAACGACCCCCATTAGTATTTGTCTAGCTAGGGAATGTGTTACAGCGATGAATATTTTTTATCATTGAAGTCATGTTAGCTCTATGTTTGTATACACTTCTCATATCGAAAAGAATATGAATACAAATTAATCATGTTAATTATAAGCGAATGATTCTCTTACTATGCAACAATCCAACCATTTGAAAACTAGTAATTACTATAGCATAAGAGTCTACCAATTTTGCATATCACCTCTTACTATAAATGGTTACGCATCTCTCCATTTATTAAAGTGATAAAGATTCGATCCCAACAAACAAGTGTTATAAACTTATGTGAGTGATTTTTTCCTTTTATTATGGGTGATGTTTTATCTTAATAGATTACAATAGAATTTTAATCCATTCGATTTCCACATTAAAAATAAAAAACGAGTCTATCAATTTTAAATATTTTTATATTCTTCAAGCCACAGTAGATTAAATGAATATCGACCATATATGAAAATATTAGGTATCTTAACTTTTCATCTCTTCCGTATCACAAGTTGGATGTGAATTATGCTAGCACATGATGAGTTAGATCATGATATAATTATCATACACTGGCACAAAATAATCGCCAATTAAAATAATTCAAATATCCATACTTTTCTAATTATTACAATTAGTTTGAAATTTAGAAAAAGAGAAACATAACTCAATTCTATGATGTAGCATATAGGTGTAAAAGACACATCTCATACTATTGAATCAACCCCATCTCTTTCCAAAATACCCAATATTAATATAAGTAGTTTGGATAATTTAACCAAGATAACTTAAGGAATCTTCTCTACTATAGAGTTCCTCATAGAAATTGTTTCAAGATGTCACACAAATTCTTGAAAAAAAAAATTTATATAAGAATTCATTATTCATAAAAGAAGAATTTTTTTCATATTATAAATATAAATTATAATTGTCGGATTCTGTAGATACTAATTTTTATAAAATAATCTACAATATAATATTTTATTAAATTATACTTCCTTTAATAGTATAGAAAAAATTTACAGAGGAAAACTGTACCTAGAATTTTCGAATAGCCATTGAATTGCATGCATTTTCAACTAAAATTTTAGGGGACTGTGGGCAATATAGAAGGATCTAAATAATTAGACCCTGTCAAAGTTGACGGATTTGGATTTCGAGGGGTGCAAAATTTGATTGGATCTTTCTCTAAACACATGTGTTTACACGTGCGGTCAACGTGGTAATTGGCTGAGTTCGTGGTTTTTTAGGAGCTTTTTCAGGTTCTGGGCTCAGCAATCGAAGCCGCCAGGATCACCGTCCGATCATTACAGCCCAAATGTGCAAACCTAGTGTAATGCAACTGGACAAGTGTGATCCATGCCTGGGTCTTACAACTGTAACTGACTGTTGTCGTAAACACCGAAGTAGAACATCTCAGACTCAAGTGCAACCGACCCACTACCTGCGTTGTGAAATTTACCAAATTTACCTGGGATGTTTTTGTTATTTCGGTAGGGACCCTGTTTATTCACACGAGGCTGTGACCACCGTCACGCAGCCCCCGCACTGTCAACCGCTGATTTTATTTTATTTTAACTTTTGATTGATTAAATGTGAGAGGCCATTTGTGGGGACTTCACCTGGACATAAACCTGAAGGAGACCTTAATTCACCACGTGTTTCTGTTTGGAGTAATGCCTAGTGAGAATTAAACTTTCATTTGATGGCTTTGATTAAATTGGCTTAGTGAAAAGATAAAATTATCTATTAATAATAATTATTAGATTGATTATAGAGATATTTATTAAAGAATATCTAACTTATAAAGTAACCAAATCCAAATATTTATTATTGAATAAATCGATTTGGGTTACCTTATCCAATAAATCAGTAAAATTTTTATACTAAAATGATATGGTATATTAATAATTGTGATCAATATCCATATTAATACCATCAAATTATCCTAATCAAAACTTGGATAATATAAATTTACTCATCTAATACATTCGGTTATAACTCGGGGTTGGTATCTCTTCATCTATCCTATCATTAAGGTTAAACCTCATCAAGTTGCATAAATGGCAATTCATTCTTACTATCATCTCAACTTTGAAAAAAGAAAAAAAAAAGGGTAAATAAAAAGAAAGCTGTGACAGTTGATCAACGCAAGTTGTCTGTAATTGTAGCCCTGCCCCAGATACCAAAACTTTCAGACCAGACACACTATGCAAAAATCCAACCTTAAAATCCAACACCTTCTTCCCCTTCCATCTCTCTCTCACGTCACTTCCCCCACCATGAAATGAAACTCACTTCAGACTCAACACTTTAATAATCTCCAAAACACACACACACACACACACTCTCTCTCTTTCCACTTCAATCTTTTATCGTTTCGTTTCCGATATGGTGTCCTTACAAGACTCCAACTACTCCTCCAATCGCTTCCCTCTAAACCCCAACTTGCACTCGCAATCCTCCACCCGAATACCACGCAATAACACGGGCCGATCCATGCGCACGATCCGCTCCACTCTTTACCAATCCGATAACACCACCTGTTCTTTCGCTTCCGCACCAGATGCTTCCGCCTACGTCTCCGAGAACCTGACCGAGTCCGTCGTCGACATGCGACTCACCGAACTCGCCATCAAGACCACCAAATCACTCAAATCCAATTCCTCCGAAGAGAACCTCACCTTCCTCGACGTCTCCCAAGCCTTCAGCGATTTCTCTGCCTGCAGCAGCGATATATCCGGCGAGTTACAGCGTCTCGCCAGCCTCCCCTCGCCGGAAAACCTCAACCTTTTGACTCAAAACGCCACCGAGACGGACCAGGAGCCCGAACCCTGTCATGGGTTCCTTCAAAGGGAGACTTTTTCGACGGAGATAATCGAGAGTATCTCGCCGGAAGATCTCCAACCGACGGTGAAGATCTGCGTTGACGGTTTGCAGTCGCCGTCAGTGGCGATCAAGCGGTCTGCGGCGGCGAAGCTAAGACTGCTAGCGAAGAACCGGTCCGATAACCGAGAACTCATCGGAGAATCGGGGGCTGTACCGGCTCTGATACCGCTACTTAAATGTAGTGACCCGTGGACGCAAGAGCACGCCGTGACGGCGCTGTTGAATCTGTCTTTGCATGAGAATAATAAGGTTTTGATTACTAACGCCGGCGCCGTTAAGTCGTTGGTTTATGTGTTGAAGACGGGGACGGAGACGTCAAAGCAGAACGCGGCTTGTGCGTTGTTGAGTCTGGCTTTGATAGAAGAGAACAAGAGCTCGATAGGGGCTTGTGGGGCGATACCGCCTTTGGTTTCGTTGCTGATAAGTGGGTCCAATAGAGGGAAGAAGGACGCTTTGACGACTTTGTATAAGTTGTGTTCTTTGAAGCAGAATAAGGAGAGGGCGGTGACGGCGGGGGCGGTGAGGCCGTTGGTGGGGATGGTGGTGGTCGGACAAGGGGAAGGTGTGGAGGGCATGGCGGAGAAGGCTATGGTGGTCTTGAGTTTGTTGGCAGGGATTGCTGAAGGGAGGGAGGCTATTGTGGAGGAGAATGGCATTGCTGCGCTTGTTGAGGCCATTGAAGATGGCAGCGCCAGAGGAAAGGAATTCGCGGTGTTGACGTTGTTGCAGCTGTGTGGTGAGAGTGTTAGGAATAGAGGGTTGTTGGTTAGAGAAGGTGGGATCCCTCCTCTCGTTGCCCTTTCGCAGACTGGCAGCCTTAGAGCTAAGCATAAGGTGAAAAGGGACCCTTTTCATGTCGCTATGTGATTGGTTAGCATTTGCATTGTTGTTGTTAGTTTCGTATGATTGATGACTTAGATTCGAATGTGTAAATGTGCTTGATGATTTGAATTCGGCTATACTACATGTTGAGTGACTATGTTATTAGAATTCATAGTGTTAGTATGATGACTTGGATTTGAATGTGTAGATGTGCTTGATGATTCGAATTGAGTGAGTTGATTATGTTATTAGATTCGTGTTAACGGTGTTGGGTGGTTGTGTTTTGCAGGCTGAAACGCTGCTTGGGTATTTGAGAGGGCCTAGACAGGAGGCGTCCTCGTCAAGTCCGTAGAGAAGAAAGTAATAGTTTAATTACTTAGAAAGGTAATTATACTAAGGGTTGCTTGTTGTTGATGTACAAAGGGAGTGTTTTTGATGGTTTGTACAGTGTGGTTGAGAACATATTGATTTGTAGAATTGAGAGGATAATACTAGAGTAGAGACTAGTGAGAGTAAGAGTAAGAGACTGACATATTAGATGTATGATTTTTTAACTAGGTTTGGGGGTTTTTCGTTCTTCCCTGTTATTGATGACTTGTGTTTATTTAGAAGTGCAAATTACATGATGTTTGCCTTGTTGGGTTTTTTTGTGGGTGTGATATGAGATTTTTGGGTTATTTTCCTTATAATTTGTTTGGATAACCCAACATCTGTTAAAAAATGTTCACTGATTGTCTGGTTTTTACCACCTAGTGAAGATGCATATTATGCTATTTCTTGAAGCTTTTTTTTTTCCTTTCCGCTTTTGGTTTCAATATCTTATCCTAAGTTTAAGTTGTTCTTGATCAAACTATATTGTTGCTTATGAGTGTGTAATGTAAAGAATGAATTTCCATCACTGTCTCAACTTTCTTGGTCTAATTTGACCGTTTTAATTATTCACCAGCTCATGCCCTTACCTTTCTCTTTTTCGCATTGTCAAATTAATGTTAGTAGTAATGAAAGAGACCATTTTGATGGGGTTGTAGGGCACAGTGGAGGCCCCAATTTTGAACTTTGTGTTTGTGATACGTATATACGTTGTCGGTAATAGTAGTTCTCCGGTTAGATCTGGTGGGGGGCAGTGAAATTTTGGGGTGGATGCATAGAGCACATATGGTGGGGAGGGAGGTGGTAGTAGTAGGGCCCTTGTTGTGGTTTGTATTTGGTGTAAAGTAGTTAAATCTGCTAATGAGATGCCATGACCACCTGTCTGCCCTACTTGTATATAAATTTGATATGTGCATATAGCAAAAGGTCACCAACCGGTCCCCAACCCCACCACCACTAGAGATTTATGAAAAATTTTGTTTGAGTCTGCAAGCGCTCTTTTTCCTTTCCTTGTCGTTATTAATCATGCCTTAGCTGGCAGGAGGAGGTGATATGATATGAGATGTTGCTTTGTCTTGCTGTGCGAATGCTTGCAAACTCAGTCATTCTATATCAAAGCATTCTATTAGTATTTTGGATCATGGAAAAAGTGTCGGTGCTCTCTTGTTACTTCCTGCTTTCGGCTCAGTTTTTAACGGTGTTTCTGCTGCCCAAAAGCTAAAAAATAAGTCATGTAACACCGCATGGAAATGCTTTTCCTCCGCAAAATTGTCTAATAGATATCCTCGGCCAGATTGACGCGGGGTTGCTCCTCCTATTGTAGTAGTGTTTGATGTAAGCAGGTTTAACAGTGCTAGTCTATTATCACTGTAGTAAATTATCTAAGTAGGTTTTAACAGGCCGGCTGAATAAATTATTGTATATTACTGTAGTGTTTCATCTAAATAGGTTTTAATAGATGGGCCCAGACAAATTGTTGTGGACAGATCCACGAAAGTAACTAGACATGAGGTTTGATGATTTGTGTATAGTGTATACTAGCTATCAAATGGGGTCAAAAAAGGGACGACCCACAGGACATACATACACCCTTTTGAGTTTTGATGTGTAAAGCAATTGTATCAACATCAAGATGAGTAAAGACCACTGCTAATAACTTCTGACTTTTTTAATATCTAAACTTTGTTAATTATTTTAATAATGTGCTTGATTATGAGAGATTGGTCACACCGTGAATAAAACCAATGGCCTAATCTGTCTCTCTAATATAAGGAACCAACCCTATATAGCATATATCCAACATCTTCACTGGCTAAATTTCTATATGGTTATGAGCAAAAACACTATTCATTCATTTCTAAACATTCACATATCAATCAAATTAAATGCAGTAGGATTGTTGAATATCAATTAATAGAATCGTACGTTCATATATGAAACAATGTGGAGCTTTTAACCAGGTGATTCGATGTCTTTGGCATCCTTCCTACAAGGGCAAACCTTTTGTGTTTGATTGAGTCAACGTTACTATCCACTTTAGTTTTTGCATTATATTCTCATTTTCGTTTAATTCACATTACAGAAAAATTTTCAATTTTGTCAATGCTATCCCTTATCTTTTTATGGTACTTATATCAATGTGTACTTATATTCCTTTCAAAAATGTGTAAGTTGTGAAAACTAGGTAGTAAGGGTGGACATCTCCAACCCAACCAAACCTAACCAGATCATTTTTATCGGGTTGAATTAGGTTAAATCTTGATAGAGCTGCTATGGGTTTGATTGGATTAAGTTAACCAAACTCAATCCAACTAACAAACGACCATCCCTAGTTCTAGGGGTGGACATTTTCGAGTTAAGGTTGAGTTGGGTTGGGTTAGAAATTTTTCAACCCAACGCAAGTTGGATTGAAATTTTTTGAAAAAACTTCATTTTAGTCTTTGATATTTCGAAAAATATCAGATTTTTAAAACTCTTTTCAAAATAATTCTTTTTATTCCTAATTTTTCAAAAATTCTTGGAAAATGTCCAAAATCATCAGTTAACTGACAGTCAACATTAACAGAATATGTAAAAAAATATTTTTACCCTTGATGATTGTTAGTTTCATATAAATTACCAAATTATTCTAATAAAACAATGAATTTACAAGTTAAATTATCTAAAATATCTCTGAATTTAAGTTATTAAAAATGGCTTAAAGTAAGCATTGACCATCAATTGATTAACAGTTTGGACCTTTTTAAAGAGTTTTAAAAAAGTTAAAAATGAAAAAAACTGTTTCCAAAAGAGCTTTAAAAATTTAATATTTTTCGAAATCTTGAGGACTAAAATAATGTTTTTCCAAATTTTTTTAATCTAACCTAACTCAATAAATTCTTCAATTCAACCCAACTCAACCTAATATTAGTCAGGTTGGGTTGGATTGATCGGATTGGATTCAATCCACCACAAAGACATTAAAAATGTAGTTGATAACTTTCATAATATTAATAATTTGATTACAAATAAAACGATTATAAATAATGATTAAAAAATTCTGTTCATTATAAAGATTGTCCTTGATGCTTATTCCTAACAAGTGGTCTTTTAGAGGAATGAGAAAATCTTGGATTTAGTAGTTAGTCTTGTTTGAGAGGCGAAATTGAAGCACGCGAAAGTTGTCTCTGAGGCTACTATGTCCTATGACTAGATAAAAGGCATAAAAATTGAAGGGCATCCTTGTGCTATCAAAATCAGGATTCCAGAGAGAAATTTCAAAAGAATCAAAGTGTTTCTAATGCTCATGCTTACATGAAGTACAATGAAAGCTTCAAGATTACTATTTTATTAAATATAGAGAACCAACACTCTACAGCACATATCCAAGGTCATGAGCAAACACATTGCTCAATCATGACCAAGATGTGGCTTAAGCGCGATTAGTATGAGGGCAATGTAGAGTTTTCAACTAAGTCGATTCGATGTCTTTGCCATGCTTCTTCCTCCTAGATAGTCCAGGTTTGAACCCTCTGTCTAGCATCTGCTCAACCTCTTCGAATGCCAACCCTTTTGTCTCCGGTACAAGGAAGTAAATGGCGATGAGCCCAATAGCAGAGATCCCAGCAAACAAGAGGAACGTGCCTGAGGAACCAAGAGCTTCAGTCAGCGTCAAGAATGTCTCGCTAACTAGTAGGTTTGCTGACCAGTTACTAACTGCTGCAATCCCTCCACCGAGGCCTCTGTACTTCAACGGATAGATCTCAGAGTTCACAATCCATGGGGCAGTTCCCATTCCAGGAGCATACATAATGATGTACAATCCGAGGAACATGACTGCCAGGAAACCGAATTTGCTAGGGCAACCGTTCTTGAAATATGTGCGGTGTTCTCCTGCACATAAGCTCTCTACCGCATCGGTATCAACCAAGCAAGCTCCAGCATTATACTGATCATGAAACAGAATGAAGCATCAAATTCAATCACTGAAGGGCATACACATACCAAATGACTTAAAGACTCGAAGCTAGTATATGAACTTACTTCGTTTCCAGCATTAGTACAAAAGCCACACTTTGCTTTCAAGCAGGACATACAATTCCATTTTCCTGCATCTTTGGCTTCCTGGAAAGCTGGACATGTCGAATTTGCTCCAAAATGAGAGCTTTCAAGTGGACTAATATGAGGAGCTTGAGAAGAAGCTTGAGAGAACACGACACTCAGCGCAATAAGGCAGGAAATGATTCCAACCATTGATATCAACATCAACCTCCGCCTTCCATACTTATCAACGAAACACATGCTAATAATAGTGCCGAAAGCATTGAGACCAGAAGTCACCAGAGAAAGTGCCAAAGCCGTTCTCTTTGAGGCGAATCCTGCAAATTGGACAATGGTTGGACTGTAGTACATGACGGTGTTAATACCAACAAACTGCTGAGCCACTTGAACTGTAATGCCGGCATAAAGACCCCTCCTTACAACTTTGTTACCCCAAGCTCCCCTCAACTTAGAGATCAAGTCTTTACCAACAAGTTCTGCTTCAGCATTTTCGCTTTCGACAGATTGTTTCAAGAGATCAAGCTCTACACTGACTTCATCTTCAGGGTAAATATCCCTTAAGATGGCCTCAGCCTCCTCTACCCTTTCCTGAATTACATAAAATAGATAAAATCTATTAGCAAGTAGAAATTAGGTTACCTCAAGTGATCAACAAGCTTGCTTTAGACAAATATCTGTCTCTTTAGAAGATTAGATGGTATCAAGCAGATTGTCAAAAGCTCATCGCTAACCTTTCAGGATTTTTAGATTAAAGTTGGGAATGCGAATGCCAATGAATATCACAATGTGCTTGATCCAGTTTAGTATATGTTAGAATCTTCAATCATAAATGTTAAGTTTTCGAGCATAGTAAGTTAAATGAATTCACAGCAATTACTGTGAAAGTTACTAGATTGTACCTGTTGGTAGAGCCACCTGGGAGTCTCTGGAAGCAGCAACATCAAGATGAACTGAACAAGAGCTGGTATGGCTGCTACGCCAAGCATCCAACGCCAAGTTCCAGGTGTCTGAAACATTAAAGTTGACACATATGAACTCTCATAAACAAAGGGATAAGATGTTTGAACAGCAATTATCGTATAAACTTCAAATTGACATACCTTGGTGAAGGCCAGATTGATCAAGTAGGACAGGAACTGGCCTCCAGTAAGAAGAAACCCGTTTGTGCTAACAAGGGCTCCTCTAATTCTAGCGGGAGATGATTCTGAAATATAAAGAGGAGCAGTCATGGAAGCCATTCCAACTCCCAAACCAACAAAGATTCTTCCAATAATGATCACCCAGGGAGCAGGAGCAAAAGCCATGACCAAAGCGCCAATGAAGAATAAAATATCAGCAAATAGGATTGCTGGTTTCCTCCCAAATCTGTCACTCATCCATCCACCGAAACCAGCCCCCACAATGGCACCGGCAACAGCCATACTCACAATTGTTTCCTGCAGAACAAGAAACTAAAAATCAACATTGACACAGATACACGAGTCACACAAACATTTTGTTCCAGGCCAAGCCATTTCTACAGCAACCTATGGGAGTGATACAAGATCTCAAACCCAACCTGTAGCCATGTTTTTCTGTCAACAGCTTCAAAATCCTCCCTAATATATAGCAGGGCACCAGATATAACTCCTGAAACCCAATAAAGACAAATATGTGTACATATCAACTCACTAGCTTAAAACACGACAAGAACTGCATAGCAAGTTCAAATCATCTAAGCCCTTCAGTCGTTACCTGTATCATAACCGAACAAGAGCCCTCCAATGCCTGCAGCCAATGAAAGCTTCGCAATGTAAGGCCTCGTCCACACTGTCCGAAAGCATTCCGTGAACTCAGTCCTGTCAGCCTTTTGGATACCCCCCTCAACCATTGGTGCTAAAACAATAAACTCAGATCTCAAAAGTTCACACTCTGAACAACACAGGACACCAAAGGTGGACTAAAATCAGCCATTACAAGCCGTCCCCCATTCACAAAACAATATAGAAACTAATGACAACTGATTAGCACAAAATAACACACACAATTGTGGGAAATGAATCAAACAAATGATTTCTACCATTAAAAGTGAAAAGTTGTGCATTAAGTTTCACTTACACTCTAACATCAGACATTCAGGTCCATCGTTCCAGGTCTCAAAATTGCAGTCTTAACGTATCAAATACATGACAAAGCTTCAATAACATAATGAGTATAGCAATCTAATAACTCAAAACAAAAACAAGTAAACATGAAAAATGTTGTCTCTATCCAAATTTTGAAACAGAAAACAGAAAACACACATATATATATGCACGTAATGAACCCATATAACAAATAACCACTAATAGTTCTTGTAAAATCAAGAGCCAAGTACAAAATTCTGCTTAAGAAAAACACTAAAACTGCTTCTAAAACTTTCATTTACCTGATCAAAATCCCCTACTCCACTTCTTTTTCTTTGCATGTGACACTTTTGGTGAGAGATATGTATATATATTTCTTATTAAAGAAAAATAATCACACATACGCGTGTATATACATTCATGCACACGTCAGAAGCGCATCTGGATGAGATTTTAAGATTCTAGTCACGGAAGTTTATATATTGTTGCTGATTAATGGTCGACAATTTTTAAGAGCCAGTCAGCCAGAGCGAGTGACCGTTTAGAGTAAATGACAGCTGTAAGATGCATTACATGGATAATGTGATCTGACCAAGCACGTATCTGAATTCGTAAACGCAATCATCTATGTAGATTAATTTTAGAGAAAGTAACTTTTTCTAACCAGTTAAAAATAAGGAGATTGTTTAACTCTCTCTTTTCTTAATTGTAAAATATAAAAAAAGAAAGAAAAAAATATATACTTTATGGTGATTGATCAAAAGTTTATATATATTTTGTTTTAAATAATTGTATTGAAGAGGATAATATGTATTTCTATATTTTCTTTTATGCCAACGAAGATCCATATTAAAAAATATATATATATATATATGGATGTGTCATAAATGTAAACTAAAGATTGTATAATAGCATTAGAGATGCTCTAAATAGAAAATCAGAGCATCACCCTATATTTAAGTCCTAATGAATGAAATAAATTTAAATGCTTCTTAAAAAATTGCAAGAGAAATAATCATAGCATTGGAACTAAAATCCTCCACCAAGTGAGACCAATAACTCGAAGTCGTCACTCAAGATAAATAAAGCCAATTAATCTGTGAAAATAGTAGAGATGAAGGGTGAACCGTCAACTCAATAGGTAAATATTACACACTACGATATAGTATATAATAGGAAAGATATATCTTAACTTTATAAAGTAACTTTACTGAAAAAAATAAAGTCATAATTTCATGGTAATTGAAATAATTACAAATATAGTAAAATTAATAAAACATTTAATAATATGATATAAAAAACATTCAATATTTAAAATTGAAGTCAAAAGTAATAGATAACATTCTATATACGAATTTAAAAAGAAAACAAAAAATCCGAAATGGTTTCTATTGTGTAATATCATTGATAATTTCAGTGATTCGGACAATACGATATAATCATAACATTTGTATTTGAGGATATAAAATCATTTATATAGAGTATAATAAAAAGTAACATTGAAAAATCCAAGGTTTCATTTGATTGTTTAAAAGAACCAATCAATGTATTTTTGAAGTTAAACACATAATATATTAAAGTAATGTATAAAATTTACTTATCTCTTCTGTTTATCCCAATAAAGAAAATAACTTTATGTTGATAATCCCACTTATCAACCTAAAATCACATAACAAAACTGATTTATATAAAATTATATGAACTCATAACTTCATAAATTACTCTAGACTGGTTAAAGGTACATTGAATCTCAATACCTCATCTTATAAAGGTTCTACTAACATTAACTTAACACAAACCACACTTTAAATTAATGATCTAACTTCAAATACTATTATGATTCACTATTATCAACACTATCTCTACTAATGCAGTCTATTTTTTTCATTTTTAATAAATTATATGTATAACCAATCATCCTACTAATGCATATGTATGTTCTAAAGGCCTAGAATATATGTTATAAAAATTTTTAGTCTTAAATGTTTTTGTTAACCTATCAATTTAAACCTCTAAATCGAAGCCAAAGCCATATAGACATCAGTTTCAAAACTGAACAACCATAAATATCAAAATTTTTAAAATTAAATGGCTCATAAAAATCTTTGAAAATTTAATAGCTTAAAAAAGACTTATAATGATTTCTACAAAATTTTAATGAGATCAAAATAACATCATATGCATGTCCCAAAAGAATCGAGTTTCAACCTCATCTATATGATTAAACCTTGTAGATCTCTTATTATATTTAGAGAAGATGAATTTAGTGGAATCATTACAATATATCAATATAAATAGTGACCAATTATCCATAACTTTAATCAAAATTTTTGAGTTAATTCGTAGTGTATCACATATTTTCTTCAGAGTATCTATTAGGTACTCTTTTCATAATATGACAAATCCTGTTAACATGAATACAAAATCCAAGGCAACTCTAGGTTGGAAAGAGAGTTTTTGATAATCTTTGCATATCAACTCTTATATTACTATGTAATTTTGTTACATTCGAAGTCGTAATTTCCAATTTTTCTTTCTAGGAAATCAATACTACTTGCCTTTGAGTAGAAACCAATTTGTTTGCTTAAGTGTTTCAATTTCAATTTCTGTTTGAAGTCACAAATAAACAGTTATCTCTAGTGATCGAAAGATTTAGATTTTCAGTTAGTGAAACAAACTAGTCTAATGTAGATATATGTCTACTTTAAACAAATCCACTATGATTTTGAATTATAGTTAGTGAAACAGACTAGCATAATGCAGATATTTACCTACTTTGAACAACTCTTTTATGATTTTGAATTACAGTTTATGTTTGATCATATAAAAAGTTCAAACAGTCAAATTTTCTGTTCAAATCATTGTATTTGATATTCATATATGTATTTGATTCAAAAAGATTTAAAAGGTTGTGTTACTACTTATTACCCGCTTTAGTTTTGCATTGCATTCATATTTTCACATAAAGGAGAATTGTCCATTTGTCTGTGCTATTCAACTTTTTTACATAGAACAGATTTAAATACATTATTGTTTAATGAAAAATAGTTCCTATTGATGGATGTGAAGATTTAATACTAGTCTTGCTTGACATGCAAAATTGAAGCACTCAAATGCTTGCAAAGAATTGAATCAGACATACACTAGTAAGGTTTGATGTGGGAACAAAAATTGAATCAACATTAAGAGAAGTAAAGATTGCAAAGAATGATATATGATAATTTTTAATGTCAACTTTATTGATCATTTTAAACAATGCATTTGATTAGAGGAAACTGGTCTCACAATTAATAAAAGCAAGACCTAGTCTGTTGTCTCTCTCAATAAAAAAGAAGACAACCAACCCCTCTATAGCACATTTCCAAGGGCATGAGATCAATCACCATATCAATAAGAAACTTAAAAACAATTACATACTAATCACAATTAGCATGAAGCAATGTTGGCTTCTGTTCATAACTAATTGTTATTAGTATGATGAAGGCAATGTGGAGTACTAAAACTAAGTTGATTCGATGTCTTTGCCAAGCACCTTCTTCCTAGATTGTCCAGGCTTGAACCCTCTGTCTAGCAACTGCTCAACCTCTTCGAATGTCAAGCCCCTTGTCTCCGGTACAAGGAAGTAGATCGCGACGAGGCCAATGGAAGAGAACCCTGCGAACAAGAGGAATGTGCCCGCGGAACCTAGAGCTTCAGTCAGTGACAAGAATGTCTCGCTCACTATGAGGTTTGAAGACCAGTTAGCAACCGCGGCAATCCCTCCACCGAGGCCTCTATACTTCAATGGATAAATCTCAGAGTTGACAATCCAGGGAACAGATCCCATTCCAGGAGAGTAGATGATGATGTACAATCCGAGGAATACAACTGCAAGGAAACCGAATTTGCTGGGGCAACCGTTATTGAAATAGGTGCGGTGTTCTCCCAAGCATGAGCGCTCCATTGCATCACTCTCAACCAAGCAAGCTCCAGGATTATACTGATCATGAAACAGAATAAATCATTCAAGTGCATATACATAACCAATGACTTGAAAGACTCAGAAAGATAATTCAATCAACTTACTTGATTTCCAGCAGAATTAGTGCAAAAGCCACACTTTGCTTTCACACAGGACATGCAGTTCCATTTTCCTGAATCTTTGGCATCCAGGAAAGCTGGACATGTCGAATTCGCTCCAAAATGAGAGGTTTCGAGTGGACTAATATGAGGGGCGTGAGAAGAAGCTTGGTTAAACACGACATTCAGCGCGATAAGGCAGCAAATGATTCCAACCATTGATACCAACATCAACCTCCTCCTTCCATACTTATCGACAAAAAACATGCTAACAATAGAGCCAACAGCATTGAGGCCAGAAGTCACCAGAGAGAGTGCCAAAGCAGTGCTCTTGGAGGCGTATCCTGCGAATTGGACAATGGTTGGACTGTAGTACAGGACAGTGTTGATACCAACAAACTGCTGAGCCACTTGAACTGTAATGCCGGCACAAAGACCCCTCCTCACAACTTTGTTACCCCAAGCTCCCCTCAACTTAGAGATCAAGTCTTTCCCAATTTGTTCTGAATCAGCCTTCTCGCTTTCAACAGATTGTTTCAAGAGATCAAGCTCTACAGCAACTTCTTCTTCAGGGTAAATTTTCTTCAAGATGGCCTCAGCCTCATCTACCCTTTCCTGAATTACATATAAACAGCGAAAAAATCTATTAGCAAGTAGGAATTGAATTTCCTCAATCGATCAACAAGAATCATTAAAGGTATTAAGATCGTACATGTGCATAAAGCCATCTGGGGGACTCTGGAAGCATCAACATCAAGAAGAACTGAACAAAAGCTGGCATGCCTGCAATGCCAAGCATCCAACGCCATGTTCCGGGTGTCTGAAACATTAAAAGTTCACACATATAGACTCTCATAATCAAAGAAATAAGACAGTTGGTTCATACAGGAATTATCGTAGAAACCTAGAGCTGACATACATTGGTGAAGGCCAGATTGATCAAGTAGGACAGGAACTGTCCTCCAGTAACAAGCAACGCGTTGGTGCCAACCAGAGCTCCTCTAATTCTAGCAGGAGATGATTCTGAAATGTAAAGAGGACCAGTCATGGAAGCCATTCCAACTCCCATACCAACAAAGATCCTTCCAATAATGATCACCCAAGGAGCAGGAGCAGCAGCCATGATCACTGCGCCAATGAAGAATAAAACATCAGCTACTAGGATTGCTGGTTTCCTCCCGAACCTGTCATTCAACCATCCACCGACACCAGCCCCAACAATGGCACCGGCAACAGCCATACTCACAATCGTCTCCTGCAGCCATGTTTTTTTCTCAACGGCTTCGAAATCCTCCTTGATATAAAGCAAGGCACCAGATATAACTCCTGAATCGCAAAAAAACCATATACATGTAAATATCAAGTCTCACTAGTTTAAAGTTTTCGAAACATGAGAAGTACTAATTCACAAACTCAAATCATTGAAACCCTCCATTCGTTACCTGTATCATAACCGAACAAGAACCCTCCAATGCCAGCAGCCAATGAAAGCTTCGCGATGTAAGGCGTTGTCCAAACCGTCCGAAAGCATTCCGTGAACTCAGTCTTGTCAGCCTTAACAATACCCCCCTCAACCATCTTCGCAACTTATGCTAGATCAATAAATCCAGCCCCCAAATTTCACTCTCTGAGTGACAAGACAGTACAAAAACACGGTTCAATTCTCAGAACTATTTCAGATATTCAACCTGAAAGAAAATCAACCGTTACAAGTCACAAAACATTATAACCACCAAACAGAACTTATCCAACACAAAACAACACACGCAATTGCAGGAGATTATTACAAACTTAATGAGACCAAAAAATAAGTCATGTGCATGAATCAAACATGATTTCCTACCACAAAAATTGAAAAAAATGTGCCTGAAGTTTCGCTTATATTCAAATGACAAAATCAGAGTCTCTAAACAAGCAATTATTTATTACAGATCTTCAATAATAACAAATCGTCAATCTACTTCAAAAAAAAAATAATAATAATAATCAATCTAATTGAAACAAAAACTAACATAAGGGTGTGTATACACACACACACACATATATTATACAACATATACAACTATCAATACACAACAGTAAAAACACAAAACAGAAAACATAATCAAGAGTCAAAACAAGTAAACATGAAAACGAAAAACACATATATACATGCAATATAGACCACCATACCCTTATACAAGTTTTTCAAATAAAAAACAAGGTCCAAAATTCTGCTTTCAAAAACCATGCATTTACCTTATCAAAAACCCTTCTTCCTCCACCTCTTCCTCTTCCTCCTCCTCTTCTTCTTAGCATGTGATACTTTTTGTAACTGATGTGTATTTATAAATTTTTATAACTCTTAACGTAAAAGACACACGCATATATATAGATACATGCACACCAATACCAGAACCGTGTCACAATCAATATAAAACTTCTAGTTAAGGAAGGTGTAGATTTGGTGCCAATTAATATTTCTGAAGATTTCAATAAGAGAAAGGTGACCGTTTATAGGAAGTATGGTAGGTGACAAATTTTGGACTCTCAAACCACTAATATCCCGGATTATCTACACTAATTTAAGATACAATTTGGATTTAGATGGACTCAACGGCTGCGATTTTCTTGTAAGTGGGGACCCACACGCATAAGTTCGAGGAGATTAAAAACTCAACTAACGTAAGATTTGATTGGATCCTTGTATTTCTCTTTTTTTGGGACGTTATCAACTTATCAGATCATGAGTTCAAAAAAAATAAAATAAAACAAAAATCATATCATGATAATATCACATGTGATTTTCTTCACTTTTTCAACGCTATTATTTACTTTTCTTTTTTGGATAATGGAAAATAAAAATTGAACCTTTTTGAAAATTGAACAAGTTAGTAATTCTAGCTCAAGTGAAATTATTACAAATTACGATGATATATAGAAATTATAAAATAATATTAAAAAGAATGTAACTTGGATTAAATATATAATGCAGTCTAATATGTCATATCATATATGGACTCCATCTAATCCTAGTAGAATGTAACTAATTTAGATTAAATTAGATAATTAGATAGTTTTGTATTGGAATATAGTACAATCTAATATGTCATATTATACAAGGACTCTATTAAATCTACTTGGATTAAATATGATAAGAGTAATGCTAGGATGACATATGAAACGTCAATATTTTTAGATTAAATTAGATTAATCTAATTTAAATTAAATTCGATAAGAGTAATGTTAGGATTTAACATGTAAGTTGTCAATATTTCATTGAGATTTAGATCTAATGATGTGGTACGTAAGTTGTCAATGACATATGAGTTGTTAATATCTCATTGAGATTTAGAGTGGTACATGGGTTATCAAATGATGTGACATATAAGTTGTCAATATCTCATTAAGATTTAGATCTAATGATGTGAGACGTGAGTTATTAAATGATATGTTATGCGAGTTGTTAATATCTAATATATCATACAATGACTCTATATAATCCAGATAGAATATAACTAATTTAGATTAAATTAGATAAGAATAATGTTAGGTTTCCTAATTTTTTTTATTTAAATCCATTCTAGGCTTTCAAAATTTTTTACCCAAATTCATATCTAAATAATATGACATGTGAATTGTCAATGTGGTAATTAAAATGATATTAATAACTCACATAGAGTAATGTTAGTCTTCTTAAATTTTTTTACCCAAATAATACGATATGTGAATTGTTAACATCATATTAATTATCACATAATCTCTTAATTTATAAGATATTGATAATTCACATATTATATCATTTAAACATAAATTTGGATAAAGAATTTAGAAAGTCTAACATTAATCATTCACATGTCATATTCGTTTGAATATGAAATTTAGATAATAATAAAAAAAAAAAATTGGGAAGCTTAGCATTACTTATTAGATAATTAGATTTGATAATACATGTAACGTACATTCTTCATACAAGCTTCAAAAACTTACAATTTTTGACGGATTATAATTATATGGGAAATTAGGAATCTTCTATTATACAAATTGTTATTATAAAACCTTGAAGCAAAAATTTTAAAAATGGCATACATATAATTGTAACAAATTGACGCGTATGAGCAATGACTCCACTATTTCAGTGTTATGAATATATAAAGTAATTTTTCATTTTAGGAATATGTGAACAGATAAAGTAATTTTTTATTTTAAGAATTTATGAATATATAAAGTAATTTTTCATTTTAAGAATGTGTGAATATATAAAGTGATTAATTTTTTTATTTTAAGACTATGTGAATATATAAAGTAATTTTCATTTTGAGAATATGTGAATATATAAAGTAATTTTTTATTTTAAGAATATGTGAATATATAAAGTAATTTTCATTTTGAGAATATGTGAATATATAAAGTAATTTTTTATTTTAAGAATATGTGAATACTCACTATACTTACAAGTGGTATGTGTATATAATATGATGGACTTCTAAGGATTCTTTTAAAATATGTGAGTACTCAATAATCAATACAAATAAAATTGCTCTCCCAATAATTTTGCAAGTAACTAATATTCAATAGAGCACAAACAAAAAAGAAAAGAAAAGAGAAACCAATGAAACGAGCATGACCTTACCAGTCAAATAGAGAGGCCCTTTAGATGCTGAACTGTGTCTGTCAGCGTGTGTTATTTTTTTTTTTTTTCACAGATGCAGTGACTCTCTTCATGCAACTCACAGAGATTAAAGAAGCAAACAAAAATAACAAAGGGTCTTAAACAACTCTAAAACGCTTAAAGAGTTAAGACAATTTTTGCAATTTGGTTACTGTTAGCCTTACTTATAACCTTTAATGTTTCCAACTGTAGTTCTATATTTGGATAATCGAATGATTTTGTTTTGAGGCTCAACATTATTTTCTCGTCAACATTTTTGGAAATCCATTTCAAAAGGGTCTATGCAAGACTGGATGCTTACCAATTGGCATCAGTCTGAGCTGGTTAACTTGGTTTTTTCTATATTTAGATGCCAGAGTTTGTTTGTTTGTTTGTTTGGTTTTTTTTTTTTTTTTTTTTTTTTTTGAGATTATCTGTAATGTATTTGCGAGTTTTGGTTGGATATTATAAATTGTGGTTTCTCATTAATTTTTTGTTATAATTTTTTTGAGTTTGTCACATGAGAGAGAGTGTTTGATGAGATGTAATTAGTCACCAAAATGATGTGTATATGTACGTGTACTTATTCGTATGTATATATATACATGCATAATTAATAAGTTGCTATCACGTGTGCTAATTATGATGATGATGATGATTTTCGCAGTATCCATATATGAATTATAAGTGTGATAGGATCGTGTCTGTATATTTGTTATTAAATAAACTTTCGATTTATGAGGGTATCATCAGGGAAAAGATATTATTCAATGAGATATGTAATTCATCAAACTAAAGTATTGCATTTTTGCGTATACATTATACTTATCACGTTATCTATCTACACATTTAATAAAATCATACATGATGATGATTCGAGAAAATATGCCTAACCAATTTTAACTTTTCTTACTTATTTTAACCTAATTAATCATAAATTATGATTTTTTCGCCCCAAATATAGGCATATATGATATCTGTTTTTACAGATGTGTTACTATTTAAACAAGCGAAAATAATATAGGATTATGTTTTTATTTTTTCGTTTTAATATAATCATTAGAATTTGGCTATTTTACTCCTTAAATATCAATAACAAGTAAAAATTTTTGGATATTCTTAAACAACAACTTGTTATTATGGATAACTTTATCCAATTTATAAATTAGTAAAACTCTAAATATTATAAAACACTAATTAAGGAATTTTTTTTTAAGTAAATTTTCAATTGTTAGTCAATTAATATTCATCAAATCGTCAAAATATTGCAAGTTGTCATTTTAAAATATTATATTTGTAATAATTATAATAATTATAGGATGATGTGTTGATGATTTGACAACTCATCATTAGATATTGAATTTGAACAAATTTATAAACAGTAAAACACCACCTTTTAATAGTTATATCCATGCTCAGCATTTTATATCATCGTATATGCATCATCCATTATAAATAAATTTCTAATTTCATCTAGGAATGTCATAAAAGAAAGATCATTCAAAGAGACGCGTATTTTCAAAATGAATCAACGTGTTCCATCATTTATACATATGTTATGTCATTAATGTTATGATTATCATCTTTTTTCCAAAATATATATATAATATACGATAAGATACGATAAGACACATCCACCTAATTAAAAATTTTATCCTCAATTATTATAACCTAACCATTCAGGAATTGTGTGACCGCTGTACTCTGAAATGGTAGGTAATCAGTAATCAGTATTGTGATGATTTTTTTAATCCATAAAACCATTATAAGAAACCACTACCGTGGGAAAATTTTTATAAGACTTCCAATTATTAATCAATTTACAGAAAAGAATGGATTCATCAAATTGTCGAAAAAGTTGCAAGTTGCCAATTATGCCCATATTTAATATTTTATATCCTTACTAATTAAATAACATGAATCTAACTCACATTCATTACCTAATATAAGCAGATTTAATTAGGAATATTAGGAATTTTGGTCTGAGATTTTATGACACTGTATTAGAGACAATAATATTTTCTTGAAGACTAATGGTAACCGTGTCTAATTTTTTGTCCAAATTCATACCCAATTAATATGTTAAGTGGATAGTCAACATCATATTAATTATTATATCATCTCATAATTTATAAGATGTTAACAATTAATACGCTACATTATTTGAGCATGAATTTGAATAAAAAAATTGGAAAGTTTAGCATTATTTTGATGAAACTTCCATTACAGACCTTTACTTATCCTATTAAGAAAATTAATTGTAAATAAATTAAATAATTAAATATTTAAGATGATGAGGTTGATTTTCATGGAATTTGATTTGATTTGATTTGATAAGATATGATAAGATTGAATTGGATAGGATATGATAAGATTAGATAAATTAGTACTGTAATGTGTTTGATGTAGTATGAGATTGGATAAAAATAGTTTTAAATCATTAATTTAAAAAAAAAAAAAAAAAAAAAGAAAAAAGAAAAAAGAAGAAGCCTAGACAAATGTGGCCGAGGGTTACTATCAAATCAGCTCTTCATGGATCTATCAAGGCACTGATTTGCTTTAAAGAATTATAAATAAATGGAAGCAAAAACTTGCTGTCAAGAATGGGATTCGAACCCATGCCCTTTCGGACCAGTACCTGAAACTGGCGCCTTAGACCAACTCGGCCATCTTGACAATCCAGTCCTTTTTATTCAGATTATTTTAATTATAGATTGTTTTATTTGTTTTGTATCCAACGCTTAAAATTGCAAGCAAAAACAAAGTCAGGATTGTTTTAAGAAGTGAAAAACTGATATCTAGTCCAATACAATGTTTTTTTAAGTGAAAAGTAGAAAATTTTCTAACTTTCATATTTCATTGTTTTAAGGAGTTATTTAAATAATTTTATTATTTGAAAAATTAAATAAAATACATTAAGTGCCATTAAATGTTTAAGTGAAAAAAATCAAATAAGTAAGGTTGGTAGGATTTATGATATATTAACATTTCTTTTCATATGCAACATTGATAGATGACAAATGTCAGAACATGATAGATATCCTGGACCACGTAGAGCACATGCTATGAGCACTAATTCCAAATAAAAAGAGAGAAAGGGGATTTGAACTCGAGGTTTGGGCTCTAATATTATATTAATTTTTATTAGACCTAAAAGATTAAAATAATAAGAAATGATGTTGGTAAAAATAATAATAATAAGAAATGATCTAACTAAAATTTTTAAGATTGAGATTGATGAGATTTATGATATATTAACAACCCTTAACTCTTAAGTATAATAATAAAAAATTAGACTAAAATGTTAGAAGAGTAAATATCTTTCACTCAATTCATGGTTAGTTGCAATTTTTTTTTTTTTTATTGTACATGCAATATTGGCAGCCAGATTTGTTCGAAGATATTAGTAATTATTTGCAACAAATTTTGCTGGCAAAAATGCATGATGCATCAATTTGCAACATTAGTCATAAATGAAGGGTAAGCTTCCACCATCTTGTCAGGTTGAACAATCTCTCTGTTTCTTTTGTTATATTTTTACATTGGAGGGAATATTCCTTTCCAAGTAAATTAAGCCTATCTTATCTTATGTTCACCTACCTTTTAGCTCATATATATCACACATGAGTCATGTGTGATGAGCAATTAATCACAAAGAATCTTGAGATAATATGAATATGGCATCACGTTGCTATCATACACCGAAACTCTTTTCTGTATCTACGTAACTTATATTTTAAACCAATAAATAGTGAAAGTATAAGAGTAGAGATTATATTTATAATTATTATAATGAGTAATAGTATCTGCAAGAGATAGAATTCTCGATAATATGTATAATTCAAAGTGTTTTGATAAAATCAGGCAAAGGAAGCTTCAAAAACAAATATTGCAGTAGAAACCTATCTATTGATGCAGATTATTTAATATATATATATATATATATATGTTACTCATTAAACGATGATACAAATTAATCATTCAATTCAAGCCATGCAAGTCCAAAGAGAAACCCATATATACTTGCGCCTTGAGGTCTGTTGGCCTTTGCGTTGGCAGTGGACTCAAAACCAAGAATTCATTAGTGGCCTACCCATCAAGTCCTATCATTAATTGTAAGGAAATTATATTGGTAGTGTATAAAAAATCATGAAGATAATTCATATATAAATGTGATATATAACATTTTTTAATATATTAATGTTTTTGTGGGCTTCAAAAATAGTCATTTTTGTGTTGGATGTTTTATGTGTTTCTTTGTTGAACAGACAGGACTTGGTGGGTTGTCCACCAAGCTAATAGTTTGTTTGTTCTACACACAGCCTAACAGGACCTCAAACAAATGCACTGGTTTCTCCCTGGATATGTAAGGCTTGAAATTTGAGTGATTAATCATTTAATTTACCATGGAAGCTCCATTTCTTTCTTTGATTATTATTTCTGTAACTCTATATATACACTCTTAAACATTGTTTTTTCCTCCATTTTCTTTGATCACCATATCCATATGTAAATTCTTGATTAAATATTTAATTCACATCTCATTTTAGTCAATTGTAAATACAAATAATCAGGCACTATGTTGTTTTTCAAAGAAGTACTCAGGTGGATAAAACCGGATATAAATACAAGTTACACAACATCAATTTCATAACAATTAACGAACGTATGGAATACAATTTAAATGGGATCTAAACACCAGAATCAACCGGAAAACTAGTTCTGTTACCATGTTCAGCAAGCAACTACCGCAGAGTGAGCAAGAAAAAAAAAGGAGTTAATGGCAGTGAAACTGTACTGGAGGTGGGTCACGGTCTCTGAACAAGCTGCAAGCACCTAACTAGAAGTAGCCTGGCAACTCCATAATCTCCCATCTTTAATGCGTGAAAGTTAACCAGGAATGACAAATTCAATGAGCCGCTCACTGGTCTAGGGTTAGCTGGATAAGGTACTGCAAAATGATAAATGTTGAATGAATGTCACTTGCTATGGCCCCCCTACACATTTAATTTGAAGCATTCATTTCATTGGCAGCAAATTGCCCACAACTTTGTTTGACTTGTTTTCTTTTTCTCCTTTTTTCATTTTTTTAATTTTTTGGTGCAAGTAAGTACACTTAGCAATTTGCCTCAGGCGGTGGCATGGATCCAAAAAAGTCCCAACTTTTGCTTATAGCTCTTGCTTGTGTTTCATTTCAAGTATGCTGTTTGTCATCACTCATCAACCAATAATTATTCCCACAACCACTCATGTGAGTTCATTTATGAATGACAATCTCTTAACACTTAAGTTTAAGCTAGTGCATCTTTGTTCTTTTAATTCTTATAGGCCTTTCACGATGCATGTTCTTCTCTTTTGATGTATTTTTCTATCTAATATGTTGTAATGTAAACATGAATACTTTCCTTTTTGTCATAAATAGTATTTTTTAAATGCCAAGACTTGGCACTACACACCAACCTCTTCCCCTCATCAGAAAAACCAATTTATAAAAATCAAAGTGAAAACCGTTTAACAAGTCAGTATCAGTTATTGAAAACAAAAATCTCCTCATTTATTGTGATTGAGTTACGCCTATAATGGCTGATCTAAATAGTCCTACTAAAACCCCAATCCAAACGTCCTTAAAAACAATCATTTCATTTGCCAGAGTAGTTAATTATCTAGATCGTATTTACAATAATCGAATTAAACAAATCTACAACGATCAATTTGAATGTATTCTATTAGATCCCTAACCCGAACCATGTCGCTCTCAAAAAAGAAAACCCAAACCAAGCCCATTAAACAAAACTCAGCCCATTAAAAATCCGAATCTTGGCTTCTCTTTCTTCCCCCTTCTCTCTGTCTTCGTCTCCGGCTCTCTGGCTCGCTCGCTCGCTCAATATTACCTCCTTAGAACCCTAAATTTCTCAGAAGAACCGCTGCCAAACCTCGTCATTCTTCAACCAAACGCATTCTCATCGCCCTCTCTTTCCAGATCCATTTCAACGGTTCTCATTTGATCACAAATCTGAGATACCAGGGACGTTGGAGGCCACCAATTCGTCAAAACACAGGTCCGCTTCCCCTACATTGATCAAAATGCCCATCTGGGTCGCACCCAGATTTCTTTTTTATTGCTTCTATGATCTAGTGTATTCAAAATGCGAGCTTGCGTTGACATTTTTATATATTTTTATGATCAGTTGTTAGTTGATGTGTTTGTTATATTGTAAATAGTCGACTTTGTTGCTCAAGTTAGTGTCTTTTTAGCTGATCACAAGCGTTTTTGTTGTTTGTCAAATGCATCGAATTCAAGTAGTTGGTGGGGTTCGTTTACATGTTGGTTGTGATTTGTGTGATTTTGTATGCATATTTTATAGGAGTTTGTTGGGTATATAATGCCAATTTATGGGAACTATGGTGTATATGGTATTGTTGAGGTATCGAATCCGTGGTTTGGGTTGACTCTATTGTGGTTTTTTTTTCTTCGGGGGTGGGGGGTGGGGGTGGGTGTGGAAGATAAGAAACAGACTCTATTGTGCTGTGGACATAGGCCCTCTACAGTTTAGAGCTTCACTATGCTTGTATTCGTTGAAGTTGGTTTATATCAACTGATTTTGTAGTTAGAGATAGTGATTTAGCATCGTGTATTCATTTCGTGATAATAAATGTGGAATGTAGTTTGGTGGAATTTGTAATAATTTAAGCGTTTGTCATTTAAAGGATTTATATCTGAAATGTACAAATTAAGTGTGCAATCTGGTGTATGTGTAGGGTTTTTCATTTCTGTTTATATAGGTAATTTTCCTTGATACTTATATTTTAGATTTTTGTACTAGAACTAGAGTTTATGAGGCTTTTTTGGTCATGTATGATTGTTGTTTATTAAGAATGATCTAACTATTACTATCAATCACCAGGTTGAGCAAAGAAGCATCGAGTGAGAGGGAGAGCTGAAGTGTTATTTGGAGCGGAAGAAGGGCCTGAAGTAGGTTTAGCGGAGGAATTTTATTTCTTGCCTTTAAGGGGGTAGAAGGTTATAGAGCGAGTTGAAAGCTCAAGTGTTGTAATGTACAAACAGTTTTTTGCAAAAAACAAGTTCTTTTTAAACTTTCTTTTTTTATATAAAACAAATGAAAAGAATAACTTACAGGAGTAAAGATAAAATTTTACATCTGAGCTTCTGGCTCTTTCCACATGATCACTTTACGATTTTTTTTCCCGCTTTAAATTTTCTCAGATCATGATGTTGCTTTATACTGCAGGAACCTGAAATCCTGTGTCACTTAGGAGGGCTGGATTTGGTTTACGTATAGAAAGCTCTTAATAGATTCGCATAAGTAGCAGGAAGCAGAGGGTGAAGTAAAAGTTACTGCTATTTTATTAGACCAGCTCAACATTAGCTTCAGAAGATAGGTACTATCTCTGATTCTGTACATACTGCATAAGTAACTTGACTTCAGCTTGTGTAGTTTGTATACTTTCCCCGTCTTTCAAGTTTCCTTTTTCAATCACCTTTATTCTTCTTGCCTTATATTAATCATTTCCTCATCTTGCACTGGGGAAGGTTGATATTTCTCAGATAGTTGATTAATCCCTGAAAAATATCTAAAATCCGGGAAGGCTAGTCATTACAAACATGGTTCTCTAAGAGTGACAATTTTGTGTAAGTTGGGAGATGGCCTTTTATTCTGAGGAGGAAAAAACTGAGGATTACCTTTTCAAGATTGTTTTGATCGGGGATTCAGCTGTTGGGAAGTCAAATTTACTTGCAAGATTTGCGCGAAATGAGTTCTACCCAAATTCAAAATCGACTATAGGAGTAGAGTTTCAAACCCAAAAGATGGATATCAACGGAAGGGAAGTTAAGGCGCAGATCTGGGATACAGCAGGTCAAGAGCGGTTCAGGGCTGTTACGTCTGCATACTATCGAGGTGCAGTTGGGGCCCTTCTAGTGTATGACATTAGTAGACGGCAGACATTTGATAGCATTGGCAGATGGCTAAACGAACTTCACAGTAAGAATCTTGATGCTTTACCTTGTTTTTAATAAGTCATAGAGATTGGTTTTCTTGTTTTGTAGACTAGGAAACGTTTTATCATTGTGGTTCCATTGATGTCCAATTTTCCAATCAATGAAATTGATTTGTTGCTTCTTAATAAGATAGCTGCAAAAGAATTGCTTATTATTCTTATTAAATACAATGAACATAGGAACGATTGACAGTTTGTTATTGGAACAGCTCACTCTGACATGAATGTAGTAACAATACTAGTAGGCAACAAGTCGGATCTCAAAGATGCCAGGGAAGTAACTACAGCAGAAGGCAAGACCTTGGCAGAAGCTGAGGGCTTGTTTTTCATGGAAACTTCAGCTCTCGATTCCTCCAATGTAACCACTGCCTTTCGGACTGTTGTCAAAGAGATCTACAACATAATATTAAGCCGGAAAGTTATGATATCTCAAGAGCTAAAGAACAAGGATACACCCTCGTTGATGAACGGAAAGACAGTGGTTTTACAAGGAGAGAAGACTGACGAAGCCGTGGTGAAGGAACCTAAAAAAGGTGGATGCTGTTTAACATAAAAATGATGCAAAAACATGTTATATCTCTGCTGAAATCCTCCCTAGCCTGAATTTGCCTCTGAAAGCAAGCAAGCGAGCACAAGCTTCACACTTCTGTTCCTCTCCTTGCGTTCATTTTCTTGATATTGTTGAAATGTTATTTAAATTTTTTCTTTGTTTCACTTGTTTATGGATGGTTAATGAGGGCTTAAGAAGGATTAGCAAATGTACATGACCTCATCAAGGGGCTTGGAAGATTAATTATATGATACAAACTTTCAGATTTCACTTTGTACCATTTTTCTATTTTCGTGTGCCCCCATCTGCATTATTCGACATTGAGAGGAAGAGGACACGACTCAAACTAACATACTTAAAAATTATGAGTATGAGTTTATCTCGTGTTTTTTAGATTAATGTAAGACTACAATACTTCTCATTTTTCTATTCTAATGATTGAGCTTTCAAGAAATCTTTTGTGCTAAATATTTTCATTAAAGCTAAGGTTAGGTGATGTTATTGAGATAGTTATTAGACATATGGAATTTAAATTAAAAACTACAAACTTTATTAAAAATTGAAAAGTTGAAAAAAAAATTATTAGTTGCCATCCAAAAAATTTCTTACTACATCCAATTTTTAATAAAATATTTTATTACTATTATATCCTTACATGTAATTACTTAAAAAATTAAAATTTTCAACTTGCATTCTACATCCAATTCTGTATAAACCCTAATAATATATATATTGATTTGATGAATTTTAAGTAGAAGCATGTTAAAATAAGACTTGATGTTTAAGACAAATCGATAATTGAGATAAGTAATAATTTACAGAAAGCTATTGACAGAGCACAAAACAAAAATCACATCTTCTAAAGGGAAACTGAAGAGGGTTAGTGTTATTTTGATATAATTGCTAATGGGATCCGAATCATTACCATGTTATTGATAATGGATCCTATCAGGAGGAGATCAAATGAACAATATCATTCACTAGACACTCCCAAAAATGACAAAACTACCCCTGGATCAAAACGGCAAGCGATACAAACAAAACGCAACTCCAATTTCATCAGAAAGGGAGAAATTTTTACAGGAAATCGCAGAGAGGAAGAATGGGACGATTGTTCATAGAAACCCTAAGTGGTGGTCGCATCTTCAAGTGCAAGTTCTGCAAGGTCGACTCCGCCTCCCATGCTCACATCGTCTCCAAAGACTTTCAAGGCCGCTTCGGCCGCGCCTATCTCTTCCGATCCGTGTAAGTCCTCCCATTTCTTCTTTTGTCACAAAAATCGGATTTTGATCGACCACCTGTTCGATTCAATGACATTTTTGTTTGGATTTTGTAGGGTCAATGTGTGTCTAGGGCCGAGAGAAGACCGGCTTTTGATCAGTGGATTGCATACTGTGAATGACATTTATTGTAGCTCTTGTCACCAAATACTCGGTTGGAGATATGTGAGTTTCACGCTTTCCTTTTTTTTTTTTCATATATATTTGATGTGTGTTATGTTTTGTTCTAGTGTATCAAGTTGGAGAGTCATTGTTATCTCCTACATTGCTTGCTTGGTAATCAATGTTTTGATGTGTAGATGGAGGTGGAGTTGTGTTAACATGTGATCTGAATTTGCTCTCTCCATGGTGGAATGGGATCAAAGTTTTGATTTTGGGAAACATATCGAATTCCTTGTAATGTATTTGGAAATTTCGGTTGCATCATGTTGTTACAAGTTTTGGTATTATGTGTTGTATATAGTACGCATAGTCTGTCAAGTATTAGGCGCATGTGAATTGATAAGTGGATTATGTATAGGGTTTTGTATTATGTGTTAGATAGTATGCATCATCCATCATGTGAATTGATAAGTGGATTATGTATAGGGTTTTATTTACCTCATTTTATATCTTGTTCGAGTGACTTGTCATACAATTAGATATTATAGATTATGTGCTTTGTGCCAAATGTAGTCCATAATGGACTGATTTTTGTAGATTGTATTGCTGAGAGGTTCTTGTTCTTAATGATATGATCTTCTTGTGCGATAGTTAGCACCTACGTAATTCAAATTTTCGAATTTTTTTCTTTTTGCCTTTATGCTAACTACATTTCTGTGTCTTTCCATCGGTTGTTCCTTTTCTGTTGTGCTAATGGGGATGATCAAAGGAGAAAGCCTATGAAGAAAGCCAGAAGTATAAAGAAGGAATGTACATTCTGGAAAAGGAGCGGATGTTGAAGACTTGAAGGTGGGTTGGTGATGTTTTAAATAGATGATAATTTAGAAGAAGATATAGAAGGCCATCCTTATTTCTTTATACCAAATATTGAAGAAGTGGATTGTGTAAGCAGATTGTTAAGACTACATTTATTATTATGTGTATGCAGCTGGTGCAGCATTAATGAAAAAGAATTATTGCATTTTGAGCATCGAATTTCTTGTTGAACGTTTGTTCTATTTTAGTTTTTATGCTTTGCACCTATTATTTCTTTCGGATGTTGCTATTTCATCGCTCTATCGACGGAATTATGCTTGTGTGTGTGTGTGTTTTACTCTTTATAGGGTATGTGGAGTTTGAAACAAGAGTGAGCTCTTTAGTGTTGGTTATGAATTAGTTTATATGAGTAACAAAATCAATGAGTAGTATGTTGAATGGTGAGATTACTACTAATTTCACAATGTATAATCATTGAGACAGATTTTTGGCATGAAAGTCTTGGAATTATGGTTTATGTTGGTCCTAGAATGGCACTAAGAGTTGGATTCAGATTACAAGAAGGATGAAAACAACAGCAACATTTTGAATGAGCTGGTCTCACCACACCACGTTAATTGAATGAAAGAAAAGTAAAGTTCAAGTTATTGTATAATAACTTTTAATTATATAGAGATAATATGATCGTTGAAGTATTTTTAAAGAATAAATTGACGTCATATAATTATTGAGGGTATTTTTAAGGATAATATTGGACGTTAATCAGTGGGATCCACAAATTAATTAGAAACATGGTTGGTCCCACTCCTTAACAGAATAGACCACTCAACAATAATATTTAGAAGTTGAAGTAGTTTTGCCTCCAGAAAATGACCTGAAAGCGTGCACAGAAACACTGTTTGCTATAGAAGTTTGGATAAGGAGGTCCAAGTGACCACACATTCAGGGAATTTTGAGCAATGCAGTGATGTTATAACCCACGTTGATACAAGACCAAGTTGTGACAAAATCCTCCATTTTTTGTGGCTGCGTTTTGGTTTCAGTGGAGCCTGTCTACTGTCTAGAGCTCCTTTCAAGTAAGTCCTCTGTGGATGATGGGTCCTTTGCCTCTTTTAAATTGACTTCCCCCCATCAAAATCCTCTCATTTTCTTCCACCATGCAAAGCATTGTGGGCACAGTAATGCTAAGTAACTACATTATGAGCACTTCCTTACGATGTGCTGTAATAAAATAAAGTAGATACGTGTATTTTTCATTCAAGTGATAATCTAGTTTTTAAATTAATACAAGTCAAAATATGAGTACAAGTGATCTCGTGAGTGTTATAAGCCTTTTTTTCGTTACTAACACTTCTAGATGAACTAAAACCATATTTGATCTCCAAATAGTAACGATCATATGACCTGATAGAATTTTCTAGGGATAAATTGATGACTTTGCAGTGGAAGCACACAGAGTAGCAATATTTATTTTACTGATATTTTGTTCGATTTTCATACTGGTCAACATCTATCCAATTATCCAAATGTATCAAGTAATTCTTGAGGCAACTAGAAATGGATAATCGACCAAAAGATAGTACCATCTGACCAAAGTTGATATGATATCAAATTGGTTCTAAACATTGGATTCTCTAACTACCTAACTAGGTAACTATTAAAGCCATCGACATATAATTCAATCAAAAATTTCTTTTTCTCGAAAAGACTACAGTATAATTTACAGACAACGGTATATTCATAATTACATTGCACAAGAAAAGTAAAAAGATATTCCAACAGTTATTACATGACAAATATTATGTAACTATTGTATTATTCATTATATCATCCAATAAATATACCAAAATAGTTAAGATCCATTGATGCATCATTTGGAATGCAAATTTTGAGATTTTTAGTGTATTTACAAGGTAAGCATTAACTGTTTTTAATCCCAAATTCTGGTCTATGATGTGAACACTACTGTCTTGCCACAATCCTCATGGACTTAAGACAAGAATTTCCTTTAGAAAACATCATTAGAACAGAATATCAAAAAATGCATATAAAATTGCTTTAGAGGTGTTGGTCATATAAATAAAATGACTATGATGTAACTTATTCTTTAGGACCTCAGTTGAGCATCCCTTGAGAATTTCACACCAATAAATCAACCAAACATCTCAATAAGAGTATGTGAAATACAAAACCCACTAAAAAGAAATGAAATAGTAACAAGAACCAGCAACTTTGCCGGATATTACAAGTAACAAAGAGAAGAATTAAGAGAAGAGTTTCTGATTTTTATTTTTATTTTTTATGTATCAGCTGTGTCACCAGAGATGGATGATACAATAGTTCTTGTATACCCGGCTTTTTGATTTTACATCTTAATCAAATCCCAAGAAAGAAAATCTATATAAGAAAGAAAAGAAGAAAAAAAAAAAACTCAAGCTCAAACCTTGCATGGAAAACCTTGTAAACTGCTCTCTATAATTTCCATCAAAACAGGCGAAACCAATTAGCTCTAGTCATATTTTGTTTTATGTAAACTGATATATCTCAATGAGGAAAATGTATGAAATTCAGTGATTCACCTGCTTCACCAACCAGATATAATACTTCACCTACAATCACATTTTGACATTGATATTGTAATCCTAGGCACTAGGCAGCAATTCCTGAAACAAGCAACAACAAAAAGTGTAAGTATCCCAGAGAAGCATCGTGTTAACAACAATTATCAGTTCCAAGAACAAAGGAAATCCCATGTGATGAAATAGTATTAGGTCCAGACCAAATAGGGATGCTAAGAGAGAAAAAGAGCTATGTATATGTTTATATAGCCCAGCAAGCATAAAAGAAAATGAAGTAGTCAAACAAGAAGACAATGATTGAAAATAACATTGTTATAATACAGGCCATAAGCACTTTGTAGAAAATGGAAATCAGCATCATTTAATCTCATGTTGTTAGCCTAAAACTATTGCACGCACATTATTAACCTTGATCAATGACTTCAATGTTCAGAAACTTGGAAAAAGAATAACATTAACAATTACATGATGCAATGTACATAAATATCACATTTAAATCTATGATAAGGAAGGCAAAAACGAATGGGATAAACTATAACAGAAAAACATCTTACCTCTATTTGGTTGTCTATTAGCAACACCATAACCACCTACATAACCAGCAGGATTTTTGGCCATAACATCTGAAGCTGTACTTCCAAGCCCAAAACCAAAAGAGTTAGACCCCTCTAGCTCTAAAGGTAAAGATCGCCATGTGGAATCACCATAAAGCGAACCATTTTCATAGATGTCTGCAAAACCCTCATCATAACCTCCATTTGAAGCAGATGTCGGTGTGACACCAATCCCACTGTTTCTTCCATATCCTAACGTTCCTGACCCAACACTGAAATCTCCGGTGCCATAACTAAGATTGCCACTACCATAAGCAGAACCAGCACCTCCACCTTGACCTGAATTGGGAGAGGTACCCCAAATAGCTCCAATGCTGCCAAAAGAACCCATTCCTGAAGTCCCACTTCCCATGCCCAGTAAAGAATTAGAGTTTGTGGAGTTTGTAGAATAATTCAGATTCTCATTTCCCCACAAAGTCCTGCTTGGTGAACTCAGGAGAGAACTGTTTCCGCCATTGTTAGCACCATATCCAATTGGACTACTGTACCTGTTCGAATTACTAGCGTAAGAAGGGTTCAATCCACGACCATAGCCGAGGTTAGAACTAAGAGTTGCACTTCCTCCATAGCTTGGGCTCATATTTGGCTCAAAATTCAGCCCCATCCCGTAGCCAGGACCAATTGGAGAAAATCCACTCCGCCCGACAGTAACTGGACTATATCTATCATCAATCCTAACTCCATACCCTGCAACTGAACCGGGATTGTATCCCTGGGTGTAACCATTAAGGAAGCTACTGACTCTATTCAGACCATAGTTATATGCACCTAACTGGCCCCGACTTGGCCCCGGAGATAATTCTTTAGGAACAGCGCGCTTTACCTCAACCATTTTACCGTTAAGTTCATGAAAGGTTTTGAGCAACACTTTATCCACTGCTTCCTCTGAATCATAAGTAATGAATCCAAAGCCTCGAGGCCTTTGAGTGTTGTGGTCATACATCACCACAACATCTGTAATTGTTCCAAAATGATCAAAGTACTTTTTAAAGTCACTCTCTGTGACTGTGGATGCTAAACCTCCCACAAATATCTTCTTTGTTCGGGCAGGACCGGGTGACCCATGAATGCTGCTACTGTTTCTGTTCTGAATGTTCTGATCATCCCTGGGAACAGCCTTCTTTGCCTCAACCTGGTGATCAAAAGCTAGATAATGAAAAAGGGACTAAAATTGAATTCCTCATTTGTAATATAGTAAGAAGCTGTTCAACTTCAAAACTCTTTCATTACTACGCAGATAAGCATCAGTCAAAGCTTCACAGTTTTATGTTTGCAATGTAATGTATATGACGAAGCTGTAAGTTACACTAGACAACTAATAATTCAATAAATGTATGTACATAAGACCCCCTCTGCTATTTTCCTCACAATATGCTTAAGATTTTGCATTGCAAGGGATGGTGGACTGGCAATAAAATTGGTCTCCGACTAAGGGGAGGATTAAAAAGTCATTGTGTTCTTCTATTAAAGTTCTTTGTTTACATTACCTATGCCACCTCAAATTCATAAATTATCAAAGAATGATTTAGCATCTCAACAAATTGTTTAGTAAGCCATGAAAAATGATTTGTCAACGTCTGCAAGTATAAGAATGATGACAGAGTCACAGATGCCAGGCCTATCAAAACCAAAGTATCAAAACAATGAGAATAGAGAACACCCTCCCTCCCCCAGTATCCGTTGAGTCATTGATGCTCCATTTCTTTTCCCAAAACAAGTATTGAGTAAATTATTATTCCATTTTCATCATGATATTAAAGTCGCTAGTTAAAACTCTGCCTAACCACTTGCTCATTATAATAAATTTCAAACAATCTCTTCCAACATAGACCGCATGTCATATAAGGTACCCAGCTTAATGTTGCCAAAGAGATCACTTCAATGTCGACAAAGGCAGGAGTTAATGCGATGTTATAATTCTGTAATGTATATCTTGCATCTTAATTGTCTCCTCCTTAGCTGATATTCTATACTGATGACAAGTTAGTAATCAAATCTTACCATCTATCGTCAATAACTCATAAGAACAATCAAAATTACATTTTTCTCTTCTAAAACCAACAAAAGGAGGCAATTCAGTTGTAAAACCAATATCCACCTAGGAATGCTCATAATCCTCCTCACACTACAAGCAAAATGATGAACTTCGATCATGCATATCCGACCTGAATTGTACTTTTTTTGTAGATTGCATCGTATTTTTTTTGTAGATTGCATCAAAGAAACAAAAAATTCCAGTAAATTAATAATAGTGTGAGAAATCAGAAGCTAAAACTTACAGTTCTACCATCTATCATGTGCTTCTCCAGCACGACTCTTTCTGCAACAGCAGGATCAGCAAAAACAATAAAACCGAATCCACGGGCACGACCTGTGGTCCGATCCTTCATTATAACAGCTTCCATAACTTCTCCGAAAGCCTGAAAATATTCCCTAAGACGGTCCTCATTCGTGTCCCACGAAATCCCACCAATGAACAGCTTGCCAAGCTCCATTTCCATCCTACAAAACCACATACGCATTCATCATCATCAATATCATCATCCAACCAATCAAAAACAAACAGATTAGCCAAACAAACGAACAAACAAAACATCATCACAATCACCAGTTCTGATTCCACACAAGCCAATCTACAAACCACCAAAACCACACGGCAACCACTGGATCTATCTACCAACACACACCCCACATACAAACATCATCATAAACACAATCCAATATCCATATAACATTCATAAAACAACCATCCAACACAAAGAAATCATAATGCGGATAAAACAAAGATAGTACCTTGTCAACAGCAATCAAGCACAAAGCTTGTATATGTCTATCAATATCTATATATGATATATATACTCTATATCTATCCACAAATGAGCAATCCCCGGATTCAATCCAATAACATTGAACCGTCCACCGATCAAGCACCGATCGACTCACAAACCCAGGATTCCTACAAAACCAAACAAAAAGTTGACAAATTTTCCATGAACTCAATCAAAAGCATCCAAACCCAGAAATGGTTTTGCAAAACTAGAGCTCAAAAGCCAATAACCAAAACCAAAAACCATGAACAAAGAATACCAGAGACAGAGAACCCAGATGGGAAAGTGAGAGATTCTTCGTTAAGATCTAATAAGAGCAAGCATAATATGAAGAAGAGAGGGCGAGAGGCCCTCCTTTTGCTCTCTCTTTTATCTTTTTTATTTTTTTCCTTTTTTATTTTTTGGTTCTCTCTTTGTTACTGTGTGATTTTTATGCAATGGATGGATTTTTATTATGTGTTTCAACCAGAGAAAGAGAGAGACATGCGTATGCGCGTGTATGTGTGTGTGAGCAAGCGGCAGATGGGCCTTGGTTATATATAAATATATATATATATATATATATATATATATATATATTATGGTCGAAGAAAAAGAGAGGTTTGGCTATCCTCTTGTGTAGGAGAGGCACAAACTAGAAGATGGAAGATGATGACTTTGCCATGTTATGTTTTGATTTTTGGTTTTTGAATTTATAAATAAAAATGTCACCTTTCTATTTTTAGTTTGTATTTACTATGTGTGTACGAGACTGGAGTGTAGCCGGTTCTAATTAAATATTTTGTTTCAGTAAATCATGAATGTGAAATTATTCTAATTAGATTTTCAAATTTTGGTTTTTAATATAGAAATAAAAATATTACATTTCTTCCTTGTCGTGCATGTATTTGTGTGTATATGAGTGGATTGTGGATGGTTATTATAAATATTTTCGTGTTTCGATGAGTTATGAATGTAAATTTACTTTAGTTGGATTTGAAGATTTAGGAGAAAATAAAAGCTAGACTTACCAGTGGTTTCTCTATGGTAATTAAGTCTAGATATTGGTAATTAATTTTGAACCAACCTTGGTTTGTCTATGTTAAGTAGTATACGTGGTTTTTGTTGGTTCGGCTTTTAATTTAGTGTTGATTAAGAAGGAAAAAATATCATCTTTATTCATCGTGTGTTTGATTTACGTTATTAAAAAATTATGTCTTTGAGTAAACTGTAAATACATTTTAAATTTTGTTGGAGTGTTAATTATCAATTTTCATGAGTATATACGCGAAGATATAAGTTTCAACGTATCTAAATCTCAGCTCTTTGTTTTCTTTTTTCTTAGACTACTGATTAATGGGCCTTTTGTCAAATACATACCTTTGTATACAGGGGAGGATTGTAAATGGTAGTTGTTTTTGGTTTACGATAAAAAGAAGTAAAAAAGGTAATATCAAACAATCAAAGAATATTGGACATTTTTAGGTGGTCCATGAATTATTATGGTCCTCCAATTAGGCTTGGTTGACTAGCTAAAATTGCATAGTTGTGGGATTTACATTATTCATTGAAATTAGGCCTACTATAAAAACAATATTATCTAAATTGTTTTAATTAATTATGGTACAATTTACCATTAAAAACTTGATCAAATGGGCATGGATTGAGTGTTGTGTTTGGAAATTTTATTGTTTTTTCTATAGTGATAAAGACATTTAAAGGTTATGTTTTTTCTTTTGCAATCCATGAATGAAATTTTTGTAGTATTTCAAAAGTAATATTGGGTGGTTCTTTTTTTATTTTCAAAACAAGTTGCCTATATTTAACTTGATTTGTACTCCAACCATGTGTTGTTACTTATTTAATAAAGTGTTTTTTGCAAACAAAATTAGCAACAATTGATGGCAGGAAAATTAAGGAATATACATCATCAAAGAAAGAAGTAAGGACATGACTTCTTTTCTTCTTTAAAATAATTGGTATAATTTCTTAAAAATAATAATAATAATAATTGGTGTACAATTTTATGATAGATAAGGAAATGAAAATAACTAATGATGTAATGTTTCACATTTACATTTCATTAAAACGTAAAAGTGTGATATCAATAAACATTTTTATGTGGTATGATTATAAATTTTACTAGTGTTACTATTTAAATAAATAAGAAATAAAATTTGATAATTTTAAAGAGATGCATTACGTGCTATTACAATCTTATATTTTAAATAATGAAATTATAATATGATATACATTATTATTGTTTAATTATTATATTTTTTATGAGGGATTGAAGGAGAAAATAAACGATTTTTTTTTAAAAAAAATTTTAAGTCAAATTGCTTTTTTAGGAGGCAAGGGGTAATGAATTTGTTTATCCAATGAAATTAGCCAAACCTAATTCTCTTCCAAAGAAAATTCTTTAAATCCATATGCATGTTGGCTTTAAGTAATGTTTACAAGTTGATGCTTAATAGGTTAAAACTTTTTAAAAATTTTAATAATAGAAAAATAATGGGTGGATTGTACTAGATGAGAATAGGTAATAGATAAGATGGGAATTAGAAAAATAGCTTTGTAAGCAACTTTTTAGCATAAAAAAATGAATAATGAAAGTGGGAGATGTGTGAAGGACAGAAGGGATTGCTTGTGCTTCCACTCATCCAAAGAATGCACATGCCATCACCTCATTTATACATTCACCAAATTATTAACATTAAAATAAATCACATTCCAACCCTCAATTATGTTCCCATTTTGAGTTCAAATTATTTGGTTCTATATGTTGAAAAGAAAAAATATATATATTTTTTTTGTGAAGAAAATTTGTTAGACAAAAACATTATAATAATTTATATTTTAGTCATACATAAAAAATAAAAATTCAAAAATTATAGCATATATATTTTGAAATTAACACTAAGTTTAGACCATAAAATCGATTGGGGTCTACTCACATACATTTAATGTAGCTCAAACAGCTATTCCCACCACATAAGGAAGATGGCTCTTTATATTTGTCTATTTGTAAATATAATAGTATACCAATTTCTATCAACAATACAAACCGTTCAACAAGAGTGGACGTTTGATTTGTTTCTTTAAGTTTTTTTTAGTTGACAATATGGACATTATTATCCTTCAATAATGGGGTACACAATAATGTATTATAATGATACTTGGTTTAGAAATTTTAACTAGCTAGTACAAATAACAACTTGTGAGTTGCATTGGCCAATTTAATATGAAAGCTATTGCACACCTAGTGTATCCTATTCATTATGATTCTTGGGTTAGGGTTACTGTCACCGGTTCTGTCAAGATAAGGTTGTCCAAAATCTGAAAAATTGAGTAAAAAAAAAATGGTAAGAAAACTAATAACTTGTATGGAATCAAGATATAAATAATTTCTTTATTAGAATATCTTCTTACAGTCTAAATATTGGCTATTAATTGCCTTAACCAACCTAGTACGTGTCATTGTATAAAGGATTATAAGTTCACGTTCCTGTCATATTAAGGTGGAGAGGAATCTACATACAAATTGTTAGAGTTGCATAATTTACAAATTATAGGTATATAGTGTGCATTGATTTTGAAATAATTCACCCATCAATTACCAACCGTTAGATCTATCTTATTTGATGTAATCAACGTCTCGCAAGCTTCATCTTAATTATTTATATTTAAGATAATCTTTTATTAGATAATTTCTGTATAAACAAATAGCCGAATTGAACCAAAATGCATTGGCCACAAAGCATGTCTCTTGTTAGCCAGCTAATGATGGTTCAATATACCATACAGCTAAGGCTGCCTCTATAACAAGATTATATTCCTCAACCATTATCAAACACATTTTATAATTTTAACTATTTTATTTTATTTTACACTTTTTTTTTTTGAAATACATTTATTTTTATTCTATTCTAATCTAATATTGTCGATTCTCTTAGTTTATTCTCTTTGCTGGAATCGTGTGCAAGTAATTTGTGGTCTTCCATTTACTTTTTGGGTTTCTAGAAATGAGAAGACATGTCCAAATTTTACCAAATCAAACCTTTTTAAAAAAAAAAAAAAAATTGACTTGGTTTACATTTAATTAATGTCAATGAAGAGAAAATATTATAAAGGAGTCATCAAGTGAAATGTACACATAAGCAAACTTGATTAGTTCACATGGGAAGATAATAATTGTGCAGGAAGTGGGTTCATCTGTCTCCTGGATTCCTGCCACCTTTTCTATTAAAATATAATATCATGGCACCTGCTTTAATTTTTGGGAAATCAAATGTTTATATTCTTAATAATTTTGATAATCAAAGGGGGAAAAAAAAAATCTAATCAAGTTAAACAAACTACTTTTCTTTTTCTCAATGATAAATTATTAGTTCACAAATTGAATATTTTCAAACATATATTGACTTTCGTTCCAAAGTGGTTTGTGTAGATGACAAAACCTACCGTGCGCTTTTCACGCAATAAAAACAGTGCATAGTCCGAGCACCTATGGCCTCTTAGTTGGCCAATTTCTTCTTACCCTTTTATATAGCCCGATTTTCTGTTTGGTCTCTCCAACTGGAAGATAGTCTTCCCACTCATTATACATAAATTTTTGGATTGCTCTGAAACTTTTAAAGCTTTAGATGGTCCTATGTCTGTACCTGTATTGTATAACTATATGCATATATATATGTATATATTAACTTTCATTCCTTTTTATAAGGGTAAAATATTAACTTTCATACGTGTATTGTTCACATACACATATGAAAGACACATTTTAAAAATACTTTCTTTTTATATAATTACAATGTAATTTAACATTAATAGTTAGAAGTTTAAACTTCTAAAGATTAATTGTAATTGTATGGTCTAAAATTCTACTACAACATTAGAAAATATTTGTTTTCACAATACGAGGAGAAAACTCCTCACATATATTATTAAGTGCATATGATTATACTCGAACTCCTATCACGGATGTAAACGGAAAATGTACTAACACTTGAAGTATAATTTGATGTTTGTTAAGAAATATTTATCATATGAAATTTCTAAAAGCATACCTACATACGAGGTCTATACCAATAAATTATTAAAATCAAAAGTGAAATGTCATATTAATTACAATTACTATTGTAAAATGAAATATTCAATAACTTCTAATTTATTTTGGCCTTTTTGTTATCACAATCCATAAAATATTAAAATAATGCATATACAGTATTTATAAAGTAAATATCATTTCTAATGAAAATATCGAAAATCTAAATTTATAACAATATCAAATAAAATATTAAATGTATCATAAATTATCTCAAAGTGTCGTAATTGTGAGAATATTTTCGATACCGACCACTCAAAATATAAAAGTAGGGGGAATATATCAGATATATTGTATTCATATAATCATATTCATTTCCTTGACATTACCACAATTCATTTATAATTTGTTGTTTGATTTTCTTTTTTTTTAAATAGTCAAAATAAAATAACCAAAATAAATAAATAAATAAAATTAGCCCCACCATTTTCTGACATCCTTAAACGCCTGTCTCTCTCACACACTCTCCCTCTCTTAAACCCTAAACTTAACCAAACATGAAAAATCTCTCCTTTGAAAAATCAAAACCCTAAAAAGAACCCCTTTGTTTTTGGTTATCATCTCTCTCAAATCCAATACGAACACATGTTAACTATCGCGAAAATGAAGGGTCTGATAGCCCCACCATTTCCCTCCACACCCATCTCTCTTAACCTCTCAAAAATCTCTCCTTTCGCTTCAAAATCCAATCTTTTTAGCCCCCAAAGTGTCCAAAACCTGAAACTTTTTGATTCTAAACCCATTATGACCACCCCCAGACTCCCGCTGTTTTCCCTCCAAAACCGGTTTTTGCATGCAGAGGCGTCCCCTCCTCCTCCTTCTTCTTCTTCATCATCTGCAGGTGAGATTCACGTGATTGTGGGACCCATGTTTGCTGGCAAAACCACCACTCTTCTCCGGAGGATCCAAGCTGAGACCGAGAAGGGCAGGTTTGGCCTTTTCTTAAGATGTTTTTGTCACATGGGGTTTTTGGTTTTAACTTGATTGTGTTGTTCTTGTTATGTGATGATGTTGTTTTGATTGATTATCTTGTGTTTTTAAGTTAAAAATGGAGACTTGGTAGAATTAGTTGGAGAATTTATGTTTGTTTGTGGTGAAAGGTGTGTGTTTTTAGATTAGTGTGATGGAGGTGGAATGGGCAAAAATGTTTGCTTTTCACTGGTGAGATATTCCCAGCTTTCAGGTCGGGCAGCAACGTAAGGCTTTCGTCAAGTTGGATAAAACATTGCAGGGTTTTTGTCGTTTGGGGAGGTTGAGTGAAGCTGTTGGGTTGTTATGGCGAATGAGGTGTAAAGCGGAAGATAGGACGTATGCTGTTATGTTGCAAGAGTGTTTGTTCAGGAAAGAGTACAAACTAGGGAGAAGAATCCATGCACAAATGGTTATTATTGGGTATGTTGCGAATGAGTTTTTAATGATCAAATTGTTGATATTGTATGCAAAGTCAGGGGATCTGGTTACGGCTCAGGTTCTGTTTGAGAAGTTGCAGGATAAAAGTCTGATTTCTTGGAATGCGATGATTGGTGGATACGTGCAGAATGGTTTTGAAGAAGTTGGACTGAGGTTTTATTACAAGATGAGAGAAAACGATTTGACACCAGACCAATATACTTTTGCATTGGTGTTCAGAGCTTGTGCCTCCTTAGCGATGTTGGAACAAGGGAGACAAGCACATGGTGTCTTGATTAAGTGCCATATTAGTGAAAATGTTGTAGTCAATAGCGCCCTTGTGGATATGTACTTTAAGTGCAGCAGTATTTCAGATGCGTGTCAAGTTTTTGATAAAGTAATACATAGAAATGTGGTGACGTGGACTGCTTTGATATCCGGGTATGGTCAGCATGGAAGAGTTGTAGAAGTTTTGGATTCGTTTCGTAGGATGAAAGGCTGAAGGTTTTAGACCAAATTATGTTACTTTTCTAGCAGTCCTTTCTGCTTGTAGCCATGGAGGCCTAGTCAATGAAGGCTGGGATTATTTCTCATCCATGACACAGGATTATGGAATCCAGCCTAGAGGGCAACATTATGCAGCCATGGTTGATCTTCTAGGGCGTGCTGGGAGGTTACAAGAGGCCTATGAATTTGTTCTTAACTCACCCTGTAAGGAACACTCTGTGGTATGGGGTGCTTTACTTGGGGCATGTAGAATTCATGGAAACCTAGACCTGACTAAGCTTGCAGCAGAAAAGTTCTTTGAATTGGAACAAAGAAATGCTGGGAAGTATGTGGTTTTGGCTAATGCATATGCCACTGTTGGGTCCTGGAACAATGTTGCTGAGATTAGGGGTACAATGAGGGATTTAGGGGTGATTAAGGAGCCTGGTTATAGTAGGATTGAACTTCAAGGGGTTGTTCACTTCTTCTTAAGGGGTGATAAATCTAATGGATATTCCGAGGAGATTTGTGAGATTGTTAAGGAAATGACTTGCATTTTAAAGGATGTTGGCTATGTTCCCAACTTAAGTGCCAACTAGTTCAAGCTGTTGAAATTGCTTCCTTACTTTGCATTTCACTTTCTTTATAAACTCAAACAAAGCACGGTACTTGAGTTTTCCTAAAGCTACAGACGGTTCAACCTAGTGTTGTTAAGAGATATATCGAATGTTGAGACTCCCATGTGTTGTGTTGAGTGTCGTATTTTTTAGGAATTAAAGGGTATAGGAAAAAGGTGTTTCGGTGAAGAAGAATTTTCGAAGTTTCAAATTATAGCATTTACATAGATACTTGAATAACAAAAGAGAAACATAAAACTGCGGATGTTACAGTTAATGTTAGGGCCTTAGATGTCTGAATGATGGAGTTTCTTAAATCTTCAGTATCACCAATGTTGCTTGATCTCAATAGAAGGTGGAGATGGGGAGATTGGAGCATACACAACATTCTGTAGAATCCAATGTTTATTACTATTTGTCTGGATTTTTGTCAGATCGCAAATATGTGGTCTCCCTGGCTGCTGACGTCTTTGATGTTCTGAAGTAGTCACTCATCATGCTACCAAGTTGTCCTAGGCAATTTTCATGCTTATTCAGATGCTACTTGCCATGGCAGCTGAAGTCTCTTCGACACCTATTTCTGTAAAGGAACCCATTGCATATGTGGACACTTCAAGTCAACTTTTTTATGTGCCTTAAAACTACTGTCACAAGTTAAGAGCAAGGCAGGTTGACTTACTTTAAAGGACCTTTCCCTCTTTCTTTTTAGATTCTTGATAATTTATCAATTTTAGTTGCCGCTAACTTTGTTGGCATCAGACTACATGAGTGACTCAAGGAGTTTTGAGTTGTTGCTTGGTTTTTGTTTTGAAATGTTGAATTTATACAGGTGGATGTTGCTTGTTCATTGGTTTTACATTGTATGAAGCTTTTGTTGAGAGAAAATTTTACTATTGTGCCAAAACCTTACCCACAAATTCCATTTCTATTATTGGATTCTTCATGTCTAATGATCATATGATACATATATCCAACCATGTTGTGTAGGATGTAGCATTTTTACTATATTTGTTTTTTAGGAAACTAAAGATTTATGCTGATTATTTGAAGCAGAGCAATATAGTCCTGCACTGGAACTTGAATAAAACATTTTAGTGTTGTTGGATTTATTCTTAGTATGTTTCCCTTTCGATGTACCTTTTATGCAGAAGTGTAGCAGTGATAAAATCCAACAAGGATACAAGATACGGATTGGATTCGATAGTTACACATGATGGGGTGAAATTGCCATGTAGTGCATTGGCCAGTTTGTCATCATTCAAACAGAACTTTGGTCCTGATGCTTATGATCAGGTACCTCATTGTGAAACGTATAATAATCTTTCTCATGAAAATTAATATTGTAATTTCAGTATTTCTTTTTTATTTGATATCTATGAAAGTAAGTAGTTCTCATTTTATTTGTACGGTGTCCCAGTGCTTAATAGAGTGTAAAATAAACGTAAAACAATGTCTAGAAAAATGCCACCACCAAATCCTAAATTCTGATAGTCATTTGTACAAATGCGCCTTGTTTTAATATCCACTCATGGCTGGTACATGGTGACAGCTAGATGTGATTGGCATTGATGAAGCTCAATTCTTTGAAGACCTCTATGATTTTTGTCGTGAAGCTGCTGATCATGATGGAAAAACAGTAATAGTTGCGGGACTAGATGGTGACTATTTGAGGTATGGTATTATAGGATATATGCTCTCATTATTTGTCTGTGGAAGTCTATCTATTCTTATTAACAGTGAGTAATACTGTTGGCAGAAGGAGCTTTGGTTCTGTGCTAGACATAATTCCTCTTGCTGATTCTGTGACCAAATTAACCGCTCGATGTGAATTTTGTGGGAAACGTGCTTTCTTTACCTTAAGGAAGACGGAGGAAACACGGACAGAACTTATAGGAGGGTCTGATATCTACATGCCTGTATGTCGACAGCACTATGTAAGCGGACAAGTGATCGTAGAAGCAGCAAGAATTGTCTTGGAATCTCAGAAAGCTCAGTGCGGCTCTTGCCTGTAGCTTTACTATTTATGTTAGTAAGAATCTAGATTTTCTTGCAACATTCTGTTGAACCTCTTATATGTTGATGTTTAGTCTGCTCAACACATTTAATACCAATCACGTGGACTGTGGAGTCCACGATCATATCTGTCTTGTGAGCATAGTAGGATTGTATTTGTCACTAGGTCTTAGTGTAAAGAAGAAAGATGAAGTTTTAACTCGAAATGTATTCTTGTGATCATTGATTAGTACATGTTGAATGAGAATTATCGATAATGTCACTGTGACTAAACATTAAATTTTGTTGCTCTTGATCCCCAAAACATTGTTCGAAGCCCCACAACGAACACGAGCTTCTACTTCTTCACCATTATGGCTAACCAAATACTTATTAAGTGTGATCAAAACCTGTAACAAAGATTTTAGCCAGTCTTGGCAGCTTTTGCGTCCCACAGTCCTACTAGCAAGCTTGTTTTCTTTTCTTTTTTACATGGAAACTGGCAAACTTGGTTTCTGAGAATGCAGCTTGATAATCTTTTTGCACATGCATTGATCATTTCACTGAATAGGAGTATGAGCCATATTTGGCATAACGTGGAATAATAGGTCCAGGTCCTCGAATAATGGTGCTGGTGTCACTGTGTCATGACCGGAAGGGAGTATCTAACAAGGTCTTCTTGTCCTTTTAATACATCTCTGTATGGAGAGTCTTTCCCTTGACAATCTGTTATTTTTCAAAGCATTTTAATATCGTGTTTTCATGTCTTAATTTAATTTTGAAAATGAAAATTATTGATATTGGGCCTGACTTATATATTGGGAATTCCCATATTTGAGCCCAAACAAAATGTGATCAGGCCCAACTAGTAGCAGAGTGGAATGAGAGAGGAAAACCAAAGAAGGTTGATACTTACACCCCCTCTTACACTGTTTATACACCCCTTTAGTAAGTACGCCTCATTCCATTAAGGGAGTCACGATTATAAGGGTAAGTTATACAACACCCTCGATTTTAGATGTAATTGCAACTAGATGAAAATTTTGATTGTAATTATATAACAAATTCTTACCATCAATTGATTTTTGTAAATTCAAACTGTTGACCATAATTTCAAACGTAAAATGACTGTAATACTCTTATTAAAGGTACAATTATCTTTTAGAGTAGAAAAAAGTAATTAATCAATTAACGATAAAAAAGTTTCAATAAATTGAAAACATTTTTTTTATATATATACATACACACTTTTTCTTTTTTTTTTTTGCTGTCTATATACATACACACCTTTATTAATGTAACTTCTTTTTTTTTTAAAGATTATTAATATAGTTTTTGAAAATTAAAAACAATGCTGTACTTATTTTTTTTAAAAAGAATTGATAAATTAATTATTTAAAGGACGATTTATTTTTTTAAAATACTTTAAATCAAGATACCTTCGGTATCAAAATTTTCACTACGACGATCGCATGGAATCATTTCCCTTGAAACACAAAACCACACTTGCCGTCTGTTGCCGCCATTGACGCGCGCCAACCATCACAATCTCTGCATGTAAAGCTGCAAGCTTCAAGCTTTTTCAAGGGTCATGGCCGTTTCGCTTCAAAGTTTTGATTTCTGACTCGGGTTAGCTTCTGTCTCTGTTTGTGCAACTATTTTATTTTGAGTTTGATAGAGTGATGTTAAAAAGAGCAGTGATTTTGAGCCCCCAGTTAATATCTCTATCCAAAACCCCTCCTTTTGTGTTTTTCTCATCTGGGTATCCTAGAAATTCCACTAGTGATTATGACAACAATTGTGCAGTTCAAAGCAATGAATCTGGTTGTGAAAATGAGTGGGAGAGACTGCTCAAACCGTTTGATCTCAATGAGCTGAGAAACTCTTTCCCTAGAATAACACCATTTCAGCTATGTAAGCTACTTGAATTGGCTTTGGATGTGGACACTTGCATGGCAGTTGTTCGATAGGGCTGGTTCTCAAAAGGGTTATTGTCACACATTTGATGTGTACTATGTGTTGATAGATAAGCTTGGTGTGAATAGGGAGTTTAAGGTTATAGATAAGTTGTTGTTGCAAATGAAAGAGGAGGGTATTGTTTTTAGAGAGTCCCTCTTTATTTTGATTATGAAGTATTATGAGAGAGAGGGGTTGCCTGGACAGGCTACTAGGTTGTTGCTGGATATGAAGAGTCTTTATGACTGTGAACCTACTTTTAAGTCTTATAATGTTGTGTTGGATATATTGGTGGCTGGTGGCTGTCATAAGGTTGCGCCGAATGTGTTTTATGACATGTTGAGTAGGGGTGTGTCGCCGACTGTTTATACTTTTGGTGTTGTGATGAAAGCGCTTTGTATGGTTAATGAAGTGGACTCTGCGTGTTCGTTGCTTAGGGATATGACTAAGCATGGTTGTGTCCCGAATTCTGTGGTTTACCAGACTTTGATACATGCGTTGTCTGAGAGTAATAGAGTGAATGATGCTTTGATGCTTTTAGAGGAAATGTTTTTGATGGGTTGTACTCCTGATGTGCAGACCTTTAATGATGTTATTCATGGCCTTTGTAGGGTCAGTCGGATTCATGAGGCAGCAAAATTGGTTGATAGGATGCTTCTTCGGGGTTTCGCACCTGATGATATAACATATGGAGTTTTAATGCGTGGGTTGTGTCGAACTGGGCAAGTTGATGAAGCAAGGGCTTTGTTGTACAAACTGCCACATCCAAATGTTGTGCTGTTTAACACTGTGATTAATGGCTATGTGACCAGTGGACGTCTTGATGAGGCCAAGTCTATTGTGTATGAAAGCATGTTTAACATTGGCTGTAAACCTGATGTTTTTACGTTTAACATATTGATAAGTGGACTTTGTAAGAAGAGTCATTTTGGTTCAGCTGTTAAATTGGTTGATGAGATGGTAATGAGGGGTTGTGACCCAAATGTGATCACATACACTATTTTGATCGATGCATTCTGCAAGGAAGGCCAACTAGACAAAGCTAGCGATATTGCAAATGAGATGTCAGCTAAGGGGCTTAGTTTGAACACAGTAGGATATAATTGCTTTATATGTGCTCTATGCAGGGCTGGTAAGGTCCATGAAGCTCTGGAAATTTTTGGTGAAATGCCTAGCAAGGGATGTCAGCCTGACGTATATACTTTTAATTCCCTAATATCTGGTCTGTGCAAGGTCAATAAGATAGAAGAGGCTTTAGGACTGTATCAGGATATGTTCTTGGAGGGTGTAATTGCCAACACCGTAACTTACAACACATTAATCCATGCTTTTTTAAGGAGAGGTGCAATCCAAGAAGCACTTAATCTTGTAAACGATATGATATTTAGAGGATGCCCTCTTGATGAAATCACCTACAATGTTCTGATAAAGGCACTCTGCAATGCTGGGGCTGTTGATAAAGGATTGGGGTTGTTTGAAGAAATGATGACAAAGGGGATTACTCCCAGTAATATCTCATGCAATATATTGATCAATGGCTTCTGTAGAACTGGGAAAGTGAATGCTGCACTTGAGTTCCTAAGGGATATGATTCATCGAGGCTTGACACCGGATATAGTCACCTATAACAGCTTGATAAATGGACTGTGTAAGATGGGTTTAATTCAGAAGGCTTTGAATCTCTTTGACAAATTACAAGCTGAAGGTATCTATCCTAATACTATTACTTATAACACTTTAATTAGTTGGCACTGCAAGGAGGGCCTGGTAGATGATGCATGCTTAATTTTATATAAAGGAGTCGAAAATGGCTTTGTACCTGATGATACTACTTGGTACATCTTGGTTGGGAGGTTTGTTAAAGAAATTAACAGAGAGAATCCGAACTTTTCGTATGGTCAGCTTTAGTGACTGGAAGGAAACTTGTGCTTTTGAAAATGGCATCTCCTTTCATCTTCTAAGCTTGTAAGTCTTCAGTTATCCCTAGACGGTGATTGAAGGTGGTTTTTACCGATTTTATAGGAAAATTTTGCTGCCCCGAAGAATGATTCATCATAATGTACAAATTACTTTGAACAGTTTGCATCTGCAAGATGGACTTTCAAGCTTAGGTATGCAGGAGAAATTGGTTCATTGGTTTGAAACAACACTTGAAAATGCCATGCCAAGAGAGACTATCATTATCATAGTCCACCAAATTTGAGGTAATCAGATCATTTTTGTCTTATTCTTTTGATTAGTGATTTGATTACTTGGCCCATTTATTAATGTTTCTGACTTGGCTCTCAGGTCTGTTACGTTCTGTAACTTCACTGTAAATGAAAGTTCTTATGTCATGGAATCTTCATGGAAGTGATTCCCTTACGAACTTGTTTTCTCGTAAATGTAAACTATGAGGACTTAAAAATCTCCACCAGCTCATGGATTCAAAGCACTTCCTATGAAAACTTCAGAGCAGGTCCGTCCCTAATCAAATTTAACGTTGGTTGTACTTCTCAAATTAAGGCTCTTGAAACTGACTTATATCTGTTCATGTTTCACTCCCCTGCAGGTTATATACCCATCTGCCTTCATGAAATTTATAGCAGTTGTGGAAGCTTGTCTGATCCTACCAAACCAACTTCCCATCTCATCATGGCTACATTTTCCTTGACCTGCACTTCATCAGTTATAGCAACAAACTAGATATTGTATCATTGTACCAAACCAACACTGTACCATTGATTTGGATACTAAAACAAACTAGATGTAGAACATTACTGATATGGAAAACTGGTCATGAACAATGATGTAATAAAAAGAAAAACTTTTATTGCTAGAAGTGGGATGCTGATGTCTATGCTTGCAATCATATTGTTGTAATCTGTGGTGAAAGTGGCAGAATCTGTAGTGGTTCTAGTGCATTGTACAGCTAGAGGGATTTTGTGGGGATTTGAAACAGTCTCTTAAAGTAAAAATCATGTTCTTTTGGGTTGGCTTCTGATTTCTACTGCCAAAAGCAGAGTGAGAAAGGAAAAAACGAAAATGCTTTCGTTGAGAGTCGAACTCAAGACCTCCCGCTTACTAAACGGGTGCTCTAACCAACTGAGCTACGAAAGCTCTTTGGTTTGGTGTTGAAAAGTCGTATTCTAATCATTTTGTTTTTAAAAGATTTGACAATTTGTCAAAAGCACTTTTTTGCACGGTGATAATAAGGACAATTATCGTTTGAGACAATAAATCAGCAATTTTTTTTTTATTTTTTTTGGTCAGTTTTGGAAATGAAGAAAGCTGAACTTAACCTTGGAAATCTTTTAAATAAACCAATTTTAATTATTATCTTATACAAACCTTTTTTTTTTTTTAACAAACACTTAACATTGTTAAGATTTATTATTACCCACAAAAATCAAATATTATTTACTGCAATCAAGATTTTTATTTTAATAATCGAAA